>OZ021721.1:99743917-100394417 GCA_963978545.1 Linyphia triangularis
CCCTGTCAGACATTAGGCTGTCTGGTTGATTTCAGTCTATGAAATTATGCATTAGCGCTGTCAGAGAGGTAGGTGAAAGGGGGTGCACTTGCACCCATCCCCTTGGAATTCGAAAAAAAATGTGAAGAGAAGTTGTATAATACAATGGAAATATAAGTATGATAATAGGTTAAAAAAAATCACCCATAAGAAATTGAAATTTCATTGAGTTAGTCAATTGAAAAATCAATTAAACGGCTTTTGGGTGGAATCTACATTCCCCTAAAAATAATTTTCTTGGGCCTATATGTCTCGCCTCGTAAATGGAATTTCTTCTCGACAGCCTTGTGTCCCAGATGGATTTCTGGTTGTTACTTGGCAAGATGTAATTAACATGATTGCCGATAGATGGCAGCACTGCACACCTGTTGGATACTTTAATCAAAACCCTTAATTTTCTAGTATTTGATTCAACTAAATTCCTGCCCCTAAAATCTATATAAAATATTTGCCAACGACTTGATCACAATTCCGTTGAAATTATTTAAAATTATGTGAGATTTTTTTATTTTAACCCTTTGCACTCCAGAAGTGACTCACCTACACATGATTTGATGCCGCAACTCGAGAGGACCACTAGATTTGATGCGGAAATTCGATGCAAGACCAATGACCGTGTTTAGTTTCTTTGAAGCGGATCTGTAGTCGCGAACCAACCAAAAATGGTGGGAAATGTCTCGAGTTGCTGGTATCTCCGCTCGAAAAAAGCCTAATGTGCAAAGGGTTGATTCCTGATGGATCTTGAGAACAACGTTCCTTCCACTACGTTGTCCACGACCCCCTTTTCTGTGGCTTACTGGCTGCACCCAAAGAATCCAATTTACCCGTGTGTAGTTTTTTTTTTTGTAATTGATTCATCATTTTATCCAAGACTATATTAGTTCACAATGTATAAGGTTTGTGTTTGGCTGAACTCGCCTATCGCAGGTTATAGTATGCCAGGGGGTCTCGTGATCGAGCTTCTCCTAACCCTCTGATGTCTTTCTTTTCAAAGTGAGTAAAGTCGGTGGCGATGGTAGAATATAGTCCCTGCCAGACATACGGCTGTGTAGTTGACATCAGTTTGTAAAATTATGCATGGACGTCGCCGGGAGGTGCAAAAGAGTTAACTTTCCCCACCCCATATTTTGACAGTTGAAAACTATGTCAAGAAAAGTGGTATTCACTGGAAATAGAAGTATGGTATATATTTTAAAATATTCAATGGATAATAATGAGTAAAATATAGTCAGTGTCAGTAAGGCTACCTAGTCATATCTGTCCTGTACATCCCATGTATACATGGGATGTACAGGGTAATTATAATTTAAAGTTCCTTTTAAAAAGATATAAAGAGCTACTGTTCAGACTGAATTGATTTCAATAGTTTCTCCGCCATTGTTGTTCATGGTAAAGGACTCATTTTGTTACGATACTTGTAATTTAAAAGGTACTATAATTCTATTTAGAAGAAGGGACGTTTTCAATATGATATTGTATATTTAGTATGTGAACTAAAATTTTTCGCCGATGTTATTGAAATTGTTGTTTGATTTTCAAGGAAACGACCAAAAATATCGTTCAAGAATGTATTCTTGGACATCTTTTCAATATTTTTGGTACTTTTCTTGAAAATCAAACGGCAATTTCAATAACATGTATATTTTTTTAAGTAAAACCTATATCCTTTTAAGAAAAACCTTGGATTAGTCAATCCAAGAAATAAAACATAAGCCCGTTCAGCTTTTCCCTATTTTCAAACATTTCCCCTCTTTAATGTCAAACAATACTATCTAAATAGGTACTACTATATCTATGGAGATAGTGTTGTTTGATGTTCAAGTGACTATTTAACTTGTATTTCTGTTAAAAAAAAAAAAAAAAAAAATGAAATTAGTAGCTGAAGAACACAAC
Organism: Linyphia triangularis; assembly: GCA_963978545.1. Classification (NCBI taxonomy): domain Eukaryota; kingdom Metazoa; phylum Arthropoda; class Arachnida; order Araneae; family Linyphiidae; genus Linyphia; species Linyphia triangularis. The sequence continues at coordinate 99,745,850 of OZ021721.1, forward strand.
ATAATCTAATGACAGAAATTGAACAGTACATAAGATAATTTAGTGAACGTAACACCATAAATTGCTAAACTAAATATTCTGAGTTTCTAGATTGACTTAGTAAAAATGGGAAATTGTCGCTATTTAACAAAAACGGAATTTTTGAAAGATGCATTGTATGATTTTTTGAAGGATGCATTATATGATTTTTTGATAGGATGCATTATATAATTTTTTGAAAAGATGCATCATACGATTTTTTTTAAAAGAATGCATTACATGATTTTTTCGCATTTTTTGTTTTTTGTGTTCAAACTTTGCTTTTAGGTGCAGTAACACTGATATCTCCGGACACGCAGCAAAATAATTGTGTTTGAAAGTTTTCTGGTCCCTTTTTAAAATTTGGCTGTTTTAATAATTTCAAAACACTTTGTAATAACCTTCGCTTCCTGCTTACTCAATTTATAACGTTACTTTATGTCTGTGTCAACAAGCGTTTTGTTTTAATAGAACTTCTGATGATTTCTAACTGTAACTCATAAGCGTTTTTCATCATGTGAACAGATGAAAATAATGGAATTGCTATCATGCAGTTGTCCATCTAATGCTTTGAAATAGTTATCAACAGCCGCTAACTAGTTTGGGGGACTTATCCTGACCTCATTGAATATGCTACAGTGATGTGCATTCCGGTTTTACTACGCGCTGAGTGGCTGCGCAATAATCTTGCATGTGACTACTTGAACTGAGAGGAGACAGGATTAGCCGTATTAGCCAATAGTGATTCGCCAAGTGAATGACATCAGGAAATAGCTCGGTCAAAGCAATATGATTCGTTAAGGTATACATATACATTAGAAATTGCGAAATTTGACTCAAGTCTGCGTTTTTGTTTTTTGGTTTCAAGATATTCCCGAATTCATTACTATTAAAATGATACCATTTTCTTTCTGAGACTCAAACTACTTTTTAAATTACAGTAGGTTTTGTGAACCTGTTTTGTATCACGTTCATTAGTGTAGTAAACTTTAAACGCGTTTTCTGAAGAACGACATTTTGGTGTTATATGACTTTACGCCAACGGTCATAACTTCATAATAAATGGTAAGACTTACAAAATAGTAATTTTGTTTTGTAGACATTAGTTGTGAATGTTTTTTCTATGGAGAATCTAATATATATTGTTATAAACACATTTTTTATGTATATTTTAATCTTAATTTTTTGTTAAAAACTACGTATTTTTTTAAAACTTTTTATTTAAAAACTTAATTAAATAAACATTGAAGCCAAATTCAAAATTCTCCATAGTAACATGCGTCAATATATCTCTTATTTGCAATAAAAATAATACCGCTAAGTTAATTACAAGTTTATTTATGTATGTTCTAATCATGTCCTAATTAGTCATTTTAATTGCAATTAGTTCATTAAAAAAAATGACGGAAAAAAAAGTTTATACTATATAAAAATGCATCATTTTTAATTCCGATATACTGCCGAAAAGTTTGAAATTATAACCTAAAAATTAAAGAAAATCATCTCAATTGTATATGTATACCTAAACTCTTATAGTAACGGTGGTTAGAATAGTAAAGTATCAAGTAAAATTAAAATTTAAAAGCCCTTTCTTTTTTTTTTTCTTTCTTTTTTTATTAACATAGTTTTGTATTAAATTTAAATATATGTGCGCAGGTTATCAAATTTAAAAGCCCCCTTTGTTTTTTTTATTTTTATTAACGTATATTTAAATTTAATACAAAACTATGTGCGCAGTTTATCAATGTTACTATATAAAACTATGTGCGCAGGTTATCAATGTTACTATATAAAACTATGTGCGCAGGTTATCAATGTTACTATATAAAACTATGTGCGCAGGTTATCAATGTTACTATATAAGTTGTGATTTGCTCGGAACTATATCTTTTACGCGGAAGGATCCATCCTACATCGCATTCAATGAGGTCAGGATAAGTTGTCTGGGACTATAGACAATGTTCGGGAAGAGGGAGGTGGGTGGAGTTGGAAAACAGGCACAACTACTAAATATCTACGACGATAAAAAAAAATCTTCTCACGGCGGCCTGTTTAACATCACATTCAAACTAAACTAGTATTTTTATAAAAATGTATTTTAACCCTTTTCACTCGTATGTCCCCGTACAGGGGACATCGCATCTTGCCCTTGCGCCAGTAAATTTAACAAACCCAACCATCGACAAACTCTCCTTATTGCTCCTTTCCAGTGGCGCAGAGAAGTGCTCGGACCGTCGTGAACCAACACTTCTCACGTTCTCTTTTGACACAAAACCCGGCTCAAATGTTTTTTTATACATCATGGTAATTTTACCACATTTTGATTTGATTTCTTGTGCAATTTCAAGAGAAAACTTCAGGAAAACATATATTTCTCAAAAAGTTGTGCTTTAAAAAGTTAATTCTCCGAAATCACTAATAAACTTTAACTTCACCTGAGAGGGCACATCCGAGTGATATACTAGAATTACGATGTCCCCTGAGAGGGGACAGCGGAGTGCAAAGGGTTAATGCAGTGTAGTGTAATATACTTAAGTATTCTTAGTAGTTTCAATAAATTATTTTGACACGTTGAAAAATAAAATATGTGGCCACATTCCCATCCTAGGTCAAGGGATGTATTCAGAGGCTATATTTATAAATTTTTGATTTAAGGATGGTAAACTTTCTAGTTAAATTGGAACACATTTCCATAAAAAAAAATTCTTCTTGATCGAACATAAAAAAAAATTCCGAGTTATTTGCTTACTTTCTAAAGCATAATTACGAGTGCAAAGGGTTAAAGAAGATGTATAGGGATAACAGGGTTCCCACGGTCTTTGAAAGTCATTAAAAGTGCTTAATATTTTTGAACCTGTTTTCAAGGCCTTGAAAATGCTTAGAGGTGCTTAAAAGTCATGGAGAATGCTTAGAAGTCCTTAAATTTTGGGGATGTTGTGTGCCCAACTGTAAAATTTATAAAATACAACTCGGACTTGCTATCCCCGCTTGACCGCCACTTATCTGCACCGTATCGAAATTATCTGACATTTGTATTATGCATCCACCAACTTGTAACTTTTTGGGTAGAAATATACTTTATTAAAAATTTATATATAGACATGATGCCTGAAAACAAATTTTCCAAGGTCCTTAAAAACATTATTTAGGTCCTTAAAAGTCATAGATTTTCATTCTGTGATTTGTGTGGGAATCCTGGATACCTATTTAATAAATTTCATAGATTCATTCATAAATTTGAAAGAAGTTCTCCCACTTGTTATCTTTTGTTCAAACTTATTCCGATTCTTTTTATTCAATTGCATTTCCTTTAAAATAGGATCTGGTTTATCAGGAAGTAATGTGAAGGAATTGTACAAAGGTACAAAGGCCAAGGAATTCCACTCGTCTGGAACAACTTATCTCAAAATGGAACCGGAGGAATCTGTCGCCCCAATCGTAGCAGGAACTACCTACTACAAGACGGTCAATTTCTACATTGTGGAGACCCTCCGCGCACTATTGCAGGAGGCCAAAGACGAAGATGTGTGAAATTTTATTTCGAATACATTTTAGTGCTTGTATTTTATAATGTTAAAATTTACAATTAAATCTTTATCTATTTGGATTCCTTTTATGTTAATTTTTAGAAGACTTGTGTTACAATACATGTATAAACATAAGTTGAATTCCATAGAATAATGGAATGCACTGAATAAAACGTTAAATAATACCTAATTGTAAGTAAAATACCTAATTCAGAGTGGCCACTGAACCGGGCAAACCTGGAAATTAGGGAAATGTCAGGGAGCTTTCTGATTCTAGAAAAAATCAGGGAAATATGTCAAGGAACTTTTTAAAATTTCATGAAAATCAGGGAAATTTTGCATCGTTTAAGGTACGTTCATCGATATTTTGGTACTATTTACCCGGAGATTTGTGGTGGTAAACCATTAGAAGTTTAATATGTTACGGAATAATTTAAACTTTTCATTACCAGCAAAACTATTTTTTAAAAATTGCATATTATCTCTTTAGTATACATGTTCTATTTTATCAGGGTGTCTAGATATCTGGAAAAACCTAAGAAAATTGGGGATATTTGAAAAAAAGTTTGCCTTAAAATCGGATTTTTTTAAAAATCTGTCGGGTAATTATCATGGAACTTTTTTTCCTGTATTTTATGGGCACACTGTAATTGTAAGTACCTACCAAATTGTAAGTAAAAAAAGTTATTACTAATCGCTATGCATGAAAAAACAAGTATAATGAAAATATATAACCTGATAGAAAATGTAACAACATAACTAAAAACCATATCACCGCTATAGTGAAACAATGCGAAACACTGTGGAATTATCGATGCGAAACACTGAATCGCCGCTTTAGTGAAACACTCTGAAAATTAATATTTTACTGGTAACGCGAAAGACCTAGTGATGTTTAACAACTTGGAACTGCCGTAATATATTTACAATAAGTGTCACAGTTCCGTCTTTGTTCTCCTCGATGCAATAGGTATTCCTTGTGACAATAGAGATCTTAACCCCGTTTAGGAAAATTTTGCAGTTGCGTTATTGTTCCACCATAGCTGCGATGTACTAAATTGAAATGTAGGTTAACTTCTGATCTGTGTTACACAAATATTTTAAGAAAAAAAAAAAAAGGGGAAGGAAAAACAGTAATCGATACTTAACTTTTCTAATCAGACAAAAAAATTCTGAAAACGTGTGAGTAATAATTAGCATATTTACTCACCCTTTTAAAATACGATTGGAAATTATAGTCTAAACAAAATAAATATTTTAGTAAAAAGACATGCATTATCAATTAACATCAAAGATAACAACGAACTTCCATTCTCAATTATATTTTTTATTTATCTCCATTTTAATTAATAACATTTAAATAAATCCATTTTCCTAATAAGTTGTTATAAAATTTGATTAAAAATATTATAATTTAAAACCTAGATGTGCAATTTTCACAAATTCTCACACATTAATAATAGAAATCAAATACAAGTATCTAAAAATGAAAAACTACTTTCTTTTAATATTTCTGATTCTTTATTTCTTCAATTATTTTCTCAATCAATTGGATTTTTTTTTTCTTTTGTAGTAGTTTTCTGCTTGTTTAACTTTCCATTAGAAGAATCCATTTACCTAAAACAAAAAGTAATACACACAATTGACACATCTTTCACATATTAATTTAACAAAGCAAATTAGTAAAACTAATTACGAAAAAATGAACAATTGTTCTAATTTTGACACATCTAACGCAAAGTAGTAGTGTGGCTAATTGTAAGCCCTTTACGAAAAATGTTATTAAAAAAAAAATAGTGGTCTATTTAAAACAAATTTATTTTTCTAACACATATGATTTTTTAATAATTTGGATTGTTTACTCATAATAATTGTATCGTCTCAAATATAGAATATAATTCATAATAATTGTATCGCCTCAAATATAGAACATAACTTATTCCTTTTTTAACAGCGTGGTTTTATTCAAGCTACTCTAGTTCTTGCATTTAAATCTGAAAAAAGTTAATAAGAATCGATATGGAATCCGTTCCTTTATAAAAGGTATCCATTAAATTCCATTTGATTGAGGTAACCATTAACTTCCATTTGATTGAGGTAACCATTAAATTCCATTTGGAAAATTTCCACTTGAATAAATGTAAGATATTGTGCCTCACGCTAGAATTAACCTTGGTTGTAAAAACATCTTTTTGAATCGACATTCAAATGAAAAAAATTCAGTAAAATTGTATTTAATTACTAATTATGGCTAAATAACCAGTTGATGGAAAGTAACCCTTAGAGTACTGAATTATTTGAAGATTTTTATGCCCATGGGACGGATTTGGATGGACGGATGACGAGTCAAGTCTCTTCCGCCCTAACTTCACCCAAGTCGACCTTAACCACCAAGACGAGTCTCACTTGTCAAATGTACCCAAAGGGTTAAATTAGATTTTTGGCTAACAGATCCATAGAGAATAAGTGCCAAAAGCTTTTTATTCCTCAACGGTTACTAACCTGACTGAACAGAAAAATATTATTATGATGTCATGTTTTACATGCTCTAAAATATAGGAGCATTAAATATTGATTATTCTTAATACTGATTTACCCTTTACAAAAGATATATCCAGAGTGGCCACAGAACCGGAAAAACCTGGAAATCAGGGAAATGTCAAGGAGCTCTTTGATTCTTGAAAAAATCAGGGAAATGTCAGGGAACTTTTTAAAATTTCATGAAAATCAGGGAAATTTTGTATTGTTTAAGGCACATTCATCCATATTTTGGCGCTATTTACATGGAGATTTGTTGTGGTAAGCCATTAGAAGTTTGATGTTACGGAATAATTTAAACTTTTCATTACCAGCAAAACTATTTTTTTAAAAATTGCATACTATCTCTTTAGAATACATGTTCTATTTGATCAGGGTGTCTAGACATCTGGAAAATTGGGGAAATTTGGAAAAAAGTTTGCCCTAAAAATCAGGGAATTTTTTAGAAATCGGTCAGGGAATTGTCAGGGAACTTTTTTACCTGAATTTTGTGGCCACCCTGTATATCATACTAAATAAACATTGTGTTAAAAACAGTTTTTTGTATCGATATTTAAATAAAAATATTCAGTTAAATTGCTTTTATTTGCTACCTATATCTAAATAATCAGGTGATAGAAATTAAAATAGATTTTTGGCCAACAGATCTATTGAGAATAAATGCCAAAGGCATTTGATTCCTGAAAGGTTACTAATTTGAGACTGAACAGGCAATTACTAGTATGATGGCTTCTTTTACATGCTCCACAATTTAGGAGCTTCAAAAACTGATAGTTCTTGGGGGTTACTTTTTTATCTGAGGCCCAACCAGAAAATTTCTTTGTGAGGGGTTTGCAATCAAGCACTAAGTTTGCCACTGTATTTCTCTAAAAAACGTTGTCTCTGTTAAACTTTCTTATACATGTGTGACTTATCAATATTTTTGTACTTTTTTAATCTTCAATTTACATGTGCCAAAATATTTAATTGATTTTTGACCAGCACAAATTAACTAGACTCTATATTAAGTTAAGTATAAGGATTTTCCTTTTCTAGAAGAGGTATTTTAAGGCGAACGGACAAACATCATTATCAGGCGTATTCTATTAGATATTTATGACGCTTGCAATACAAGGGCCATGTAGCACTGAAAGACTATTATAACATTTGACGAATGAAAACATCCATATTACACAATTATAAGGCGTATTCTATTAGATATTTATGACGCTTGCAAAACAAAGGCCATGTAGCACTGAAAGACTATTACAACATTTGACGAACGAAAACATCCATATTACACAATTATAAGGCGTATTCTATTAGATATTTATGACGCTTGCAATACAAGGGGCTTGTAGCACTGAAAGACTCTTACAACATTTGGAGAACGGAAACATCCATCTTTTTAAATTTTTTATACGACATTTAATATAAGTAGACCAAAAATAATGAGCAATATTTTTTTTTATGACGAATTTGACAAATCCGTTATTTATTTTGAAAGTTCTAGGACCTAATATTTCCTTTAGTGCGATGGAGTAGGCTTACTCTGTATAGCCTTGGTAGATTAAAAAGTAATTGAAAATAATTAAAAAAATAATCGTTTCATATTTATTCATAATGAAACCGAGACGTTGGGGGTTTTGACCCTAAAAGCTTAGGTAGCGTGCCTGCTCAGAAGAAGCGGATTCTTCATTCTATTACTATCCATAGATTTAATGTAATATTTACTGGAATATACTATTGGCTGCAATAATGCTTTCAACGAAAAGTTAAAACATTAATAGAAACTAATCAATGAAATTCGAAGGGTAAAAAAAAGCATCTTCTTTCTACTAGTATTAACGTTCAATAATTTATTTCTTAGGGGCGACGTCTGTTGGAGAATTTACGAAATCTTTATTGGTTTTTCTTTCGAATGTATAATTATTGAAATTGAATGTGTTTTAAAATAATCTTTATTACTAATGATGTATGTGGGAAAACGTCAAACATTTGAGTAAAAGATGGGTTTCAGGGAATATTGCCTTAAGTCAATGAAAGACATAAAGACTAGCGATGCGAAAAAACTAAAAGCTGATTTACACTTTGCCTGTCGGCTTGCCAATTGAGGTCACCAGCATGGGAGGGGAGGGGGTGCACTTGCAACCCCAGTATTTTTAAAATTAAAAGTAATATTGAGAAAAGTAGTATGATTCACTGGAAATAGAAGTATAATATAGTTTTAAAATATATTCAGTGTATAAAAAATTTAATACTTATATATTAATTAAAATTGAATTATGATATCCAAATGAAGTATCGACCAAACGGTATGGTGGTTAGCGTGCTAGCTTCTAGATTGCGGGTTCGAGTCCCGTGTTAGGCATGGGTGTTTGTAAATGTATGTTGGCTTGTCTAATGACGAAAGTTTCGGCGCATTATAGCCCTCGTGTTGCTGACGGCGCTAGATAATCTGAAAACAACCAACCAAATGAAATATCAAGGTTAAAGCAAAAAATTAGTCGCCTTGTCAGTCACCAGTGTCACCACCACCTTGTCAGTCATTAGTGTCACCACCACCTTGTCAGTCATTAGTGTCACCACCACCTTGTCAGTCATTAGTGCCTCCTTAGGTGTCATCTCAACCCCCCACCCCCTGAAAAAATTTCTGCCGGCACCCATGGTCACTAGTCATGAGACATCAACGGCTACTATCGTGTAAACTCTTCATGCTTGTCACTGGAGAAGCCAGTTTGTCCCTGACATAGTAGTCGCTGGCAGCTGTTGTCGATCAAGCATTTTCTATCTGCTGTCTCGTCAACTACTATCAATCGTACTCTCTCGTGACCACATCTCAATGCTTGTTCAATTGCTAAATTTCTCCAGTTGCTTACGCTATGTCAAACCGGCATTCCAATCAACGCGTAATTAACTTTTAATCAACCTCCCAACTGGAATTCCAGCCAATGGTAATCTGTAGACCAGCCTTATCACGTCACATTTTGTTACCTTCTCATATTGGGCATCTTTCCTGTATTTTTTTTTGGATGATTAAACCTCAACGGACCAAACAGTTGTGGTAAATGCTATTTCGTTAATCATACGATAGTTATTTCAAGTGTAAAGTACCGCCATAATGTGTGTTATTTTGAATTTTTATAGCTGCAATAATTATCGCATGTTTACCAAAACTGTTTGATCTGTTGAAGTTAATTGCAAACATAAGACTCGATAAAGTTTAGGATATTTAGAGTAACAATACAATGAGTAACATGTAATACTTGCCTCATAATTTAAAACGAAATAAATAATTATAAAATTCTTCTTAGAAAATTAATCTTTTTATGTCAGGGGATTGATTTTATGATTTTAAGCTTTTGGATGACATAAAAACACAATTTTCTGAGGGTGCATCAGAAATCAAAAATATTTATAAAAACTTCGTTTTAAAACCTTTTGAGGGCGACAAGAGCAATTTATTGATATTTGGCAAAAAATTTTTGGCTACAGAATACTAAAATATTATTAAAATGTTTGTTTTTTAAAACCATAAAATTATACTCATGATAAGATTACCATCATAAGTTAAAAAGCCCTAAACAAATAAAAATAAATATAAAAAAAAACAATAATAGTAATTGCATATTTTGATACTTTCTGATTAATCATTAGAAAATAATCTTTTTATTTCATTAAATGGCTTAAGTTCTTAGGTCATACAATCCTATAAAACAATAAAAAAAATTAATTTCAAAGGACGACTGCAAAAGCGTAAAAATATGCAGTTAAATTTTTATGGATTTATGACTTTTTAGCTTATGATGGCAGAAGAGGTTTTGAGGCTCATATATAATGTACGAGGAATATGAAGGAAATGTGAGAATGTTCGAGGGAAACTATTTAACGTTATTAAAGAAAATTTGTTTATTAGTAAATATATGTTAAACTAAATTATTCTTCAATTTTGTCCCTTTTGTTATTTTCCCCCAAAATACATTTCTTTATTTTGAAACTAGATAAAGTGCCCAGCGTTGCCTGGGCTTTGCACAGAGTAAAGACGTGTTTTTTTTTTTTGTTTTTTTTTTAAATAATGGTCGACTACATCGACAAACACTTGGTAATACCCGGTTCAAGTTGGGTCATTCAATTTCAAGTAATGAGCATACACTCCCTATCTGCGATTCCACACCCTTAACCACAAAATATCGGAATAAAATTTTGGTCCCGATAATCTGGATTAGTCATAATGCCTATAGAAAAAAAACCCACTTCAAATTGTTCAGTAGATCTGAAGGTTTGATCACCCCTCCTTACATGTTCCTATCCTCGATTTCACCGCCTTAATCACAAAATATCGGATCGAAATTGTGCTTCTGATAATCTGGATTATTGAAGACACCTATAGAAGAAAACCTGGTTCAAATTGGTTTTGTCGAACTCAATTTATGATCATATCTCGTTAAGTGATTGGGAGAAAAGGAGGTCAGAGGTGCTTTTTTGAAATTTTATGTCGACAGTGACCTTCTTGCTCTTTTGAAGGTCAATTGTGCAAAATACAGGGTGGTCATAAAAAAACTTTGCCGATACATGAACCTTTAGCTTCCGTTCCGTTCAACAGATCGAGATGCGATTTCAGGTGTAGTTATTCAGAGATATGGGCTCAAGATTCTATGAATGGCAACAAAATGGCACTCACGGTTACGGTTATAGTTACAGAAACTCCAAATGTTCGAATGGCAACACCTACTTTTTCTTATCTCAAAATGTTCAGCTCATGCGAAAACCCTAGAGAGCGTGGAACGGTACTTGTATCATTAAAAAATGAACGCTTTGTGCACTTACAAAAACAGCTTTGCGAACGGCTAACAAAAACATGATCGGAGCAAACAGTGAAAATTTGCTGTCGCTCGCCAGATATTCAGCGTAGAAAACCGATAAAATTGCCTGTGATGGCCCTCATGTGAACTTTGACCTCTGTCAAATGCAAATTTCCACCGTTTGTCCCGATCATGATTTTGTTGGCCGTTAGCAGAGCTTTTTTTTTGTACGTGCACAACGCGTCCGTTTTTTTTGTGATACACGTACCGTTCCAATGGTTTTTTCCGTCTTGATGGTTTTAGCATGCGCTGAGCATCTTGCGACAGGAAAAAGTAGGTGTTGTCATTCGAAAATTTCGAGTTTCTGTAATTATAGCCGCAACCGGGAGCTCCATTTTGTTGTCATTCACAGAATCTTGAGCTCATATCTCTGAATAACTATACCTGAATTCTCATTTCGATCTGTTGAACGGAACGGAAGCTAGAGGTCCATATAAAGGCAAAGTTTTTTTTATGACCACCCTGTATCATTAGTATCGAATAAAACAGTAGATTTGTATACATAACAAACAAACTCACCCACAGACAGTTTTTTGTTATACATACAAATAGAAAAACATCTTTGCTATTTTGAAACAGTCTTCACATATCCAGGTTTCCAAAATTTTATTCAAAATATTCATAACTGCCTGAGATTCTTTGGACATGCCTTTAGCATAAATGTTGTTTGACAAAACATTTCACTGTTACAAGTATTGCCTCTTATCGCATACGTCATGTTCTTGTGACATTCAGGTCTTATTTTCATCAAACTTCTTGAAGTTCCAAGATGTGCCAAAACGTGGAAGGAAATTTCTTTACGATCATTATAATAATCATCTTGGTAAGCTTAAGCAAAATCGGTCATTGTTTTTCATAAAGTGTATCTGAAATATTTATAGGAAACAGTTACGACTAGGAAATAACTGGCGTCTTTCTGTATTCCATACTTTCTAAAGTTTAGACTTTCAGACTGGTATTATTGGTACTATCGATTTTTTTTTTTGCATTTCCCCCTCGTTTTGGAACATCCTCAGTTCAAAGATGTGGCCTAGAAAAAATGTCTGTGTATTTCTGTGTATGTCCGTGGTCAGCATAACTCCCGAATAGATTGACCTATGATATTCAATTTTTGCATACTGTTTAGTGATGGCCATGGGACGTGTCATAGAGGTTTTCGTCAAAATTGGGTAGCTGTCGTTAAAAAAAAAGATCATGTTTTCAGAAATTGTTAAAATACGGCTTTAACAATTTGAATCATCATTGCTGTGGATATGCCTCTTATGGTGTTCTAAATATTCCCAACTCCGAAATTAACGTGGAAATGCGATAAAGGCTTAAAAATTTGAAAAACAAATGCCTCAACAAGGAGATCTCTTCCCTTGACCATCGACCATCAACGACTTTTTCCCTCTGTTTCACTAATAAGAATGGATAATGTAAGAATTAACGAAAAGTATATCGCCATATTCGCCATTATTTTTTTTTTTTTTTTTTTTTACTTTTTTTTTTTTTTATTTTTTTATTTTTTTTTTTTTGGAACAGTATAAGAATTATCGCCAGAAATATTGCCAAACTGGCTATTTTTTTTTAAAGAAATATTAAAGATGATAATTTTAAATAAGTTTTATATAAAAAGTTTGGCTTAATATTTTGTTGCAAAGTTTCCCAAACTGTGCTCCGTAGAGCCCTTGGAGCTCGTTGAGTGATTTTCAGAGGATCTGTTCGTGCGAATAATGGACAAAATTAAATTGTTGCTTTCATCTACCAAAAATCAAGCCACCAAGCAAAGCTTGCAACGATGCTTGGCTCGAGGTAAGTGTTATTCTATTTACTTGAAGTTTGAGCAGAGGTTTCTTCATTTTTAAATCCTTAATATTAACTTCGATTTTGTGTGTCGATGATGGCGGAATCTGCGAGGCCTAATTAACCCCTTGCCGTCATCCAATCGATCTGAAACTTGGCAAATAGATTCGATGTCGATGACAATACGTTCTTTCAAATTTTGTGGTTGCAACTGTTACTAAAAGGTCGCTTTTATGGAATACTAATATACCAACTTGCCGTCACCCAATCGTACTATAATAGTATTCAACCGACCATTGAAGGAACTCTTTCCTGTTGCCAGAGTTTTTTTAGTAAATAAGTAATAAAATTGTTTTAATCAGAAAAAATAAATGATATTTGGATATGAGTGCATAAATTACTGTTCATTTTTTATAAATAAATTTTGAAACGTAGTTTGCCGCACATTTTGTTAATAGAAATGTTTTTGATATTTAAAATTCGATGCAAATACCAAGCGCACGCTGTTTATAAAATCGGCGCTGTGTTAACGAATATAAAAATTGGCAATACATAAAAAGGATTTATATTAAAAACTTTGTTTTTATGGGTTATATTATTAAATGGCAATTTGCTGTCATGTTATTGAAATTATCAGGAATGGTCGTGCAAATTTTGTATCGTGGTAGAATTTTTTTTTAAATAAATGAATTTAGTATACAAACACAAGGGAAATAAAAACCATATTTCATGCTAATAATGCAAAATTGATTCGAGGAAAAAATTATAGCATTCTACATAGAAAGCGCCATGAATAATTTTTTTGTCGGCATAATAAAGGAACATCTTAGCTATTTACTTCAAAATTTGAATTTGTACTTTTCAAAGGAATTCAACTCTCTCAAGAATACATCATAATGAATTCGGCGTGGATGGTAGATCCACTTTCAGTGATGTTAAGGCATTCAGTCCTCAATGCGGCAGATTATGATGTCCTTATAGACATGATTTTGAACAATCATGCTCAGGAATCATTTGATAGCAAACCCTTTCGCAATAATAGAGCTGAGTTAAAAGAGGATATTTTGAAAACAAAATCAAGAGATAAATTACTCTTATTGTTTTTTTGGTCTCAAGTACCTATGTGAAACGGTATATTTGAGGTGCAAAGCTACACACAGATATCAAGCTCATTTCAATGCGGCAGAAACACTCAGTCTTCAATGCCGCAGATTATGTGGTCCTTATAGACATGGTTTTGAACAGTCATGGTCGGGAATCATTTGATAGTAAACCCTTTCCCAATATTAGAGCTCAGTTAAAAGAGGATATTTTGATAACGAATTCAAAAGCTAAATTACTCTAATTGTTTTTTGGTCTTAAGTACCTATGTGAAGCGTTATTTTTTAGGTGTAAAGCTACAAACAGCAAATATCGAGCTCATTTGAACGCAGAAAACCTCGTCAACTGACTTCCGAGACATCGGACATTGATACATTTACGACAAGAAGCAGGCGCATTGCTCACATTAACTTTGGGTGCACAATTAATTTAATATATATATATATATATATATATATATATATATTAACACATAGTTTTGTATAGTATAAATAATACTAACTCTCATCTTGGATACCAAGCTAGCTTATAATAAAATTTATAAGCTAGCTAAAATATCAAGTAGTGTTAATTTATAATGAAAATCTGATGATATAAGTCAAAGCCCATTACTTTAATACAAATGGGCGATTCTGAAATTGAGGGGAAATTTCAGTCTGTGCTTTTACTGACTTAATATTTATTCCTTTAAGTGAGGAAATTGGTATTAAGTAGAAAAAAGTTTACATTTAAAGTTTTCAGTCTTTATTTTACGTATTTATTTATTATTATTAAAAAAAAAATTAATTCAATGTGTGGGAAATGTAACCTCCATGGAATGTCCCCACCCCTGTTTTTTAGTGTTAACTGAAGAAATAAACCTGATTAATAATATATTCGTGGAAAAATCTGGGTTAAACGTTTATTTATTATATAAATAATTAAATAATCACAAAGAAATATAGATTGTAATTTGTTTCACCACTTTATTTTAAGCACATAAGTTGTCCTTGGGGTATTGAGGTCACCTCCATGGAATATCTTTAACTTGATTAAAATTCTACTAGATAACAATACAGACTTATTTACCAGAGCAGAAGTGAAGCTCAAGTCAACAATTTTGTCAGGGAATGTTGTTGGATGTGCATAGTTTTATATTGTTTGTGAAAAAGCTGTCCATTCCTCAAAAATCTGGTGAGTTCTTTTTGTTCTTGTAACCTCCATGTTCAGTAATGTTATTCCTTATAGTGTTAAGCATACTTTTACCCTTAACTCTTATCAAATTACCAATTTTTTCTCTAAAAGCAAATCCAGTGTATCCTCAGTCTTTTAGGTTAGGTTTTAAGCATGAGAATCTACTTATTTCTACTCATTTATAACCTCCATGGGTTTGTTAACCCCGGAGATTACAAGCAAAATTAGAAAACTGTTTTTTTTTCTAGACCTTTTTTTGAAGTTGTAAATGTATTAGTTTTGTTAATTAAATTCTATGAGTAACATTTCAATTTTGTTATCTATTTTTTACTTTTATGTTTTTTTACCTCCTCAAATTCCCTTCAATTTCAGAATCGCCCAAATGCAAGATTCAAAATTGTACTTTAAAAAGTAATTGAAATAATTACTTATTGTACTTGAAAGTTTGTACTTAAACATTACATTATTACAGAACTTTTAATTAATTTTATACACAATATAAAAATATGATAAGCAGGGGTTATATTATTAAAGAATTAGATATGTATATCCTTTTTATGAATAATAATTATCCTCAAATGCCAATGTTATCCTTTATATGACGATAGACAATTACAATTTTTATCCACTGGATCTATTTATAATCAGTTTGTTTATTAAAAGAAATTGTTTTTTAATCATGTCAGTTAATAATACCTTGCTGGTTATGGGATAATTTTTAACTTAAGCCAAATATTCTATTTCTAGGTTAATCAAAGTATAGAAATCTATTTAATATTATTTTTAAATATTAATTTCGACAGAAATATACTATTTCTATTAAGTTGTGAAATGCAATAAATGAAATATTCCTAAATATTTTGCTTTTTTCGTAGTTTTAACTAAAGTTTGATTAAGTTTAGGTTGATTTAAATAAGAACTAGGGGTGAGGAATAACGTTCAATTACACTATAATACTGGTCACTACATTTAAATTTTACGTGTAATAGTTTTATTACCATTCTCATATTTTCATTCATTTAAAAAAATGGCTAGTTTGGCGATATTTTTGGCAATAATTCTTACATAGGAAAAAACCCCGCCAAAATGAAGAATTTGGGGATATACTTTTCGATAATTTTTTCATACATAATCTTGTAAGTGAAACAGAGGAGAGGAGAAAAGCGGTCGTTGATGAGCGATGCTCAAGGGAAGAGAACTCTACAATAAAGACATTCATTTTTCAACTTTTTACACCTTTTGAGCATTTTTACTGGAACTTCGGAGGTGAGGATGTTTGATGCACTTTTAGAGACATAACCATTGCGATTTAGATCAAAATCGTTAGAGTCGTTTTTTAGCAATTGCTGAAAACCATACTTTTTCATGCTTTGATATTTGCATACGCTTAAAATATTTTAATCGTCCCCACCTCCATCTTCAATTTTGCCATTTTGGCGGGTTTTTATTAACCCATGCAAAAATTATTGCCATAAATAACTCCAAACTGGCAATTTTTATGTAAATGAGTGAAAATATGAAAACGGTAAATAACACCCTAACAAATTTTAATGCAATTACCAATATTATAGTGTAATTGAAAGTTGTGCAATGTTCCCAACTCCTAGTTCAGGACGTTTCAGAGTAAATATTTGATGAGATTTTAGTGAAATTTCACACCAGAATTTCAATCGCTAAACAAATTAAAAGTTCTCGTTTGGTACAATTGGCCTCATTTGGTGCACTTGAATGAAAGATTTTGACTATCTCGCACTATACAGGTTTTGATGATTCTAATGTAAAGTTCATAGGTCCGAAAGCTTTTGACCAATTTTTTGTTTTCATTCTAATATAGAATTCCCCATACTCCGAGAGCTCTTGTCCAATTTTTGGATGATTTTAACGTAGAATTCATAATAGCCCGAGTGCTCTTGACCAATTTCGGTATTTGAAGCGCACTCAGTGTTAGTATAATAGCATTTCAAAATAAACTTCAAAACGAGAACCAAACATATGTTTAGAGGTTATTAGTTCCGGTAAGGACAGATAGACCTCATCAAAAGAATTGAAATGGGAACCCTAAGCCAAATCTTTTATAGCTCGTTATTCTAAGAAAATGTGATGACCCTTCTTTTTATGTTTTATTGTCATGGTGTCAATTGAATTTCGAAAACAATCTATTATTTCGCCAAATGGAAGACTTTGGTGGATGTAAATATGCAGGTAATTCGCTCGATGTCGTTTTGTCTTCTGCTTTTGCAGCTCACTGGCAAAAGAAGGTATTGTTTTTGGAACTTAAACGTGATGCTCTGATATTAAAACGCAAAGAAAATCTTACAGCATTTTTGTAACATGGCATTATGAAAGACATAACTTACAGTTCAGATTTCCTCTCTTTCTATAACTAAAAATCGCTCATCATAAGCCGCATCCATTCAGTATATTAAAACGCTTGAAAACGAAATTTGAGATGAAGCTAATCCAAAAAAAAAAAAAAAAATGGTGATGGGCTCTAACTAAATTAAAAGATTAAGCTCTTTCAAATGAGTTTCTTAAAATGATATAAAATAAATTAAATTTTACTGAAAAAAAATTATGCAATGGGAACTATGATTTTACAAAATGACTTTCAACTAAACTGAAATGCAATAGTCTTAGTATTGTAGTCATATAAGTTTATGATACAACTACAAGAAAAGTTTTCGAATAAAGATTTTACCATCTTTTGATAACCACGATATTTTCCTTTCAAAACGCAACAACCGGACTTGCCCATTGAACAGCTCGATAGCCCCAATTTAATGTAGTAACATACCGGAAAGTTTTGATCGTTGTGTGTTCTTCCTACTGAAAAAAGATACGAGGGTCTTTTTTCAAAATAAAAATGAAATTGGAAATAACAAGGAAAAATTACGCTTTGTTAGTCATCTAAAAAGCGTATGGTTAAGGTAGAAGTTTCTCATTCCGACTGTTATGGTGTTTAGAGATGTTTTTCTGGTAAGAGGAGACTAGGTACTCATTAATAAATTTTTTTTTTTTAAATATCGATTTGCTTTTCTGAGTTAAGGACTCTGTCTACTTTAGATGCATGAAAAAAACTCTATTTTTTTTTTTAAAGAACTCTGTTACGTTTATTGATATAAAACTTGTTAGGCTTAACAAAAACATTCGTAAATTACAAAAAAAAAAAAAAAAAAAAAAAAAATGATTTTAACCACTTTTTTAGTGTAAAAATGCCAGGTAAACAGGAGCCCTCAAAAAGTAGGTAGGTGTGCGCTGTTGAAAAAATCTGAGCAACGACCCATATGAAACAAAAAAAAAAAAAAAATTTAATTGTTTTAGGTTTAGTGTGACAGTGGCCATATCCCGTACCTCTAATATTAATTTATATGCAAACATAACAAAATGGTAGGAAAAAAAATGTGGGGTTTTTTTTTTGCATGTTTTTTGAAAAAAAAAAAAAAAAAAAAAAAAGTAGTAAAAATTAAAATTTGCAATAATTCTTGTACGGGATATAGCGATAAGTGTACAGAATATCTGGTTAAAATTTCACAAGGATCAGTTCAGCAGTTTCTGAGATTTTTTCAACAGCGCACACCTACCTACTATTTGAGGACTCCTGTTTACTCCGCATTTTCACACTAAAAAAGTGGCTAAGATCAAATTTTTTTTTTTTTTTTAAATATTTTACGAATGTTTTTGTTAAGCCTAACAAGTTTTATATCAATAAACATAACAGTATTCTTAAAAAAAATTAATAAAAATAAGGTTTTTTCATGCATCCAAAGTACATTGACAGAGCCTTTAAAATAAACTTTCATACTTTTTTTTATAGTAACCTGAAATTTTTTAATCCACAGTGAAAAAATATGCAATACATAAGAATTATGTTTTGCATTGAGACAGGGCGTATCGATTAGAAGGGTTTAATTTTTCCCATTATATATTAAACTACATGCATTAAACTACTCGAATTTCTTAACAAAAGCAATAAGAATTGACTGGTTGATGTTTCACAACTTTTTCCATTTTCATGTAGGGGGACGTATAAAAATTACGTCACGCGTAGATGGGAGGGGTTTGGCCCAACTTATGAACTGTGACATGGAAAGAGGGGAGGGGGGGGGAGGAGAAATCGCTTGCATGACGTAACAGTTGCACTTTTGTGGGAAACATTTAATATAAATATTATATATTTTTTAAATTAGAAGTGTAAAAAAAGATTTTTGAATCATTTGACTAGATCATTTGACCTAGAATCATATATTAAGAAAAGCTAAACTGCAATGAATCGAACTTTATTTTATCTGATTTCATTTCAAAACTACATAAAATATGCAGTTTTTTAAATTTTAGCAACAGAGGAGTATGGTAAAATTATTTAAATAAATTTTTAGTGGGGAGGGGAGGAAGAGTTTGCCAGAAACGTGACGTAATTCTACTGGAAGGGGATCGACCGGAAATGAAAGTCTAGTTACGGCCTTGTATAGAGGTATTATCGAACCAGCCACATCCTTTACAATGTTTCCATTCTTCATTTTTTTCCATTATCACTTAAATAGCTAAAACTCAAGAAAATACTTTTGAAATGACTAGAATGTCTTTGTATTATATTAAAGATATATATTTAACTACAATAGGGATGGATATTTAAAAAACGATATAAAATTATTTGATTTAAATTAAAATCTTGAAAAGATATAAACTTTAGAGTAATTTTTTTAAAAAATTATATATGTTTTTTTACGTAGCTAATTTACTAATTTATAAGACGATTCCGAAATTATAGAAGAAAATATCTTGTAACGTTAAAAAAATCATTAGAAAAATGTCAGAAAAGAAAATAAAGTTTAATTTAAAAGAAAAATTCATTTTATAAATCGCGAGCACTGGTTGAACTTTTTTTTTAAAATTAAATACTTTAGTCTAGAAATACTTTTAAATCTACCAAAATATTTACTAAAAAAGTTAAAAATAAAGAAAAAGTTTCAATTCTGCTATTAATATCTAAAATTCTTCACAGGAAGCATATTTTAATGCACAAGTTAGTTAAGCAACTATTTTCTTTAAACCTACGTGTGATAATGAAAAAAAGAAGAATGAAACATTTTAAAAACACAATGTTAAAATAAATTTGAGTGCGATCAGCTAATAACAAGATTTGGAGCTAAAAATAAGGAAATTTAGTTGCCACTTTTTAAAATTAAGTCACATTTTAAAGATTCAGTTTGAAAGATCTCAGTTATAGTTTTAAAAAATTTAATTTAAGGTTCTGAATTAGGTGCACGACAGAGCACCACCCAGATTCACAGCCATACACCTTTTAATGGGAGCAACTCAGCAGGATTTTGAACCCCTCGTATTACAATATACCTGGAAGCTGAATTTTTTTTTACTGATAACCGTTAGCAAATTTAGCCAGACCCTTAAGTTCTAAGTCTCCATCTCTATTCGTTTCCGAAATAATTAAGTCCGAAAAAATTATATAAATTTAAAAATAAATTTATTAAAAAATGATATAAATTGAAAATTAAACATATTTTGAGACTCAGTCATTCACTGATCATCATTATTCTAGGTTACTTCTGGTAAAGAGAGAACTATGAAATTCAGCATGTTTGTAAGGTTTAGCATTTATACAAAGAAAAAATATCAAAATTGAAATTTTACCCCCGTGTGCCCTGAAAGGGGCAATGTTAAAAAAATATGAATCTTAGCACTAAAATATTTGTATTGAGGCTAGAATTATAAAACTTGGATTACTAGTAGCTATTAATATATATATATAATCCATCACGGAACTTCTAAAACCAAGGGATAATAAAAATAGGGTACGTTATTTTAACGTCAGCCATTGGCAATCTTTGAATCGTCTGTGAAATATTCGCCAACTATCAATTTTTTTAAAAAACATTTTTTGCAAATCTGAATAGACTATTCATTGAAAATAATTTATCATCATCATTCTCATTAAACGCTTAAATACTTCATGGACTGTGGTCTTATAAATTGAACTTTCTTAAAAAACAATCCCTGTAATTGAATGTTTTGATTGTAAATGTTTAAAAAAAAAAAAAAAACTCTCCTAATACCAAATAATTATTTAAATTCAAACAATAAAATATTCTACACATTTTATAAAAGTCGTTGTCGCCCCTCCCAATAAAAAGTTCGTCAACAGTGGACAGAATTACATGTAAGTACACAAAAAAGTTTTATACTTAATCTTTCAACCTCAAGAATTTGTCATGCAAGTTTTAAAATTATGAACACTGAACAATTTTATACTAACTATCGGTGTTCAAATACGTAATAAATCTAAAATGAGTACCGTTAAGAAGTGAAATCCCAACAAAAATATATCTGTAAAAATGCGGCAAGTTCTTCATGTAATAACTATTTATATAAGTACAGTACACAAACAAAAATCCGAATGATGGCTATATATTCGGTTCTTATTATCATAGAATCTTGCGGTTTGCACCCAAATGTTTTTCTATATGTCTGGTTGAATTTTTTTTTTCTTTGGGGCTGTATACTAAATAAATTTAACTCTATCTTTAAAAATTGCAATACGACCCCCAATTTTTTATGTTTTTATTCGATTTAGAATACTTTGTTTATTCTAGATACCAAATTTCAGTTCATTATGTTGAGAAACACGTCACTTATGAGCGAAAATGTTTTGTTCGATCTTGAGGACAAATCTCTTTCAAGCGAGGATGAAACAAACGTTTTGCGTGCTTCAAGACGTTATCTATTGCACGGTCCATTAAAGTCAGCTTTTAAACTAAAATATTGAGAGTCAAAAGTCAAAATAGAATGAAAAAAATTCTAGAGGGGTTTTCGACCATGATAATTCTAATGGAAGGGAAAAAAATACATGTTTCTATTAAAAAATTTTTAAATTTGTTTTATTAATTAATAATTAATTATTAAAAACTGTTT
The DNA here is from genome assembly GCA_963978545.1 of Linyphia triangularis. Lineage (NCBI taxonomy): Eukaryota > Metazoa > Arthropoda > Arachnida > Araneae > Linyphiidae > Linyphia > Linyphia triangularis. Next base: position 99,767,760 of record OZ021721.1, read on the forward strand.
AAAACAAAAGTTGCATGTTATTTATGTTTGGCCTTTAATAAACTATCGTTTGAAACAAAAATTGCTAAAATATATTAACTATTTAAGAATTTATGACTAAAAAAGCAAATTTTCTTTCTAACAATAATCTGCTTTTTTTTTTTTTTTTGCTTTTTTTTTTGACACCATTTAAATTACTAACCACACATTGGAAAATTATGAAATGTGGTATTTAGACTATTTTTGGGATTCTAAATTCTGGCATAATATTATGGGGTTGACATTGAACTTTTTAAGGTTTGGTTTAGTTTTAACATGTAGATGACCCCTTGCGATAAAAAAATTTATATACAATTAATAAAGACCTTCCACTATTTACAACGGTACTTGACTTTTGTTATTTCATCAATTAGAATACAAGATATAGCCATCTTTCGGAATTTTTTTTGCTTACAAAGTACGCCAAAAAAGTACCAAGTTTAACGTTGTTGTAAATTAGTTGCAATGAAAATTAGTGGGTACTGAGATTTTAAACAAGAGATTTTTTCTCCATGTAACAATTCAAACTACATTGACCTAAATATCCAGTTACAAATTTATGTTACTTGGCCATCACAGTACAATACAACAAAGTGCTCCAGAATACTTAATGGTCAAGTGTCACAAAAATGTTTGTAACTAGATATTCAGGCATATGAAGGTTGAAGTTTAAATAAGGGAAGAAATCTCTTGTTTAAAGTCTCACTAATTTTCATTGCCAGTAATTTACAAAAAAGTTAAACTTGGGCTGTACTTTAGATATCAATACTTTTCACGGGCATAGCTATTGCATGAAGAACTTGACGCCTCTTTACAGAGATATTTTTTATACATATTTCTTCGAAAGAATTTTAAAAGTTTGACATTTTTTACACCATTGAGGGAATAGAAATATTTTGACTAGCAGGGTTTAGAAGTTATTCCGAAAAAATTAATTTCTGTATAAAATATTTTTGTTTTCTGAAGTGAAGCTTATGTATAATATAGTCTTAAAAATTGCAATTTTCTACGAATGCATCAATAAATATACTTCTAGAATAAGGGCAGCCAGAAGAGTTTCACTTCAAGGAGGTACACTTGCACTTCCCTGGTGTTTGAAAATTAAAAATAAAGTCAAGAAAAGTGATAAATCGCACAGGAAAAACGAAGTATAATATGAGTTTTAAATTATTCATTTGAACAGAAAGTTAATGCTTAGCTATCAATTAGCATTTTATTACGAAATCCATTTATCGTTTTTGAAAATTCAAGGTTTGAACAAAAACTATATGCGATCTGCAACACCCTGTGAAAAAAAAAAAAAAAAAAAAAAAATTGATGGTGCTCAGAAAGAAACAGGGTGAGAGAAAGAGAGAGAGAGAGAAGGCGAAAATAGAGAGAGAGGGGGAGTGGTGCACTTGCATTTTCTAGCATTTAAGAATTAAAAATAAAATCGAGAAAATTGTTAAAATTCACAGGACAAAAGAAGGTACAATATGGGTTTTAAAATATTAATTTGAATAGAAGATTACCGCATAAGTGAATAAACATTTTAAGAGATCTAACTACCATTTTTGAAAATTCAAGTTTGAAACAAAAAATTTTAGCCACCTTGCTATCCAAGTGTGTGATATGCACACTCACGTGCAAAATATCCTGCTGGCTCTCATGTTCACCAAGAAAAACACTAATTTAATTTTAAATAACACTCTATATATTTGTAATAATTAAATTAATTTTAATAACTATAATTATATTTGTACTATGTTGCAGTTTTTTTAAAAGAGAAATATTATCGTAAGCATTTAAAGGCATATTCAAAGTTTCTACAACTCAGTACGACTTAAGTTTCTTCCTGAGTTAAAACAAAAATATTGGTTGGATCGATATTCAAAATTCTGACATTTCTCTTGTTCAAAACTTTTCACCTTTGAATTTCTCAATAGAATTCATAATAGCAGCTAAGAAAAAAAAAATATATATCTTGGTTTCGTTAAGATGCATATTCCCGGATGTTTATTTGATGCAGAGTCAAACAAACTTTCCAAACGAGGCAGTTAGAAAGTTCTCCTTGTTTGGTATAGGATGAAAAGTGTTTACCTTTTTCCATTCTTCATCATACGCTGCAGCACCATTGCACGGCTCTTTTCATGGGCTTTATTCCAGAGATAATCAGTCAGATCCATTCCCATTGCTGTTTGAGAAGACAGAAATGTAACTAAAAGAAGTACAGATGGCATAAGCAGTGGGAATTTAGGGGACACTCAAGTAATTTCATTTCCATAAAATTAGTTTTTGAATAAAAATTTATTTTCATTACATCTTTTATTTGTATATTAACTTCAACTTTTTATCACTATCCTGTAATTTTTAATTGTTCTTTCATGTTTTAAATTATTTTAACAAGGTTTTGGCGCATCATGGCCCTAGTGTTGCTTTTGCGCACAAAAACTAAACAACCAACCAAATCAATTTTGTATGTGGCGGACTGAATCTTTGGAGAGCTAATTAACCCACTTGCTGTCATCCTATCTAGTGAAACTTGGAAGGTAGACTCGTTGTCGATGGCCATCGTTGGTTAAAGGGTCCTAAATTCACAAAAGTTTTAAATGCAAATTTTGACACTTTCAGAATAGTTAAAAAAAAATCTTTTATTTCATTGAGTGGCTATGATTCCTAGTCATAACATTTCTATACAATGATATAAGCATATATATTTTCTTAGGATGAATACAAAAGTGTCAAAATGTGTATTTTTAAAAAGTTATAGTTAGAGCCTTTTAACTTATAACGAGAGAATAGATTCTGTTAAGTTTTAGAGGCTGTCACTAAAAAGCCGCTTTTATATACGTTTGTATTAACGTACTTCAGATCCGGTAACAAGCTATATTCAAGTATGTACAATTTGGCAATATTTAATCGATTGTGTTTGTGTGTTTGTTTGCGGCGGACAAAACCTTCGGAAGGCTAATTAACCCACTTGCAGTCATCCGATCACAAAGATAGCACAACACTATTGGCTAGTGTCGAAAACAGGGGTTCTGAAAAGATAGGCTAGTCCATGATGATTCACGAACACCGCTCTAAAATACACGTGTTTTTTTTTAAAAAGGTAAACATGTGAAGACAATCATAAAACATATTTTTTACCCCACCGTCTTTTTTTACAACACTATATTTAAATTTTAAAACTTTGCATCAACATTTCACAACTTCCATTATATTTTACCCAACGTTGGGCGAGATTGGCCAAGATCTGTAGCAACGGCCAGTCTACAACGGTCCGTATCGAGATTGACCAGTGTTGATCCGATATTTCCCAGCGGATTTGAGCTACTTTTGCAAGCTGAAACTTGGCAGATTGAGTCGTTATCGGTGACAATGCATTCTACGAATTTTGGGGGCTGTCACTAAAAGGCCGCTTTTATAAACGTTTTCATTGCCCTGAGTCAGATCTCGATACCAGGCCATATTCAATCATGCACAATTTGGCGATTTCTAATGGCTGAAACCTTTCGCTGTTAGTTAAGGTTGATTACATATGATAAAAAAAATCCTGCCATTTTGATGTTTTTAAATCCTTTATATTAACTCCGATTTTATTTGTGGCAGGCAAAATCTTCGGAGGGCCCATTTCTCCCTTGCCGTCATCCAATAAAGCAGAAACTTGGCAAACGAGCTCTTTGTCGATGACAATACATTGTGTCAAGTTTTGGAGGTAAAAATAGTTAGTCAATGATACAAAATCGATGGATTTGATTACTACGATATGAAAATTCCATCTAAGCCCAAAATAGCTTCAATAAGTTGCACTTGTAAAAAAAAGTAGACAATGCATATAATGGATTTATAGTTTGTTTTCATGGCTGGAATTTTTAATACAATATTTTGATTTCATGTTGAATAATTTCTTAATTATCACAGCTTTGCAATGCTAGATTGGACTTTCGTTTTATTCAACCCGATATAAATTGAATAATAAAAATATTATATCCGATAAGTAAAAAATTGTAACATAACAAACTATTGAGGAAATTGGAACTGATATAATTTTAAAACTATCTGGAGAGGTTAGCATATAATATTAGAATCATTACAGAAAGTATCCTATATCAACCAATTCTCAACATATTTTCTGAATTTTAGAACCAGTAAAACTATTGAAATCGATTGTAGTTTTTCTAAAGGAAGATACTCATATCAAGTGACAACACAAGTGTTATAAATTTTTTTATGGTATAAGTTATTGTAACTTAAGTACATTATTTATCAAATAAGCTATTTTGATGAAGTTTTTTAAATGTATTCGGTGCTTAGTTTTTTTTTGTGTATGTAAAAAGTAATTATTCTAGAAAAGTGACTTAGAATTAAATAACTGCAAACTGAATGTGCAATATGTAGAGTAAAGGCAAGATTCCACTTTTTAACAGCCAATCTGGTTAAAGAAAAATTAAATGAATATAGTGTATCAATTTATCATCTTTGATAATCTTTTATATCTATAAAATGGAAACTTTGACACTCTGCCTCCATAAAATCCCTGATTAAGCTTCATTTATTTGTCATCCAATTTTACCCTTTATTATTTCATATTGAAACTTCAAACGTATATATCGACATTGATATAGTAATATACAGTTGTACATTCTCTATTCCTTTAGAAAAAACGACTTAACCGAAATCGAAAAATATCATTGATTTAATTCATAGAAACTGTTATTTTCGTATAGCTTTTCGTTCAGAATACCGATGGAACCAAAAAAACTTTTTGCTTTAATACATAGACAATGGTGATTTTTAATAAAGCTATCCACTCACAAAACCTACCGATCCGAAAGAAAATTACATAGTTAATATACAAACACCTGTAGTGTTATTTACAGTAGTTTCCGCAGAAAACTACAGAACCGAGAAAACATTACAGAATTAATATTTAAACAGTTCTCTGTATAGTTTGCTACGCAGGCTTTCACTCATAAAATTGACTCTGCACCGAAACACCTCATTAAATTAATAAATAGAGAATAGTAATTTTACGTAAAGCCACACAGAAAAAAAATTACAGAATTAATATACGTGAACTGGTAATTTTACGTACAAGATAACCTCACAGAATTAATACATGCAGACAGCTGTAATTTTACGCACACACTTACAGGTTAATATTATAAATGTAATATATAATTTAAAAAATATTGCAATTTTACGTACAGATTTAGAGGTAAACCTTACAGAACAAATATATAGAGCCAACTGTAATCTTACGTATAGGCTTATAGAAAATATAGTATTATTACATAGAAAACTGTAATTCTGCATATATACTTAAATGAAAATTCTAAAGATTTAATATATTGATAACTAAAATTTAACGTACAGCCCTTTCTACAGAAAAACGAGTGAACCTAAAAATCTTATGGAATTAATCTATAAATTGATCGATAATACAACACTTGTTTTTACATTATATTTGATATATCTAGTGTAAGGATCTTCCCTAAGATACACATTGTACTTACCCGTTCTTTTCCTTGTCCTACGTTGTCCACTGAGAGCACTGAGGATCACTGAGTAGGACATCGATCCTTGAAAGGGTAATCCCATGTCTTGAGTTTGTCCTCTTTGTTTGTCCTCGTACGAGAGGGCAAACATCACGCATACTACTGCTCCTGCTAGCCAACTTCTCATGAGCATTCTGTATAGAAAGACCACAGATTAGGGATTGTAACTATAAACTGGTTACAATTGAACAAAGCACTAGTATTTAAGAAATATTAGGATCAATTTTTTTGGAAACATGCAAAAAAAAAAAAAAAAAAAAAAAAAAAACCTTATGAAATCCTACCTTCAAAACAAAATACAAAGAGCTATACATATATTAAAAATTATGATCAGGGAATATTTTTTGAATTCTCTACATAACGGGTCATTCATACCTAACCCAGTAATCCCTAACTTTGAAATAATATAACTGTGAAACTGTCAGAGCACTAGCATTTAAGAGAGATCAGAATAATTTTTTTTTTGGAAACATGCAAGAAATAAAAATAAAAAAAAAACTATGAAATCCTACCTTTAAAAGAAAAAACAAAGAGCTATACGTATATTACAAAATTATTTTCAGGGAATATTTTTTGAATTCTCTACATACAGGGTAATTTATCCCTAATTTAGGAATATCTAACTTTGAAATGATATAACTGTGAAACTGTCAGAGACAGAAAGAAGAGACAAGTGTGGTGTGATGGATTAACAGGTATGGAATTTTAAATGCATCGGTTTCAAAAATTTATTGACATTGATTTATTGATTTGATGACCGCTACATGTGGTTTACTGATGAAGCTCATTTTCATTTGGGCAGATTTTTCAATAAACAAGAATATGGTGTACTGAAAATCCATCTGTGTGTTTTGAAAAACCACTGCATTCTGCAAAACTGTCAGTTTTGGTTCCTCTATCCGGTAAAGGGATTATAGGGGCCTTTTTTACGACATAAACTATAAGCTTACTCCTCTATATTCGTATTTTATAACAATTTATTGCCATATTTCTATATTGTAACTAAATTTGCAAACAAGTGTGTCAAAAATTCTGTACCTGTCTATTCAATATACCACTTGTCTCTATGTTCTGTCTCTCACTGTTTCGTAGCTATGTCAGTTCACAGTTTGGAGTTCTTTCTGAAAGACTCTGTAAATGCTCGAAATATAGTTTTCTCAAAAAGCCAATTTTTCGAGTGAATGCACCTTTTTAATATTTATTCAATATTTTACTTTGATAATCCTCGTAAATTTTCATATCGTAATTTTACACAATCTGACATATAGTTTTAATGAAATATACATTCAAAAAACAATATATAACTCTACGGCACACATTTTATCTAGTTTTGTAACTGGATATAATTTATATTTTCGTATATTTTCTATATATTCTATATATTCCGGCGTATATTTTTTATGCACAAATTCCATGTACCCGTTAAGTTTATATTTTCATGTCCCCGTAACCTTCTATATTGTATGTACCCGTTACATGTTTTTCCCTTCACCGGGGGGAAGAAATCAGTAGAGTCTGTGCAGTCTTCCAGTGTGTATGAGTGTTAGGCATTCTCCCTCCCCCCCCCCCACCCCTCGAAACTATAAATAATGTAAATATTGATATCTAAATTAAACTTATCAAGTTTTAACTGGTCTAGAATCATTTACAGTTTCGATAATTTTTTTCTCAAAAATAAATCAATTAAAAAAATTCCTTTTGTCTAAATAAGTAAAAGGATTTAAATAATGTGTATATAAAATTGTAAATCATTGCTATAAGTAGATAACGCAAAACATTACCATAAAATTTACTTTTAATATGAACTTCATGTTCGCCTAAATTGACTGGAGTGAGATTATTTGTTATTAACTGTAGCCTTTCAAGTACTTATTAAGTTTTCGGGGGTAACAAAAAGTCATTCAGCGTAGGATTTTTTAATTGAATTCATAAAACATACCATCATGTATGACTGAACAAAAGAAGAGAGTAATTTTGACAGATTAAAAAGCAATTTAAAGAAGAAAAAAAAACACAGAAAAATTATAATTTTAATAAGTTAAAATGAAAAAATATAAAATATATTACAGGTTTTTTCCTGTATAATATGCATTCAAAATTACAAATAAGAGTTATTTGAAAAACTGAAGATAAGTACATAAACATAGAGGGTTGCGGACTCACACTTTCTTTCTTTATCACTTCAAAAACGAGAAGTGATCAAAACTTTCATGGGCATCACTTTTCTTTCTTTTATTACACTTTTTCTTGCGACACATTCTTTCAAAAAGTGTGTGTCTCAAGTCTCAACCTTTGTAATTTTAGGAATATCTGGGCTTATCTTATAAAAATCATGAGAATGTGTTTGACAACTTTGAATACGCTTTGAGACATGTCCGAAGAAATATTAAAATGACTCTTATGGAAAAGCGTGCAGTGACTTTACAAGAGCTTGCAAGTTAAGAAAAGTATGCAAATTGATATTCCTGCGAGTTAAGTAATGGCTAATGAACAAATTCTTCACACAGCGTAAAGTAACAGTAAATGATGTAAGGAACCATCATATAAGTGATTGAGACCATATCGTTTTCTACATCAATTCTATTAAATGTATCTGTTGGGTTTTGTTCCATTTTTGTTTGGATTACATCCATACGATTGTATCCCACCCCTTTTGGGTACTACTGTATTCCTACCTCTTGTTTTTTTCCCTTAGAAAGTAGAATTTTCTTTTAAAATTTCTAACGTTATATTTTATTGCTTACAATGTTGAATCCAGATAAAAAAGAATTGAATATTTTGGGAAAAGCTCCCTCAATAATCAAACCGAAAATGGGCATTCAATGTGTGGAGTCTGACGGCATAATTTTGCAAATTCAGGTTGGTTGGTAGGAGTTTAACGGTGCAAAGGCAACATATGGGCCATACTGCGCCAATTGGAAATTCAAGAATCATTCAAACACTTTTTGCGGACATGATAAGAAAAGGAAACAAATGGATTTTGAACTTTTTCATAAAACGATAGGAATACAGACCACTAACAATGAAGGAGATCAGTCAGCATTTAGTCCGTAACACTATGTAACAGTGTTCGCCAATTAAATATTTCCAAAGGGTATTTTCACCCCCTCTCTAAATTTTAAGGGGTATTTTTTAAACTAATGCAAAATAAGTTTTTTTTTGCAAAATTAATAACTACAACAATAATAGTGACGCACGATCGCAATTTCGCTTATCAGAGCTGAAATAAGCTTTTTAAATTCTTACTAACACTTGATGGTTATAAACCTTAAACTAACTATTAACTCTATGCAGTTCGGTGACACCACGTTGGTGTCCCGCGAAACTATCGGGCAAATGCCGGCAACAGTTCGAAAATGATCGGGAAAATAACGGAGAAGTAAAACTTGACGATTTACGATATCTCGAAAATCTTGAACAAACACGCCAGCGATAGACAGAGACGAAAATTATCTAAACTTCTAAACCAGTCTTACTGGCACAAAAAAAAAAAAAAAAAAAAAAAAAAAGAATCCAGATTAAACGTGCGGACGACATAGTGTTAATCTACGTTTTCCATTAATTACGTATTTTCTCTATAACTTAATTAAGGAACGTACGAAATTACATTTGGAAATTGTAGAACGACCCCCTACATTCCACCTACTAATGTAGAAAGTGGTACCAGCAACTATTTAATGACTTCAGTCAGTCACTGGTCTGTGCGAGGCACGTTTGAACATGAATGCGCATGCGTAACTGGCGATTTCGAAGGGGGTGATCCGTATATCGCATTCCATTGGAAAATAAACGAAGATTTGCATTTTTTCGAAAAAGGACGTTATTTTCAAAGAAAAGGGCAGGGAGATAGTGCCGCCTTTCGAAAAACGGCTAGGATGATTTCTGATTTTATAAAATGGAGGATTATTTTTAAAATTTTAACCATGATGTGCCGATGCGTGAAATCACGCATGAGGTTAATTCTATGGGATGAAATTGATTTTCAATGCGTGTTCACGCAGATTTCGCGCATTTGGGCGAACTGTGCTCATGTTAAAAATAGGGTTCTGGGAAGATTGACCAATTTATGGTGAAACTCGAGCATTGTTCCAAAATACATGATTTTTAAAAAGTAAACATATCAAAACATATTTTTTTACGCTTCCGTCCTTTTTTTAATTTTTTTTTATAAAAATATATTTAAATTTTAAAACTCTACATCAACATATCAAAACTTTCAGTGTATTTTACCCAGCTCTGGGGGAGATTGGCCAAGATCCGTAGCAACGGTCAGTCTAAACGGTCTACATCGGGATTGGCCAGTGTTGAGTGATTTTGGTCAGAGTATTTGTGCCTCTGGGGAAATAACAATTACATATTAATAAAATATAATTCGATTAAAAGAAGAGTGGACCTTTGTTGAATAGTGTAAATATTTAATATCTTTAAAAAATAAATTAGAAATAAAAAGAATTAACATTCACTTCACAAGAAAGTATATAGCCGAGGATCTTTTGTTAATTACACAAAAAGTAAAATCCTATTACAGCTTTGGATATTGTATATTTAAAGTTCGATGAATGCTTTTTTTTTTTGTAAAGTGACTATTTTACTAAATCAGAATCCATAGACATATTCTGATGGCAGCACAAATTTTAAGTTGTGAACTGGTTCAACAGTAAACGATATCCCTAGTAATCTAATATTTTCTCAATGTTCTAACTTCTATTGATACATTTGACACAAATTATAGGCATTTATCTGCCAAACCACTTTTTTAGTAAACACAGTATTAAGCAATAGTACTTATAAGAAATTATAATCCTAAAATCGAACACTTAAAATGCTATACTTAGTTCAAATTTGAAATTTTGTACATGTTTTAAAATAATTTAAATAGATTATGTAAAATGTTCTATTCAATATATATATAAAAAAAGGTTTGATTAAGTTATTAAAACAATCGTTTAAATCATGTGCACAATACCAACATTCTTAATTCGACAAGTGTACAAAATTCTTACGAGGTGGAATATAAACGCATGATTATTTCTAGTTTTACAAAGTTTTATTTGCAGTTAGAAACTTGTCAAACTAACTTTCGATATTTTTTTCAGCAGTTGGAACTTTGCCACTTTAGTAAATTCATTATTACTCATTGGAATACAACTAAAATAAAATGAGTTATAGAATACTCGTTATTTAACAAGCATTTACTATGAAAAACTAATTTTTGACAAAAGTGTCAGTTGAAACCTTGTTAATCCAAGCCAGAAATAGGTCAAAGCAGTTAATTGCTATTGAGTTTTATATAGGAAGAATTTGCACAACGAACTACCAGGGACTGCAAAGCGGCAAATGATTTTGTTCAAATTCTGAAATTCTAGACTGAGAGGCGACTGCAATTTTTGGACCCCATCGAACATCATTCTCAATTTTTTATAGAAATCGGAAAAGAGTGAGTAGATTACGAAACCACTGGTCTGCCGTGGCAAAAATGGCCGAAACTGGTCAAAAATTGACTTTTAATAAGTTGAACTAAATCCAATTGCCAAATGCGCCATAACTTGCCAAATAATGAGCATTTTTTTATTTGGTAACTCTCACTCTTTTATTTTCAATTAAGAAGGTTGCAGATGATTCGGATGTGTGGCTATGGCTTACTTGCATCTTTCACAAATGAGCCAAATTAGCAATAAACATTACGTCACTGATAACGTAACTGATGTCGCCAATTTGTCTTACTTTTGAAAGATAAAAGTTTTCCGAGCCGGAGATCAGAAATCGTTTGCGCTTTTTCTCATTGAAAATCAAAATGCAGTGGATTGCCAGACGAAAAAGTTTGTTCTCTTTTTGGCAAGTTATGACATATTTGGCAATCGGATTTTAGTTCCACTCATTGCAAGTCGATTTTTGATCAGTTCCGTCCATTTTTGCCACGGCAGACCAGTGGATTCGTAATCTGCTCACTTTTCACCAATTTCTATAAAAAATTCAGAATGATGTTTGATGGGGTCCAAAATTTGCAGTCGCCTCTCCGACTATATTGATTCCAATCATTTACTAATTTATTACTAAATAGTTATGCCTTAATATTCTGCTTAAATTGATAATTATAAATATATGTTGCATGGCACACGGATTCTCTTTCCTTTGAAGGTAATTACTTTTCTACGCTTTTATTTAAAAAAAAAAATGAAAAGCCTTGGGGGAGGGGGTACAAAGGCACCCCTTTGACGGAACCTATGTAAGAGCAAAAACACGGTTTCAGATTCTGGAAATGTAAGGATGCAGTTTTTAATCGGAACATATGGGCACTTCATTGCATGAGAGGAAAATATAGGTGCAAATGCATTCTTTTAATAGAAAACAATTACTTACGAAGAACCTTATTTTGTGGCACTTTGGTGATTCTAAATCTGGCAAGAACTTTTTCTCAAATTATATTTTTTAATATGTTTTAATCCATGAGAATGAATTATGTTAGTTCTTAAAAACATCAACAATATTAAGAACTTAAAGTAAAACTGCACAAGGAGATAATAAATATTAGATTATAAAATTTAAAAATTAACATATTATCATCTAGTGAAAAAACTGAACGGGTACCACAATAGATAATTTTCATTGCATCTAACTTAATGGCACTTTAATTAATTTTGTTTTATAAAAAAATCATTTTATAATTGGACTGGCACTACTGTTTGGCAGAATGATACATGAAGACAATGTTTAGTTATTATTGGGGGCTCTCTCTGCAGGAAAGCAAATTTATAAAATTTTTAAAAAATTCATTCTATATGTTGCATGCATTTTTCCTTATTACCTCTATCCGAAAGGTGTAGGTTGAGAGTTAAGTTATTATTGAGATCAAACATTTAGTATTAGGACAGTCTTTTAATAGAAAATAATTACTTGCGAAGAGCTTCGAAGTAATTGCATCTAATTTAATGGCACTTTAATTAATTTTGTTTTATAAAGGAATCATTTTATAATTGGACTGGCACTACTGTTTGGCAGAATTATACGTGAAGAAAATGTTTAGTTATTATTGGAGGCTCTCTCTGCAGGAAGGAAAACTTATCAAATTTTTAAAAAATTCACTCCATATGTTGCATACCTCTATCCGAAAGGTGTAGGTTGAGAGTTAAGTTATTATTGAGATCAAACATTTAGTATTAGGACATTCTTTTAATAGAAAATAATTACTTGCGAAGAGCTTCGAAGTAATTGCATCTAATTTAATGGCACTTTAATTAATTTTGTTTTATAAAGGAATCATTTTATAATTGGACTGGCACTACTGTTTGGCAGAATTATACGTGAAGAAAATGTTTAGTTATTATTGGAGGCTCTCTCTGCAGGAAGGAAAACTTATCAAATTTTTAAAAAATTCACTCCATATGTTGCATACCTCTATCCGAAAGGTGTAGGCTGAGAGTTAAGTTATTATTGAGATTAAACATTTAGTATTAGGACATTCTTTTAACAGAAAATAATTATAGTCCAAGAGGCGACTGCAATTTTTGGACCCCATCGAACATCATTCTGAATTTTTTATAGAAATTGGAGAAAAGTGAGTAGATTAGGAATCCACTGGTCTGCCGTGGCGCAAAAATGGCCGAAACTGATCAATAATCGACTTGGAATGAGTTGAACTAAAATCCGATTGCCAAATATGTCATAACTTGCCAAAAATAGAACAAACTTATTCGTCTGGCAACCCACTTCATTTTGATTTTCAATGAGAAAAAGTGCAAACGATTTCTGATCTTTGACTCGGAAAACTTATATCTTTTAAAAGTAAGCCAAATTGGCGACATCAATTACGTCATAAGTGACGTAATATTTTTTTGCCAACTTGGCTCCCTTTTAATCGATGCAAGTAGACCGTCGCCAGATATCTGAATCGTCTGCAACCTTCTTATTGAAATTTAAAGAGTGAAGGTTACTTAAAAAAAAAAATGCTCATTATTTGGCAAATTATGGCACATTTGGCAATTGGATTTAGTTCAACTTATTAAAAGTCGATTTTTGACCAGTTTCGGCCATTTTTGCCACGGCAGACCAGTGGATTCGTAATCTACTAATTTTTCTCTAATTTCTATAAAAAATTCAGAATGATGTTCGATGGGGTCCAAAAATTGCAGTTATTTCTCAGTCTATTACTTACAAAAAACTTCGAAGTAATGGACGTTAGAAACGAATGAACATTACGAAAGGACATTAGAACATTAGGTATTAAAAAAAATTAAGGATACATATTTTTTGTTGGGATTCAAGTTATCTTAGAAGTAGATGTACATTTTTGTTTTTCTCATCCAGACCTATAAGATTTAAAATAGGATTGAATGGAAACTTTAATCGGACTTTAATTTATTTGATGTAGGAAGGAATAAATTTATAATTGGACTGTCACCACTGACTGGTAGGACAATACGTGAAGAAAATGCATAATTATTAATGGCTTCCCTGCATGGAGAGAAAAGTCATCAAATTTAAAAAATTTCATTTTATATATTGCACATATTTTTTAAATTAAATCGATCCGAAAACTGTATACCGAGAGTTAAATTATTGAGATAGAGCACTTAACTTAAAAAAGGGATTTAGAAAAATTAAGGATGCATATTTTTGTTGAGGTTGAATTTTTAACGTTCTTCCCCCGTTGACAGACAGTAGAGTTTGAATATCTTTATATTTGTTTTCTGTCATGTTAGATTTCAACTTCAATTCAAAACTGTTACAGTTTAAACAATTTAGTGTAAATAAATGTTTAATTGTAATATATCCATCATTAGCAATACAGGTTGGTCATAAATTAACTTTGCTGATGTACATGCCCCCTAATCATGAAAAACTATGAATGGAGTTGAAACGTACCAAATAGTGCGAAGAAAAAGTACTTAAAGAATGATGTAGGCAAAGAAAAATGTGGGAATAATCATAGGTAGTACAGAGAAGTGCATCATTTTTTTTGTGTAACTATTAGGACGTATGCCAATTAAGGATCATATTAATTCCTTTATGATGGTTCTTATAATTGAAAAATCATTCAATTGTATTTATTTTAATATTTTTTTATGTTTTATACGTTCAATTTAAATGTCGTATTTGACTTAGAAAGGAGGCTAAGATCAAATATTTTTTACATGAATATTGCATTCAAACCCTTTTTACGTCATTGTGAAATTGTTGCATTTTATGTAATTGTGAATTGCTTATTTAATTTTTTTCCTCGCCATTTAACTTTGGTAATTCAGTGCCATCTGTTGAGCATATAAACATATCTGAATGTATAATACTCTACTTAAGCATTATTGGTGCACCTAACACTTAAAGTAGGTCAGTTCAGTTAACAAATATTGAAGATTTACTTTACTATATTTATATAGCATTTTTAAAAAAAATTCTTTTAACGCAACCCTTCTGAAAGAAAGTGTCTTTAATTAACATGTCTTAAGAACATGTATTTAATTATGCGACACTGTTTTTTCTCTGTCAAACAAAAACGAAAAATATCCTGGATGTATCAATCCAACTTTCAAGCTCACGTGCATACGAGCGTAAACGTGTGTACACATCGGATGGGTAATCTCCTAAGTCAATTGTGAATATAACTCAATTCAGCAGTTCAATCGATTGGGATAAAAGAAATGAAGTTCAAGAAACGCTGACGTGGCCTAAATGATAGTTTCAAAGGGAGAACCAACAAATCATTTGCATCCAGGTAATCCACATTGATTGTTCAATCGTGTTACCCCTCGCTATTTACTATGAAAAGCTCTTAATTCTCTTTGCCAAGTGTCGCAAGTTATTGTTTACTTAATATTTTTTTGGAGAACTTATTTACTTTAAACTTTCCGCGATTGACCAACAAGAAAACTTGTTTTAGTTTCAATACGACACCAATGTTAGAGAAGCTTATACAAAGGCTCTGTTCGTCTGTTTGATATAAGCTGCCACAGATCAAACTACAAATGCTATAGATATGTGTGATAAGTCAACTGGAAGGTCATGGCTTGAATGTTTCCCATACCAAAATTCAACTTGGAATTCTGGAAATAGTCAACCAAAGGCAGAGTTTGTAAATGTGAATAAATCTAAACAATACATGCTACAATCGTCACATATGTTTTTTACATGAATATTCCATTAATTTTTTTTAATTTTATTATTATTATAATTGTTGAATTGGTGCGTTTTATGTCATTGTGAATGTAGCATTTTTTTTCTTGCCATTTGACGTTGTATTGTAGCGCTGTTTGAGAACATGTAGCAATATTTCTGAATGTATAATACCCCACTTAAGAGTTCTTGGTGCACCTAAGACAAATGCTTAAAAATTCTTTTTTCCATAGTTACTCTATGGGAAGTTCGCATTTTGGTTGCAGAGTTATCTGATTGGAAGTTATATATACGATGACAAGTTTTCTCTCTAATTATATCATAAAATTTGCCAACACAGTGACATTTTTGTTTATTAAAAAACTCCATCCAAATTGGTATGATTTTTGTTATCATACACGATCAACCTCAAGACGATAAGTTTTCAGTCATAAATTATCATGTGTCAGCTAGAATTTGGGCAGAGTTCCGTAGACAAGTCCCAATGTTAAAGCAGCAGAACTTGCTATAAAGCTCAAAGGTTTTCGACCCCCCCACTGCTCACCTTCTATTGTGCTAGAAAACTGAAGTCCTCTTGTTGTTCTACGTGTGTAGGGGGAGGGGGGGGGGAATACATCACAAATGTCTACTTTAAATAAAGAAACCTTACAAAATGCAATTTTAAAAACCACCAAAATTTTCTTCTTATTCATCTACTTCTTCTAGTTGCAACCAAAACTTTAGCCAGGCTGTTAGCTTGAATGGTTAGAGGAAGTTTTTAAAATCTCTATGTTCATATTAGCTTGATTAGGAAATGTGCCTTTTGCATATTTCATTGAGAAAGAGGCTTCTGATCTCTAAAAAACGATCCTGAAAGTTCGGAATTTCAGTCAGGATAGTGAATGGCAAAATGGTACGACGGATTTTGGATGATCTTCATTCGTTCTGTTTCGATTGATTTGGTTCTTCAAGGTGCACTCTGTTAAAACAGTGTAGTTAGGAATAAGTATAATTCGCTTGTATTTTCAAGAAAATTGTGTGAGTGATTATCAAGTTACACACAACTTCAACTTGTAATTAAACTAGTCTTCATATTTTAAAATTTAAAATTAAATGCATTGGCTCGAATAACGTAACTTCTGAACACAGGTCTGTTATATGTTTATACCACCTGAAATCACTCAGTTCATCAATGGCATCCAACGTTATTTTTTTAAAACATAAAGACTAATGATATCTGACGTTACTTTTTAAACAGAAAACAACTTTTGCTCATGTATGTTTTGCTTTATGTATCCGTATGTAAAGCAAGTAAACTTAAAGTATTTCATACGTAAATCAAGTAGTAGAAACATTTCAATAAAATTTGGCACACATGTAGTGACGACTTCAAATAACAGATCAAGCTTCTAGACACTAGAGATCTCTTTTGTCAAGCGGTAAAGCATCTAACTGGGAAAGCAAAGGTCGCACGATCGATCCCCAGTGCCCGCAAAGGAAAACGCACTTCCCTTCAGACTTATGAAGAAGGATTGCCAAGTTTGTGTTGCTTGTCAACGTTTGAAAATTCAACGACACACCAGATGAAGTTAGCAGAATTCGCTGTCCCATCAGAACGTTTTAAGCACATAAATATTGACATCGTGGGACCTTTACTTGTCTGTCAAGAATACAGATATTTACTAGCCATAATCGACAGATTCTCCCAATGGCTTGAAGCAACGCTGATTGAAAATCAATCTTCTGACACTGTCGCAAAAGCACTGATCTTTTCTTGGTTTTCACGTTTTGGAATTCCAACACAAATAACCACTGACCAAGGGAGACAATCTGAAAGTCCTCTTTTTCGTTCTTTAGGACAATATTTAAGCTTTCAAGCGTGAACAACAACAGAATATCACCCTCAAGCCAACGGCATTAACGAACGCCAACACCGTTCCCTAAAGGCAGCCCTCAAGTGTCACTTATTAACTTCTACAAGCTGGGAAGATGCTCTGTGTTGCTTGGAATCCGAAGTGACGTAAAGGATGACCTAGGTTGCTCTTCCGCCGAACTGGTTAAGTCACACAAATTCACCTACCGGCAGAACTTGTAACAGACTCTCCGACTATCTCGAATTCAGAGTTTGTGCTGAAACTTCAGCAAACTGTCCGAGCATTTTTGATAACGGAGGAAACACAAACAACACAAGCTCATCACCAATAAAGTCAGTGCCTTCATCTCAGGAAAACACTACTAAGACAGGGAGCGGTCGGAAAACAAGGCCACCAGTTCGTTTCAAGGACTACTACACTTAAATACTTAAATCGTTGTCACTAGGAAGGGAGTGTGTGGCGTTGTTGGTGACGTCACAATATTTCTGTATATATTGTCGCAATATTTCTGTACATATTACCTCCCATAAGGTGGCATCAATCTTTAAAGTATCTCTCTTTTTGGTTTTAATAAAAGATGGTAACTAACTGATTAATGTCTGAGTAAATAACGCGATTTACCTCAAGTAAAATTGTAACAAGATACCTAAACGATAAACACATACAAACATATATAACTTTTGTTCCCTTGGTAACATCATTTTTGGTACCAAATGAAAACTACAGATGATACAGTTTAAAAATATTCAGGAGGCATAATTAAAAAAATAATGCGAGGTGTTTCAAATTTTGTCTAGCTTTCATGAATTAAGTATCATAAATACATGTCACCTTTTAATTCCGAAATTTACGAGTAAAAAAATTAAAAATTAAAATGAAAAAAGTAGAGGATTATGGATAGTTGCAAAGAAAATCATTTTAGTTTCATCAATATATTTTATATTCAAAGAAATAGATTGAAAAGTGTCTACTGATGTCGTCTTCTAAATTTAATTTTTTTTTAATTAAAACATTTTAATAATTCGAATGCAATTTCAAAATTATTCTGTGAATCATGTTAAATTTCAATTTTTACCACTATAGGAACTTTATTTGAGAATTCCTTTGCAAATTACCATAACCAAATATTATCAAGGATGAAAGGATTAACGCTGAATAGCTTATTTTCCCACTTGACTAATATCGGTGTTTAAATGTTCTTTCTTAGCTGAAATCTTAATGCGTATGATAGGTTATTTTGTTCCTCTAAAATCTATTTTAAAGTGATCATGATACATGTCATTAATACAAATGTGTAACGGTAATAAAAATAAATGCTGGATTTAAAGACGTTATACTTAAACACTGAAAATTAAATACAGTTACCCCACTAATATTCATTATAAGAAGTTCACAGGGATTACTGTCTGTCTAAAGCAACAATAGCTCCCGCCAAGTTATGAAGCGTTGTCTGTTGCCATTGAAACAAGACTTGTCTAATTTTCAACGGGAGTGTCAAGTTTCGTTTCTATAGAGATAGTCGCCATCTAGACTATCTAACGAGAGCTATTCTCCTGATAAACAATAGTAAAGTTGTGGCATGTATTTTTCTAAATGATAAATATATAATCACAATCTGTGGTTAATATTGACGGGTTAATAGAAACCGTGATGTATGGTGATGATTGTGTGCTTTGGATTATTCTTGAGTGAGATTTAATTACTTTGCCGTATCACTGTTTAAGATCATAATAATTGATTTAAAGAATTCCTTTTAATTAATAATAAATAATTTTAATTTAAGTTAGCAAGTTACGTTATTAATTTCTCTGACAATTTTACACCGTAAACATCTTAATGGAATCTATAAAAGTCTTCGTAAAAAGATTATTGCTTATTTATTTTTTAGTTTTACGAAGTTAAAAAAAGCAGCGGAATTCTGGATGTATAGCGTATTTTAATTGTTTCAATTACAAAATAAGCACCGTTTTGATTCGTACAAAGTTCCTTATAAACTTATCATAAAATGGGGGTGAGTACTGTCTGTCTTTCAGGGTAATTGCTCTCACCAGAATGTTAATTGGTTCACCAGTATTTTAATTGAATTGCTTCCACCAGCTCTTTATAGAAACAAGACTCGTCAATTTAGAATATGGATGATGCATGTAGGAAATTGGCATTCAAAAATGTTAAAATACGTCAAATATAGATGTCTTTCTGCTGAAAACTCCATAGAAAATTCTACTAGTCTTGTCTCCTTGGCAACAGACAACGTTAGATAAAGTGGTTAGCCTATACATTTGATAGACAGACACCCCCCCCCCCCCAATACAACAACAACAACACTGGCCAATATCGCTTGATATTGTCCAATACTGATGAAGAACGCTTTAAACCGGCCGTTGTTGCAGATATTGGCCAATCTCTCCCAATGCTGGATAAAATATACTGGATATTTTGAAATGTTGATGCACAGTTTTAACACTGAAATATTTTATTTCAAAGAAAGGATGGAGAGCAAAAATATTTTTTGAATGATGATTTGATGATCATGAGAATATTAAAAAAAAATCGTGTATTTTGGAACAATGCTCGAGTTTCGGACAGAATTAGTCTAATTTCCAGAGCTCCTGTTTCCTACTTTAGCCAATACTGCAGTTCTACTTGGGTTGTTGCATTCTTCTTTGACAGTTACGTTTAAAGCTGTCTGTATTTTACCATTGCTAAAAATTTGGTTCCAAAACGTTGGTAACAAGGCAATTTTAAAAGAGAGATAAAATTAAATACTAATTAAAATTGGCTTACAAACATTTGGATGTTATATTTAAACAAAAGTAAGAAACATACGTATTGGTTTTCAAAAGTTTTCCTTTTAATGAGTTTCATTTTAGAAAAATCTCTAATATTAAACTTTTCTTTATAAGTCGTTTTGGAAAAATTATCAATTACATTAATGAGTTATTAAACTATTAGGAAAATGTATTTGATTTTTTAAAAAGTTTATCTAGATTGTTAAAAAAAAAAATTTAAAAGCCAAATGTATAGTGGTCCGTATTTTAAAGTTGTTATAACTTTGTAAGACTTTTGGTTGTAAAACTTAAAAAAAAAAAAAAAAAAAAAAAAAAAAAAAAAGGCAATTATAAAATAGAAATAAAATTAAAAACATTGATATTGGTTTAAAAAAATTTGAATGTTATAGCTGAAAAAGTAACAAAAATATACATATTGATTATCAAATTTTTTCCATTTTAATGAATATTGTTTTAGAAAATTCTTCGAATTTTAAAAAAAATTTTGCAAAAAATTATCAATCATAAGAAAGAATTTTCTGAGAGACTATGTTTTCACATATATTGGATCTAGTTTAAGGAGTGTTTTTGTCAACATAACATGGAAATGGTTATAAATTATCTATGAATGATGTTGTATCCTGAACAGGGTTAACTGTTGTTTTCTGATCAGAAATAAAATAAAAAACATTGATATTGTTTAAAAAAAAAAATTAATGTTATCGGAAAAAAATAACAAAAATATACGGATTGATTTTCAAAATTTTTCCATTTTAATGAATAGTGTTTTAGAAAATTCTTCGAATTTAAAATCTCTTTGCAAAAAATTATCAATCATAAGAAAGGATTTTCTGAGAGGCTATGTTTTCACATATGTTGGATCTAGTTTAAGTTGAGTTTTTGGGCAACATAACATTGAAATGGCTATAAATTACCTATGAATGGTGTTGTTTCCTGAATAGTTATAATTAGGAAGAATAATGGGAACTAAAAATTTATAAATCAATGCAAAAGAAGATATATCTCTGCACAACTTAATTCCAAATTAATAGGCCTATGTAAACTATTTTAAGTAATTTTTATTTAATTTGCGTAACTAATTATATGGCTTGTATGGATTTTATTTTGATAACAGAATTTTTTTTTTGATGGATAAAAGCATATGTTGGATCTAGTTTAAGTTGAGTTTTTGGACAACATAACAGTGAAAGGGTTATAAATTATCTATGAATGATGTTGTTTCCTGAATAGTTATAATTAGGAAGGATAATGGGAACTAAAAATTTATACATAAATGCATAAGAAGATCTATCTCTGCACTACCTAATTACTAATTAATAGGCCAATGTAAACTATTTTAAGTAATTTTTATTTAATTTGCGTAACTAATTAGAATTCTTGTATGGATTTTATTTTGATAACAGAATTTTTTTTTTTTTTTTGATGGATAAAAGCATATGTTGGATCTAGTTTAAGTTGAGTTTTTGGACAACATAACAGTGAAAGGGTTATAAATTATCTATGAATGATGTTGTTTCCTGAATAGTTATAATTAGGAAGGATAATGGGAACTAAAAATTTATACATAAATGCATAAGAAGATCTATCTCTGCACTACCTAATTACTAATTAATAGGCCAATGTAAACTATTTTAAGTAATTTTTATTTAATTTGCGTAACTAATTAGAATTCTTGTATGGATTTTATTTTGATAACAGAATTTTTTTTCTGCGTTTATCTAGTTTATTATTTTGAAATAGAAATCATATTTTATTGAGCATCCTAATATTTTTAATGAGATAAATAGAAATCCTATTTAATTTTGATTTTAAGGAAGGAAATCATGGGGAGAAAATTGAATATAACATTTCAACAAAATAAGAAAAAAATACATTGCCTTTCCCTCAAAATTTCGCTATTTAAATCAGTACACTTTCGCTACTTTGTTATTCAAATATTGAGGGCTGCCCAGGTGAAAGCTGCGTAAAGACAGGAAAATTCTTTTGACAGCCCTGACTATGAAAACAACCAATTGAAAGACAATTATTTTTAGTCATAACATTTATTAAATTTATCATTTTTTTAAGTATTTTATTTATAAAATAATTCATAGGAAATTTACATTAATGTTCAAGTTAAACTGCTGATATCAGAAGATGAATATATTTGGTTAGTTTTGTTATTTAGGTTCATTTTATATCTTGTCATATTTAGTCAATTTTTTAAAAACTTCATTAAATAATTCAAGTAATTGGTAGATTTATTTTGGTTATATGCTTAAGTATGCAAACTACTCATGACATTTATATTCAAAATATTAATACAAAAAGAAATCCAATATACCTCCAAACTTAACCATGCTCTTAAAATGTAAACTAAAACTATCCGAATAATTACTATAATCTAAGAGGCTTACATTTAAGTCTAATCGGCATAGGATTGTCAATGTAGGCTTGTTAAGTTAATTATCTCTTCATTGAATGGAATTAGTAAAACATACGCATATCAAGCTGCTTTAATTTGTCCAATTAGTTCAATATTAGGCAGTCTAACATATGTCATTGTAGTCCGATTGTAGCTATTATAATATTATCAATTTTCATTCAATAAGTAGTGGACCGAAGTATTGGAAATATTATCAATAAGTGAACTTATGCTGACAGTAAAAAGGTTTTCCTTTATTTAGCTTTCAAAATTTCTTAATTAACTTCTAGAAATGTTCTTCTTTGTTTATCTTCGAAATTTCCTTAATTATCATTCAAACATGATTTTCTTTATTTACACTTGAAATTTCTTTAATATATAACATTTGGGCAAAAAATTATTGCGACTACAGTCAACACAATATAATTTATGGAATAACTATATGAACGCATTTTATTAAGTGAGAAATTTTATATCATTTAAGAAAACTTATTCAGATATTTTCAAAGTAAAATATAATGTCAATCAAACAGTTTTTATTTCATAAAAATAATATATAAAGCAGTCTAAAATTGGTGAAAATGTTCACTTTTATTTGAGTTGGAAATATTTGTTCTTGACAATTGAAGGTTTCAGTTCAAACAGGAACTTTTAGAAATGATAAAATAAAAATTAGCCGGAATATATTCGTCACTTTTTTGCAGTGGATAAAATGTAGATTTTCCTGATGTAATTCAATTTATCTTCCAGACAGAGAAAGAATTTCAACTTTGAGTCCTAATATCTTAAAAATATTTTTTCAGTAACTTTATTTGAAGGTATTTGAAATTGAAGTTGCAATTCAAATTTCATAATGTGGAGAAAGTGTACAAGTCACTGTCCAATGAAAGGAAATTTAAATGTTTTAAAGAACCTCTTATATTTAATTTAGATAAATTAAATTTGTTAAGACTTTTTATCTAACAAGTACAACAAGTTTCAATATAGAGCCCAATTTATTGAAACCTTTTTCTAAATTAATTTAACAAGATTTTTATACATTTTTGCAGAAGATATTAGCAAAGAACTCACTCTATCAACATTATCATTTTTTAGTGTAAAATTTAAAGCTAATTTATACTGTATCTTTTTAATGTTAGTCACGTAAATTTTAAGGTTAGAATGCAAGAGATCTCGTGATCAAGCCTCGCCAGCGTCCTGCCACGTTTCTTTCAAAATGGAGTAAACACGACGACGAACGTGACAAATAGACTCATATCGGTTGTACGGCTGCCTGCTGGGATATTTACTAGCTTTCTTCTATTGGAGACGAAAATGCGAAACGGTTCTCCTTGACAGACTTTCAAGACACGTAATCCTTCACATAGAACTTGACTTAACGATGTCTCTCGTCAATCTTATGTGCAAGAAAATCCCCAAATGTAACCAACCGATTAACATTTACAAAGTGAAATTACTTAAAACTTAGTTTATGTGATATAAAAAAATCCGATAGAAAGACTTAAATTTCCTTTTCACAAATTCAAACACTTTATTTTAATTCTGTCAAGAAATTCATAATGAATTTAAAAAAAAATTATATACTTATAAAAAGGTTAAAAATTTACTTTCAAACTTTTATGAAAAAAAAATCTGCATCGCTCCTCTTTCTCTCGATACAGGATGGAAATTAATATATTTAATGAATCATTAATGCAATTAATATATTAAATGAATTATCAAATGAATAATTTATAATTGATAACATTTATAGGACATTGAATACTTTCAAACTTTAAGAATATATTATGAAGTCGAAACTTAGTTTTAAATGCATTAACAGTATATTAAATGAAATAGACTTGATACTAGATAGAACATGTATTTCTCATCTAAATTTATAAGCTGTAAGGACAGTAAAAAGAAGTTTATCACAAAAGATTTAAAAGTATAACTTTAGATATAAATACGTTCACATATATAATTAAAAATATAGTCATATTTATAGAATAAGTTTTTTTTTTTTCAAATCTTTTTTGTAAGAGAATTGGAATTCAATATATACTCATTTAAATTCACATTAAACATCTATCTTAATTAAAGAAACCAAACGTATTAAACACATATTTTTTGGAGAAAAAAAATTTCTTTATTATTTATATTAATAAAATTACAATAAAAAAATATTGAAACCCATTCGCCATTTTATTTTAGTCAATTTAATTAAATTGATTTTTTGTCTGAAATTTTAATTAATAAAAGTTAACATTACATTACTTTGATCTTAAAAATATTTCTTAAGAAAAACATCATTATTCAAACTTAATTATGAAATCTTTTTAAACAAATAATTTCTTCTTATATAAATTTAGTTTGAAGATTTAATCGTATATATCAAAATAAGTTAACTTTTAAATTTGAAACATTTAAAACTATTTTATTCTACTTTATTCTAATCATCGTGTTGATGAATGAAACAAAACTATAATTATTTCTATATTGCTGCAAACTGCAGATTAAGCATAATATTCTGTTGTAAAATTCCTTCTTGTTTGCTTTTCAATTTCTTAACTAAAACTTTTGAAAATCCATTTAAAAATATATATTTTTAATTAATACACGCATTGCAATTATTAATAAATACCATTTATTTAGAATATATTTACTTATATTTTAATTCAGATTTAAAATAATTTGAGGTCTTAACTTTAGTAAATACAACAATTATTACACTATACCTTAGATCGAAATAACTATGATAAAGTTATTACTGTAAAGTATGGAGAATCTATTGAAAATTAATCAATATTTATACAGTGCCTTACCTTTCTTAAAAATATTTCTTATAATATTATCCTCAATGTGCCTCAGGCTGACTGAGGAGCAATTCAAGCCTTTATTGCAAAGGAATTATTAAAAAAAAAATGAAATTTGAAGATAATATATTTCATCATAACTTCAGTTTATTAAGATGTGTCATAAGAACTAGTCAACGTATAATGAAACTTCTAATGGAAATTTTAAGAGGATGAAAAGGACATTTACGAGGAAATTTTAAAGGATCTTCTTTCGGTAAAAGCTTTATCATATTACGAAAGTAATTTCCAACTTCGATAAGTAAATAATTGATATAAAATCGAATTACAATTTTTTAAATAAAATTCTGTTGAATTCAAAAATGTAATAATTTATGAATTTCTTGTTTTATTATATATTTAGTTGTTGAAAAGCTAAAAAAAAAAAAAAAAAAAAAAAAAAATGCTCTATTACAAATTTTAGTTTGATATACTATATAAACAACCCTTTTTAAAGCATATAAGTTAAATTAAATTATGAATTAAGATTAAGATAAGTTAACTTAGTAAGATAAGCATTGAATGCAATTATATTTTTATTCTTTACATTAGAATGAAGAAACTGCTTATAGTAAATGAAAGTAAAACAATTTTTAGAACTTTAATTGTAGAACTTAGTAATTAATATTTTGTCTCACAAATAACAAGATTTAAATGATTTATAAAACACCTAACAAAACTTACTTTGAATACCTTTAATATTGTTAAAATGTATCCGAAATGAGATTGTGTTTACTTACGTTGATTATTAAGCATTTTTATAAAAAAAGAATGTAAAATAAACAAATATTTAATCGATGGCAAATGAAAATAAATAACTTTTGTGATTTTATTTCAATTAATTACAAATATTATTGCATGAACCATTAAAGAATTATATTTTTAAATTCACGATTCTTAAATAGTAGATTAAGTTTCAACTATTAACTGATATACTATTACGGTAAAGAAAAAACATGAAAATTTTCCATACATGATTCATTTCAATACTACAAAAAAATTAACGTAATTAAAAATAGAACAAGAATAAATGAGTAAATAATATAAAATAATACATTTCACAAGAAAGTTTCATACAAAACCAAATTCAGTATTTCACAAGGCTACTAAAATTAATTTTAGCTAAATATATTTACAAGAATTGGAAATTTTCTTCCTATATACTATTTTACATCACTACAAATATATTAAATTTTACTTTAAAGAGAAATTAACAACTATACCTATCAAAGAAACACAAATTCTTACCTGAAAGTGTAAAGTAGAATTTAAATCCTGTACAACAAATTTTTATTAGTAAATCCAGTCGAATCTGTTTATCCAGCAATTTCTCTTCGAATCTTTAATGGATAAAGTTTTCCCTGCAAACTTCCCTCTGAGCAACTAGGGACATTTATCGTCTGCAAAAGGAGCAACTAGTGGAATTCGGAAGCTGTGTGTTTTTCACAAAACGTAAAACAAAAGTACCCTTCCCGGGATGAATCTCCGTTTTAGCTCCACCCACATTCTGATTCCTGCCAATCATTGAACACCAGTTATTCTTGAGTGGAGAGACCTAAATTACCTTCTTCAACAGACATTTCAAAAGAAACCCTCTATTTGAAATGAGAATGTCTTGATAGGAATTGGATGAGAACTTTTTCTTTCTGGTGGTTGGTTATCTTTGAGGGAAATAGGAATGGTCAAGAAGGACAAGTTCATTGTTATTCGGGATGTAGTGTTTGGCAGTGGCGTAACGATGTTGGTTAAGGCAACACTGCAACATTTTTTTTGAGGCCCCCAGTTTTTTTTTAATTGAAAATTGAAATTAACACGAAGATTTAATTTTTTTATTAAGGGCTCTGTCTACTTTAGATACATGAAAAAAAAAAAAAAAAAAAAACGCTATTTTTATTAGGTTTTTTTAACAATACTGTTATGTTTATTGATATAAAACTTGGTAAGCTTAACAAAAACATTCTTAAATTACTAAAAATATATATATATATATATATATATATATATATATATATATATATATATATATATATATATATATATATATATATATATATATATATATATATATATATATATATATATATATATATATATATATATATATATATATATATATATATATATATATATATATTGGTTTTAACCACTTTTTTTAGTGTGAAAATGCCAGGTAAACAAGAGTCCTCATAAAGTAGGTAGGTGTGCGCTGTTGAAAAAATCTGAACAACGGCCCATCTGAAACAAAAAATTTAATGGTTTTAGGTTTAGTGTGACAGTGGCTATATCTCGTACCTCTAACATTAATTTATATGAAAAAATAACAAAAAGGTGGGAAAGAAAGAAAAAAACGTGTTTTTTTTTTTAATGTCTTTTGCCAAAAAAAAAAAAATTAAAATTAAAATTTTGCCATAATTCTGGTACGGGATATAGCTATAAGTGTCCAGAATGTGTGGTTAAAATTTCATAATGATCAGTTAAGTAGCTTCTGATATTTTTCAATAGCGCCCCTTTTTCAGGACTCCTGTTTACCTGGCATTTTCACACTAAAAAAGTGGTTAAAATCAATAATTTTTTTCTGTAATTTACGAATGTTTTTGTTAAGCCTAACAAGTTTTATATCTATAAACATAATGGTATTCTTAAAAAATTAATAAAAATAGCATTTTTTTCATGCATCCAAAGTAGACAAAGCCCTTAATGTGGTTGTGAATAAAAAAGTAATAATGTAGTGGAATTATGCCAAAATATGGCGTCTTTGGATTCTGGCAAACATCCCTATATAAGTTTACAAGGTCCGTTAAGAGCATAAAAAACTTTTTTTGATTGTTAAATTATTAATAACTTCTATGTTAGGAAAAGAGCTAATGTTAGTCTAAAATATCAATTCCACCAGTGTTCATATTTTCTATTATCCTAGAAGATAATAAATACATCGTTTCATAATCATTCTTTATGGAAAACTTTTTTTTCAATTTTTGTTTTTGAGGTGGCATTTGAATAGTAATATGGCTCTTCTAAACTGTGCAGTAGCCAAATTCAAACCATATTTTAAAAAATGGAATCCCAAATAAACGATCTCCAAGAAATTAATTCTTGGCTTGGAAGTGCGAATGTAAAATTTAATACTTAAAACCTAATGAATCCATCACGACATTTTGAAATACAAATACCCTTTCCTTTATATAATTGGGTTAATAATAATAAATAGCAATATATAGTTCATCAAACATTATACACACTTTTTTAAGGGTATTCAGTAAGTTAACAATTTCAAAATTATCGATCTCGTGATATTTGCCTATATTTGAATTTGAAACTTTTCTGCTTGTTTTTACAAATAATTTCGCCTGTACTCCTTCTAGTTCAGGAGAAAAATTAATTTAAAAAAATGTTATCACAGGTTTACTGTGCCACAATTTCACCTAAAAAGGCAATTCTCTCAAAAAGTCGTTTTTCAAATTTTGATATACCTTTTTGAGAAAATGGCTACTAGCTTCTTTGTGAAAATTTTTACCTTATATTTGTCTTACATCAGAGATTAATCTGCGATAAACGTTTTCGAAAAGTTCTGATTAACTATTTTTTTAAAAATTATTTTGTCTTAAAAATATGTGATTTCAGAGATTTTTGGTGTTTTTCATTTGAGATTTAAAAAATCAAACCAACATACTGTTCAAACGTTAATTTCAGATTATTAAAGAATATTTACATAATGGTCAGAAAAAAAATAATTCAATATTATCCGTGCTTTAGTAACTGAGAAAATGTATATAGAATACGACCTTTTTAACATTAGCGGTATAGGGTCTACCGAGCCCCTTAAGGTATGAAATCCTTAGCTTTTTATTGTGAAATAAACTAAGTATTTCTTTTATCTATTAAAGCATTCATTTCCAAAAGTTAGCTTTGTTAGTTGTCAGCAGACTACTGAAAGAATTGTAATTTATGAGACGTTTCATGCATTTAACAGGTTGTCATTTTTTTTGTTTTGTTTTGTTGCAAAAATAAAAACTGCAGCAATAGAGAATTGGCATATCTCATCGACTCGTTTCAAAAATATACATAAAATTTTAGCTTCAGAAACATACGTTAGTGGCAGATTTAAAAATTCTAAACAGACCAAACAAAAAATATATATATGAATTTTATTTTAACAATATTTCATTGACAATTAAAAGATTTCAATTAGTGAAAAATCTAATGTTTGTAACTACTTCAATATTTTAACAGAGAGAGCCACCAGATGAAGCTTAAAAAGCTTAGTAATAAAAAATACAACTTTAAAAAAAAAATATTGTTAATGAGATCTAACCATTCTTGAACCTGGTAAAAAATGTAATGTTTTTAAATTCTTCATAACAACTTCGATTTTGTTTGTGGTTGCCGATCAATTCTGCGAAAGCCTAACTAACACATTTGCCGTCATCTGATCGGGTTGAAACTTGGCAAATAGATTAAATTACGTTGACAATGTGTTCTATCAATTTTGGGGGACTGTCACTGTCACTAAAATGTCGCTTTTATAAACTTTTCTATAATCGTTTTGGAATACTAATAAATACTATTTAACCAATCATTGTTGAAACTCTTTCCTCTTGCCAAAATTGTTTTAATCAGAATTAATAAACAAAATTATTTTAATCAGAATCAATAAACAAAATTATTTTTATCAGAATAAATGAAAGATAATTGGATGTGAATGTACAAATTTATTATGGGGTGTGGTCCATTCAATTCAACTTTGTGTTGTGTAGTAACTCTGTAAGTAAAAGAATTTTAACCGATCATTGTTGAAACTCTTTTCTGCTGTCAAAATTATTTTAATCAGAATAAATAAAAGATATTTGGACGTGAATGCATAAATTCGCATTCATTTTTAATAAATACATTTAGAAACGTAGTTTGCCGCATATTTTGCTGATAGAGATGTTTTTGATATTTAAAATTAGATGCAAACACCAGGCATATGCTGGAAACAGAATAGATGCTATGTTAATGAATATAAAAATTGGCAATGGATATGAAGGATTTATATTAAAAACCTTGTTTTTATGGGTTATATTATTTTGTGTAATATTTTGATAAGGCTTATAACAGGGAAAAACATTGTATTAGATATATGGGAAGAAAAAGACTAGAAATCACTCTTAACCGATAGTCTTAAAAATACTTAAACCATATAGATCCTAAAAATCATAGCATTTTGGAATTCAATACAATAGAGAGAGAAAATAAATATTTGTATCAAAACTATCAACTACCGATAACTGTTTTTCAAGATGTGGTTTAACATTCGAACGGGAACACGAACGGTTTGAATACGATTTTTTGTTACTTTCAATTACCCATATGTTTACAAAGGGTAATTAAAGTATAGCATTCGATAAAAAAAATATCGATATTTTTGCATTTCTCCACGTTCAGGAATATCCTGATCCCAAAAAAGTGGTCTAGGAAAAAAAAAAAAATGTCTGTCTGTATGTGTGTGTGTGAACGTGGTCAGCATAGCCCCCGAACAAATTGAACTACGATGTTCAAATTTGGTGTTCAGGTTAGTGATGGCCATGGGACCTACCGCTAAGGTTTTCGTCAAAATCGCGCATGCGCATACGGATGAAATTATGAAAAACCTTTTTTTTTTTTAGCAATTTCTATAAACCGGCTTGAACAATTTTGTTAAAAACTCTTTGCTATCACTTCTTAAGGTGTTATAATCCTCTCCATCTTCAAAATTCCCGTAGAAATGCGATTAAAGTGTAAAAAGTTGAAAAACGAGTGCCTTTAACACAGAGCTCCTAGCCCTTGAGCTCGCCTATCAACGATTTTTTTTGTTTTTTTCACGCACAAGAATGGACAACATTATGTCCATCGAATAATATCACCAATTTCTAAATCTTAGAGTTTTTTTCCCCATGTAAAAATTATTGCCAAAAATATCGCCAAACTGGCCACATTTATTTAAATGAGTGAAAATATGAAAACGGTAAACAACATCATAAATTTTAATGTTATGATCAATACTACAGTGTAATTGAAAGTTGTGCAATGTTCTTGTGCAGTAGAAGATGCGAAACGCTGCTGGGTATCTGTAAATGGTGTTTCTCCTTTCAGTCAGGATTGTTTTAGATAAATAACATACACCGGTTTTTTGTAGTCATTTAATTATCTCAATGCGGTTATGAAAATAAAAAGTACACTATAAAAACTATATTTGTAATAATATAAATATAGAAAATGAATTCGTGAATCAATTATAAAAAACTATTTTTTAAAGATTAGAATGGAAACGGGATTAGTTTGAATTCTGATCTATAAATGGTGTTTCACCTTTTAGTCAGTTCTGTAGTAGAGAAGCAATGCGCACGTAGTAAGAAGAGAAATCGTGCTTTTATTGACTTAAAATGCTAACCCTTATGAAAACGAGGTGCGCACTTTAAAGCTATATGTTTAATGATTTAAATAAACAGCTAAATAAAGCTGGTTTAAATAAAAAAAAAATGTGATTAAGGGGGTTTGGGACTCAAAATCATAAAATCTTTATTTTTAGAATTATTTCCCTGAAATTTTATAATCAGTAATGTATGATGCTTTAAAACTTTAAAAATTATTGTAAATTTTCAAATTTAAAAAAATATTTTTTTCTTAGTTAGAAATTTTTAAAATTTTAATATTTTCTAAATTTGATATATCTAAAAGAATTTTTTAAAAAATCACTTCATTTTTGCATAAAATTACTTCTTATAATTCATATAAAAAATTGTCTTCATGATTTTTCAATAAAGTAATTAAAAAAAAAATATTTTGTGCAAAAACTGTATATAGTATACTGTAAACTGTCCATAGTATTCTAAGCTTTAAAAACTTTTTTTAAAATAGTTAACTAAAAAGAACATCATTACTGAAGACAAATTAAAAAAATATAAATGAAAAGTAATTGTGGAAAGTTTCATAGATTTATAACAAGTAGATTTTAAGTTATGTCAATTTAAACTCAAAAAAGGGACAAAAAGCCACCACCGAGAAAAACAGTTTCTAAGTTTCAAGATAACATGTCTGAGATACAGTTGTCATGTAACAAAAACTTAAATATTTCAAGTTCTACTAAAGATGGAAACAAAAAAAAATTCCGTTCATTCAAAAATATTTTTTATTATTTGTTAATATAGTAAAAATATTTTTGACAATTTTAAAAATTTTAAGTTCCAAATGCAATGTGATAATTGATATTTGTGACAGTGATATGGTATTTTTTAAAATTTTTTTTTTATTAACCGATAAACTTATGTCCATTGTTTCCAGCCATTTGACTCCGTTTCCGTACAATTACGAATGAATCTTAACTAACATCTTATGAATGCATTTAAAACGGAGGAAACTCCTCTCATATTTTGCTATGAAATGATGTTTTTAAAAATAGTGTTTTGCATTAGATGGAAAAGGAAATAAATGCAGGAATTTATTTTTATCTTTACGAGCATTTGTACAATAGCTAGACATTTTCTATACTATATAATAAATCTTTAGCTCAGGAGTTACTTCAACTTTAATATTAGTACTCTGGAGACAATTAAAAAAAATTAAATTCAATTTTTAAATTTTCATCGAAACAAATTCGAAATTTTGAAAACTATTGTTCAGTTTGACATTGGAATGAGAACGCTATTTTCAATAAGATTTTACTGTTGTAGTTTTGAAAATGAGACAGCTCATCTGTAACTGAGGTTTCACTTTTCATTCAGTTCTGTTGTAGTGAAGCAACCAAAATCTTGCTCTGAGTAACTGAAAGTCAAGAACACACTCTAAAAATACGCATTCAGCTATTGAAATAGACAGCTAAATAAGACTGAAATTTTTTATATAATAAATTAATATTTAATTTATTAGATGAAAAATGATGTGAAATTTTAAATGATATGCGATAATTTAAATTCTTGATTATTGTTCAGTTTGACATTGGAATGAGAACGCTATTTTCAATAAGATTTTACTGTTGTAGTTTTGAAAATGAGACAGCTCATCTGTAACTGAGTTCACCTTTCATTCAGTTCTGTTGTAGTGAAGCAACCAAAATCTTGCTCTGAGTTACTGAAAGTCAAGAACACACTCTAAAAATACGCATTCAGCTATTGAAATAGACAGCTAAATAAGACTGAAATTTTTTATATAATAAATTAATATTTAATTTATTATATGAAAAATAATGTGAAATTTTAAATGATATGGAATAATTTAAATTCGTGACAATGACATGGGCCTTTTGTTTCAACCTACGTTACCGTATGAAAACAATTTATGAATAAAGGTAACGAAAACTGATTAATAAAATGAAATATTTATATGATAAAATAATATTTGATTTTTGATATGAAAAATAATATAAAATTATAAATCATATGTGATAATTTAAATTCGTGACAATGACATGGGCCTTTTGTTTCAACCTACGTTTCCGTACGAAAACAATTTATGAATGAAACTAACGAATATCTTGCGAGTGCATACTATATACGAGTGAATATAATATATATATGAGTGCGGATAATATGTATGCACTATCTCTAATTTTTTTTTTATTTATGATATTGAGTTTTTTGACAAATGTGTTTTGTATCAGTAGGAAAAAAGAATAAATATGCAAGTTTTTTTTTTTGTATTTTTGCAAGCTTTTTTCCTACTAATTAAAAGAACACTGGAAAAGCTGCACACTTTTTTTTAAATTTTAACAAATTGTTTATGCACGTTTTTATTTTACTCAAACCAGGTTTATTGTATATTTCTTTCTTATGACGGATAATAAAATCCATAATACAATATAGAAATATTATATATTATCTCTGGAAGGCGTTTTTTTGTGACAATCCCATTTTCTTCCTTTATACAAAATAACAAAATAAAATTGATAAATTGTAGACCAAATTGTATAATCCTGTAACTATTGTATATTGTGTCAGCTTGTATATATTGCTTGCATTATATATTGCATTTTTCCAGTATGATTGTCAAACGTTGTGTCAACTTTGTATATTGCATTGTATTATGTACATTGTATTGTATTATGTATATTGTATTGTATTAGGTATATTGTATTGTATTATGTATATTGTATTGTATAATCCTGTAACTATTGTATATTGTGTGCATGATCCTGTAACTAAGCTATATTGTATGTATGATCGTGTAACTATCGTATGCAAATTATTTTCTATTTCTATATACGTATATATATATTTACTCGACCAACCCTGTTAGGCCTTGAGCCTGTTGTTGGTCTTAAAATTTGTATTTGTATTCGTACTTGTAAATTAAAGACGGAGATCTCCACATTTGACGCATAGTTTATTTAAAACTGGACATTGTGTTATTTGTTTGAAAATTGAAGTTAATTATTTTTATTGCTACTCTATGAGAGAAGACTCTGTAGAGGGTATTTTGGAACTCTATGAAAAGGGACTCATAGTATAGGGTACATAGTATAGAGAGATGCTTTGACTAGGCCTGGAAATGATCTCTTGATCTTCATCTGTCCTACTTTAAACTACAGTAAAAATGGTTTAAATATGTAGTTCTTTGCTTTAAACAACTTTGTCCAATTCTTTGTTTATTTCACCAGATTCACGAGCAGTGTCATGCCAAGTTCTGCTTTCCAAATTAGGGTTCGTTATATCACTCTGCAATAGAACACAATATCTTATTTTGATGAACTTTTAAAAACTAATTCCTCTAAGCAATCTTCTGCGGTACGAGTCCACTAATTCAAATAACAAAATGCATTGTTTGCTAATCGATATTTGGTACGTTTAATCAATTAATCTTTGGTTCGTGTTTAGACCAATCCATAGTTCAACTTCTCACAAATAATATCTTAATCATAAATATCCGTCAAGAAGTTCGAAGACGCGAATCGTTGCCATTCTGCATACAGAAATGCAGCTAAATTTGGGTGGCACAAAGAAATTTATATATTGGTTTTCTAACTGAGAAATAAATATGATTCTTCCTAATAATCATAACTTCCAGAACATATTCTCCTCTTTTTTTACATTCATAAAAATCTATAACTGTAAGAGCAACCACTTCAATCCTTTATTTTCTTTAAGAAGTGAAATATCTTTAATTTTCTCTGGGTAATTAATTTCGAAAATCCTCTTGCACTTAGAAACGAGTTCTTTGTCTAAGACTGTCAGCCTCCCCAACCGAACAATCAATTACTTTTACCGAATTAAATTTCGGTTCGGTACCGAATTAAACTTCGGCTGAAGTTGTTTTATATCAACAGTACTATTAGAGTAGATTGGTAACTTTCTCATATCTCTACTAGATCGCTTTATGTCACCTAAACTATGAATAGATATGTATTGTAATCCTCTATTTTGTCTTAATTAGAGAACAAACTTAACGTTCACGTAAAAGCCACATCACACCATGTTGATTATTTAAAAGCGCTTAAAACTAATGAAATATATTGAATGTAGGCCACCGAACCTGGTTTCTTCAACTACAATTTAAATGTTTATATTTAAAACGATGTATAAAAAGTTGAGTAGGAACTAAGATAAAATCTCCAAAATCGGTACAGTTGAAGTGCATAAACAAGTGCTAAAATCGGCTGTTTCTCAACTTTCTAGGATTCTTTTCCTCAATGTTGACGATGCTATAAACCAACTAACTGTACTAAATCGCATGTCTTATTTAGTTTGCATTTGTTGCTACTACTGATCTTTGTAAACAGTTTCATAAAATAGTTTTTCAGTTACATAAACGCTCGTCAACGAACGTCAGTTATATAATTCGCTCGCTGAAAGTTTAGGCTTACGATAAATAATTTTTGCTGAATCACCAATGTGTTGCTTTAAATGTCTCGCTTTAAATATTGTAGCATCATCCTTAAGCCATATTATTGGTGTCAGTACAGAAATATACAAATCATAAAGTATGCACAGTATTTTCAATCACTATATACAAAATATATGTAACTGTATGTATGTGGGTATGGGTATCTTAATGTAAAAAATATATATACAACATAAAATGTAAATATACTAGCTGCGTGTATGGCCTTGCGTTACGGAGACCCGTCATATTGTATAGGTACCAGCTTTTGACGTTTTCGCGAACCAGGATCATTTTGCTCGTAGAAAAGTTGTTCATTACTACTCAAACCCAAGTTCTCTAAAAGTCAAAGCTCAGGCTCAATTTGCTCGCTGAAAGGTTCATTGCTAAGCACAGGCTCACTCCGCCTGCTGAAAGATTCATTTCTATGCGAGAATAGCTTCGTTTCGCTCGCTGAAAGTTTCATTGCTGGGCATACATAAACTCACTTTGCTCACTAAAAGGTTAATTTCTCCGCAAAACCTTATTATTCCCCTCCCCCCCCCTTCCCATCTCCCTTATCGAGAGACGGAAAAAAAATCAAATCCCGGTTAATACAATAATTCAACCCTCCCTCACCTTTCCAAGAATATTTTAACATTCCGTTTGAGAAAAGCAAAATTAAAAGGCCGGAATTATTTATGTTTTAAGTTTCAGAGTTCTAAAGGTTATTGGAAGTCACTTTAAAAGAAAAACTTTAAAATTTCTTTTTTAACTAATTACAAAAACAAATTAAAATTGTATTCTAATATTTGAGAAAAGTAAAATTAAAAGACCAAAACTACTTACGTTGAAAATTTCAGAGCTCTACGCATATTTTAAGTTGCTTTGTTACAAACTTTAAAACTTTTTAAAATTAAAAAAAAAATAATTAAAATTTTAACATTATGTTTGTCAAAAGCATAATTAAAAAGTCAATACAAATAATATAAAAAATATTATGATTATATATTATGAATATTACATGAAATATTATTATGAGATATTATGAAATATTACATGATCTAGTAATTTTTCATCCCTATTACTCAGTGGTATATTTTGAGACTACGTTTTTTATAATATATATTTTAAGAATTAAATTTTTACTTATAGAAATTAAGAATAAAATATTACTTATACAGAGATACTTATAGAGACATCCCGTCCCTGCTCCTTAAACGTAATGCTTCATTTTTTCCCACACTATACCGAAGTATTGCTAAGGTATCCGACTACTTTCTGAGAAAATGTGTTTGAAAAATTATGTAAATATAGATTTTTTTATGCTATTAGTCTCAACAGCATACAAAAGGAAGAAAACGAGTAAAAATTTGTAAAAATTAATATTTAAAAAAAAAATTTTAATAAATTTTAGTAATTTTTAGTGAAATTTAACGTTTATGGTTAACACTGGCAACAAAATTATTATAGATAGAATGCAATTTCGTGGAAACCGGTTACATATATGTTAACTATCTTGAAAATGACAAGCTAAGAGATATCCTTAGAAGTTACTGAGATATGTTTGTTTAATATATATACGTATTGAAAAATATTTTTTCCATAAATGCGATTATAAATTAATAACTATTGTACCTGGCACTTAGGTCAAATGTCACTTTATGATGAGCATTACAAAGAACTTCCACAGAAAATTTCACAGCAACATCTCATTTACTTTTTAAGTTATCATGTTAACGGTATTAACAAAACGATGACAATTTCATTTTGCAGAACATGAGTTTTAAGTACAAAGTTGCATCGGAAACATGTTGATATGATGGAATTAAATTTATCATAACCTTGTTCATAATTGCCTTAAAAGAAAAGAAAAGATATTTCTAGAAACGTTATAAATAAGCTTTTACAAAATCATATATATATAAAAAAAAAAAAAAAAATTATGAAATTTTATGAAAATTCGACATTTTTAGATAGTCGGGTACCTTAAAAAAACATATGAGTATTTACCATGTAAAACAACAGCAAAAAAATCATTAACAAAACCTGGAGAGGAAATAACTTAGTTGTTTCTTAATATTTTTTTTTTTAAATTATAAGCAAGCTTACAAAAACTTCGGTGCAACTTAGGATAAAACTTAGCTTACAAAAACTGCAAAAATTACAATAAAAAATACTCGGTAATTTTTCTTTAAATTTTGTTCATTATTTTTATTGATGTTATTATAACTGATGAAAAAACTTAAATGTTTAATATCAATTCTTCTGTAGACATTAAAAACATTGTGACCTTTTGAAGACATTATGGGTTTTGAATCACACGTAAACACAAGATAATATAAACAGGTTGCATATTTTATGTACTTAAAAGTAGAAAAGCAATTAATATAGCCAGGACATGCTAGTTTAAATGGTTTTAAGAAATGACTTAAAGTTAGAATCTTTAAATCAATTTAAAATGTCTCCAACGTATATTATTGAAATGAAAAACCCAAAATAACCCACTTTCCCCTTTAAAACTTGGCATGGAAACAAATTAGTTTCTATCAACGCCTCGTCATTCAATACGATTCCGCTTTATTTATATTATGTTCCGACGAAGGCGAAAAAATTTGACGCAATTTGCAATCGAAGAAAATTACTAAAACTAAATCAGTACCGTAGTTACTGACGAAATTTTTGTCTTTCTTCTTAAGAAAAGACTCAAACACGTGTTGGATTCAATTTTAGATAGAGAATGTTATTTTCTGCAAGTCGGAAAGATTTGTAAAGAGTACAGCGCTTTCGATTGTCTATTCAAATTTCAAGCAGTTGAAGTGATGCGAAAATGAAATCTTCAGATAAAGGTCAAGCCAGCATTTTTTTGACAAATGACTGAATACACAGAACATCTACTGTCTTTGGGAATGATATCTTAGTATGCACTCATAGAGCTCACCTCCTTAAAAACTGGTTATTATTAAGGGGAAAAAATACCGAGATGGTAATATTACTAAGAAAAATATTACCAAAGTGGTAATAAGAAAAAAAATATCACGATGATAATATTACTACAAAAATTATTAAGGTGGTAATAAGAAAAAAATTACCAAGATGGTAATATTACTAAGAAAAAAATCACCAAGGTGGTAATAATTAAATTGTACATGTTTACATATCTAGAATATGTTTAAACATATTGTCCCAAACGTTTCGGGGTTTATATTTTATAAATATAAGAGATGAAGTAGCAGTATAAACTGTAAAAACAAAATTAAGCGAATAATTATAAATTATAGTATGATTTTCATGGAATATTTATTTTAAAAGTTACATAGCATTAAGATTTATTTAGCCCTTGTAAAGGAGTAAGGTCAATCACGAATTTCTCAAAGTTTCAACCAAATTAATTAATAAAAATTAGCACTATCTTTAGAAAGCATCATTAACATGAATTTCAAAATTTAAATTCAAAATGGTACAAGACACGTTTTTGAATGCATTATAATTCGATTAATTCTGAAGATAGAATATTATTTGTTTTCTTTAATGTAATTTGACATCAAAAACACTTTTGTAATTTACTTCCCCCCTCCCTCCTACAGTGTACACAATACAGTTGAATAAAATTATCATTATGCAACTTTCAAAAGAATTTAGTCATGAAAATCAAACTATTGCTTTATGATTTCTTTCCTGATTACAGTATTTTTGAAATTTGAACT
Organism: Linyphia triangularis; assembly: GCA_963978545.1. Taxonomy (NCBI): domain Eukaryota; kingdom Metazoa; phylum Arthropoda; class Arachnida; order Araneae; family Linyphiidae; genus Linyphia; species Linyphia triangularis. The sequence continues at coordinate 99,807,821 of OZ021721.1, forward strand.
GATTCCCTATCTTTAAGAGTAGTTAAGGAAATAAACCACGTAACAACCTTTTAGGTACAATCAGTATAAAGAATAAATCCTTATGAAATTTGGTACACATACTTAAAACCATTAGAAAATGATATATGACAGAAAAAAAAAAACATTTAGAATTTTCGCTATCTGATGGAAATGTGATACTTTAAAGAGTTAGACCCAGTAAAGACTCATTTAACTTTCTATATAGGATCATTTTATGGAAAGTTGCCGAAGAAGGATTTACAGGAAGGCTGTATAAGAAAGTTTAGAAAAAAGAAAACAAAATTAACAAATTTAAAAAATAACAGATTAAAAATAAATAAATCAAAAACAATATAAAAAATTAGTTTAAATTGAGAACAATATGATTTTTGGGCTTAAAGGGCCATTTTAGAAAATGAAACTTTAAAAATAATTAAGTAATTTTTATTCTTAAATCCTTTACATTAATTTCGATTTTGTTTGTTTGTGGCGGGAAAATATTCAGAATTTTAATTAACCCGCTTGACGTCATCTAATGGAGCTGAAATTTACAGATAGACTCGTTATCAAGGTAATGCACTCTAACAAATTTTGGAGTCTCACTAAAAGTTCTCTTTTCTACTCGTTGTTATTGATTCTAAATTGACAAACATAAAATTTTTATTTAACGTTATTATCTGACATTGCTAAAATACTTTATTTTAGTTAGTTCACACTTATTTCTTAAATATTTCACTATTATAAAGAATATAGGCGGAATAATTGTTTATTTTTTTATTTAATTAATAAAACTTATTTTTTTGGTAAATATATGTAATTTTTTTCACAGAATGTAACATTACATAAGAATACGAACTTGCTAAATCACTATATCAACTAACATTGATGAAACGTTTCATGTAAATTCAATCCTTTTTTTCACTGACATTCGTAAATTAATCTTTTTGCTTAAGGTTCTAATCTATCAAACAAATGTGTAAAGTGCGTGTTTTTGTGCCTTTCTGAAATAAGTCCCGATGACATATCAGGCTGAATTTATGCACTCACATCCAAATACCCTTTATTTATTCTGATTAAAACAATTTTATTATTTATTTATCAAGACAATTTTATTATTTATTTATTAAAACAATTTTATTATTTATTTATTAAAACAATTTTATAATTTATTTATTAAAACAATTTTATTATTTATTTATTAATTAAAATAATTTTATTATTTATTTATTAAAACAATTTTATTATTTATTTATTAAAACAATTTTATTATTTATTTATTAAAACAATTTTGTTATTTATTTATTAAAACAATTTTATTATTTATTTATTAAAACATTTTTATTATTTATTTATTAAAACAATTTTATTATTTATTTATTAAAACAATTTTATTATTTATTTACTGAAACACATTTTGCAACAGGAAAGAGTTTCTTCAATGATAGGTTTTATTCTATTTCAGTGCGATTGGATGACGGCAAGTTAGTTTATTAGTATTCTGTAAAAGCGACCTTTTAGTGACTGTGACAGCCGCCAAAATTTGAGAGAATGCATTATCATCGACATCGAATCTATCTGTCAAGTCTCAGCCCAACAAGGGGGTTAATTAGGCCTCTGCAGGTTTGTCTGTCATCGACATATCCACACATACACACACACAATTTGAAATTAATATAAAGGATTTAAAAAGATCTAGGATTATAATATAAAATTTTTGGAATTTATAAAAACAAAATTTTTTTAAACAAAATTGTTCAATTTACGAAACAACTTCTAGAAACCTCAGAAATAGTTTAACTATACCACTCTTTAAAACTAATTTTAATTATTTTATTTGAAATCTTTCCACGATAAATTTTTTTATGCTCTTCGATAGCCATTAATTGTCAATAGTATGGATGTCATTAACTTAGTGAAAAAATTTAGTATACTTTATAATTTAACGGGATGGGGTATATTAACAGAATTGTTTAAGTTTGTTGACAGTACACTTTATTAGTTTTACTAAAGTTTATACTTTTATAGTCTTTAATTGTTAATAGCATAGACTTCTTTAACTTTGTAAGAAAATTAAGTCGACTTTATAATTTAACGAGATGGAATATAATAACAAAATTGTTTAATTTCATTTATTCAAAAAAAAAAAAAAAAAAATCGTAGCTTTTCCAGTCTTTTGCCTAAAGTGTTCCAACCCGTTTTGTGAGATAGTAAGAAGCACTTACTGTATATACGCAGAAAATTGATCACCTCTGAATATTGCTTTGTACACTACTTTAAATAATCAAGTTCGCGTGATACAATAAAGCATACAGACGATAAACGTCACAAAGCAACATAATGTCAGAACTTAATAAAAATTGATCACCCCATTTCAAAAGCTTTTCATGATAAATGAAGCCCATTTTGCTCTTTTGCCCTCACTAAAAAAAATCGTCGTTACGTTAACCATATTAGTAGAACAAACTTATATTAAGAATGCGAGCACTATGGCAGTCATATACGTATTAATCTTGCTTTATAAGAAACAAAATGGGTTTATGCTTATTGTAACAAATATATATTACATTAATTGAAAATGAATATTAGTTGTTCCCCTTCAAATTTAAATAATAAGGGTACAAGGTATTTTTTTCTGAAATTATTAAATTTTACAATTTTGAAATAGACGGTAAAATTATAAAGCTGTCAAGATAACGATTGTATCCAATACATATTTATGTTGTATCAACGAAATGAAGAAGGTATTTAAAAAAATATGTTTATGCATATTTTATTGAAACCCTCCGTATAGAGGAACTTCAGGTAATAATGAATACAAATTACATTTTTCAACTCCTAATTGAAATGATTAAAAACCCTATAAACATAAAAACTTTCGTGTTTACAATCAATTATATTTTAAACAGTTATATTGAGAGAATATTTAACAGAATTTTTTTCTCAATGAAAACATTACATCAAGCTCTATAAACCTAAAATCTAGGAAATCTTTAACCTAGAGAAACTGTAGGTAATATTGGATATCAATTACATTTTACAACTCCTAATTGAAATGACTAAAAAACCAATAAACATAAAAAATGTGTGTGCAAAATCAATTATATTTTTCAATGAAAACATTACATCAAGTCTTATCTTTTCAATCTTAATGATAAAAACGTATTACCGAATGACGAATTTACACACACACAGTCATTTTTTTTTTAAGGTATTTCTTTTTCGGCCTCCTCAAACTTATCTTTCTAATTATATTAAAAAATTTTAAAATTTTTAGTAATTGGAGTAATATTTTTAGATGGACCGACAAGAAACATTATCGGGATGATTTTATTAGATATTTATGAACCGAAAAATACGAAGATGATGTAGAACTGCAACAATAATTAGAAAACTCAAACAACCACATTTTTTAAACGAAAGTTTATTTAGACCAGAAACAATGCAGAATGATTTTTGTATGCTGTATGAGACTTACAAATCCATTATCGATTTAAAAAAAAATTTGATTCTTGAATCTGAAAAATTACCTGTTCTTAGAAAATTACAAACAATTATTTTGAAATTATATGCAGTTACTAAATGTTTCTTATTTATTCATAATAAAACCTCGTGTTGTTGGGGGTCCTAAAAGGAGAGAAGGGGTTAAAAAGTCATGAAGATAAGAGTTAACAAGTACATAGTTGTATATTATAGCATAACTTTATCTTAACAAGTACACAACCTTATGTATTATTTTTGGACGATGTTTTCTTTTTTGCGATCCTTTTTTCTCCCTTGACACAAAACGAAAATTAATAAATGATAAACCCCTTTAAAGGCTAAAATCTCTGCATATGACGAATAGTGCATTTACAATTGTACTTCGTGTTATTTCTTTGAGGAGAAGAAGATTTTTTAAAAATCAGAAATTGCCCACACATTCTAGGAAGATGTGATAGTTAGGAGTAGATGGCAGCACTATAGAAATGAGAACACCGTAATTTAAGGACATAGAGAGACCCCAAGGAATCCTATATCACTCAGCAATAGAACTAAGCATCTACCTTCGATGAACTTCCAAAAAAGCAATTTCTCTAAGCTAAGAAATCTTTTAAATATATCAGGCTGCGAAAGGGACCACTTATAACTTTTTAAAACGGATTTAGCTTGAGTTGTGAAACAATTGCTTACCTATAATAAAAGGAGTATGCGTTATTACGTAAAAGTCATTGCAGGGCTGAAGTGGTGATTTACGGACGCTATATATCACAAAATCTATAGAAGATAAAGCAAAAATACAATTACAAAAGAGTTAAGTGTCCTCGATTTAGTAATGAATAATATCTCATAAGTAAAAATAATTTGATTTTGGGGGACTTCTTTGGACTGAAATGCTAGATGAATCTCGACTTACTGGTATAAAAATTACCCTGGAGCTATGTATATCACAAAATATATATATCACAAAATCTATAGAAGATAAAGCAAAAATACAATTACAAAAGAGTTAAGTGTCCTCGATTTAGTAATGAATAATATCTCATAAGTAAAAATAATTTGATTTTGGGGGACTTCTTTGGACTGAAATGCTAGATGAATCTCGACTTACTGGTATAAAAATTACCCTGGAGCTATGCTGCACTGAAACATCGTTAAAAAAAACCTCGGGAAAACTTTCAACAGGCAGCTCGACATTTGAAAGAGACGATCACCATAGTTTATTTGTTTCAAATTAGAGTTTGCATAGTGACGACTCCAATCCATTCATGTTAACGATGCTTAACAAGAAGTTGTGAGTCGAATGCAGATGTGTATTGCTGCCGATGAACACATTTCGATTTCTTATTAAAATTGAGCTTTGATGCTTAAAGGTTTTTTTTTTTTTTAGAAAATGTGTATTATAATCAGTGGCGTAACGTACCTTCGGCAGAATATTTTTTGAACCCCCTATCTACACAACCTTTTTTTTTTAATACTATTATTATTTTATCTATATATTTTAATGTTAATAAATTTTAGGTTGGTTGGTTGTATTCAGATTATCTGGCGCTGTCAGCAACACGAGGGCTATAATGCGCCGAAACATTCGTCATTAGACAAGTCAACATACATTTACAAACAGCCATGCCTAACACGGGACTCGAACCCGCAACTTCGCGGTCTAGAAGCCAGCACGCTAACTACTATACCGTTTGGTCGGCTAATAAATTTTAGGAATACTAACGATAAAAATTCAAATGTTGGATTGCGTAACTAAAATTATGGAAAAAATATGCTTTAATTCAAATTGTATTAAATAATTAAAAACAATTGCTACCTTAATGGAAACTTCTATTTCATTTGGAAAGTAGTTAAAGGCTTAAACGAATTCAAGTATATTAGTGTAACACTATTGTCCCCTCCTAACTTTTATTATGTTATTTAATCTTAAAAACAGTGCACCCGTCAAGTTTACTGCCAGACATCTTTTATTGGAAGCAACTCAGGCAGTATTTTGACCTCTGAATTTTTTTTTTTACTGATAGCTGTTAGCCACTTTAGTAAGACCCCTAAATTGCAAGTCTTCAATTATATTGGATGTTGAGATAATTAAATTCGAAAACGGCAGAAAACGACATATTTTGGGATCTACCCAACCACTCCCTGATCATCAAGTTACTAAGGTACTTCTAGTAAAGCTAGAACTGTAAAATTTGATGATTGTACGGTTTAACATGTATACAAAAGAAAAAAATCTAAAAATCAAGATATCCCCCACCCCCCTTCTCCCCCCTAAATGCTATGGATGCAGTGTATAACACTGCATCCATAGCATTTAGTAATTATTGATGATAGTGTCAAATACCCTGTTGTTTTCTAATTTAGGTAAATATTGCATAGCATTTGATAAATTTTCAAATTGTTGCTACCTTTGTTATCACTCCTTTGCTTTAGACTTGTAGTCTTTACATTCAATATAAAAATAATGCAAGCATTTTTTATGCAAACTAAATCTTCAAATTTTTATAAATTCAATTTAAAAAATAAATTCATTCCTGATTTTATTGTCATGTGATGACAAACGCTCTGCGTCTGGAAAACTGAAGATGAATTTCATGGACACCAGGAGGGTACAAAGGGAGTCTACAACCCTCCTCTGACTTTTGGAAATAAAAAAAAAATCAAGAAAAAGATGTAAATTCACAAGAAAAAGAACATATGCCGTTTAAAACTATTTTTCAGTGTATTTATTTAATAAAATATTTTACTTATGTAGCAATGAACAGTGGCGTAATTTCACTGCCCATGTGCCCATCCCCTTATCAGATCATCATTTTGTCTTAAATTTGCTGTTTTTATTTGCTACTTCTTACACACCACCTTTAAAAAAAAATTTTGGCATTTAGTGATCCACAGATGATAATATTCTATTTAACCTTTCAAACTTCTGTTTATGTTTCTTTTTGCATTTTGTTTATTGTTTAATGAAATTTCCAAGTTAAAATTGAAGGGCTAATTGGATGAAAGAGGTATGTAACACTTTTTTAAAAAAAAACTGAGTTTTATCAATGAATGAATGGGTGCATTTTAGGTTAACTCAACTTTTATCCTGGATCTCTTAACTGCTTAGCGACATATATTTTTATTAATGAAAAAGGCATGTTGCTTATAAAAGAATACAAATGTAAACACTTTAAGAGGGAATAACTCAAAAACTAGTTTTTGTTACACACCTCGTACAGCCACTTATCCTTTCAATTGCTATGTCACTGCCAAATTAACACAAAAAGTAGTAACATTCATAGTAAATAAAGAATGTATGCCAGGAGATTATTCTTAAAGAAAAATTAATATTTAATTATTACTTAACATTTCATAAAGAAATTCAATCAACATTTCTGAGAATGTAACGATTTGAACAAAAATTAAACGGTCTTGCATCTATGGCACGCGTTTTCAATTTTGTCGCCAAGTTAAAAACCCAATCGCAATTCAATAAATAGGATTGCCAAAAACATTACATAACTTTATCACACTTACCAATTAGCCGCCAAAGCCACAATCAAACCAGACTATTAAGAGTTTAGAGCAACCAAAAATAGTGTTCAACTGTTTTATTAATTTTAGATCCAAACAAAGTTACAAAAAATCCTTTTGTCCCTGCAGTGCATATATACCCAAATATATTATTAAAATACAATGAAATAAAATAGTATTACTTACATGAAAGTGACCTTGATAGAAGTAAACTGCAGTCTGAGGCAAATACTGATTTGGTTCTCTTCTTGCATGATTCAACGCTTTTTGTTATATACTTTTTATGGCAAAACTTTATATACTTTTTTATTGTTTATTCAAGTATTTGTACACTGGGGGCACAGCACAACGCAAATAAGACATTACCTCGATCAAAATCAAAAGAACAAGATATGTCCACACTATCTTACTTGAATTCCAGCTGAGTTTACCATTTGAGATGTTGTTTAGATAACAATGATGTCAAACGGATTGGGTTTTGGCCAGCATTTGAGTGGGGGAGTTTTTGCTTGCATTTTAAAATGCAATTTTTAGTGCCTTATGAATTTTTTTTTAAATACCAATTTTTCATGCTTGTGCTTTATTTAAAATATATTTTTAAATTATGTAAAATAACTCATTTGCTGCAAATAAAGTAAAGCTTCAAGCAGCATATGAAACTACTTAGAATGACTTAAAATTGTTGTTGCTAATGGCATAAATCAACAGGCTATCTTGTTAAAAAAAAAAGATTGAAGAAAGTTTCAAAATGACCTTTAATTATAGAACAATTATTGTTCTTGTCTTAAATTTTTATTGCAGCTTATCTCTTTTTTACAATAGTTATATTTAAAAAAATTATACATTTCAATAATTATTTTTTAATGCATTTTTTACAAAAGCTAATTTGATTGAGCAAGGAGAAGTAGGTTTAGTTAAGGTACTTGACCACCTTGGAAAGCTAAAAAATACAACAATTTCAATAATTTTTCTTCAGGTCCTGTATAAGATATTACAATGATTTTATTTTTTAAACTTTTACTTGAAGCTTATAGAATGCAAAAATACTTGATTTTTTTTCCAATTTCATTTTTTAACAACTATCCAGGAGGTGCCAAAGTCGGGGCCTAAAAAAAATGGTGTCCCACGGCGGACAGTTAATTTCACGATTGGTAAATCTGAAACAAAAGAACAAACAATGGAATCTTCAAAAGAAAGGTTCCTTACGGGACAATTTACCACTAAATGCAAAAAATTTTAAAAAAATAAAAAAATGGTGGATGTTTGAAAAAACACCCATGTTTTCACTATTCTTAGCTAAAAAAAAGTTATAATTACTTTTGGCAAATGTGGTAAATGGCATACAAAACATCTCAACGAACAAAACAAGACCAAAATCATTGAAATCGTCCAAGTAGTTTCGAAGATTAAGTGTCCGCCATTTGAAAAAAGTAGTTTCGAGAAAAACGTGTTTCAAGTTTTTACTCGCTATTTTTTTTCTAATAGTTTTTAAAAAATTAAGTTTTTTCACTTGCAATTTGGTAATCTGCTATCCCTGGACCGTAAAACCCTGAAAGGATTGAGAAAACGCAAAAAAAAAATTTTTTTTTTTTTTTTTTTTTTAAATTTATAAAGTGGTCAAGTACCTTAATGCTCCTAATTATGCTTGCTACAGCATTTACCCTCTTAGTTTGGTATAATAAAGCATATGAAGACATCTCGGGATTTGAACCTTAAGAAACTTGTGAAAAGAAAATGATCACACAACTAGGATTCCATATTTGAATGTTACACATGCGTGAACACTCTCGCATGATCTTCATTTGCATAAAACCAACTGTTTGGCAGTCACAAAAAAGTTATTTTCAGAATTAATGATTGAAGTGGGATTCGAATACATTCCTCTTGAATGGTCATCCAAGACTATACTAAAGCTAATATAACTATGACCAGAAAGCTACTAAACATTTTATTTTTATACTGTAGTCATTTACTATAAGCTCAAAATCATGTTTAAGTACATGAACCCGAAATGCAGATAATTTTATAAACCCAAAATAATTTTTTTCTATCAAAATATGTTAAGCATTTTTTAGCAGTGTTAGGTGTGTCAGAAATTAGCTTATCACATACCGCCTTTATCTATTGCAAGAACTCTGAATATAAAAATTACCTCATCCCTTTAGCCCAGCGTTCACCACTAAATTTCAGAGGCGGGCCGTATGATTTATGTTGGAGCTTTTTGCGGGCTGTACTCACTAATACACATTTCTTTTATTATTAAACTGAAAACAAATCTTGATTTTTCTTAAAACTACAATTAATATTTGATTTTTTTCAAATAATTAAAAAAAAAATAACAATAATTTCCATTATTAGTAAATCAAAGTCTTAAAAAAAAAAAGGTAATTTTTTGTCTCAACATGACAAAGCGACTTGACGTAACTTTTAATAAAAGCATTTAAACTGTACTTCTTTTTCATATGCTGAGATAGCTAGTTTTTCCGCCGATTTTAGTCGATATCAATTGCTGCGACGATGGTGGTCGAAACTATTCAGTTTATATTATGATAGAGTCGATGTCTGTCGTAGTATTTATTGCAGCCAATCTTAATAAATTGTCCAAATGATATTCAGTTAAGTTATTCCAGTATTTATTCTTGATGAAAACCACCTTGCTAAAAGCTTCATTATGTAGTTTTTTCCGGCACCTAGTGGAGAACTCTGTTCTACATAGTTAACAATTCTATTTCAGATAAATTACAATTATTTAAAAAAAAAAAGTCTGTACCGCAATTTTTTAAAAATCTTCTGTGGTGCTGGCAGGCCGCAGAAAAATGTGTTGCGGGCCAAATCTGGTCCGTAGGCAGCATAGTCGCAAACGCTGCCTTAGCCCGTTAATTCAATTGATTTTAATGTCAAATTCAGGTAATATGTGTTAATTATATAAAAGCCAAAATTATTTTAAAGTATAAGATTATGAGATAAAATTGGAGAAATTCAATTGCAATTAATAAACACATGCAAGACAAAACACAATAGATTCACATTACCTATGACTGAAGGTTAGTATTTTGCTACCCTTTTTTTTTTATATCATATGCTTCTAAAATTATTACATTTTTACAGCAGTGTACTTTGTGAAAACTCAACATTAAGATGATTGTGCTCATGTCCCAGCCCTAAAATTAACTTTATAAAATGAAGGCAGAACTTCTCGAGATTTTTTTGGTCCCAAATACTGATGTTTTGTAGTAAAACAGAATCTAAAAATACTCTATATTATTCAAGTCAATCATGTTTTAATCTTCCAATTACAAAACAATTATTACATTTCTCCATAAAATTCACAATTCAGGGTATAAATAAAAGTTTATAAAATGTACTCCATGATAGATTATCAGTCATGAAATCAAAATAGCATAATAATTTAACAACCATTTCATTCTGCGTCATTTTGGGATTTCAGCAAACGCCTTGCTCCACGATTGGCCGGTCCTTTAGGTTTGGAAAATTTCTGTTTGAAAATGGTCTGCTTCGGGTGGATTTCATCCAACAGAAATTCTTCTGTCAATTCTTGAGGGTCATCTATTTCAATCTGAATCAATGAATTAAATACCTCATAATATAATTAAATAATATTTATTTATGACAAATGCACACAAAGAAGAAAGAACAGTTCAAGTACACTTATTGTGAAAATACAGCTAAGAGTATCATATGTCACATTAGCATCTAACCAATGGTATCTTAAAGGTGCAGAACAATGTAGTTTGAGAGAATTAAGAGAAAAGTTTGAACATGGAATGTTCTACTTATTCACAGAACTTCATAGTGTATTTCATAAAAAAACACTTTCAAGTGATTCCTCTTTGGTCACATAAATTGTAATTTTACAACTTTGTGATAAATATTGCAAAACCTGCATAAAAAGGATTGCAGAATTTTTAACATAGAAGTTTAAAGTATCACTTTAGTTATATTAACTTCCAGATTTTAAAGTTATCATTTTAACATTGTTTAAGTTTATGAAATTAGTAGTTTGTGAACATTATACAAATACATTATTTTATCAATCTATTACAACTTGGCAAAATTTTTTTTAGAAGTGAAAGTAGTTAAAAACTTTCCCACACTCATGTTAAATGTACCTCGTGAAAACTCGTCTTAAAGAAATTAATTCCAAGGTGGATATAATAGGTTTTTTGCTATATACATATATACATACATATTGACCCAAAAGAAATTTGTGCAATTATGATTGAGGGTGGTTCATTCCATTCTTCATGCAAACTTAACTCACTTCTAAATATTCTAAATATACTGTAGGTGCAAAAAAAGGAAAAGGCACAAATGAAACTCTTACCAGTTTTAGAAGTTTGAAAAAATAACAAGAAAAGATAACAAAAATCAGATTTATTCTGAAACTCAGATACTTAAAAATTGTTTTATATGTTCGAAAGTGTTGGAGTATGAACTCATACAAGCTAACTTAAAATTAGCATTTAAAATTAATCACCTTTTTAGCAAGCTCTATACCAATCTTGTTCTCTATCACATTTAGAAGAGGAGCTTTACAGCTTGAATATAACATTCTTTCTTTAACAGAACAATTATAACCAGGAACAGAATAAATGAAAACTGGAAAATAATATGCACAGTTAGAAAGCAAATTTGAACTTAGCTTTTGAAAACAAAAGCAAATATTATTTTATAAATTTTATTAAAAAGTATTAAGTCTGTTATAAGTTATTTTTTGAGTACCTTTTAGCATACTCGTATACAACTGAAATGAAAATGATTCCAATTACAGATAATGAAAAAAATAAAGGTTAGTGTCCTGTTTGTGTGTCATTATCTATCATTAGAATAAAAGTTATTCTCAATTTTTTTTCTTAATCTAATGTTGTCATTACTCTTTGTAAAGACAACAACAGATTTAAGATATTTTTATTGCAATCAAAGATATTTCAGTAATCAATAAATTAAGATAAAAAATATAATACCTATACTGTTTAAATGATCTCCATTGTGCGCATGAGGTAGGCAAAACAAATGATATCTTGCATGGTCAGTAGGAACCATATCAGCTAAAGAATTTACATGAACAGTCTGCTTTGATTCCAAATTAATTTCTTCTTTGTCCATATCAATGCTCTGAAAATAAAATTGTTTATTATATTTAAGTATTGTTACTTAAATTTTAAACGATAATTAAGAGGCCAACTTTTTAAAAATTGTATAGTTATTTAAAAAATTTAAAGAAAATTACCATCTGTACATAGTTTAGTCGATTGTCTTTCAGGTCACAAAGAGCGTTTATTAAATCATCAGACACAGGAAAAGATACGCCCTGCATCGTCTGGTGCTTAGCATCAATCCCTCCACATGCCTAATGTAAATTATTGAATAAGTTTTCAAACTAATTCAAAGTAAAAGAGAATAAAAATGGTAATCTTGAAATTAATTCAATAAACATTATTACATCTTGACACTTCAACAAGTTGATAAGCGCTTTTTACATATAATGCAAACTTCTTAAAAATGAGAAATCAATGACAAATCTATCTACTTTAATGATAATGTCAGTGAAATAATTTTTTTACATATTTATCATTCAAAGTTGATGTGTTAATTAAATAAACAGATCAGAAAACTTTGTAACCCTATTACTTTATAATGATTGGTAGGCTACATGTTTTCTTTTTCTTTTTTGCAAAAATTTCAATAGTCTTAAGAAATAATTGTTGCTTGGTAGAAAACATGAGATTTCATAACAATTTATAGCCAAACACTACTTGGCAGGCTATTTTTCCTTTTCAATGACTAGTTTTTTTAAGGAAATTACTTCTGCTATACAAAAATTGATTTTTTATACAACAATAATAATTTAGTGATGGTTAGATGAATAAAGTTACTAAAACATTCCTGGCAAAATAATAAAAATTACATACATTTTGACCACACAAAATTTTACACTATGAAAGACAAAATTCCTAATGGAAAAATTGCCCTACTTTAAAATTCAATATATAATAGTTTAATTTCACAATAAAATAATTAACCCTTTGCACTCCAGTGGCGCCTCTCAGGCGGCACACGATTGGATGCCAAACCACGAGAGGACCATTAGGTGTGATGCGGAAATTCGATGCAAGGCCAATGACTGTGTTTAGTTTCTATGAAGCAAATCCATAAACACCAGTCGAACCTAAAATGTCTCGAGTTGCTGATTCCTCCGCGCGAAAAAGGCCTGGAGTGCAAAGGGTTAAATAATAAGAGAAAGGAGTTCTCTCAAAATATGAGTTAGATCAGTTTTGTTAATTTGCTGGTGAGTTGTATTAAACTTTTATGACAAAACATAAACAAGGACTATACTGTACCAAAACATTATATTTGAAAATTTGCAATCAAGACCTTTCGGTTTCAAGGGAATAACCAGGTTCTTGTAATTCGCTAGTGTGAGAACATCCAGTAAATTTTAACTTGAAATCACTATACATGTTTCTAATATTCAAAGATTCACAAACATTTCAGCTATATTCTTTAGTTTATAAAAAACATTTTAACATGCTTGAGTATACAGATAAAACTTTTATATTGTTACACAAATTTTCTGTATATAATTGTTAATAGTGACTATTGTAAATATTCTTTTAAAGTTCTATTTTATTTTATTTGTTAACAGAGATAATACAGGTAAGAAAAAGGTGGCAAAATCTAAATAGGGAAATTTCGAGGCGTTTCCATCACGTGATAGGTTGACTGCATTTTTTAAGAAAGTCCCTATGCACTCCTATAAATAGGACTGCAGCATAGAATCGTGGATCAGACGAGTTTTTAACGCTGCTTTGAAAGGATCAGAGCTTTTATTTACTCTTGTTGCACCTGCATTAAGGTTGTATGCATTGAAGCTTGTGTTGAAGCTGGATAGTGAGTTTACTGTTGTTTAAGGTTAAAAGTTTTGTAAGCCTTTGAAAAAATAAATTATACTTTTTATTTGGTGAGAACTGAATAATTTTTTCTGTGAAAATTTTATAACAATATTATTGCTAAATGATAAAAATTTGATTTAAAAAAGCCCTTTTTTCTTAGTAAATGGAAATAAGAAGTCACACAGCTCTTGGTTCAGAAAATAGTAATGTGCCCAAAAGAAACCCCAATTTGGACTATCACAATTGGTGATAGAGTGTTTAAAAAATGTGGACTCATAATAAGGGCCCAAAGTTAGCATAGAAGATCAATGTTTTTCAATACTTTCAGATAATGTAATTCATGTAAATTTTTTATGTTTCATGTTTTGTAATGTGTTTTTTAAGAAAATTTAAATTTTGGACTGGAAATTTATATCATATTTATGATCTACAAATAAATATCAGTGTAAATTAAATACAGATAAATAAAATAGAAGTGAGAAATGCTTACTTCTTCTTTTCTTATCTGTTGCAATATTGCCTCAGATGAGCTAAGAGGCTGTGGAGCTTTTTCACTTTCAACATGCTTGTTATAGCCTTTCAGGTTAACATCTTCCTAGAAAATTCCAATTCCTTCTTTTTTAATATCAAATATTTTGAAAAACAGTAGTAGAGGTAAGATACAATATCCTTGAAAAAATAATACACACAGACCGCAATGCAGAAAGGTGTGCGCGTGTGTGGGGTTTCAAAAAACGTATGTAAAACTGTAAAATTTGGAAAAACTATGAAAAATCTGTAGTAAAGTTGGTATCTCTGGTATGACAATTCCAAACAGCAATAATCAAATTATACTTCACAATTTGTGTTTCCAATAAAAATAAAAAAATACTTTCAAATGAAATAAATAGAAAATATTGATTCCTTCAGTCATTCCTTTTGGAAACAGGTTAAGTAAATGAAACATCTCATTGATTGCAATTCCTTCAATTCTTTGAGGACAGCTAATTACAAAGTAATTTTTTGGCAACAGATAAAAGGTGAATCCAGTGGGGGACAGGGGGGAGGATTGCTTCCAATGTTGTTCAGGGTTAAATTTAAAAAAATAAAGACGACGAAGAATATTTAATATATTTAATAATGTGTTGTTTGTCATGACTAAAGACGACGAAGAATATTTTATGTGTTGTTTGTCATGACTATGATAAAAGTCGAATACTGGCATTCAAAACTAACACACATATTTAATTTATATATATATATATATATTGAATTAAAAATAAAACTAATGTACTATATTGTTTCTATCGCTCATGTTTTAACGCCCACTTCTCTCACGCTTTAAATGAAGTCAATCATGATTTGGCGATCCAAACAGAAAATCTTTGATATAAATGTTCTCATCCCAAGAAGTAAAGATGAAAAAGCTGAGGATAAGGCAAGATAGCAAAATGCTCTGCAAAATATATCAGAAAAATTTGGTTTAATTCTTGACGATCATGGAAGTAGAAGTCTGTTCAAAAGTGTACTTCAAGGAGAATATGAAGCTAGGTACGAGTTTTGAAAGAATGCTTCGGCAAATAAACCCAAAGAAGACTTGGAACACATGGAGAAATGCGATGCAGATGTTTATCCATGAATCAAAAAGCTTCTTGCCCTTTAAGCTGCATTACCAGTAAGTATTGGTTCAGCAGAACGTAGCTTTTCGTCGATCAAGTCCAAAGATAGAAAGGAAAGGGCATTTCTTACACAATGCTTTGGTGGATTAATTAGGTTTTTGTTAAGTGTTAAATTTTTCATTCACATTTTGTAGCTAAGAGTTAATTTATGAGGGATCGTTTTGTTTGTTTTAGTGATTAAATTTTTTAGAATATGATTAAAATTTAGCTTGCACACAGTATAGTACAGCCTTGTTACTATGAAAGTATAATCCCAAAAGCAAAAACTGTACAAAAATTTATAAAAAAGAATCGGCGAGGAACAACGATATGTTTAGCATCTTCTGATATAACCAAAAATGTAAGTACCGATTGATAAATTATTTAAGAATATTAATCATGAGCACTTTTTATAACATAACAGTTTTTAACAATATGAAATTTTTTGTTTTGTGCTCATAATGGACCTCGTAAACTGAAAAAAAAGGAAGTTTGCTAAAACCAGTCAGTCATATTTTGACCATTTTCCATCAAGAAACATTCCACATTTTTTTTTTGCATTTAAATAACAATTCTTGGTTTAAAAACAAAATTGGAGGGTACAAAGTTTTTTCAAGGTGGAGGTCAAAACTAACATTGTAATTCTGTTGATCTAAATGTATGTTGCATTTAAACTGTGCAGTTTACTTTATGATTGAATGACCGATATCCAGACATTTACACATTGAATAAAAAGCGTGTTATGCGAATTAAAGTGATTTTTCACCCAATGATCTGAAATGTGACCTAAAAATTTGAGAAACTCAAGAGCATTTGAATATCCAGTTTAGTATATTTACAATGATACATCATGCTAAGCTAAAGATAATGCTTAAAAAACACACACAACAAAAATTGTTTGTTATAAATAAATTATTAAAGAGAATACGAATTTCCTTAATTTATAATTATTATACTCCAAAGCCACAATAAAATTACAATTATCATAGAAATATTAGGAAATTAAAAGCAAACAAGTCTTACACGTTGAGTTCCAAATATTTCATCTTTAATTTGGCCACCACCAAATTCTTTTTTAAGCGTTGCCTTAGTTGAAGCATACAACATTTTCTGCCTTACCTAAAAAGAAATCAAGAGCAACCTCCTACAATTTCAGAAATATCTTTTAAGAAAATTCGGCTGTCATATACAAGTTAATTTGATTTAAATTAATGAAATATCACAAGAAACAAGTGATTATATTGTTTGTTTGCCAATATACAGTGTTACAGAGTGTTCAACAGACAGAGATATACATAGTGTCCAATAAATAGGTTCAGCCATTTATTGGACACGGTATGTATGTTACTGTAATATGTTCCAAAAAAATTAACGATTAAATTTTTACCTAAAGAAATGCCACTTTCAGTGAAACAAGGCTTTAAATTGTAGTGATAAGCTGCAGTTATGAAAATGTTATCATATGTGAAAGAAGTTTTTGCACTGTTCTTCAGCGAGTTATGCCTTACATACTTCGTTATTGTTCAAATCAATACTATTGGCGTTACTAATTTAAATGAAAAAGGGAAGTTCACAGTTGAAAAGTTTTTTCAATTACTAAAAGTTTGGTCAGTACATAATGTAATAAAATTAAAATTGCAGTCTACAAACTGACAAAATCTAAACATAGAAAGTAAAAAAAAAAAAAAAAAAAACTAGCATACTGCAGGTATTCTCGTGACATATGAAAGAAGAAAACTTGGAAAAGAAAAAGTTTTTGTAAAGAATTTTAAAATATATAGCAGAAGCATTCTGAACAATTAGCACATCTTCTGGAAGCTTTGATCCACTCAAATTAAAAAGCACTTCTTTTAAAAGCTTGGAATTTTCAACATGTTTAGAGCACTGAACTAAGAAGGACATTTGTGAGTGTAAGAAAAATGACAGAATAGTGAAATGGGAATTATGGTAGGTACCAACAGGCTATAGGAATAGCAGTTTAGAGAAAAATTCCAGATAAACAATAGTTAATTCTTTATTGCATAGAACTTGGAGAGTAAATTACAAATTGAAAATCTATAAATATGTTTAATAAGATCATATAAATATTACGTTGCTCTGTAATATATAAAAATCGCACATATAAGGTCTGTCCAATAAATATGCGAACTGATTTTTAAAAAATTTAGGTAAGATCAATCAATCCTTTCAAAATACTCCCCATTTGTAGAATTGCCCTTGTCCCACCTCTGTTTCCATTGTTCCAAACATTCCTGGAAGTCTTCAGTAGTTAGGCTCTTCAGCCGCTTTGTTGTTTCAAGTTTTAATGTCCCAGTGCCGCCCTCGCAAGACCTTTTTACATTTTGGGAACAAAAAGAAGTCAGGGGGGCTAAATCTGGTGAATAGACACAGTGATCACACATGGTGATTGCGTTACGGGTCAGGAACTGGCTGACAATCAGTGCTGAATGTGAAACTGCATTGTTGTGATGTAGCAGCCATCCATAATCATCACACAAATTTGGTCGCACTCAATGCACATGATCACTTAAGCACTTGAGAATCTCAACGTAGAAGGCAGCATTCACTGTTTGTCCATTTATGGTGGACAACATCATAAATGTAAAAAAAAAAGGACCAGCACAAGTTTGATTTCTGAGCAGCTTTTTCAAATTTTTTTTCGTTTGTGGTTCACCTGCTTTCCATTCCTAACAGCCATTAACATTTCATGAATTTCCCCCAAGTTTCACCAGAAATTTGACAAACAGATGGAGCGAATCAACATCAATCTCCATCATCAACAAAAGCATCGAGGGCTTGGCGATTACTAAAGCTTCAATGGCTCACCCGCAACAAAGCTAGTGCTATTGCGTGAATTTCAACTTAAGACCAGAGCAGCGCAGTTCGCGTATTTTATTGGACAGACTTCATATTATAGTAGTGATTTGCGATCAACTGTATGTGATGAATATACGGTTGAATATTAATTACTTTTCAACAAGCCTCCAAAAAATTATAAAAACACCAATTATTTTTAAGACAATATTTTCAGCGCAGACCTCCGAGTCAATATTCCTAAAAATTTTCAAATTGTTTCATAGATTTGCTTGAAATTTTGCAATTATTACGAGATTTTCTTGATTAACAGGAAAACTCATTGCCTTTTGTTATGACTAATCCTACCAAAAAAAAAATCAAAATTCATTGAAACATAAGCTGCTTTTGTTGAGAGCCTTCCAGATTAAAATGCAAATTTATAGAAATAAATACGTATTTTGTTTTAAAACTTACTTTAACTACTATTAATTTAAAATTATAATGTAACACAATCCGCTAAAGGACTTTTTGTAATTCAGTTTTCAATTAAAAAAGAAAAAACCTAAAATCAACATAATATGAACATTGGTTTCTTTTAAACCAAAATATTTACATTGAATATTAACCTTTAAGTACTGAATTATTTGAAGATTTATTATGCCCATGGGACGGATTTGGATGGATGACGAGTCAGACTCGTCCAATGTAAATTCACCCAAGTAAGCAGATGACGAGTCTCACTCGTCAAATGTACCCAAAAGGTTAAGAGAAAGATTCTGAGAGATTGAGCCACTTAAAATTAGGGGGTGATTCACACCATCTCCGATTATCCCCAAAAAATTACCAGTTGCTACTACCCTTTATTAGATGATAAAATCTGAAATTATTTGTTCCGTAGTTGCACTGCTCAAATTCTATGACCTGTCAAAGATCACCTTTAAATACGAAAAAATTGGTGTTTTTGTGACACATGAAAACTATTTTTATCCGTATAAAACTTCACAAGCAACTTGCCACCTGCATTTCTTCTGTTATGGAATGTAATAGGTTAGATTTTTATGAAATATATAAAAAGTTCATGGCAAGTCAATTGCGCAAGGTCATGAAATGTCCAGGTTTTCATGTTTTTTACCATTTTCAAGACTGAATTATATCTTGCACGCTTGATTTGTCACTTCAAACAAGTTGTCATTGGATAGAGCTAAATTAGTTCTATTTATTAATACATGAAACATTGAAGCAAGTTGAACACGTTGCAAGTTATTAGGTACCAAAATCGAAAAATCTCAGAATTTGACACAAATTTGAGCTCATATATCTTGCTGCAGGAACAATACATTGACATAACGCTGAGACTATTTAAACACTCTTATTATATTTAATGAGAAATTAAACTTTATTGAGGCAAATTGAAGTAAAAAAAATAAATGATTTTTTTTGTTCCACCCCATACTTACTTATTGATGCATAACTGTTTTCATTCATGTTTTCAAAAATAAATCAGTTTTCACTTCACTCTTCCTCATGTTTATAGCAATTGGCTTGTAATATGTCTTTTAAGCTAGAAACTGTGACTGGATTGGCTCCAGAAAGTTGCAAAGGACGGAAAAAAAACCGAACTTCGGTGCACTGTGTCGATAACATCAAGCAATGGCCACTTAAACTCATCATCTCCTCTCTAGTGAAGAAACCCTCCCCACAATCTTCTAGCAGTTTACCAATATAAAACCGTTTATCGAACAGGCCTTCGTATAAAGAATGGGGCTGAATGTCTTATGCACAGTCCTGCTCAGCAATTAGCTTTATCTCTTTTATGATATTCTCCATTTTTTGAGGAACAAAAATTTCGATTTTAAATGTGAATTCACCATGCAATCAGTTCCAGGCATAAATTAGACCAAACCCTAAAGACGAAGATAATATCACTTAGCTGAAAATTTATAACTCTGATGTTTTGTTCAGAAGAAAATTACACATCAACGTTTGAAACTAAAGAGGATTTGTCCCTACATATTGCTAGAGGAGAACATCGAATTCCTAAAACAATCACAGGTCAAGACAGATCCAGGAGTGCATTTGCAAAAAGAATGGAAGCAAGAACAAAAAAGACTGATTATGAAATTACTGCAGATTTTGAAGAATCCACTACAGAGAACAGAAATTGCAGCTATTCAAGCCATCTAACATACCTTATTGTCTCCAATGATTCCAAGATAAAATTCATCATCTTGTTCAATGACTTCATCTTCAATAACATTGCACATTTCAGTCGTACCTTTCATTCTGTGGAAATGTGACATAACATGTTCCTGTGTCTAATATTCATTTGAACAAAATGTCTTCTTTCCATCAACTGTGAGATTTCTCACCATACTTGCAACAGATTGGGGTGTTAATTTACTTCCTGTTTTATTTCCTTTGTTGAAGTATTCTAAACTGTTTTTGATTTTGGTTCAAACGTGTAACTTTCCTTTTGGGTGTCAGTGCCCATCCTTCTTTGTGTACAAGACTTGAATAGATGTAATTTGTATTCTCTGTAGTGGGTTCTTCAAAAGCTGCAGTAATTTCATAATTGGTCTGTTTTGTCACTGCTTCCACTCTTTTTACAAATGCATTTCTGGTTTTGTTTTGACTAGTGATTATTTTAGAAATTTAATGTTCTTCTTTATAGCAATATGTAGGGACAAATCCTCTGCAAACGTTGATGAGCAATTTTCTTCTGGGCAAAACATCAGTTATAAATTTATGGCTGAGTGACATTGTCTTCGTCATTAGGGTGTGGCCTGACTTGTGCCTGGAACTGATTACATGGTGAATTCGCAGTTGAAATCCAAATTACTGTCCCCCAACAAATGGAGAATATCATAAAAGAGATAAAGTTAATTGCTGATAAGGACTGCCGATATGAAATTCGGCCATATTCTTTTTACGCTGTCCTATACGACATACAGATTTACATTGGTAAACTACTAGAAGATTGTGGGGATGACGTGAGATTTCTAAGTGAGATTTGACGTGAGATTTTTAAAGTGAGATTTCTTCATCAGAGAGGAGCTGATGTGTTTAAGTGGCCATTGCGTGATCCGAAGCTCAGTTTTCTTTGGTCCTTTGCAACTTTCTGGAGCCGATCTATAGTCACAGTTCCTATAGCTTAAAAGACATACTCCAAGCAATTGTTATAAACATGAGTAAGAGTGAAGTGAAAACTGATTAATTTTTGAAAACAGTAATGAATCAATAAGTAAGGATGGGGTTTTTCTTTAACTTGCCTCAATAAAGTTTAATTTCTCATTAAGTATAATAAAAGAGAGTTTAAATAGTCTCAGCGTTGTGTCAATGTATTGTTCCCGCAGCAAGATATACGATCTCAAATTTGTGTCAAATTCAGAGATTTTTCGATTTTGGTACCAAATAACTTCCAACGTGTTCAACTTGCCTCAATGTTTCATGTATTAATAAATAGAACTAATATAGCTCTATCCAATGACAACTTGCTTGAAGTGACAAATCAAGAGCGCAAGATATAATTCAGTCTTGAACATGGTAAAAAACGTGAAAACCTGGACATTTCA
The DNA here is from genome assembly GCA_963978545.1 of Linyphia triangularis. Lineage (NCBI taxonomy): Eukaryota > Metazoa > Arthropoda > Arachnida > Araneae > Linyphiidae > Linyphia > Linyphia triangularis. Next base: position 99,829,736 of record OZ021721.1, read on the forward strand.
TGACCTTGCGCAATTGACTTGCCATGAACTTTTTATATGTTTCATAAAGATCTGTTCTAGTACATTCCATAACAGAAGAAATGCAGGTGGCAAGTTGCTTGTGAAGTTTTATACGGATAAAAATAGTTTTCATGTGTTACAAAAACACAAATTTTTTCGTATTTAAAGGTGATCTTTGACAGGTCATAGAATTTGAGAGGTGCAACTACGGAACAAATAATTTCAGATTTTATCATCTAATAAGGGTAGTAGCAACTGGTAATTTTTTGGGGATAATCGGAGATGGTGTGAATCAGGGGTGGTTCAACTTCTCAGAATCTTGCTCTTAATACAAAATTTATTGACTAATCCAACCTCTGAAGTGATACACATTGGTGAGAAAAATTCACTCAATGGTAAAATATGCATGTACGTCTCCTCTTTAAAAACATTAATAGAAAGTACTAAATGAATGACATGTTTATATAAGTACTTTTTATTTAGGTCTGAAGTAAAACAGAAACCTCTCATGTCAAAATAAAAAAATCAATTGAAAATATATTGGCTAGATAATAGAAGCAACCTAGCTTTCTTGGTGCTTATTTAATATACAATCAATCAATTTCTATTTGGCTGTTTAAACCAAATAGTTGCTGTGAAAATGATTTAATAATTTTTTTAATGAATAACTGTAAAATTGAAGTAACCCGAAGATTATACAAACCTCATGCACATGTAATAACTGACTTAGAGGGAAATATAGATATGCATTGATAATATTTGACAGAAAATATTGCATCTAACTGATATTAGTAAAATAGCTTGTCCAAGTTTATTTTAAGAGTAAATATTTAAAAATAATAGTTACTGGTGAATTATCAGGAGACCAGCTGATGAATAACCATTCATATCCAGATTCATTTTGACAATCCAAACGATAAAATACGTAACAAGGCTGTTGATGCTCCAGGAAAGGTAGAACCAATTTATCATAATTTATTCAATGTTAAGATATCAAACTCAAATACGTAGTGTAATAACAAGAATAAATAATACAAACAAGTAATTTAAAATATTTACATATTTCTAGCAGTTATCTTTTTAAAAAAAGATTAAAGTCATTTGCATAGATGCAGACATAAGAGATACTTAATGCCATATAAGATGAAACAGTTTTTCAACATAGAGTTCTTAACTAATGTTTACTTTTTATATTTATATTAAGTTCAGTTTACATAGATAATCTTAAATCATTTCCTTCCTGTAATACCGCTTCAAACAACAAACTGTACTCAGGTTGCATTGCTATACTTTTGTAGTGGTGTTTGTTGACAGGAAAACAAAATTTATTGCTCTAATTCTGAAACATTGCAGTGAGCACAATAATTGTTTACGAAGAAAATGACTTCTGTTTTTATTGTAAAATTTTTTGTCTAATGGTTTGGTTTCTTTGTAAGCTCAAAGACCTATTTTTGCACACAATAACGGCTAACCAGGCTGGGACCTACAGCTTAACGTGGATTCCGAACCACAACAAACATCCATGCCTGACCCAGGATTCGAATTCGGCACCTTTGGCATGAGAGACCAGAGCGCTAACCCAGAGTTCATCCTAGGCATTTTTCGAGGGGCGGCGTGCCCTGCCTGCCCTTTTTTTTATAAAAATAGCGCCCTTCCTGAGTAGTATCCATAAACCATTGAGTAGATATCCATATAACGTGCTTCATTAGTAGGTGGATTGTAGGGCTAGGGAGCCGTCTTACTATTTCCAAGTGCACAATAGTAAACTCCGATGGCCATTTAGTACGTGTTTTGATTAAGTGTATTTCGCTGGATTTTTACCATGCCTCCTTCAAAATAGAGAAGAAAGGAATTTGAAAGACTTGATTAACTTAGTTAATGGTGTATAACCATTAAATGTTTACACTAAGAATTTAAAAAGAATATTTAGGTTTGGACACGCGTAATCGTGATGTCCTCCTGCTAAATTTAGGGGGTGTTTTTGATGGTTTACCTGTTACCAATTAATTTCAAAACATCCGTTTCATATTTAAAATTGAACATAACAGGAATGCAATCAAAATCCCAGATTATTTCCGATTTTTAAAAAAATAAAACTTCTACTACAGCTTACATAATAGCGGCATACACGGCAAAAAAAATCGCCGTATTGACGCTAAATTTTATCCGATTTAGAAAATAAAAAAAAATTCACAAATTTCAGGACACAGTCCAAGTTCTTTAGTCGGAATACTCCTTGTGATATCCCACATTGAATAATGATAAATTTGAAGAAACTCTATTCTCTATCTAACAATGGCAAACCTAAGAGATGAAGTTTAAGGTTGATTAATTCAAACTTTAGAAAATGTTGAAAGCGTGAAAAGTTCTTATCGTAAAACATTTTCCTTACACTAAAACATTCTTATCTTAATTTTACTGTATTATAAATTGATATTTTTATAAAAATTACTATTTGATGACAATCTTACTGTGTATATTGCACTTTAATTTTAATAATTTTCTCAGTCTCATTTAAGCAGAATTAGGACTGAAGCATTTTATCAGTATTTTGATATCTTTTAAGTTTCTGAGCAAGTTTTTGATTCATGGATTTTTGGATTATTATTTTTTTTGTTCAGAATATTGAAAATTATTTATCGTGGTAGAAAAGTATAACAATATTGAAATTGTGGAGGAAACCGTGTATGCAAATTTCAGTAATTTGCCATAAAAGTGCCCTCGTAAACAGGAATTGCCCTTTTTTTGGAAAATAGCACCCTGCCCTTTTTCATTTCTAGGATAAACTCTGGCTAACCCACAGCCATCAGGTTGGCAATTTTTTTCTAAATCAGCCACTTTGTTAAGATCTCGTAAATTGTCCGTGCTTTTTTATTAGCATTGTAGGTCACAATCGGGTCTTACTCAAAGCAACATGTCTCTGCAGACCTTACTATGGAAAGTAAGGACAATTTCTCTTGCCCTTCTAAGTTGCAGCAATCATAACTGTCACTCGCACTCCAAAACAGTTTCTGCCGGAATATTTATCTCTTTTTATACAAAGAGAGCAATCTTCCCAAAAAAGTGGTTTTGTTAGTATTAAATATGTTACATGGATCATAATCTTTCAGGATCTCAAGTGAATTACAGAAATAGAATAAGAAAACTAACAAAGGAGGAGGCAGCATTCTAACAAGGTAAGACAATTGACAGTTCTATCTACTATCACCTGTGGTCCAGTCTTTGAAACCTTGAAGTTCATAACAAGTTTAAAAACAGTAATTAGAGGATCTGATACCAGGGGTATCTGCATACTCACTGTTATGCCTCCCCCTTGCACCATCAACATGTATTCTCCTGTTTCCACTTCCTCCTTCCCTTGGGGTTAAACATTCAAAGTGGGACACATAACTCCCCCCCTCACTATTTTTTGTCCCATTGAAGTCTTTTCATTACTAGAGGTGGGTCAGTCGTAAACTGGACTAAGTTTTTCCAAGTGAAAAATGACTGTTTTAGTGAATGAAAAGTTTGAATGTCAGGAGCTTTGAACACGAGTTTGAGATATTCGATAGTTCAAATTAAGTGTGTTCCTCTTAAATAAAGAATATAACATTTGCACATACAATAGGATGAGAATTGTAAAAGTAATTCATCTCAACAGCAATTGATTTTAAGCATGTTTGAATTAACAAGGATAAGCCGGTAAAAAAAAGATAATTTTCATGTTTTTTTGGATGTTGGTATGGATTTTCGTTGTCTAAGATCAAATTCCTAAGGGGAATGCTTCCTGGAAGGTATTTCAAGAGAAATCAGTTATAAAATTAAAACTTTCCCCTGCACCGAACACCGGGAAAAAAGCAGCTTAGTAATTGATTCATGACAATTTGACGCACAATCGTTACAAGAGATAAAAAAAGTCAAACTTATAATTTTTAATTATAATTTAAAATAACCTGCACCTATGACTTAAAAATTATACACATAAATATATATGCAAACATAGCACAAACGATTAACAAACTAATCCTGCAAACTTTTCTAAACAATTGTTTCCAAAGACCGATTGCAAAATATCCGAGTAAAGTGAGATGAAAGACAATCCTGCACACAAAGCATGCCTTTACTTATTCTAATTTATCATTTACTGAAAACAGGAGCCCCATTACAAGGTTTGAACAACCTTAAAAGAAAAGATGAGAAGGGAAGGGGGGGGGGGGGAGGAGGAGGTAAAAAGCACAATCTTTTCTCACACATCTTTTCAAATTCTTTGCTTTTTTCCTGGTATTACAGAAAAGTGAAGAGTTTCATCTGTCTCACGTCTACTATTTTTTATATTTGAGACTGCAGTCTCTTTTCAGAAAGCAACATAGATGAAAAGTTAAAAATAAAACAAATACACACAATTACAATTTAAACTATGGATGGAACATAAAATATCTTGGTATTCACTTTAAAAAATATCAAAGGATATCTTGTTCCCATGATCCTATACTATCACAGCTCTTTTCAAGAACCAATTCTTCTACAAAAGAAAGTGGTTTTCAATAAAAAAGAAATCAGTCACAAGAGCATAAAAATGTCAAGATACAAAAGATGATTTTTATTTAAAAATAGGTTAAAATAGGCATTGTCAGACACCTACAGGAAGCAACTCAGTAGAATTTTGACCACTCCCCTTGTACCTGCGTATTACAGTATACCTGGAAGCTGAATTTTTTTTTAGGGTTACAGTTAGCCACTTTAATAGGACCCTTAAGTTTCAAGTCTCCAATTTTATTGGTTGTCAAGGTAACAAATGTTGTAAAGTATTTCTAGAAGAGCTAGGACTATGAAGTTTAGCATACTTGTGAAATTTAACATAAATACAAAGAGAAAAAAATCTCAAAATCAAGGTTTTACTCCTGAAGGGGGTAATGCGTGAAAATATATGAATCTTAATTCTAAAATATTTTTTATTGGGACTATAATTATAAAATTTAGAACAGTAGTAGATGTTAGCATATTATATATACAAAGGATAAATTCGCCACACATCACAGAGCCTTTAAAAGGGGGCAACAATTGAAAAAGATCAATTTTAAATTATTTGTTATGGACACAATGATTGAAAAAAGATTAACTGCAAAGAAGTGAAATCCTAACAAACATATCTTTGTAAAAAGGGAAGAGGTTCTTCACGCTATGGCAGTGAAAAGTATTGAGAATTATAATATAGCCAAATTTAACTTTGCTGTAAATTACTAGCAATGAAAATTAGTGATATTTTAAGTAAAATTCAAACTTTATAGGCTTAAATATCTAGCTACAAAAATGCTTGTGAGATTTGGTTATTATGCATTACAGCATCAACACAACAAACAAGTGTTCTGGAATACGCAATGGCTAAGTGTAAAACATTTTTGTAACAAGAATTTAGGCCCAAGAAGTTTGAATATTAAGTAAAAATTATGGAAAATATGCATAAAAGTTGGCATCTCTGTATATAATCCCAATCCATAACATGAAAGTTTAGTTTTCTTTATTTCTCATGAGGAAAAATAAAATTTATCATAAATGTTAATTATAGAAAAGATATTTAAGAAAGCGTATTATCATAATCTTACCCTCTTTGATGACAACCTTAAAAGCCCGCACTTTACCATCTTTACACTTACTGAAAAATGATTTTAACTCTGGGCTTCCTGGAAAAAAAATCACAACAAAATTTTAGTCTTAAAATCAGGAGTTTTTTTTTTGGAGCACACAATAAAAAGTAAGGTTTAAAAACCTTTTTCCCTAATCACTAGGCCTTAACATGATTGATAGAAATTTAGAAGTTGGACACTGAGAATAAATCTTTTTATTTTGAAAGTTTCTTCCCTTGGATGGTATACCACATCCATCAATGGTCCTTACTAGCAGTTTTTTTCCTTTTGGCAAGGCTCTTTTCCATAAACTAAATAAGAATTTGAATCTATGGATTACAAATCAGAAAAAGCATAATAATTAAACTAACCCGAAGAAATTCATCAAATAATATCAATAATGAATTGCAAACAAAATAATGACAAATTGCAATTTATGAGCAATGAAATGCTGCAATTATCGTCCAAAGCAGAATGGAGGTTGTACAAAATGTGAAGTGTCCATAAGGCATAGACAATCACTTAAGCACAGAAAAAAAAAATTGCTTTCTTCTCTTTAAATTTCCACGTTCAAGATCAAGAGATAGTTTCGAGTCTGATCATTTGATTCACAAAAATTAAAGATGCAGCTACATATATTACAGTACATAACTCCATAAAAGTAAGGGTTTAAATTCTGTAAGACTAAAAATAGTATTGCATGATTGTTAGCTTTATTTGGGAGAAACATTTATTGCAGACGAGACACTCTGAACAACTGCTCCAAGGGAACACTACATTTTATTTGATGTGGAGTGTTTGAAAGAGGATTCAATTTTTGTTTTACATGCAGAACATGTGTACACTTTCTTAGCCTGACTTTCAGTTAACCATGTACGTGATTGCCACTTACATTCAGTAAATATGGCTATTTATGTTTCATCATTTTGTTTCTAGGTTATATATTTTTCACAGTTCAATAGCACACACAATCTTTTCAAAGGCTGAATTATTTGGTGGTTATTTATCTTAAACTGATAGGAATGAGGTTTGCTTAGGATGGAAGAAAATTTATAGTTAAAAATATGCAAAATACAATCTTTTATATTGAACAATTTAGTCTTTGTAAAAATACCGACTTAAAAGCTTAAGTATGTCAGTTCATATCTATCAACATTTCCCTCTGGATTAAACATGAAAGCAGAATAGAATTTTTGATAGTATACAAAGTTTCCAGAAAACCTTCCTATATGGTGACGTTTTATTTACAAATTCCATTTGTGTTGTGAAATGGGGGAGATATTAAGGTTTTTATTTATCATTGACTTTAGATTAACTTGAATGGAGTGAAAATATCAATGCAAATTATCATACTTCTGCTCCAGCTAAAAAAGTAACCAAACTTTACTATGGTAGTTGTGTTATTGCTCAAGTACATTGATAAATTATATAATGAAGTGTCATTAAAATATGGATACAGACTTATGATTGAATTGAGTCCTCTGACATTGAAAAGCCCATATCAACAACAAAATGAAGTGTGTATTGTAAAATCATGTTATTGACTATTCAACTGGATTTTATTAATAGTTCCTAAAAATGCAGACTTATGGCTTATTTTAAATTAAGTAAAAAAAATCCTTGTTTCAGTAACTTCCAAATCAGAAGAAAAAGGGAAATATAATTTTTATATTATCAAAAATCAAATGTTTTGTTATCAATAATATAAAACAGAAGAAAGAAGACAGGGGGATAAAAAATGTAAACACAAGCTTATTAAAACTGTTTATTTCGGTTCTCATATTATGAAAAAAAATTTCACCTATGAGACCTTACTTGTGTGATGTCACAAATTTGGAGTTAAAAAATGTTTTCATTGGGAATTTTCGATGAGCAGAATAGCACTCATGGTGTTTATAACGTCACAGTTACGAGATTTTACTAAAAATGATTAGAAATCCATGAAATTCACTGTATTTCCATGACTTATGGCAATTTTTTTGCTCAAAATCATGACTTTCCATGACATTTCCATATGCGCAGAAACCCTGTATATAAGATTCTTATTTTATTCAATATTTAATATATATTGTTATATAACGTTAAACCAATGGAATTTCAAAGCAAAGATTTCCCCTGATCTTCTTCACAATGCTAGCCATCTAAAAAAATAGTTGAAATATAGCGATTAAAAGGTATGACTTATGAATAGGGGCGACTCTGCCGAGTATCAGCACCGCGACAATAGTCTATTGTACTGAGATTAACCCTTAGCACTCGAGCCCTTTTTCGCGTGGAGGGATTAGAAACTCAAGATATTTCACAGCATTTTTGGTTCGGTTTGAGGTTAAGCATTCACTTCATAGAAACAAAACACAACTTGCATCGAATTTCCGCATCAAACCTAGTAGTCTTCTCGTGTTGCGGCATCCAATCATGTGGTGCCTGAGAGGCGCCGCTCGAGTGCAAAGGGGTGCAGAAGGGCTGAAGAGTGACGCCACATAGAACAGGTGGGTTTCAGAGGTTGCGAAATTAACCAAAGTCATTATACATAAAATCTCACAACATCAAATGTAGTGTGTAATTGCAATATGAATTTTAACTTACTTTAGATAACAGGACAACTCTGAAATTTTAAACATAAGTATTTTCCCCCCTTGAAATTATTTAAATGGAGGCACAATATTAAAAATCAATTATTTTTTAAGTTTCTTAATTTATTTCATTAAAATTCATTTGAATTATGTCTTTTTCAAAATAGCAAGAGACATTCCACCATATTGTTGATATTTTGTGCAATGTATTTTCTTAATTATATTGTCTTTAATCAGTTTTTTTTTCTCAATTTTTTGTGTATATATAATTTAATTTTACTTATTTTTCAGGTAATATGTTTCTTTTCTTATTATTTATTGTTGTCGATGTTTTGCAACAAAGTAACATCTTTACTTGCATTGTATTATGTTTCATTTAATGTTTAAAAGGTAGCTTTAAAGCCATTGTTTACTTATTATTACATTTTATTGCTTTTTCGGGCAACATTACATTTCTTCTATCTCAATATTCTATCTTTTTCATGATTATTCAGCAATTCACTTAGTGTTTGGTTGTTTCATGTTGCACTTCTTTTATGTTTTTATTGTTTTACTTGCATTGCATTATGTTTCATTTAGTGTTTAAAGGGTACCCTTAAAGCCAATATTTACTTGTGGGTACTTACATATCTCGTGGATTGATTTCGACACAACCGAAAATGTTTTTAAACAATCAGTGATATTTTACAGGGGATTTTTTACTATTTATATTATGCAGAAGTTTTGTTCTTATTATTTTACTTGCATTGCATTATTCCGATTGCAGTTCAACTCTTGTGTGTGCCAGTAGGGCGAAGTTTTATTTTTTTCCTATACTTAGAATTCCATACTGATGTCTGGCTGCCACAAGGGTGGATCTAGAGTTTTATTACGGAAGGGAAGGTGGCTGCTGAATAGCTTAGATGAATTTTGTTGCTCTGGAGTTATCAATAACATAAAGATGACACTATGGTTGACTGCATGAGAATTTACAACAATAAATTAGAGTTGTCTACAAATGTACGATTCAGGATAAATTATTGTTAAATATGATAGACAGGACAATCTAACAACGAATACATATTCACATTGAACATTTTCAAACTATAATTTGCTTTGTTGATTTGCTTCGTCCTCAGCTTTTTAATCTAATTTTTTTTTAGAAGAGAACTTTGTATGAAAAATTTTCAGTACCGATTAGTCAAATCTTGATCAGCGTCATCCAAAGCCCGAGATCAGCGCACGTTAAAATGTGAGCAATAAAATCAAAGCAGAGTTCATCCTAGGCATTTTTCGAGGGGCGGCGCGCCCTGCCTGCCCTTTTTCTATGAAAATAGCGCCCTTCTTGCCCTTTTTCTATAAAAATAGCGCCCTTCCTGCCCTTTTTCAGAAAAAATTTCATCCTGAAAGAATTCGAAAAACTTTCGTTTTTTTCCCTCCCAACAGTACGCAATATGTGGATCACCCCTACTGAAATCGGCTGTCGCGCATGCGCATTCATGTTCAAACGCGCAACGTATATATCAGGGACTGAAACCATTAAGTAGATGTCTATATAACGTGCTTCATTAGTAGGTGGATTGTAGGGCGCCGTCTTACAATTTCCCAAGTGCACATTAGTAAACTCTGATGGCCATTTCGTACGTATTTTGATTAAGTGTATTTCACTGGATTTTTACCATGCCTCCTTCAAAATAATGAAGAAAGGAATTTGAAAGACTTGAATAACTTAGTTAAAGGTTTATAACTATCAAATGTTTACACTAAGAATTTAAAAAGAATATTTTCGTTTGGACACGTGTAATTGCTATGTCCTCCTGTTAAATTTAGGGGGTGTTTTTGGTAATTTGCCTGTTACCAATTAATTTCTAAACATCCGTTTCATATTTAACATTAAACATAACAGGAATGCAAACAAAATCCCAGATTATTTCCGATTTTTAAAAAAATAAAACTTCTATTATAGCTTACATAATAGCGGCATGCACGGTAAAAAAAATCGCCGTTTTGATACTAAATTTGATCCGATTTTGAAAATAAAAAAATGCAAAAATTTCAGGACATAGCCTAAGTTCTTTAGTCGGAATACTCCTTGTGATATCCCACAATGAATAATGTTAAATTTGGAGAAACTCTATTATCTATCTGACAATAGCAAAACTAAGAGATGAAGTTTAAGGTTGATTCATTCAAACTTTAGAAAATTTTGAAAGAGTGAAAAGTTCTTATCTTAACACATTTTCATTATACTAAAACATTCTTATTTTAATTTTACTGTATTATAAATTGATAATTTATAAAAATTACTATTTGATGAAAATTTTACTGTGTATATTGCACTTTAATTTTAATAATTTTCTCAGTCTCATTCCAGCACAATTAGGACTGAAGCATTTTATCAGTATTTTGATATCTTTTAAGTTTCTGAGCGAGTTTTTGATTCACAGATTTTTGCATTATAATTTTTTTTCTTTCAGAATATTGAAAATTATTTATCGTGGTAGAAAAGTATAACAATATTGAAATTGTGGCAGAAAACGCGTATTCTACAATTTGACATGAAAGTGCCCTCGTAAACAGGAAGTGCCCTTTTTTTGGAAAATAGCACCCTGCCCTTTTTCATTTCTAGGATGAACTCTGATCAAAGTAGTACATTGGTATTAGTTTTAATTCCAATCTTTCACATGTTCATAAGCTATATATATATAGATAGATATATATACATGTTAAATAATTATGTTAGTTTTGGACACCAGTGATGACTTGTTTATTATAGTCATTATGAACAACACATAAAATATTCATTATCGTTGTTCTTTTTTTCTATTTAACTATAACGGAAGAGGTGATCGCCCCCTCCGCCCCTCGCTGGACACGCCAAAGGGCTGTCATTGACTGGATTTGATATCGTTAAGACTTAACTTTTCCTCAGCTGACATGTTTAAATTTTGTTTACAATAGACCCTGCTGTTTTACTGTTATGTTCCTTTACTGCTATAAGTGTTAAAATTTTTAATGCTTTTCCCTATGGTTCCTGTAGGTTAGTTGTCATAAAAAACATTTTTGCTATAAATCCGATTCTAGATTTACATTCTCACTTTGGACCCTGTAGATGTGTAGATTCTAGCTTTTGACACTAACTTCTAGGTTACTGCACACTCCAAGGATAAAACTTTCTCTATTGGTGAATTAGCATTGTTACCAATTAACACATTTCACCCCATTTGTTTTTACAACAGAGAAAACTAAAACTGTTGTCAAAAGGCAGATTTCATTTATTCAAAAGGTGGGGAGGGGGGGGAGGGGGATCCCTGGGTATAACGATAGATTAAATGTTGCATTTCTTTTTTTTTTTAATTGGTTTCATTTTATAACTTCATTGGTGACTTTTTTTGGATTAGTTTTCCACCTCAATTCTATTCATACATTGGCAGAATTTTTAAATTTGAATTACTTAATTTATTAAGTTTTGAAAATTGGCCGCAATGTAAATTTTATGTATGTTGGGACTAGGGGGCTCGCCAATTCCTAAACGCAATTGTCGTATAAACATCATTTTATTTACATTGCATTAAAGTGAATTTATGTATTAAGCCTCCTACCTTATGCATCCAAAATATTGTTTGGTAAATTCCTATTTTACGGTGCCACTTCTGAAAATTGGAGACGAGGACAAAACAATGTGTTTTCCCCATTTGTAGCCAAGTCAAAATCTCAATCAAGATTTCAGAATTGGGGTCGTAAAAAAAAAACCTTTATTACTTGCCAATTGTAGTCAAATCTCGGTTGCATCTAGACCAAGAATTATAATTATTCTATTGTTTTCAAAACCCTTTGGCGAGATAGTAGTTACAATTTGTAAATAGTTCTGAAAAATTCTACATAAAGCATTATTCTTTTGCTTAATAATGATGATTAGTTTCACAAGGGCGCTAGATTTACATTTAGATATGTTTACATCACTACCTTGGCACAGTAATGTTTTGAGACTTTTTATTTTTATTTTGAGGTCAATGATTTAAAACAACCGATTTGTTAAATGCATTCAAATATTTATTTATCAGAGGAAACATTAAAAAAGTAACCTCATTGTAGCTAATTTTAAATGATATTGTACCCTGCACGTTTGTTTTTGGCACGAGCAATAGAAAATACTATAATACTTGAATCTTTTAACCATCGCGTCCACTACAGCAAACATAAACAAAAATAAAAAACACTTGAATATAATTAGCACTATATTCAAAGATAATTTAAAAAACGAAAATATCCCATAAACTGGGAAAAGGCAAAAGATGAAACAGCTCAAAGGATGGCAACAAAAAAAATTAACACTTCCTACTTCTTCTGAAGAAATGCAGTCAAATTTTAGGAGTAAAATAACAAGTTTACGAAAAATTAAAGCAGTGTTTACCTTCAATGCCAGTTTGGTGGGACATCTCTCAGTTGAAGCCTAGGGACCCAAAAAAGAAAACGAACCACAAACAAATCAAAACGGATACCACCTCTAGTCGATTATTGATGCCAATTCCTATATCTAATCTAACTTTCTACTTTTCGGATGTAGTGAAATGGCTTGTCAAGAGATCTTCAAACTAAAAAGATAAACTTTTATTTAAAAAATTGTTTATTCTTAAATAGGACCTTGATACTGGTAAAATTAAGTAGAAAACATATGAAATATAATTATCTTTGTTTATAACAAAATTTAAATAAAACTTATGAATGTATACGTCAAGATCAACTGCTTAATATCTTGAAAATAAAATGCACATCATGATTGGTTAAATTGGTTTTTAAACTGTATAATGATTTGTCATAAGCATTGCCAACTGATAAAACAATTTTCAAACTAATGTCTTGCATAAAGTCTAAACAATAAATTGTACGGACTATAGTTTAACTCTTCACTGTAACCATTAGAAAACAAACAGTTACTTTCACTCTCACTCATTTCCCTTCGGAAAAGCGAAAGCGATGACATTTGATTTGTTTATCATTTTTTAAAAATTTTATTGAACTTTTTTCATTTCAATTGATCAGAAATTTTTAAAGTAGTTGGATGCAACATTTTAAGTTAAACAAATTTCAATGTTCTTACAGTTTTATCCATTTAATGCATAACTACTAAAAATTGAAGGAGTTTCCTGAAGAGAAAATAATCTTGCTATTCAACATGGAGCTGGAAGTTGCATTGAAAATGGGATTCCTTTCCATTCCTCCTCAGCACTTTTTAAGAGTAAGTGTGTGAAATTGGAAATCAATCGAATAGCAATTTGACTGTCACAACGACTTACATTAAATTGTTTAATTTTTAGAAAATCTCTGCTTTACACCCTTTGTTTTAAAATAAATCTTCTCCTATATTGCTGATACTTCTGCGCTTTGAAACATGATGCAATCCCAAATTAATTGATCGATACCAATCAGTAAAAGCAGATTTGATTATGTAGGTAAATAAACAGTACTAAAATGTTAATCAATTATCAAAGTTAGTTTATTTTATTGTGCTAGAAGTAAAAATAGTTTATATTAAGAAAGAACCTATCTACATTGTCATGCTAATATATATAAAAATAAAAAGGTTAATTATTTCTTCTGGAAGTTCAGCAGCCAAAATTCAATTCTACATTAAAAAATGTTTTTAAGAATATTCCACTATATTACGAAAAAAAGTCATGCAGTTTTCATCATTTTTACTGTTACTCAAACCTAAAATATTTAAATTGCTAGATGGGCCCACCTCTTGGCGACTTATTTGAAATCTGGCCAAGTTGACTATTATTTGAATATTTGTTATTTTTATTATTTTTCAATTTAAAAACGATACTTGAAGGCCAGAAATAATTATAATATTTAAAAAAAAATTAACACTTACCATAAATGTGTTTGCTAATCCTTTGCCGGCAGAGGGTACGTGTTAATGATTTGCCGAATAAAATCCACCTAAGCATCATCGGCCATCGAATTCTTGCCAGTTCTCCATAATCCATCTAGGTTGCCACATTGGCGACGTTATCCCCACTCGTTTGGCAAGAATTCAAAAAGACGCCAAGAGGTGGGCTGTGCTAGGATCCACCCCTAAAAAATGCCCTATCCCCTTTTGACAATGTTGTTTGAGGCATCTTATCCCTAAAGTCACTTTTTTAAAGTTCTGTTTAAGTTGCAAAATTTTGTGTAAATTAGAATGTGCTGTAGAAGATAAAAGTTAAACTTATTTCGCTAGCCTTACAGCCATTTAACCTAAAAAAATAATGTTTTTAAAAGTGCATATTTAAACCATAAATGCTCACCTAACAAGAAATTTGTAAATCTGTCCATTTAATTTCTTAAAATCCTACAGGTACTCAAATCCTTAATTGCTGCCGAAGTAATGAATGAATATTTGATGTTGTGTATATGTCTTTTCATTAAAACAATGGTTTTATTATGAATCGTCATAATTTTGGCAAAATCGCCTACTATAACCTCAACGCTGGTTTTAAAACTGTTTTTTATAGCTAAAGAATACTCCAAATAACAGAAGAAGACAAATTAATGACATAAAGAAGAATGGAAACCCCTGTATCTCCGAATGGTTAGCTTTTGACAAACGATAAACTCTAAAATGGGAAGGATGAATATCTTGCATGTTTGCCACATTTGAAATTATATCATCAGCATACACTAGATAAAATTGTGTGTATTATGGTGAAAAATGAAGTTTTTGGCGTTAAACTGTCGTAAGCTGTAATGATTCTAACCTATCATGGCTCTGGAATATTGCTAATGATGTAAAAATAATTTTTTTTTGCCAGTTCTCTATTTTTGGCAAATTACCATTGCCACCAGATAACATACTTCACCCTTAATTTTTACCAAATTTATGCTAACTACGATTCCAATTTCAGCAGGACTAGTTCAAAGCCAAAATTTCTGAAAACGGTTGTAATGTGCTTAATTTTTTTATTTCTGGATGGTAAGGGAAACATTTTATTGCAAGGTAGTCTTCTTTGTTAAATCTATTTTTTAATTTTAATTCTACTTAACTGAGGAAGCTTTAGCTAAATAGACCCATGCACAGTTGTGTTTATTGCAAATCTAACTGGACAAAAAGCACATTTCGATCAGGTGTAAGAAAAGATGGTTGCTAGAAATTGGTTTATAAAATGAAGTTGATGACATTTTATTTGATGATCTGATTACTGAATGAAAGGGCTTGAAATTTGACTTTTGTTCTTATGTTGCTTAATTCGTTACTGACCATTGTTACATTTAGTGCTTAATGATAATAAGCACTAAATGTGACAATAAACAAGAACATTTTTAGTACTCCTTCAAGTAAGTTAATACTTTTAACTGATTACAAATTAAGCTATCAAATTAATTATAAATTGAACTTATAGCAAAAATAACGTGGCTTTATATTAGTATATAAAAATAATAAGTATAAATATTGTTCAAAAGTTACTTAAAAGAAATCATTGTCATTTCTTTCCAAATCAATTATGCAGACATTTTGATTAAGTTTTTAAGAAGCAAGTTATGCCATAATCTTGCCTATAATTGTCCATAAAAATAATTAATTTTTGTTTAAATGAAGTCAAAATTTCTAGTCTACAGTTCTTCTAGGTTTGGAGCTCAAATTCCGATGAAACAGCTATAAAAAAAAGTAGTAAACAAACTTGTATTTGAGCTTGTTTTAGACTGTATTTTGAAGCAGACAAAAGTTTTCAACTATAAAAGAACTGATTAACAAAACTGCTTACTTATGGGATTTTCTTCCTGATTTCACAGCAAATTTTATAATTTTATTCTTGTCATATATACACAAGTAACGATGGAAAAATGATAAATAACATAGCAATCAAACGGGTTGTTGAAAACAACCATGTTTGCTGAACGAAAGTGACAATCACTTGCTTGATTGATTGCCTTTGAAATAGTAGCATCAGGCTAACTAAGTGAGCAAACGATCTGCTCATAAACTCAAATTTGCCTCAATTTAAGCCGGCTTGAGCCACAAAACACTTTGAAATTATGTTGGCCTAAGAGCGGTTGTTTGGCATGTCTCACCTCCCCCCTCCAATAATCCTTACGTAAAAATGTTTTTCCAAATGAAATTGATAGGCTTTGTTTGTGATATATATATTCAGTAAATTCCCTCTATTTTGTACTTTCTAATATTCTGTAAGCTGATCAAGGCATTGCTCGGAGTAGCATCGACCAAATTAGAATGTTTCATTTTTATCTCTATGGTGTTTCTATGTTTTATGTAAGAAAAACATTATTATAACTTAAATCAATACATTATCTTGTTTTAAGTAGGAAATAAATAATAACTATGTATTTAAATATATATAAAATGAAATATTTTAATTTTAAAATAATAAATGAACTACTGTGCATTTAATATAGTTTTCAATGTGATCTAGCTGTTTGTTGTTATTCAAATTAAAAATGCAAACTGCAAATATTTTCAACCAAACAGAGCACTGAAAAGCATAGTTTCTTTATATTTTGTGATTGCTTTTTAGGTATTGATAAATAACAGTTTGCAGATTGCAAAATATGTAGAGGTGGGAAGGGATTGTCATTCTATTAAAAATCAAGAATTTGGTTAAATTAAAAAAAAATCTTGATATTTACTATAATCTCTATGTATAAAATTGAGTGTCTGTACGTCTGAACCTTATTACAAATCCATAGTTTTACACCTAGAGGTCAACTTTTTGTATTTTAATCATCTGTCCAATAGTTGTCCGCAGTTTGAATATTATTGTAAAATTTTCATATATTTACTGTGCCATAAATAAGCTGTGCGCATGCCCGGTTTTAAAGTGTGGTATATAAAGTATTCTGATTGGATGATGAATGTAAAAAAATTAAATGGATTAAAATTGAGTGACAAATAGATTTAGTGAAATGAAAGATTACATCCCACCTTAAAATATAGAATCTTTTTGACATTTTCGTAAATATGCCGCTGAAGGAAAGGGCAAAAATGTGCGTGAATATAGTGCATTTGCTTTTAAGAGAGTCACGAAAATACTACCAAAACAAAATTGGAAAATGATCAAGTATCAAGTTATTTGATTTTTTTTTTACTATTTACTCCAGAAGTGTAGTTTAGCTAGGCCTAGTACCGTACCTAATTCGAGACTTCATTTTCTTGGCTCAATATTTTTGTCATGACTGTGAAGTTAGTGAGAGAGCATCATAATTTTTTTACAATCCCGCTCTAATGAATTTCCAAAAATACGAAAACAAAACTTTGGTGCAAATGTAGTATAGATTATATCTTTGGCACAATTTAATTTAACATTTTTCTCCTTGGATAAATGCAGTTTCTGGCAACAGACTTTTTTCTAAGATATATTTTATTATTATTTATATTTTAACTTAGTTTCATTGTTATTTTAATTTTAGTTGTTGTGTTTTTGTTTTTGGTGATTTTTCTGATCGCCAAATGTTCTATACTACATCTGTTCCAAAACTTTTTCTCGAATGCAAACCTCTATGTCCTTCAGTGGATCCTCAGCAGCAGAGAGGCATGCAGCTAATAGAGATATAATCAAAAGTAATAATGGATTTATAGGTCGAGATACAAAATATGAAAAACCGCAGAGAATTATTTAAGGAAATTAAATTTAAAATAAAAAGTTAAAAAATATTATACAACTTAAAAAGTCACAAAGTATAATTATTTTAGTGCATATTTTTAATTTTTTATTTTCTGAAACAATATTTTGACTGTTTATTTTTGAAAAATAACTTAAATAAAATAGTATGTATAGTAATGTGGGTTGTCACCTGATTCAGAACAAGCTGTTTTACTTTTTTCGGTTCTGTTATTGCAAATACTTAATTTTAAGTTCCGAACCTTCAAAAGATATATGCAAAAACAATATTTTGAAGGAGAAATTAGTCTTACTTCACCTCTTAATTGACTTCAGTAAAAATTTATGATAATAACCAAGAAAACTAGTTGAGCACTTTAAATTGACCTTTATCCAGGAGCTCAATTACTTCAGCAGAAAGATTGTAGAAAAATACTGATTTTCTTTGAAATTCGTGAAAAAGTAGGAAAACATTAAATTAAGAAAAAAAGCATAAAACTGTGAGTCCGCAAAAAAATCACATTCCTGAATATCATGTGGCTAAACACTATGTTTTTTATAGTGAATAAAATATATTAAAAAAACTGTTTTCATTATTCGGTCATTCTACGAAAATCATCAATTTGAAAAAAAAAAAAAAAAACATTCTTTGATATCCTTGATACTTTGAAGGGAGATGTAATCAAGATCAATAATACTATTATAGCGATTGAGATAAAAATAAAATATGGTTATTTTTTTATAAATATTATCTAAGTAGTGTCTCTGGTTGTGACATGAGGTATAAAATGCTGCAGAAAATTATAAGTTTAATATAAATTAGAAAGTTAAATTTAAAGTATAAGTAACTTTACTTTTACACTGGTTAAATATTATACTACTTAAAAAAAGACAAAATATAATTTTAGTGCTTATTTTTAAAAACAAAATTTTGACTATGTTTATTTCCGAAAAATAACCTAAATGGAAAAGAATATAACTGTGTGGGGTGTTACCAGATGCACAGCAAATTGTCTTATTTTTTCTCCCCCACATTTCTAATATTACAAATAATTCTGAATCCTCAAAAGATAGAAGCAAAAAAAAAAGTTGTCTTGTTTCACCTCTTAATTGACTTCAATAAAAGTTAGTAATAACCAAGAAAGTTTTTAGGCACTTTTTGTCTACCAGTTGTTTTGAAAAAAATAAAAAATTGGAGGAAAAAATCCAGCTTTGAAACATTTGCACAGAATCATATTTATTTATTTAAAAAAAAAAAAATTCCTGAATTACAACTTTAAATCAAATATTCAAAGCAAAAATGAAACAAAAAGTGCCTATAATATATGTTTTTTGTTTTAAGATGCTTTCACAATATATTAGGTTGTTTAATATATTCAGGAATATACATATCAACAAAATTAGTGCACCATTCCCTTTCACCCAGGGACTACTATTTCCATGGATGTGACAAAACGATTGTTTTTTGTTTTTTTTTGCATGTGGGGAATTCTCTGTTAATTTATTTTTTCTTGTTATTTGCAAAAAAATGCTATTTCATTGCATGTTACAGATTCTAACAATTCTAAATGTTTAAATAAATATTATTCTATATAATATACAATTGCTTCAAAATTGGATGCTTCCCCAAACCTTTTAAACTGGTGTTCAACTAAGCTTTCTTGGTTATTATTAAATTTTTATTGAAGTCAATTAAGAGGTGAAATAAGACAGCTTTCTACTTCAAAATATCGTTTTATAGTTTCATATATTCAGGAATATACATATCAGCAAAAGTAATATACCATTCACTTATACATCTGTGAACAACTTATTCCACTAGTATGACAAAATAATAGTTTTTTTGTAAATTATGAATTTTACCTTTAGATTTTATTTCAGGATATCTGCAAAACAAAGCCTTTTCATCGTACATTAAAGATTCAAACAATTATTTTATAAATTTAATGGATAATTTAAATTTAGGGTCTGTATAGATGTGACATGCTCATCTCAACCAGCCCCGACCCCCCCCCCCCTTCCCCATTATATATTATACATTAAAGAATATGCATTTAACTACTAATCCCAGATTAGGCATGGATGTTCACTGTGGTTCGGAATCCACGTTAAGCTGTAGGTCCCGGCCTGATTAGCCATTAGTGTGCAAAAAAATAGGTCGTTGAGCGTACAAACCAACCAACCATTAAACTACTTGGGCATATATTTCGAATTTCGTAATAAAAACAATGGGAATCGTATGGTTGGTTTTTCACAATTTTTCCCATTTTTGTGTAGATGGGAATTTACAACCCCCATCCCTTCCCCCTACGGAATGAAAGTCTAGGCATGGCCTTGCGATGACTATCCATTTAATTTTTCATTTAAATTTGTTTTTTAACACTCCCATTTTCTCTTATCTCAGAACAGGCAAAACATATTGTTTCATCTTGATTGATTCGCTTTAGAAAATGTTCTTCCAGCTTTTGCTTTGGGTGGGCACTAGAATAATAAACGGCTATAACACTCCAAAACTATACTACATGATTAAAATTCAAATCATATTCTAGACAAAATTGATGCATAAAAACACATTTTTAATATAGCACCTTTATATTCATAGCCAACTTTTATGTGCAATTGTCATTATTAAAAAGCGAATTTTAGATCAGATCGACTTTTCATAGATTTGACCACTATGAAGAAAACATCCAACCCTCACTATTGATTTTAACTTTTGTTTTGGCCCCCAATACTTGATAGAATGTATTGTCCTTGAAAATGAGTCTAGTTTAAGTCAATTGGATGATTGCAAATTGATTAATTAGCCCTTCGAAGCATTTTCCCACTACAAACAAAATTGAAGTTAATATGAAGGATTAGGAGCATTAAAATGTCAGTTTTTTTTATCATATGTCATCAACCCTAACAGAGAAATGCTTCAGTCATTAAATATCACCAAATTGTACATGCTCGATTGAATATTTGTTCTAACTTAGAGTTTATTGGAGTTACAAGATAACAAAACAGAAGATACATCACTGTAATAACCTTTGGAAGGATTGATGACTGGAGTTCATTTATAAACTACCTAAAGTTATTTTTTTTTATATTTCATTTTTGCATTATTCAAAACTTTACATTCTGAAGAATTAAATTCCAAAGTCCGAAATGAAGCATAACCCATTTTAAACAAGTTTTTATAATTTGAAACAATTTTGATAGACATGTTTCTCCAGATTTTAAAAATAACAACTCCTGTATCAGAACTTATAGGCAAAGAACCTTGGTAATGCTCAAGCTTAGAGGTTAATAGAGTAGTCTTCATTAAAGTTAAATTGTTTTCGCTATGCACTGTTTTGAATGCTGCAAATATAATTGTAAAAGTATGTCAAGTGTCCTAGAATGAAGAACCAAATATCATTGCTTTCTTCAAAGATCATAATAGAAATTGAACTAAAGTAAAAAAAGTAATTTTTTTTAAAAATTAATGCTAGAAAAGAATGTAAGACATGAAAACATTGCTTCAACTTCTGAAGATGCTTCTCGAATTTCAGTGTTCTATTACATATTTTAGACAATATAATTCAAAGAATGGACAATTGATTCATCGATGAATGTTACTTGGATATTTGGTTTGATTCCTAACTGTTTTCTTATGAAAGGAATCCCTATCTCTGAAAACCTTAGTGTATTAGAGATTTTTTTAAGTTAGAATATTGATGAAGAAGTAGAGGGGGAGGAATTTGTTAAATGTACGGATGTGAAGGAGTGTAATTCTTATATTGGAGTTTTTTTTTTACAATATTGACAAAATAAAATGCATATACTCTCCAATTGGTTGCTTGGTTTGTACGCTCAACAACCTATATTTATGCACAACAAGGGATAATCAGCTTAATGGGAATTACGAACCACAACGGACATCTATGTTGGCCTAACCTGGGATTTGAAACCGGCATCTGTGGCCATAGCTTTAACCTCACAGTTATCAGGTGGATTGTATTCTGCACTATTCAGAATTATTTAAAGTTTACAAACGCCTGCTAACTCAAAGTCTCCTGCAAGATATTGTATTCAAAACTGAATACGTAATTAAAGCTTATCTTTGGGTCCGATTAACTAATGAACATTTACAAGTTTTGCAATGACCATTGAGAAAGAATGTTTTTAAACTCATCAATCGATACCCAAGTTATCTTAAACAGAGTGTGTTAAGGCATATCTGAAATGTGGAGGTTTCTTGCTTTTAAAAAGGTGGCCATAATATTCTACAAGTATAATTCAGTCTTTGCATTTTTTTTTTTTTTCATTATTATGTAAAATTTATTGTTTGTCATGTACTTACACATTTATTTACAAAGTACAGTATGCAAAAAAATTCCAAACGATGGATATATATCTTTTATTCTAATTGATGATATAACAAAAGTCAAGTATCGTTGTAAATCGTGGGAAGTCTTCATTAATTGTATATAATTTTTTATATCTTGAAGGGTCCATCTACGTATTAAAACTAAACCGAACTTCAGAAAGTTTGATAGCAACCCCATAATATTAAACCATAGTTAGATTTAGAATCCAAAAAAACCCCTTCTAAATACCAAATTTCATTAATTTTCCAATGAGTGGTTACTAATTTAAATGAGGTAAAAGAATTGACAAATTAATGTTAAAAGAAAAAAATTACTTTTTTGTCCATAAATTCTTAAATAATTAATATATTTTAGTAATTTTTGTTTCAAACAATAGTTTGTTAAATGCCAACCATAAATAACAATGAACTTTTACACCATATATTGTTTTAATAATTAATAAAACAAGTTTTAACTTTTTTTTTAAATAGAAACATGTATTTTTTTACTTTCATTACATTTATCATGGTCAAAAATCCCTCCAGAATTTTTTTCATTCCATTTTGACTTTTGGTTTCTCAATATTTTAGCAAAAATGTAAAAAAGCTCACTGTAATGTACCGTGTAATAGATTACGTCTTGAAGTACACAAACTTTTGAATCTTCCCTGCTTTAAAGAGATTTGCCCTGAAGATCGGCCATGACATTTTCGCTCATAAGTGACATGTTTCTCAACATAATGAACTGATATTTGGTGTTTAGGGTAAACGAAGTATTCTAAACCGAATGAAAATGCAAAAAAAGGGGGTTTGAATTCAAATTTTCAAAGATAGAGTTAAATGTACTTAGTAAACAGCCCATAAGAAAAAAAATTTGCATCAGACATATAGAAAATCGCAAATAAAACTTTTTGGTGCAAACTGCATGATTCTATGATAATTAAAATCAAAGATATAGCCATCGTTCGTTTTTTTTTTGTTTTTTTTGCATACTATACCTTCAAATTGACAATAACAATGAAGTTTAATAAATTCTGTTCATTTGTAGTCGTCTAAGAAGGATCTCTATCTGTAGGTATAAAATTGGTTAGTTTAATGGGTGAGAGAAGGTTTTGGTGCCCTCTAGAAAATTGGTCCACCGACCTCTTAGGCGACCCGGGCCAGGCCTGGTGTAGCATGATATATATGTTTTTTCTATTTATATTTTTCTTTTTATATTCCATCTATCTCTATTAAGGTTTATGCAACAGTGCTTGCTTTAACACTTTCTTGGTTGTAGTGGTTTGCCTTACATTCGGCTATTATGTGCTTGTATGGTCGACGTTGCATGCCATGCAATAAAGAGAAAAATTGCATCATTTAAACTGGATTTGTGCTACTTACACATCTGTTTACATTCCATTATTGCTTTTTGTTTGTATATTTCTGTGCAAAGAGAATTTATTTTTAAGTCTTACTATTTTTATTTTCTGTAATTTTGACATTTATTAGTTATTGTTGCAAGTCAAAATGGCTTTTATATGGATACAGAGATTATGTATGTATGAGGGCAGTGAACTCAATATCTCTCAAGTCAGAAGCAATAAAAAAAAACTTTTTGGATTGGATATAAAAAAAAATGAGCCAAGAAGCGGCAATTTAAGTTTAGCCCTCTTAGTTTAAAATTGTGTAATATATAATTTGTTACTGATTTTCATTCTGGAATTTTTAATTTATGTAAATATGCTAAGCACATTTTATTAATTGAAGATCTCTTTTTTCATGTTTTCTGAAGTTTTTTTTCAAGGTAAGTAAAAGTTTTTTTGCCAGTCACATTGTTGGATTTGAGCTTTAAAACTAAAACAAAGTACTTAATTTCTTAAAAACACTTGCCATAGTTTGATTTCATTAGATAGTAGTAATTAAATGTCTAGCCATGATTGTTTATTTTAATCTGTACTTGATGTTAGTCTATTCAGAACTTAGTTATTCAATTTATACTTTGCCTATTTATATTGAATCTTATATTTAACTATGAATGCTCTATTTAAAGCTTGTATCTTATATTTTTGGTTAAACAGTTCAAATTTATTTTATTTACCTAGATCCTGACAACTGTTAACTATGTGTTAGCATTTATAATTTGGGTTTTGAAGTTATGTAAACCAATGTTGATATTTAATTGTTAAGAATAAGTACTCATATTTTATGTTAATTTTCTTTTATATAATTCTCGATTTTAGTTTGAAATCATGTTTACTAAAATTTTCTTTGATAATTGACACCACTATTT
This sequence comes from Linyphia triangularis, assembly GCA_963978545.1. Taxonomy (NCBI): domain Eukaryota; kingdom Metazoa; phylum Arthropoda; class Arachnida; order Araneae; family Linyphiidae; genus Linyphia; species Linyphia triangularis. The sequence goes on from OZ021721.1 coordinate 99,854,095, forward strand.
GTGGTAAAACTCACATGAGTAGATTTCATAAGTAGGTAATAGGACAAGGGGGGGCCAACTTTATTATGTAAAACAAATTACTAATAAATATTCAGTACCCGGTTCAATGTTTAACTCTAAGTAACTAAACTTAAATCAGTGTTTTCCTGTAAACCTAAATCAGTTTTTTACTTATCATTCGACTAATTTACTATGCATTCAAAACTTGTATATTTTAATTTATTTCCAAACAAATTAGTGTAACTTAAGAGAATTTTAATTAACAAATAGAAAAAGGGTAAAATTTAGTATTAGCAATCTTAAAGATTTTTAAAGTGTGTACTTCACAAATAGTATTGCTGCAGCAGTTGCATACATATTTCATCATTATGTGTATCTTAGATCGACAAGAAGTAAAAATTTTGCATTGGTTTGGCACCCTTTAAGTTGTGTATTCTGTGGTGCTTTTAATTTTCAAAATATCTTTGGTATCTCTTTTGATTAGAATAGTGGTCAAATACAGGAAAAACTTAAAAGTACTCATACTGGTTGTTTAAAGGTTGGTATGGGGGCATTTCAATTCAAGTGGCACTTTTTACAAGATGTATGAAGGTACTGCGAGTTTGGTAGTTAGATAATTCTGAAAACAAGTTGAATTTGCAAATCTGACATGTGTTAGCAGTCTATTAGACAAATGTTTAGTTATCTCGTGTTAATAACTGAAACACTGTTGTGACCAAAATACTGTAGGGGAGACCTGTGTACCTAGGGCTACCAATTTTCAAAGAACAAAAACAGAGCCACTGACCTGTTTAAATTTATGAAACTGATATGCACACATCTTTATACTAATTACATCCCATTGGGATTAGTCTAAATGCTTAAAATGATAGATTCTGTCAAATAGAAGGTTTTTTAAGAAACTTCACAAATGACCATAGGTACAAGCCTCCTTGTACTCTAGGGCCAGTGGCTGATTTACCTAGGGCCATTCCCATAAAGTTAGGTTTTACTCTGTAGTTAATAGAAAACAAACATACATAGACGAATTTTATAAAAGAAAGAATATCAGGTAATTGATTTATCAGTCCTTGGTTTTCATATAGTAACTATTTAAATTGCAATTTGTCAAATTATTAGTGAATTACAAGTATTTTCCTAAATTATTCAAACTATAATTTAAAAATCTGATTCTAAAAGTAAGCTGCATGCATTGTCGCTTTGAAGCATCGACAGATTTTGGTTTTGACAGTTTGAACACAATATTTTTCTTCTCAGTTTCATAAATAACATCTTTATCCCAGGGAAACGTATTTGAACGTGAATTTTTTTCAAGTTATTAACACTATATTGTTCCTCTTTAACATCTATTATTTCTGCTCCATAAAATTATTCAGTTTTTTTGCCTTGTAATATTGTTAAACATAAATTCCTCTTTTCAATAGTATCGCTTATATTAGCTACTGTATAACTTGCATCATCAATGGAATTGGAAGAACTTATAATGTCTAATAATTCTTCGGATGAAGTTGTCTCAATTTGAAACGCAGTTTTTTTCACGATTTTTCTTTTTCTTTTGGCCATTCTAATTGCATGTTCTTCAGCTTCTTTTTTTTCTGGATTGTCTGTCAAGATTCTACTCTTCCTGGTTTTTGGTCATACCTGTTCAGGCATTACACATGAAATAGAGTTAGATGTTGAAAGCTTACAAAGTTCAGCAGCACATGAAGCGAAGTTTGATGTCGATTGTCGAAAGCTCTGAAAATTCTACAAGACATTGAATTTGATTCAGAAACGTCCAGTTCCATCGTTGTTGACTCACTTTCTTCCTCAGGAAAATCATTATTTTGACAATTCATGGATGGATCTGGTCTGTCAGCTCCATTTGAGCTCAAATATTCATTATCAGTTAGTATATTTGATTCACTGGCCATACACCAGACACACAAACGCCCACTTGAGTGTTTATAGGAGTAAAGGTCAAAGGATAGGATTTGCCAACATTCTTCGCAACGTCGTATATGGGGATTGGATCCACAGAATCCAAACACACTTCTGTGTGTTTGAATCCTTTAAGAATTACTACAGTTTTTTTTAATAAATTCTCATTTTTATATCAACAAATTAATAATCCAGACTAATAACAACAGCTAACATAATTTCTATAAGTCAAGCTCATTGAAAGTTCCAGAGCAAAATATACATCCGTCTTATTAAAATAACATCCAGTAAAAAAAACTTGACTGAATCAAAATGGTTCAGATAATTAAGAGCATTTTCCTTCCTCCATTTATTTACAAAAATTTATCAATAAAATAAAAACAAAAATATGATTGCAGTTGTACCTAGGGCCATGGACCTAGGGTATAAGGCAACTATGTAGCCCTTGGTACAAGACGTGGTAATTTCATACAAAATGTCTTCTGCTGAAAATGCACATGGATAAGAGACTTATTTAAATATCGCATTTGGTACTTTATCTTACAAACAAAATTATGTACTAGAATTCAAAGAAAAGTATTCTATTTACCTTTGTAAAAAATTAAAAGAGATGAGCTGGAAAACTTTACTTCAAACCATACAAAAACTTTTTCCTCTTATAGCTTGTCACAATTTTCTAATCTAAGATTTCCAAATATCTGCCAAAAAAGCAACTGGTATTGCCACTCACCCAACTGAGTAACAAAACTTAAAACTAAACATTATTCAATGAAAGTGGGTGGTCCTAGGTACACAGGTCTGCCCTATTCTATGTAAAATCGGTTTTCATTTTATTTTATGATTCACTTCTGTGTATAATAAAATAAAATTAAATGCTACAACTTGTAATTGTCATTTTCTATAAAAATCTTTTAAATTCATTTTTATAAATAATACAAGTAAAACAGATTTACAAATACTAATTACAACAGAAAATGTATATATTTCAAATTATTTGTTAATTATGTTGTAATAAAGTTTAATGAAAAATATTCTGGTAACTGTTAACAAAATTTAAGTAGGTTAAAGGGCTCTTTCATTTTATGAATGTTGTATTTTATGTAGTTTTTGTTGAACTTGTAACATTTATTTCAATTTTAGAAAGCTTGGTTGAAAAGATACTGTGCTTTATACAATGCCAGTAATCATGGTATTCAAAGAATCGAGATATTTGAAACTGAAGATGCCTATATAAAACAAAGTCCTTCCAAAATTATACCTTTGACCGATTGCTGGAAAGTTACCCCTTTGCCACAGAAGCATCAGCCAAATGTTTTTGAGGTATGGCTATTATTGTGTTCTATTAAAAGTTAATTTTAAAACAACCTTAATTAGGATTTAACATGTTTGCACTTTTTTCATGAACTGTTTATGATTTCCTTTTTAGTTATTACTGTTTTTGTTATTTGTTGTGTACAACTTTAATGTTCTGATAGAGGATTTATACATCTTTGCACTTTTTCGCATAGTTTTTATTGAAATATTTACACTACTTATTTTGTTATGACCTTTATTTTAATTTGTTGCAAACTTAAAAATGTGCTTCTATTTATGTTTCCGATTAATTTTGAACATAATTCACATATGTTGTATTCTATTAAAGGAGCTTCCATTCGGAGATGTCAGTAATCATTTAATAATTACATGAAAATGAATAAATTGCTTATTTAGCAATTCATATTTCAAATCTTTAGAAAAGTAAAATATATTGAAATGCCACAATAATATGTAAATATGTCTTTGTTTAACTCTATTTAACTATATTTAATCTAAAGCAAATTTAAGTTTCATTGTTAGTTATAGTTACCACTTATGATATTTAAAATTTTCTTAAAAGTTAGCAACTTTAAAGAATTATGTTAAAGCAATTTTCTCACACATCTCAGTTCCTTATTTTTTAATAAGAAGTACCATTGTTGTGTCTTGGTGCTGTGCTCAGGTTATTTATTCTTTTACGAACACATCAAATTTTAGTAATGAATGTTGAAACAACTTAACTAGGCTAGAAATCTGTTGGTAAAGGAATAGTTTGTTGAAATAATAGCTTTAGTAACACAAATTCTTGTTTAAAAATAATGGGTAGCCAGATGGAAACCACCAGTTTATTATTTGATGACTTATGACAATGCATTCAGTTTGTATTTAATCAACTCTAAATGATTTGCCAAAACACTTTAGTCAAATGAAGTCTTCTCACCAAAATATATTTAGTTTACTGGGGTCTCACTCTAGATTCATATAAGTTCAGTGATGTACAAAAATGCTTAGTTGTGTCGCTACTCGGAATGCATATTATGGCTTCAACTTTTTAAATGGTATGTCCGCTTTTCCTTCCCCATGCCATGGATTATGGGATAATATTTTCTTTCTTTAATTGTAAGCACTATGTATTAAACTAACTAATGGAAAAGTTAGTTTAATACACAGTACTTACAATTAAGGAAAGAAAATATTACAGAATTTTTAAAAAGTAAAACTTCCTAGAAAGAACTTGCATTTCTTAAATAATTAATATTGCATTTTAGTATGAGTGCCATTATAGCCACCTGAGGCTGATTTTAAGAAAAGAAAAAAAATTCACTTTGGTAAAAACCCGAGTGCTTAACAGTGAATTGGCTAATGTGGTCATTCATCCAAGCCAGAAGTATCAAAATTTAAATCAAATTACGGAATTTTCGTTAATGATTAAAACAAATAAATATGCAAAGGTATATCTCTTACCAGCATGAGAAAAACTCAAGGCAGAAAAAATAGTAGCGAGTTAATAAAGATCTCATGAAAGTTATATGTTGAGGATAGTTTTAATATGTACATAAAATTCATCAGCATTAAATGTAGAATGAACACACAAATATGCTGAATTGAAAAAACTTCTCAAAGGAGTTGATGCATAAAAGTACACCTAAAAGCTGTTACTGAGTCAATCTCTGATCAGATTTGCTTCTATTACAAGAGTTTTAATCAAACCTACGCAACCCAAACTAGTCAGTATTTTGGAATGATTTCCTGTTAATCTCATAAATGCTTTTTCAATTAAAAAAACATGAGGGAAAACTTCTAAAAAGTTTAATATTAGGAATTTGATATAAGTGTTCTAAAATGTACTAGAATAAATATCGATTATATACAAATCATGTAAAAAAAAAACATTAAAAAGTATGATATATAAAAGGGATTAGGAATGATAAGACTTTTATAGAAGCATTTTTAAGTATAAAGACATTTTTAAAATAATTTATAATAAATTACTGGTATGCAGCTGGAATTGAATGATCTTTGGAATGCAACCCAGGAGCAGCAACCCTTCGGCAATATATCATTGTCTCAGTAAATGCAAACCTTGTACTGTAAGAAAATTATGGCAAAGCTACAACAAAATTACCATTTTCGATAAATTATTTGTGTTATCGCAAAACAAAAATCAAATAACAGCAGACTTGAATAAGAAAATTTCCCTAGCAAAAACTGCAGCTAATCTAATTTTTTTATATGGAAAAAGAGTTTGTTGTGGAATTTTTGAGGCCAGTATGAAGTGGGGTGGTAAGGGATAGAATTCGTGTTCCATTCAGTATTTTAGATAGCATATGTTTTATTAAAAATTTAAAACTCATGTATAGGCTGAGAAGAGTTTTTGTATGCGTAAAATCTTAACAAAGCAAAAAGTTACACTGTAATATAAACTGTGAGCCATAATTAATGTGAGAGCATTGCCTGACTGTTATCATTTGTGACTTGTAGTTTTTGTTTCTACCCTTTCCATTTCAAATAGGTCTATTAGACCTTTCCAGTGTATTAGACTGTTATTAAAAACCTAACAGTATTTTCCTATATTCCATATAAATTGCTGAATTATGTTCAGTGAAATGCTAAAAATGACAGTTGCCTCTTTGATTTCTAATAAAACGCTGATTTGTCTCAGGGTCTCATTCTAAAACCCACATTTTATTGCTAAAAATTGTGTTTTATTTATAAAAAAAATAAATTATATGTATTAATTCTTTACTATCTCCCTTTACCCCCTCTCTCTCTCCATCACCAGAATCATGATAGACATTACATTTTATTATTAGTGATATTAACTGAGAACATAGAAAATTTTGTTAATGAAATGATGTGCATTTTTTATTTGCTGGCTGTCTCACTAAATATAAGACTGTTGAACAACATTTGCTAAAATTAATAATATATTTGAAAAACTTCATTCATAAAGGCACCAAGTGAAAAATTTGCAGTTTTGAGACAATTCAGGCTATGTTATGAATCTGCTTATTGTGTTCAACACACTCTGTAACTTATAATTGTTTTGATTTGAAAATAACTTTTTACTGAAGGGGGAAAAAAAAACCAATAAGGATCAAATAAGAAAACAGTATGTGTTTCTGTGCATTAAATAAATGCCTAATTAAACTTTTTCTTTCAGGTGCGAACAAAGAGTAATAGTTATCAATATTCTGCTGACACATTTCAAGAAATGTCTGAGTGGCTTGTTGCACTGCAAACTGTGGCATTTAATAAAAAACAATTAAAGGCTTCATCTTCATCCGTACCTACAAATGATGAAAAGCAAGAAGAAAATTTGTTGTATTGTTCTATGGATGAGCGTAAGTTCTCAGAAACAAAACAAAAAATTGTTTTCTGCCTATAATTAATATTTTCATTTGCAAGATATATTTTTTTCCTCAAAATTTTGGTATCAATGTATTGTAATTTCTTAAATATATATATGTTGTACTAAATAGTAAATCCCTCCTAATCATGTTCATTTAAATATATTGAATCAATGAAAATGATTTTTAGAAGCTAAAATTTTCCAATTATAAAATTTTATTATCAATTTCATAAATACTTTCTAAAATTATCTCCATGTGTATTTTTCTTAATAGCAGTACAAGCAGGAGCTTTGTTAGCATTGTTATTTAATTTCAACATTGCTAGTGTCCAATAAAGTAGCTCATAATATGTAATATTTATAATTTATAAAATAATATAACTAGGGGAAGGGTGAGTAAAGTGATACTCTAAAGACAAAATAATTCTTTATAAAACCATTTTAGGGAAGAAAATTACAAAATATAAATGCAGTAACTTGTAAATCATCATTCCTATAGTAAATGCCCCATATATCCCCAAAAGCGCCAATTAATTAGAGTCGCATAATTTTCCAAGTAAGATAACTTAGGGGATCTGTCTGGCCTCCCCCCAATTCAGTTTTAATTGAACTTTTACACAATGTGAATTTAACTCATAGAGAAAGTTATGGAAATTGACATCTTACTGTATAACTAAGCTAAGTATCCACAGTCATTTTAAGTCAATTTCGCATCACTAATTTCGTTGATAAATATTTTTCACTTTTGGCTTGTTATAGCTCTTGAAACACGAAAGATAATAAGCTGAAATTTTGTTTCCCTGCTTCCTTGTTGCTATTGTTCAGGGGAATGGTATTCGTGATATTCAGCTTGTAATAAATATTTCAAAAATAGACCTGATAAATCACACAATTACAAGTATCCCTCAAAATTTCTCATACTATATCAATATTACACCTACAATCATACCAATAAATCAATATTACACCTATTTGAGATGCTGATACATCACCAGTTAGTAGGATATGAACCTGTGACTGGTCAACCAAAGGTGAGTGTCAAGGAATGAAAATGATATAACTGATAGTGAGGAATACAAGTTCTGCATTGAATAAAAGTTCTGCAACAAACTATACTTGAGGATAGAAAAGATTACTTCAATGGTTGCACTTAGCGCAACCATAAAATATCACAAGATTGGACCCCTGATCTTCACTTTTTTTCCCTCCCTAATTTGGTTGTGTAGTAGTTAAACCATCGTCATAACTTTTTTAATTCAAATCTCATGGTTCATTTAATGCCCATATTGCTGAATACGTTAAATTGAGTGAATTGGCTTTCTCAATTTTGGCCTGTTGCTACAATAGAAGAGCTAATCTTTTACTCAGCTCTGGTAAACTAGTCTGTCATCTTCTTCCTTCATTCAATCTGTGAACTATAAATGTGGGTTGGTAAGTCCTTAGCCTTTTTGGTGGGGGAAAAATGTATGGATCCATTCTCATGCACTCGTTAAGTTGGGGTGCAAAGAAAGTCACAATATATTACAGAATGTGAACAGGCAAAAGTTATGGTACAATATGTCTTTCTTTGCAGTTTAATTTCCCCCTTTTCGAGTTGTTCATAGTACTACCTGTTGATTTATATTTATTTTAAAAATTAGGTCAACATTGGAAGGAAATTATCTACCTATTTACTAATGCAATACATACAAGTCTTATTTTTTCCCCTTTTTAGCTGAAGTTTATCCTGTGAAAGCTGTAGCCACTGAGGCTGTTTTGCGTAACAATTTACAAGGAGAATATAAACTTATAATTACGTCTGTGAATTTTTCACTCTCCCAAGAAAACTCCCAAGGAAGAATTGGAAAAGTTATTTTAACCTGGCCATATCGGCATATTCGTAGATACGGATGTGGCCCAGACACATTTTCTTTTGAAGCTGGAAGAAAGTGTTCTTCTGGTGAAGGTCTTTTCACATTTTCTACAAATGATGGATCAAAAATCTTTCAAAGCATTGATGGTCATGTTTTTGCTTTAAAGTCAATTCAGGGTGAGATCCCAAATAGCCCTGTTGTCAAAGAAGATAAGAGTAATTGTTTTACTTCAAAGGATTCATTAAATAGCAATGAACTTGCCTCCAGTCAAACTATAAGTCAATCTGATCAGTCATTTACATCTGATATTAATTCTGAAACTGCAATAAACATTAAAGGCAGTTTTAAGTCCACACCACCTTTCAAAAAGCCACCTCGAAAAAGTAAGTCAAATTCTTATGATCAAAGTTCAGATAATATATTGAGTAAAATGTTTCATCAAGATTCTCCAAATGAATATGCTGAGATTTCTAGAAGATATAGTCCTGAAACCATACGAGAGCCCACTCATGTAATGATCGAAAGATTTGAAGATTCTGATGATTTATGTAATCTTCTGCAACAGCGATTTCAAGCTAATGTTGGTAATGTAATGAATACTTCCCAAGTAACTGACAAAGTAGATTTAAGCTCACGCATTGAAGAGTTAAGGCTTGCTGAAACACAAGTAAAAGATATGAAAATAAAACGAACATCCTCCTTGGATTATGAAAATTGTGGCTCTGCCTTTGAAATTGCGTCTCAGTTTTCAAGATCAACATTTGCTGCAGAGAATATTTATGGTAAACTGTCCAATACAAGGCAGTCTGCTCCATCAAGTACAAGCAGTATGTATGGTTCAATAATACCCAATGCTAATGCTGGTGGTGATACTAGTCCTCTTTATTCTAATCTCCCCTATTTAAAGCAGTCGAAAACTAGCATTACTTCTGAAACTGAAAATAAGCCTGATCATTTTCTAAAAAATGATGCTGAGTATGCTCAGGTTTTAAAGAAAAACAAAAATCCATCCTAAATTGTCACTTTATTTTTATATTGGTTTTGATTTTTGCATATTAATAGATTTTATCTTCGCCCATCCACAGCAAGCAAGTTGTTGCTCCTTTGTTCATTTGAATTATTAAAGCAGTGAGCTTTTAGTTTAACTTTTTTAAATAATGAGTTTTCTTAATTGGTTTTATATGCACTGTACATAGACACACATTTTACAAGTTATCATATTTTAGAATGTGGAAAATCAAAGTGCTAAAATTTTATTTATGTACATCATTGCTTTTAGACATTTATTTTAGAAAGTTGCATTTATACTATAAAGAAGCTTGATGAGCTATTCATTTCCCTGATTTCATGAGTGATTTAAAGATTTTTTTTTTTAATCTTTTGACCATATATCTGTACCTCCGAATCAAACTGAAAGAATTGAGCATGAAAAATTAACTGTACTTGTATTGGACCCTCATACTTTGTTATAACTCTCGCATTGTATTCTAATAGAATTACATTTTTAAGACATAATCCACAATGTATCGAACATTTTAAAACTATACACTTTGGCTCATCTGGTCTGAAGTACAGATACATGATCAAAAGCGGTAGAAAGGAAACAATTTTGCTATGCCCAGGGTAATAGCTAAGTTTTCATTTACTTGTATGTATTGTCAAAATCCTATTGGTGCTTGTAAGTTTTGTTTTTGGCAGATTTTCGAACTTTCATTTTGCAGCAAAAAGGAAGTCATATGTAACATAAAAGAATATTTCTGTTTACATAATTGAGAACAAAACACTAAGTAAAGCGCAAATATGCATAATAGCTGAACTTGGTACTCTTTGTAATTTATTTTATAATTATGTTGATGGGAAAGTGATTAATATATTTGTCATTTTTTGTTCATTCAAATTATGTCTTTTTATCTTACACTGTATTTGATGCAAAATAAGCTTTATATTAGGATTTTGTACAATTGTTTTGATTACTTGTGGCTTATGAAATACTTTAGCATAATTTTCTATATCAATTACATTGCATTTTTATTATATTGCTAAATTCTATAAAGTATTTTACTAAACATTATATTTTGATAAAATCCTTTCAGTATTTTGTATAAATAATATTTATTTATATTTTATTCCATTTAGGTATTTTGTCAAAATACACAGAGTGAAACACTCAATGTATTTATATGTATTTTCATATTCATATCACCATTTGTACTAGTCATACTTTGTGTCACAGTTGCTATTAATACAAGTTAAGCTAAAGTTGGCTATAAAATATTTATAAACATGGTGCGAAAAGTAAGATATTTCAAGGGGAGTGCTAGTATGCCTTTCCTCTTATAAAGAACATTATGTCCAAAAATATGCCCTGTTAAAAAAGAATTTCCTAATTGCTGAATGTTGGTTATAAAAAATTTTTGGTTTAAGGTATAACTATACATTGAAAATTGCAAAATTTCGTATGTGAGGAACTAGTGTTTGTGAGTGTAAGACTTTTTATCAGCAGAGATACTTTAATTTGAATCAATCAACTAAAAATTGTTTAATACACTCTAAAGTGATAGTGCAGGATTGGACCTATCTCTTTGAAATACTTTGTAGTATATTGTGTTACGTTATTACTTTTTCTCTCAATTTTGTTTAAACCCATTTTGTCTGTATTTGAATGCAATCATTAAACCTTTTAGAGGACTATGACACAACAATTGGATAAAACTGTCTTAAATCAGATTCCTCTCGCCCAAGCAGAACAGTACAGATAGATAAGTACCTTGATGGCTTTTTTTATCCATATGAAGCTGTTTAAAAAATGCATGACACACTTTTGCTATGTGTTGTTGCACATAGGAGGGAGAGCAGATTCTGATCATGTCAAGCTGTATTGCATTTCTTTTTTTATATATATATCTATGAACTATCTTCAGATTCCTTTTGCAAATGTTTCTTTCAAATGTGTATAATATTATTCTAATAAAAATAAACAATTTACAACTACTTTGTATGATGCATATTATTAAAGTAGAATTTACAAAACCAAAGCAGAGTCCCACTACAGCCCAATATGAGCCTTTGGGTCGTGGAAATAACTAATACACAATTTCATGTTTACAGCATGTGGTAGTGACAGTGTAATGCAGGACTGTACTTGTGCTGCATTTTCTTCCCAGAATTCCTTCTGGTGCTCATTGATGTAAAGCTGAGTAGGTCACACAATGCAGAACTATCCACCAGCCCTCGAATCTGAGATGTTCCACATAAGAATTCTGCACCCTGACCATTGAGCTATTTTGTACTCTATACATTACCAAAGTGCGTGTTTTCTTTTGTATCATCTCACAGTATGAAGAAGGGATTTTTTAGAACGATTAAAAACTGTTGCATTCTTTTTGGAATGACTCCCATTTAGGAGTGACCAACCTATTATCTTTTATTTAATGTCCTTTTAAATCTTTGGAATATTTTAATGTGTTTTCCAAGTCCTAAGATTCAAAGGACGGTAATGTTTTTCAATGTCATTTAATATATTGTTGGAATGTACTTTGGGGCTTACGTATTTAGGATTGTATTTTTGAGTTCTACATTTCTTATTGTCTGCTAAAATTGACTTCATATAGAAAAGGTATTAAATCAAAATATGTAAAGTTTTTTTTTGTAAATGAGCATTGACAAACTTGTGCCAGTAAAATATTGTTAGAATATACCTACAATGTTTTTTCAAGTTGAATTTTCAAATCAAGTGAATATTTCGTTTTGTAATTTTGTTACTTAATTTTTTCTTATTTATGATTCAATTAAGACTAAATGCATTGGGAGTCCACTAGGGACTGTTTCTACCGCCTTAACTTTTATATGTTTACTACTATTATCATAGTTGTGTCTTAGTATAGTTAAATGGCCATATACTATCTGATAAGAACAAACACTGCATTTTATGAAATAGTTCTGTAATTTGGCACATTGATAGAAAATGTCATTCTGATCATTTTAAAATGGGAAGCCACTTGGATTATATTTCAGGTCAAGGTCTTAGATTTCTTCAAACTTAAGCAGTAAATTTTGTGTTTTTCTTAATAAAACTGATTATTTGTACCAAAACCATGAACTCTAGATGTGTAATATGTTAAATTATTAGATTTGATTGAAAGATTAAAAAATTGTAAAAGCCATTTGAACTGGAAGTCAATCTATAAAAACTCCAACAGCTGAAACCACATATATGAAACATTTATGTGATGTTTTTGGATGTACATAAGTTAAAAAGCAAGATACAACCCGAAGTTTTAGAAATTTTGTCATCTATATTGCTTACGCAAATATTCTCTTAGTATAGTGTAACTCAAATTCATATGATGTGTCCGAAATCGATGCGGTTTCTTACATTTGTACATTTCAACTTCAATTTATTATACCTTCTATTATTTTTTTTATGATACTTTTTGCAAATGCTGTTTTTTGTTGTTTTGTTTTAAATTTTTCCTTTCCGTGGGGCGAACGGAAACTGAATATGCAGTAATTTTCATTGGTTATACTTCCAGACATTGAGTTCTGTTATAAAATTTGTTTAAGCATTTTTCTAGTTTGTCTACTACAAATATATATTTTTATTTCACTTATGAATATATATTCACTTATAATATAAATATATATTTTTATTTCAATTCAAATTGATACCCATGCAGGCTTATATGCACACAGAGGTTATATTATTGTCTTAAATTCTTCACAAGATTACGTCTACAGAACTAAAACATGACTGCATGTAAAGACAGTTTATTTTGACAACTTCAGAGATGAAATTCTGTAATAATATGTCATGTAAGTTATACATAATGTCTTATCTAAAACATATTTAAATTTGTCAACATTGTTGCATTACCAGTGACCACTAAACCAATTGACTAATCTAAATGTGTAGGGTGTCAGAAGATAACTCAATACAAACCAATGGTTCCGGCTGTGAATGCAAATACAACGTGTAAAATTTATGATTAGGATTCTCAAGCAAACAACTGCTCCAAAATCCACGAATTGCAAACCTTATTAATGCCCATTGATTTGTGTAGACTGAAAGGTGAGGGTAAATACTCTCTTAGAAACTTTTAAAAAGTAACATTCACAATAGCACAAAAAATGTGCCATTAAGTTTAATAAAATGAAAGTTGAAAGGGATTAATTGAGAACCAAAGGCAAATCAATCCTCATCAAATACTTATTCAAGCTATTGAAATCTGGCAAAAGTTCAATTCAGAAGACTTGTAATGCTCAAAAAGAAAATAAAGATTATGAAGAAGTTATCTAATATAGACCTGCTCTTAAGTACATCTTGGATTCTAAAAGAAAAACCACTTTCTTTGACTATTCCCAATTAATCAGGCAAGATCGTATAGAAATAAACATAGTTAAATACAGGGTGCATAGTATTGGTTTGGTATTGGATACTTACCACAAATTAGCAATATGTTGTAAATAAAAGCCACTAGATGTTTAAAAGCAAGGAAATTGAGATCTAATGGCAAGCTTTCAAAGAATTCAAGAATCAGGTTATCAAAGTGGCTAGTGATTGTATTATTTTTAGTTTGTGAGGACTGCCATGTATGTTACATGTATACTTGGGTTCAGGGTTGTAGTGGGTACTGTGTTTCGGTACTTTTTTGAGAACCAGTACGTCGTGCCGCCACTTTTTTGAACTAATTAATAATAACTCTTAAATATTTATGCATGTATTGTGATATAAGTTAGTAAGATAAGAATTATGTAAATTAGGAGTATTTAACTTTTTTGTGTTAAATTATGTATAATATTGTAAATTTGCATTTCACAACTAAAAGGTCCCAGCTGAAGTTGGGGTCACCGCAACAATCGGTTACAAATTTTTTTTATCACTACAACCCTGCTTAGGTTATATTCGAATTGCTTTGGGAAATATTCAGTTCCTTATGAGTTGACATCCAGTCAGAATTACTTCCAGTTGAAATTTTCCATTTTAATTCAGTATATCCATCCTTACTATTTGATGTATAGAACATGTATGCAATATTAATAGTTTTTAATTGCTTTCTTTCATATGAAGGTGGGAATATTGAAAAAAGCGCATTTTTAGTTTAACTTTGAAGAAGTCTAAAATCTTGATCGGAAGTGATATCTGAGTGACTCCCCTTCTTAAAATGATTAGAATGACATTTTGTATCAATGTGCCAAATTAAAGAATTATTTCATGTAATGCATTTTTTCCCCCGCTAACCTTGCTACTATTACTCTAATTTTAAAATGTTACCACTTGGCTATATATATAAGGGGGACCGAAAAGTAATGTCTTTCCTGTGCATGTCAATATTTGTTTACTATTTATCAGCTCCTTGTGTATTTCAAAGATATTTTAAGGTTAAAGTGACTTGTTTACTTGTAAATAATTAAATCTTAATTTCTTTTTTGCGATTGTGGGTCAAATGGTCAGTCAAATACCAGAAGAGGTACACATCTGTATGATTTTGATTTTCACATTGGTAGTAACATATCAGTTGCTACCAAAAACATTTGCAATGTTTATTCAAGTGCATTAAACATTCTTAAATGCCAAATTTGGATTTTCCAATTTCAAATCTGGTAATTTTGATCTTTCTGACTAGTGTTCATTAGGAAGACGAACAACTTTAGACATTGAAGTTATAAGGGCGGACGTGTAATAAATCTGTGTAAATAATTTGAGGAACTGTCACTCTTAACCAATCTTAGTGAACCATCCAAGAACATTTGAAGCAGATTGGTAAATTAAGCTGAGCAGGTGTTTGAATCCCGCATAGTCTGTCCGAAGAAAACAAAGCTAATCGATCCTCCAATTGCAACTTATTGCTTCAACGGTACAATATAGAAGCGTTTTTTGATCACTGGAGTTAAAAAATGGGTCCTCTGTGATATTCTAAAAGGCCTTGGCTCACTTTGAATGAATCGCCACAAAGCCAGGTTTACATTCACAAAAAGGCTTTTTTGTGTGTTTGGTGGAGTATTTGCGGAATCATTCATTTTGAAGTGCTGAAATTTGTACAAATTGTGAATGCAGACCTCTGCTGTGAACATTTGGATCGAGTAAATTAATCTTTAATCGGTAAGTGTCCGGCGATTGTCAACAGAAATGGCGTTATTCTGCAACACTATAATGCAAGTCTGCATTGCGCAAAATGAACTCTGAAAAAAAAAATATAAAGGAATTGTGGTAGGAGGTATTGCTTCTCCCAACACACTTGCCCAACCCTGCACCATCAGATTTTCATTTATCTCGATTGCTCTATACTTTCTCTTTGGCAAAAAGTTTGAAAATTTGGATGATATCCAAAATTTCATCTCCAGATATTTTGCTCAAAAACAAATTGATTTTTATTAATCCTGCATTAAAATTTGCATACTAAATGGCAAAAGGTTATTGATAACTAGGGTGACATCATTGATTAAAAAATAAAATTTTATAAAATTTATTTGTTTGAATTTAATGTAAAAAAAACATTACTTTCCGGTCTCCCCAATATTTCTTGCATATTGTAGCACATTTATATTTTTAATAAACATAATGATTGCAATGCTTTTTGGAATGGGATAACATATGTTTGTTTCAAAACATTTTTAAAGCTACTAAAAGTTATATTGAAACTATAAAGTTCATTAACATTTAAAGTCCACTTAGTATATCAAATACACTTCTTACAAACTTATAGAGGATTGTATTTTATACACAATAGGAATATTACATATGTACTTGGTTTAATAAAAGTATTGCATTTTTCTTGATTAAATGCTACAGTTTTTTTATCCTATTTTCTTCTTCTTTTTTTCTAGTTGTATCTTTTGTTCCATTTTAAGTATGACAGTTTTTAAGCTGAAGGCAGAAAGCTGTTTTTATGCAACATTTATTTAAGTTGTTTTTACAACTTTAGTAAGTTATGATATTGTATTTTTATGTATGGTAAATTATTTTTGAGATCAAATAAAAATATTTATTATCTTACAATTAAAAGTTTTCTGAATTGATCAAATTTATATTAGTATATTTTCAGTTTTTGGCTGGTAATACTTAAAATACATAATGTGGATCACTGTTTAGTATCCCAAGCAATCAGTTGCAGGTATTCAAAGAAATATTAATCACAGATATTTAAAGAAGTGTTCTGTATTTGAAGATGTAGTAATAATATATGTACTTTTTTGTGCTCAATTTTACAAATAATTCCATGGGTTCAAACTTATGAATGGTGCTGCAGAACTCAGTTTAGATTTTTATTATTTGTTGGACACATGCATTATTCAGTGTATTTTTAATGTCATGTATATTGGTGTTGATATCTGTATTTTATTATATATAAATGCATTTAATATGCCATAATATTCCATGTTCATATATTTCTTAAATATTGTATTATCAAGTTATTTTATTTTACATACTTTAATGATTTTGCTTAGTCACAAGTATGTTGCTTAAAAATGAGAGGAATTTTATATAACATTTTATGTATTTCTTTTATTCAAGTATTATAAAGTAATCTGCTTATTTTCTCTAATACTGTTATTAAAATGCTAAGTTAGAGATACGATTATTTTGACTATTAAACATTTATTGAATTTGTTGATAATAAAATATATTTTATTTGACTCGTTCTTCATTTTCAAAAAATAAACATTTGCAAATGCTTTTTTCTTAAAACCTTGGTAATTGATTGAACAAAATTGCTCAATCAATTACCAATCAATTCCTTGTGCTTAATATGCTTTTGAGGAGGGGGGGGGGGGGATGACAAGATTTTCACACCCACACTGTTTTTTTGTTCACAACTGGGCAATTCTCTGGATAATGCACTGGGCATTTTTGCTCTTTTTTTTTATCCAGAAACAGATCAGAATTGTGATTAATCTAGTGATTATGTTTTTGATGTGTATAATATTAGTTAGGGTCACAGTTATATGAAAAAATAATAGTTTTAACTAGGTCTATAACGTCTGATTTACGGGATGCATCCATGGTTTATAAATATATACTTGGCCTATATATAGTTGAAATAATTATTTTTCCCAAATAAGTTTGTCGCCAACTAACATTATATAAGACAAAAACATAACTAGTAAAATAGTCATAGTTTTGCAATTTTAATTTTTTTACGAGTACAAAAAAGAGCATAAAATGTTCTGTGTGTTATCCAGAGAATTGCCCAACTGATGTTTGAAAAACAAATGTAAATTAGAAAGATAGGAGTCAATGGGAAGAAAATAATTATGTAAACTCTGCAACCAAATGTCTATGGTATCGTCCTTATCACAGGATAAACATGCCTCCTAAGAAGTCTTTCAATTGGAGCCAAGAGTGGTCTAAGAATTGGTTCTAACCTTTTTAGTTTTTTTTATAAGTGTCTCAACAATAAATTTGTAATTTTTTTTTTCAAAATTAATAAATAAGATTTCTTTATCAGAATAAAATAATTGTTGCGCAGTAAATACTTTCATACCTAACCATATTATAAATTTTTTTCACAAAATGGAATTGTCATATTCACTTGAATATGCCAATGTTATCAAACTTATGACAAGTTCCTTACCTTATTAATCTCAGTGAAAGAAAGCAACGAATACTACCTTCTATAGTTTTAGGCATTCTATAAATATTCAGATCTACATTAAACTGTGCGTGAACATTTAAAAAATATTATATTGATATGGATGTAAGTACAGGGTCTTTCAGAAACGACACCCTAACTTTGAAGTTATATTACTGCGAGAGAAGAGACAAATGGTGTGTTATATAGACAGGTATGGAATTTTAAACTGGTTTGCAAAATTAAATACCGTATTGATTGAAACATGACAATAAATTGTTGTAAAATCGGAATATAGTAAAATGAGAATCCTTTCTCTCGTGAAAAGGGTTGTTTCTCTCATGTTGGGGTGTCTTTCAGAAAGGAAATCCTAACTGTGAAATGGTGTGTTATATAGACAGGTATGGAATTTTAAACTGGTTTGCAAAATTAAATATATTGAAACATGGCAATAAATTGTTGTAAAATCGGAATATAGCAAAATGAGAATCCTTTCTCTCGTGAAAAAAAAAGGCTATATGAGCGCAGCCTAAACGGGCACTTGCAGAATGCAGTGGAATACAGACATTTGATTTTTCCCTTTTATTGGAGTTATTTGAAATCGCTGATTTTAAGAAACTCCACTTATTTTTACTTCAAGTGTGGATGGACCCATTGACAGTGAGAGAAGCTGGATGTCTGCTGAGTTCTAGACTACGAAAATGCGGGACGGTTATGTTTTAACGACTTGTGATTGAGTAAAAACATACAAAGAATGACTTTTATCAGCATATAACATGCACAAAGGTAGATGCAGTTTATGCTCCAAATATTCGTAATTTGACGTTGGTAGAATTTGCCGTGAAAATTCATATGAATGTTAAGTTTCAATTAATTCAAAAAAATATTTTCATACCTTCCAACTTGTCTTAGATAATTGGCCGTACAAATGGCTACTGGTATTGTGTCTTGTTTAGTTAAAATGGCGGATTGGGCAGGTTGAAACGGGGAAAAGGCTGGTTAAAACAGTGTTTCATTCCCTCTATAATAGATTATGCCCAAGCGAGTTTGGAAAATCTGAACGCCTATATTCAACCAGCAACCATGTGCCTGTTCCTACATCGTGAACCGTTGCTGAAGCTACTAGAGCTGACTGGTTTAAATATCTAAAAAGACACAGTCCATGAGAACTCCTCAAGCAACTTGGTTAGCTCGAGCTATCAGCTTTAAACAGCAAAATGTCGAAATATTTTTCAAAAATTATTCTTGTGTCTTAGAAAATGTAATTTTTAAACTACTGAAATGTACAACATAGACGATACAGGAATAACTACAGTTCATCGCCTAAGCAGAATTGTCGCTAAAAAAAGGTATCAAGCAAGTGGGATCTATTACTTCGGCCGAGCGTGGGACACTATAGTACCCATCACTATAGCTGTTTCTGCAACTGGAAATGCAGTATCACCGATATTCCTAGGGTCATGTTCCGATATCATTTTACCACCAGGATGTGTAGGGTCAGCCAATCCTTCAGGTTGGATGACGGACACTGACTTTATTGTCTATTTAGCATTTCATTTCATTCTAGGTGCACAACAGAGAAGTATATGTTTAAGTGATTCTCGATAATCATAAATCTCACCTTTAAATCCACATCCTAGATTTGTGTAGAGATAACGATATTGTTCTCTTGAGATTTCCTTCAACATTGCTCACGTAAACTTCAGCTCTATCGTGGTGTCTTTGGACCTCTAAAGAAGTGTATTAATATACCGCATGTGACAGTTGGATAAAAAAAACAATCCAGCAAGACTACGAGCATATACTATATTTTTTGTGTACAAATACACTTTTTCTAATAAATCTACGCAGAGCATTGTTCATATATTAATTATAGTGAAGTAATTACATACACAAATGTCAAATAATTATGTTTAGAATAATCAAATATTTAGATTTATAGTAATTATGTTTGCAGTAGTAAAAAAAATGTTTTAATCTGTTCCAGTGTGTGTTTCAATCTGCCCTAGCATGTGTTTCAACCAACCCTTTACTCGGAGCTGGTTCAAACATAAGTCAAGGTTCTTTAGAACAAAAATGTAAAATACCTTACAACTCAAAATATCGTATATTAAAATTCAGTGCAATATAGATCAAAAGTGTAACCTAAAAATACCACTAAAACTAAGTCTCTTGTGCTATTTGCTTACGAGAAAAAATTTTAAAGTGAAAAGTGTTTCAACCAGCACGGTCTCCCCTGCTGCATGATATTAGAATTAGTAATTTTGTAATGGTGAGATTACTGGTATAGGATCTTTTTTCGTTAATTATTTTCCCAAATTCTTAAAATTTGCTCTTAAAATTTTTTCGAACGAATGACACAGTTTTTTCGAACGAATGACACAGCGTCTGTATGGTAGGCGAAGAACATATGGTAGGCGTTGCAATTAACCTGTTAATAAGTAAACAATTCACTAACAAATCGTTAAAAAAAAAGCGCGTCAACCGTGGACTACAACATTAGAAAAATTCAAAAACGGAATAGAAAAAACCGCTTCTTCAAAAGTGGGAGAGAGAAAATAAGACGACACAAAATAAGCGACTTAAAAATGGAACAGAAAGCATGTACATCCATGTACATTTGCTCTCTTAAAAGTATAGATTTTAAAATAATGAATGATATTGAAGTAAATTATTTTATAATGATGAATTAACTGGTTAGGGCTCTTGCTAACAGTCAACTTGGCTAAAACAGATAACTTTGAGATAAAACAGATAACTTGGCTGCATAAATCAAACAGTTAGAGAAAAATTTATTGCGTCCAATGGAGGTAAGTTCAATATATCAATTCGTCCAGTAAATCCGTAATTGTTTGTTTCTGATACTCTGTGTATACCGATTGGAGCTTAAGAGGAAAATTAGAAAACCACTCTTGGTTACAAATTTTCCATATACTCAGTCGAGAGGAAATGTCGAGAAATGCTTGCCTCAAACATAGGTTAAACCAATAGAGGGAGTGAAACAGAATCTGAAATTCGTTAGTTATAGGTCACAAATCTGTTAAAAATTGAAGCAAAATCGCAATTCTGAAGTGACGAAACAACTCGTAAATGAAAAATTATGGAAAAGGATCCGCGAATATTTATTCAAAATTCAGATAGAAAGTGTTATGTTAGTATTAATAACGTTTAACAAAAGCTATTAATTAGGAAAAATGAAAAGGGCTAAATATATTCCGTAAAAAATGCAAAGTTCGGACAATTTAATGAGCTATACATAAAACTGTAGCAAAATGGTCGAAATTCGAACATTTACAAATATTGTGCTTACTTTCTATTTTTGTGGGATTTTTCTTTAGAACATTACAAAATTTCCTTTTTACGCAATATTTTATATTGGAAAATAACATTTTCACAGATTTTTGGAGCGGGGGCAAATTGACACCTTTGCCCCAGCTGTTGGTGGAGCACGGGCCAATCTGCCCCGCGTAGTTGGCGCCTATGGGGGTGATGATAATTTTTGCCACGCAATCACCTATCTATATGTTAGTGTGTGATGATCATATATTTACCGAGGGTTTCGCTGATGTAATAGCCGCTATCACCGAGATTTGCGTCGGTATGGGGGTACTATTGCCGAGATTTATGTTGTTGTGATGTTTATTTTCGCTGATGTGAGAGCCACTATGTGCTGGTGTGATGATGTAGTGAATAAATTTCAATTGTAACATATTGACAAATAATTTCAAATTGTAGTTAACTTATAAATGTTAGTTTAAATTAAAAAAAAATGAAGCAATATTATTTGTTAAAGTACTTTGAATGCAGCTTTTGACTTGTTAAATTTTTTTGCTGGTTTTAAAATAAGCTTTTTTTTTAAAAAAAGAAGTTCCATTATGTTAAAAAGTGGCTACATTTCATTTAACCCTTTATAAGGCAGTGGGAAGTATACTTCTCACCAATTTTGAAATTTTATGGAAAGTGATACGTACAAATTCTTAAATTTTTTAATACAAAATATATCTAATTTAGAATTCCTTGTGTAGATTTTAGTACTTACAAGATATATTTCATAAATATTATTAATGCGATATAAACAGAAATGTAAAACATAAGATGTCTTACCTTTGAAAAGCTTCCAGTGGGTGGTGGGAAACATAATTCAAAACAAACAAACACAAAATGGTTTTAAAAATCAAATTTATTTTGGGTAATAAGCTAAATAAATTTCTTTTATAAATCAATCTCAATCCCTCAAATATTTTAACATAACATTTCTAGAAAAAAATGGCCCTATAAAGGGTTAAATAAATAGTTCTTATTACTCTTTCATATTAGGTGGCTAATCCCTCCCCTTGATATAATCAAATATTCAGGTTTTTAGACTTGTACACATGAATATGTTTAATGTGATAGTTTTTCTAATTTTTTTTTCAGAAAACCAAATAAAAATCCGTATTTCAAATCACTAAAAGTCTTAATCGTCTGATTATAAAACGCAAACATTGAAAACTATTACTTAAATAATAAAAATTATAAATCACTCCACAATAACGAAAAATAAGCATTCGAAAAAACTATAAAGTAAGTGTCAGAAAAATGGTAAATTCCCTTTAGAAAAACGACAAATAAACACTCAATAAACGATAAATAAACTTAAAACAACAAAGGGGAAAAAAATGATAAAAAATGCCCTTTTATGTTAAGAGTGTAAAGGCGCTGGTACAAATCGCCAAAAAAAAAAAAAAAAAAAAAAAAAAAAAAAAAAAAAAAAAAACACCCGCTAAGTAATTCTAATATAGAAGGGCGCTCGATCAGGTTGTCAGAAAATTAAGTAGTAGGCGAAATTGACGTTAGTCAAATCGACAACTGAATTGATAGGTGTGATATGCTCTTTCTAAAAGTTCAAAAAGGAATCAAGCAAAACAGAAAAATATTGTCTACTGATTTTACCACTCCTTTTAAATTACTAACTTATGTTTCGAATATTATTTGTTATTATGTTTAGTTTTTGCAATCTGGCAACTTGAATACGATTTTACTTGTGTTGTATTTAGTTTTCGTAATCTGGCAACGACTTATATATTTTATACACGAAATCTGCAGAATTGTTCCAGAGCTAAACATGTTATAAATGTAAATAAAATGCTTCTGGGATTTAATAAGCTTGTGCCATTCAGGGCCGTCGCTAAGAATTTCGTTTGGGGGGGCGTTAGACATAATTTTGCCGACTAAAATCAAGACAAGTACGGTGTAAATGTAGAAACTATCCATTAAGGTGTTATTCTATTATTAATTAAATTTTATTAATGCATAATTTTTTTTAATTAATATATAATTATTTGTTGATTAATGCGTGATTAATTCTTAATGAGTAAATAAATAATCGTTAATTTTTTTATTTAATTGCGAATTATTTTATTTAATGTGTAATTAATTTTAATTAGTGTTTTTAATATTTTATGACATTTTATTAATACGTAATTAATGTCAGATTTTAAGTAAATTCTCATCACATTTTAGTTAACAAATTCAATTAATTTTTCATTTTTGTTTAATAAATAACCCTTTCTTTCCCGAACAAAGGGGTTAATTTTTCGAAGTGCTTTTTTGGGGGGAAGGGAGGCATTTATCATTTGCAGATAGAATGCATTCTCACAATCTTGAACCAATTCAGTAACACATGAGCAGTACAAAGGCTCCATTTCAATGAAATTTTTTTTTTAATTTTCAAATTGCAGTTTCGAAGAAATTAATTAAACGTGTAAAAGTTTCGTACGAGTTCACTACAACACAGAATAAAATAAATGAAAAATATTGATCACACAGGTGACTCTAATTTAGAATTGTAAAAAAAGTTAAACAAATTCTGGAAAAATTCTTCAGTGTAAAATCCTGGCAGATTATTGCTAAATCACAAAATACTGCGATTTTTATGATAGAGACAACGTCAGGGACATGCACTTACACTCCCTCCTGCCTTTCGAAAATTAAAGTAATGTGGAAGAAGTAATTCACAAGAACAAAATATATAGGTAATAAATTATCAATTCGAGCAAAAAATTATGTACAGCTATTAACTAACATCAAATTAGGGAGTCCAATTCCCATTTTCGAAAAATCTAGGATTAAACAAAGACTTTTGCCGCTTTATCCCTCCCTGTTAGCGATCTGCACTTCCCTGCAAATAATCCTGTCGGCGCTCATGGACAATATAATTGCATTTCAAAATACAATAATTACTAAAAACGTTTTGTTAATTTTTAAATACTTTTTAACATATTTTCCTAACCAAAAAATAAAAGAGGATTTTACTTTTCTTGAAAAGTATATTAATAGTAAAACTTAATTTTTTTTTAGCAATTTAACACAGAAATTTACTTCTTAAAAATAGTTACTTCGTGTTCATATCTTTTACCAAAACTGCTGGATTGATTTTAATGATTTTTTGAGGTTTTTCAGCAATAATTTCTGTAAATATTACTCGTTTTATTAATAATAATAATTTGTTTCAGAAGGAAAGTATAATGCTAATTTTCTCTAAGCAGGACTAAAAATGAAATGTATTACTTTAGCATTAAACCAAACTATAATATTATTTATATGTAAAAAAAATAATTAAAAAAAAATAATATACATAAACCTCTTTCCTAATGAAGCAGAAATAAAGTTTTATAAAGTAAATTATTCTCAACTAACTCACTACCCTTATGAACTTCGAATTTAGAAGCAAAATATTCAGCTCAATAAAAAAGCAAACCATAATTTTCGGCACAAAAATCAAAACTAAGTAAGGAATAGTATACCCGCGAATTTTTTTTTTTTTTTTTTTTTTTTTTGGAAAGAGGGAGGGGGCTATTTAAATCGCCAATGTTATTATCTTGAGGAAGGAGAAGTTGCGCATATGATCTTCTGAAGAAGAGAAACGTCACAGTCACCAGGAGATTACTAAAAAAAAAACCCATTTCCCTTTCCCACCGTTAAAGGTTATGATCCTAATGTGAGATCTACTGATCCAATTTGAAATATTTTTAAAGGTATTTTAACCAATCTAACTTATCTGAAACACGATGTCTTTCCGATGTTTCATGTATAAAGTGGTGAAATCTAGGATAGGTGTGAAAGAGGGTACTCACTACTTCTAATAGACCGAAACCTGGTTGTAAGTCGGACAACGTCAGGCCGCAGCTATTTGACTACAGGAAACTTCAAGAAATTTAGATAGTATTATAACAAACCTTTCACTACTTT
This sequence comes from Linyphia triangularis, assembly GCA_963978545.1. Classification (NCBI taxonomy): domain Eukaryota; kingdom Metazoa; phylum Arthropoda; class Arachnida; order Araneae; family Linyphiidae; genus Linyphia; species Linyphia triangularis. Next base: position 99,879,315 of record OZ021721.1, read on the forward strand.
TCCAATGGTTATTTTGTTGCAATAAATGCGACATTGCCTTCCAATTTACATGGCATGTATTATTTCGGTAATACATTTGTGGCTGTCTCGTGTACAAGTGACAGATACAACACCTAGGCACTAATGGTCACTTTTGCCTAGTGGTTAGCCAGCCTGTCTTCTGATCTAGAGAGTCCCGGGTTCGATTCCTCGTTAGCGCACACCGCTTCATTGGTGATCCGAATATTCAAACATTTCAGTGGCACCATCTACTGCACGACCTCCGCACTACCACCTCAGCATCTCTAGCGACTCACTGTCACACGCAACCCACTCAACCCACACTAAACTCAATCACTCAACTCAATCGTTCACCCCTTCGCAACTCACTGGGAAGGGGCTATGTGGTGGTCTCGTGTACAAATGACAGATACAACACCTAGGCACTAGTGATCACTTTTGCCTAGTGGTTAGAGCGCCTGTCTTCTGATCTAGGAGTCCCATGTTCGACTCTCCATTACCAAAAAACCGTTACACATTTTTAATAGAGGAAGTACTATATAACATCATTTAAAGAATTCTACTTGACACTAATTGCAATAATTTGGCAAAATGTAATAGAAATATATTTCAACAGAATTGTACGCTACTTCCATTTCACTCAACTTCTCGTTCGTAATAAGTAAAAACTAGGGGTGTGGAACATCGCACAACTTTCAGTTGCACTATAATACTGACGTGGATTTGTGTCATCTACAGTATTTATATTTTCATCATGCATTTAGAATAAATGACCAGTTTGGAGGTAATTCTTGTATGGGTCTAAAATAATAATAATAATAATAATAATAATGGTGCTGAGAGGAGAAGAAAAAACTATCGTTGATGAGGTATGCTCAAGGAAAGAGAACTCTGTTTTGAAGGCATTCATTTTTCAACTTTTTCGCCAATAAAAAATTTTTACGAAAATTTCGGAGGTGAGGATGTTTAGAACACCTTAAGAGGCATTACCACGATGATTTTTATCAAAATCGTTAGAGCCGTTTTTTTTGCAATCATTGAAAAACATGATTTTTTCAATGGCAGCTACCTTATGCGCATGCGCGATTTTAACGAAAATCTTAATGGTAAGTCCCATGGCCGCCACTAACCCTCATACCAGATTTGAACATCGTAGGTCTATTTGTTCGGGAGTTATGCTGACCACAGACACACACATTTTTCTGGATCACTTTTTTGAAATCAGGATGTTCCAAAACGTGAAGAAATGCAAAAAAAAAAAATCGATTTTTTTTTTTTACCGAATGTTATATTTTCATTACCCTATGTAAATATACATATGGGTAATTGAAAGTAATAAACCTCGTTGAATAACCTTATAAAATGTATTTTTTATCTTTACCAAAAAATAGGCAAGTTTTTTTCGAAATTGAAACTTCTCGCCAGACCAGTGTTGTACATAAGGTATGTATTTGATAAAAGAGGGCTCATTTTCCGGATATTAAAATTTAGATGTTTTGAAATTTTCTGTAAGACTTTCAATTCATATGACTTACAATACATACTTTATGTAAATGACGTTTAATAGGCATATCATGGTTTTTGAGGCGTTACCTGATGAACTAAAAATATGTCATCTACTGTAACCCATTAGAGTTATCTATTAATTGGAAGAATATTGTCAGTTTCTTCCTGAGGATATGGTGTGTACTTATCAGGTGACTGAATTAAAAAACTTACGACAGTCGACTTGACGATTTATTCAATTGAATGTTCTGATCTTGAAGGAAAATTATTCATTCTGAAGAGAATTTGTGGAAATTGATATTTGTGCAACAGTACGGGGTAAGGAAGTTATGTTCATATTTAATTTTATTTAGAAGCTGTTAGTGACGATATCATCTTAAATGTTCCTGCAAAAAAAAGAATATACTTACTCCAAATTAAAATTGCCGACCGCCAACTTGGGCTGAATTGTGATCAGGATTTTTAAATACTATTGACGATTTTAATTATTTATATTTTTGTCTATTCAATATGTTTTAAAACATCCATCACTTGGCACTTTTAAAGGAATAGATGAAATTTTGGAAATTTGCCGAGTGCCGTCTTTCTTTTCTAAAAACTTTGGCGGGGTGAAATAATGAAGATATCTATGATTTGTGTTCGCACGATACCTATTATATGTAGGCGGTCCATTAATGTAGGCGGTGGAAAAGACACCGACTCCCTTATAATAGACTTCTTGTGTAAAAATGCCGATTCGTTAAACTCGGGTCGGTATTTTTAATATTTCTGTTCGACATTTTTTTCTTCTTTTTTTTTTTCATATTTTTTTATTCAATTCGATTTTGTTGTGGATCTACTATAAAAAAAAAAGGCTCAGTAATATTTTGAAAATTTGCCGACTGTTCAACTTTCTAAAACTTTGGGGGGGCGAGACGCCCCCTACGCCCCCCGTTCGCGTCGTCCCTGGTGCCATTGAAAAATAAGTCTTTTTACGTTTAAAAAACTTTCCCTTGCAATCGCTGAAGAGAGTTAAGTGCATGGCTACAACATTGTGAGTAAAATAAAAACATTACTTATGCTTATTAAGTAATCCAAATGAATGAGTTGCTGTATAATATGATCTTCTTTAGTTCATATTTGGATGCTCTTTCTGTTTGAAAGTAGCATTCATATTTAAATAATTCTTACTAAATATTCGTGAAAAGGGTAAAGATCACAAATTTAAAATTGTTGATAGAAGGTTTAAAATAACCATGTTTTTACGAGAATATCTAGAAAATGGCTGCATGAATAGATTATATTTTCTGGCAACGTTCCTAGTGATTTTGTTGAGTTGCTAAAAATTGAATTTCTTACTTAATATTTCTTAAAACTTCTTAAATTGTATTGATACCAGTGTCGATTTGTTATATAGTTATCTCTAGAAAATTTTATATATTTAATCGACAACTGAATTGCTAGGTGCGATATGCTCTTATAGAAGATCAAAGAGGAATAAAGCAAAACAGAAAGATATTGTCGATTGATTTTACCACTCCTTTTAAATTACTAACTTCCGTTTTGAAAATCATTTGTTATTATGTTTAATTTTGCAATCTGGCAACTTGAATACGATTTTATTTGTGTTATATTTAGTTTCCGTAATCTGGCAACGACTTATATATTTTGCTCACGAAATCTGCGGAATTGTTCCAGTGCTAAACATGTTATAAATGTAAATAGCGAATGTTTCCGGGATTTAATAAGCTTGTGCCGTTGGAAAATAGTCTTTTTACGTTTACAAAACTTTTCCTTGCAATCTCTGAAGATAGTTAGGTGCATGACTACAACATTGTAAGTAAAATAAATGCATTACTAATACTTACGTATACTATAAGTAATCCAAATGAATGGGTTGCTGTATATTATCATCTTCTTCAGTTTATATTTGGTAGCGATTTGTCTTTGAAAGTAGCATTCATAACTAAATAATTCTTACTAAATATTCGTGAAAAGGGCAAAAATCACAAATTTGCAATTGTTGATAGAAGGTTTAAAATGACTATGTTTTTACGAGAAGATCTAGAAAATGGCTGCATGAATAGATTATATTTTCTGGCAATGTTCCGAATGATTTTGTTGAGTTGCGAAAAATTGAATTTCTTACTTAATATTTCTTAGAAACATCTTAAATTGTATTGGTACTAGTGTCAATTTGTTATAAAGTTATCTCTAGAAAATTTTAAATATTTAAGTACTAGTTGCTCTGTTGTTTGAATAATCTTTAATATTTACTGTTGACATTACAAATGTAGTAAACAAAATGCTACTTAAAGGAATAGGTAAGTTTTACAATTTGTATTGTGTTGGCCTTTCTTTCTTATTCACTTACCATTAACTAATAATCTATTCAGTTTTTGAAGACATCTGATTATTTGTTTTGTATTTTTTTAAATCGTGATAAATAAGTCGTTTGAAAATCTAGATCTGAATTCAATTCAACAAGTAGTTTCCGTTATGAAGTTATTAGTTTTTTTTTTATCAACTTGCACTTTATATTTTAAAAATACTAACTTTCCGTTGTAAAAGTAAAGGAATATACAGGGTGTCCATAAAGTAGTTGGACAATGGAGTTCAAATAGATCTGTACAACTCTTAATAACTATTAGGTACCATTAACTATTCTTTCCCCCAACTGATTTATCCACATCGTGCCTTTCTTTATGCACATTTTTTTTATTATGCCTAGTTATTATGAGTTATACAGATACATTTGAGCTCCATTGCCCAACTAATTTATAGACACCCTGTATTTTCAAACACTATAGCCTCATGAATTGGATTATAAGCATCTTAGTTTATGATTTTATTTCATTTATAGGTAAACAGTGACATCTAACTTCTATATATATTTTTTTATAGTTTTCAATTATTCTCTGGCCGGATAGGTTAAATGGACTTTTTGCAATACATTTAGGAATCATTTGAAAAAAGTTTTGGACACTCTTATTTTTGACATAATATTTGTTAAACTAATCATGTAAATACCATGTTTAGATACCTTAAGGTCGTGAGGCAATTTCATATTTAGCTCTTGTTTATCGTCAATAGATTTTTTTAAAACTAGACTGAGTAAAATTGATTAGATGTATAAAGTAACGATCCTGGAAAGGTGATGATTAAATTAAGTATAATAGGTTGACCTTTATTAAGGTATACAACAAAAAACCCATTGAAAAATACTTAAGTATCATCAAATGTGTGAGGACAAAATTTTTACATTTAAGGAAATGTAAATGATGTTTTCGATTTTAAGTAATTTTCCCAACTTAATTCAGACATGATGCAGTTCAGCAGAAACTCTGAATTCAGCCTTTTTCACAGATATTTCAGTACTTTGAATGTACTTAAAAGCATATTCAACGGTTTGTCAATAAAGTATAATTGTTTAAAGTTGTTTGACTTCCCAAATTTTTTAAAAATTCGCTGTTTTTTGCTGGTTTTCATCGCTTTGCGTGGAGTTCAGATTTTTTTTGTTTGGCATCCGTATCATGTCTGTTAATTGGATATATTATTTAGGATAACGTGTCTAGTGAACCATCATCAATTATTTAGTTACTTGTGCATCAAACTGTATGGCGTTATTATCTTTTAATTCAAAACCAAAATCAGATAAGGTAAGTATTTCTCGAATTTTATGTTGTATGTTTTATATTGTACTAGTTGCATGGTCACACTTTGAAAGACCCGTCATTGGTGTATAGGTCTCAGCTTTTGGCGCTTTGCAACATACTCTCTTCGTTCGCTAAAAATTTCATTGCTGCACAAACACCGGCTCGCTTCGCTCGCTGAAAAGTCCATTGACATATAAGCACAGGCTTTTGCTTCGCTCGCGGGAAGGTTCATTGCTACGCAAGCATAGGCTTGCTTCGCTTGCTGAAGGTTCATTGCTGCGTAGCATAAGAGGTTAATTGCTTCGTAAACTCTTAATATTAGACTACCCTCCCCTGTCGAGAGAAAAAAATCAAGTTAATTTAATAATACAACCACCCTCACCCCTCTCATAACAATTTAACACTGTGTTTGTGAAAAGCAAAATTATAAAAAGCAGAATTATGTTTAAAATTTCAGAGCACTACGTAGAGAAGTAGCTTTGTAAAAAGTGTAAAAAAGTAAATTAAGAAAACTAATTAAAATTTTAACATTAAGTTCGTCAAAAATCCTATTAGAAAGCTAAAACTACTTATATTGAATTACCTCTCTACCTCTATTAGAAGTTGCTTTGTAAAAAATTTTAAAATTAATTAAATAAAATTAATTGACAACGATAAATTAAAATTTTAACATTCTGTTTCATCAAAAGTGCAATTAAAAGCCAAAACTTCTTATGTATTAAATTTCGGAGCTGATACTAGAAGTCGCTTTGTAAAAATATATAATATTAATTAAAAAAAAATAATTAAAAAACACTTAGTTAGAATTTTAACATTCTGTTTGTTAAAAGTCCATTTAGAAGGTCAAAACTACTTTTGTTAAAAATGTCAGAATCCTGCGACTATTAGAATTTAATTTGTAATTTTTAAAAAATTTAATTACAAAATTTAATTAAAAAAAAAATTAAAATTTTAACATTTTATTTATTCAAAGCTCAATTAGAAGGATATTACTACCTATGTTCAAAATTTCAGAGCTCTGCGCCTATTAAAAAGTAGCTTTCTATAGATAAACAGGCAGACTATTTGTTTTATTATTATTGATGAATTATACTTTTTATAATAAAGAAATTTGATTTATTTTAAAGTAAAGGAAACTCACTTCTGTTCTATGTTTTTGGTAAAATAAAAGTTGCGAGAGGTCTTTTTTAAATAAATGCGACTATCTTATACAATTTACTAAGTCAAATGTTCGGTTATTCAGTAGGTCAACATCTTACAATGATTTTTAATGCTTTAGTGTGTAAATGCTTAGTGTATTATATTAAACAATTAATTTTCATTTCTATTATTATTAAATACGTAATAAACTACTTATCACGAAAAACTTTTCCCAGTTTCGATTCTAGAATCGAGTAGATCCAATGCACAAATTAAGCTTGATCAAGATTAGTGCTTTCATATTGAAGGACACACAAAAGAATTTGGCATAGAAACTGAAGCAAGACTTTTGAGCTTGTATTCCATGAAAGAGCTCTTTAATTTTATTTAATTGAAACGCATAATTTAAATTCCCTTTTTAGGATTGGATATTTTTCTGATAGTCATTGCAGGGGTCGCAGACGTCCTCTATGTCCTATATATTTTTAAAAATCGGGAAAAACGTCCTATATTGTCCTATATTTTTTAATTGTCCTATATATCCTATATTTTTACGTTGATTCGACCTATATTTTTTTCGAATTCGTAATAACGGCGCCGTTCGTTGTGGTTTTTTATATTTCGGATTGTTTGCCACGATTGTAAGTGAAAGAGACCTGACTAAAGCAATGTTTGTGGGCGGCTGCGTCTTATTTCTTGTGACGTTACAACTCAGCTCGATTCAACTGGACCTCCCGCGAGAGTTGTAAAGTGTAAATATATTCATAGGGCGCGGGCTTGAATTTCTGATCTGTTTTCTCTTTCAATATAGTAAATTAATTAGTAATTATGCAACAAGATAGCGAAAAAGAAAGATAAGCAGAAACAAAACACTGAATCGGGAAGAACGGACAAAAATAACTTGCAGGACTAAAAGAACGACATTTCAAGTGCTCAGTCAATAATTGATGAAGGAAACAAAAGGGTTAAGATTTAATGCAAGGTGTCGAATGGCGATATTTTCAAAAAGTCGCTAAATTGAAAATGATGTCAAAACGTTGTGTTGTCCAAGTGCCGAAAAACCAAGTCAACGGGTTGCCACATTCGGCTCTTCTAAATCTCCCACTTTCCACCGCCAATCCATCCAACACCGAATAGTAAATCTGAACAAAAAAAGACTGCAAAACAAACATGGTTTAAGATTTACTGTACGGTCTCCCTTGGCGACTTTTTGAAAGTTGGCGATTCGGCGCCAAATGTGTTTTGACGCCATTTTGGAATTGGTGACACAGCCTTTTGATGTCATTTTCAATTTGGCGATTTTTTTTTAAAGTCGCCAAGAGGGACCGTACAGTAAATGTTAACCCAAACAGGAATAAAAAGAAAATACTTAAGAGAAATTGGGGCAGCTCAAAGCACTTATAGATGCTGTAAGACACAAGATTGCAAATAATGTAATTAATAAAACTTGATTTATTGATGAATACTAAGAATAGAATATTGAGGTAATAACGAATAAAGGATGACATATTCAGGATCAGGCGATTTCTTTTTTTAATGGTGTGCTTTCTATTCTCTTAAATTCAATATAATGAGTGTTAAAGGGAGCCAATTATTTTCTAAGTACTTAATTATAAATATTCCTCTCTTAAAAAGGAAAATTTATGTTAATTGGTACTGTGTAAATGTCCTCCTAAGTTCGTCTTATATGTTCATTTCAATAACGTTTCATTTAAAGTTTTAATTAATGAAATATATAACGAGTTAATTTTAAAGTTCAGTAGAGACTATAATTTTTTTTTGTTTTAACCTTTGCATTCTTATTTTGTCACTTTGACCCCTGTCATTGGATAACAGATTTTCTAGGAAAAGTTGTGAGTGTTCACTAATGTAAACGCCTCAGTATTAGCTTATTTTTAACGATTTTCTTATGAAAAATATATGATATTAAAGGATCCACACAGAACTCAGCTATTCAAAAAATCATTGAACTTATCAGGTGTTGCGATTTTAACAAAAAGTTGACTAAACAAGCAACAGCAATTTTTAAAAGTTAAGTTTTTTCTTATAGTACGTTTCACATTTTCTTTCACAAAGCGATTTGAAAACTTTCCCGTTTCTTGTTAACCTATATTTATAAAAGTGTGTGTAACACGCTAAACTGTTTAGTTTTATAACTTTCTATAATTATATGTTTATTTCTTTCAGTAAAAAAAACAAAAGGTTTTCGTCAAAAAGCAATAAAAGATCCACAATTGAATTTTCTTCTTGTCTTTTTCAAGTATTGATCAAGCTTCATCTTCTAATACACTAATAATTCCACATTCGGTCCCGACGCTGGTCTGGACCGAAATGGATGAGAAGCACTGGTGGTGGGAAAATTAAAGTTCGCCAATGGTCGACGGGACAATACGTAAGTACCTTTGATTGTTATTATACCTGGGTGTCTAGAAACAGAAATAGGAAACCTTGAATTTCCAGGGAAGCCTATAACTCCGTAAATGGGATGGCGTTTCGTAGAATTTTAACAATTCCTAAAATTTCAGAGACAAATACCAACAAATCTCTCGCGGTGAAAAAAAAAAAAAAAAAAAAAAAAAATAGTGGATTTCAATCAGTTATGATAAACTATGGTAACGATGTCTCGTAATTTTAGGAATCTGAATATAAAAAACTAATAAATATAACTACTACAAATACAGTTTTTAGTTTTCAGTAGGCAAGACTAAATCAAATCAAGACTAATCAAAGACCTGAAATTACACACTTTTGAGCTTTTCATAAGTTATTTCATGATTGATGTGGAAATGTAAAGAAAATATAATGCGATAATAAAGGGGGTAAGTAAAGTTGAGAAAGCGGAGAAATTTGATTGGTTGATTTTGTATAGGTTGAGGAAAAATCGCCATTTTCATATTCTTTGTAAGTAAAAGTAATGATTTTTCTACAAGGAACAGCTGGATCTGAAATGCGGGATTTTTCAAGACAGTTAAACTGGACCATCCTGGATGGGTCTGTGCCTATAGTTGTTCGTCATTTTTATATTTATATTAGTGAGCTGATCATATCTTTTTAAACGGATATCAAACTTTCAAATCTATCAGAATTTCCTGTTTTAGAAAAAAGAATAAATTCTTGTCTACCCACCTCCCCTCTCCCTGATTTTTAATTGATAAAATTGTACTGATTTCCTGAGGAATTGAAAGGATTTTTTTTTCTAGAACTTATATGGTGTTGAACAGTTAATAAATCCTATTGGGTTTAGGACATCCAGGTGTCTTTCTGACAAAATTTGAGATATTTTCGCATTGTTTTTTTCAATTTGGGCGATGAAAATATTACATTCAGGAAAAAAAGTTTCATTGCATTTGTACTCGTTTTTGAGAGTCCTTAGTTTTAAAAAAAATACGTGCTCAGCTTCACGCCTGAGCGGATTGATCTAGGATGTTCAAATTTTGTAAACGGATTAGTGGGACCGTCAAAACCGCTTTCGTTGAAATTGTGTAATTGCATAATGTAGCTGTCATTGAAAACTTTGTGATTTTTAGAAATTGCCAGAAAACGGCTCTTAGAATTTTTTTTATCAAAATCTCCGTGGTAATGCCATTTAGGTGTTCTAAGCATCCCCACTTCTGAAATTCTAGTACAAATGCAATACAAACGTAAAATGTTATAAAAGCGAATGTCTTTAACACAGAATTCCCTTCTTTTGAGAATTGCCTATCAATTACTGTTCCCTTGTTTCACTTACCTGAAAGGATAATAATTATCGATAAACATCGCCAACCAAGTCATTTTGGAGGAATTTTTTTTTTTGGCCTGTGTACTACCAGACAAGAAATACCACTTCCCATAAATACCATAAATCCAAGATATATCCCAAAAATACCATAAATCCAAGATATATCCCAAAAATACCATAAATCCAAGATATATACCAAAAATACCATAAATCCAAGATATATCCCAAAAATACCATAAATCCAAGATATATCCCAAAAATACCAAAAATCCAAGGTATATCCCAAAAATAAGACCACCAAAGTATATCATCGCCAAATTGGCCATTTTTTTAATTAATTAAGATAATGTTAGGTTTGATTGAGCACTACACAAGAACAATTGCGAGTAAAGAAAGAATATTTATTTAAGTAAAAATTAGTAGCCATCTAAGTTAAGAATTTAAGTAAATATAAAAAGAACATTTATCTCAATGTTCCTCATTGAAAGTTGTGCAATGCTTCATACACCTAGTGGTTTTATGAGGATTCAATTCCTTGTCTGGATTCGTGCCTCTGTAATTATATAAAAAGTCATTCAAATTTACTCATGTATGCTAATTTAACTTTTTGTTGCAGTAAATCTTCAATTATATATCATTTATAGTTCTCAATTTGCCAAATAGTGAAGTCAATATGGATTATATATCGATTTACTGAAATCCCATAAAATTGTATAGTTATTTAATTTTTTTTTTTAAATCCAGTCTATTCCTGTAGTTTTTTAATAATTCGTTTTGACACTGAACTGAAATTTATTATTTCAATAGACTGAAAAATAAACTGAATTGTGAGATGTGCAGTTGTGTAATTTATGTATGAAGCAGGCATAAATTAAAGTTGAGTAAAAATTAGGATCAACAAAAGTCTAAAAATTCATTAAAAAATCACAGTAGCTGTAGTTTTTCAAATATTTCAATGAATTCCTTTTAATCTTGTATTTATTTTTTAAGGGTCCATTGTAAGTATATTATTCAAGTGAAGTGGAATTGAAAGAGATAAGTACAGTTTATTTATACTTCCATTTTACAAACTCATTTCTTAAACGCACGTTAAATTTAATCGAAAACTCACAATATTTATGGGTTAAGGTATCATAAAAGTGTAGTCATCAGATATTTGTTTTAATAGGTAGTTATTTTTTTTTTAATTTTAAATAGCATATTTGTAATTTTATTTAAATAATATATATTTGAATTTTTTTGACTCCCCCACAATATTGATATGTATCTTACCATACAAATAAAGTACAAAGATTCTTTCCTCATTTTATACTGATTTTTCAAAATTTGACACTTATTTTGGTGTAGCTTTTTTTTCATCAAACGCAACTATTGCTGTTAATTTGCCTAAGGAATACATCATTTTTACAGATGAACTTCCATGTTATTTTAATGTCCCTTCAATACACCACCAGTCATTCTTTATTCAACGATCTTTCATATTCACAGATTATAAGTATCATCTCCTTATTAATTGGCAACTATTGTGAAACGAATAAAGTTCTAACAAACTATTCACTGTGAAGCCTTATATCATTGACTGGTCATTTGCCTATCGTTGTAACAGACGAAAAGAAGTCGTGTTAGCCAGAGATAGAATTGACCACCCTCACCTCACACAATGCCATTTTCTGCGACGCAAAGACTCACCCTATTGCCAACACTGCAACTGCATTTTAACAGTTTCTTTATTATCGCGTTTATTTCTTTGGCACGGTTTCTTTTTTAATGAAAATGTTCTATCAAACAATTTTGATCATTCACAACTGTTTAATTTTTCAAGAAAATTGACTTTTATTCTCAGATCTATGATGACTGTATATAGTTTTATTTCTTAAACAGCGCTCTGTTTGTTTACTTACTAACAAACAAACTTACTTACTAACATACTAAAAAACTAACTTACTATAACGTACTAACAAACTAACTTACTAACAAACTAACTTACTAACAAACTAACTTACTAACAAACTAATTTCCTAACGTAGTAACAAACTTACTAACAAACTTACTTACTAAAAAACTAACTAACAAACTAACCTACTAACAAACTAATATACTAACAAACTAACCTACTAACAAACTAATATACTAACAAACTAATGTACTAACTAACTTACTAAAAAACTTACTAACAAACTAACTAACTAATAAATTTACTAGCAAACTAACTTACTAACAAACTAACTTACCAACAAACTAACTTTCTAACAAACTAACTTTCTAACAAACTAACTTACTAACAAACTAACGTACTAACAAACTTACTAACAAGTTAAATTACTAACAAATTAAATAACAAACTAGCTTACTAACAAACTAACTTACTAACAAACTTACTAACAAACTAACTTACTAACAAACTAACGTACTAATAAACTTACTAACAAACTAATGTACTAATAAACTTACTAACAATCTAACTTACTAACAAGTTAAATTACTAACAAATTAACTAACAAAGTAGCTTACTAACAAACTAACTTACTAACAAATTTAATTACAAACTAACTTACTAATAAACTTAATAACAAACTAACTTACTAAAAACTAACTTACTAAAAAACTAACTTACTAACGTACTAACAATTTTACTAACAAACTAACTTACTAACAAACTAACGTAATAAAAAACTAACTTACTATCAAACTAACTTACTCACAAACTAACGTACTAACAAACTTACTAACAAACTAACCTACTAACAAATTTACCTACAAACTAACTTACTAATAAACTTACTAACAAACTACCTTACTAAAAAACTAAATTACTAACTAACTAAATTACTAACTAACTAACTTACTTACAAACTAACTTACTAACAAAATAACTTACTAACAAACTAACTTACTAACAAACTAACTTACTAACAAACTAACTTACTAACAAACTAACTTACTAACAAACTAACTTACTAACAAACTAACTTACTAACAAACTAACTTACTAACAAACTAGCGTAGTAATAAACTTACTAACAAACTAACTTACTATTAAACTTACTAACAAACTAACTTACTAAACTAACACACTTACTAACATACTAACTTACTAACAAACTAACTTAATAACGTATTAACAAACTTACTAACAAACTAACTTAATAACGTATTAACAAACTTACTAACAAACTAACTTACTAACTTACAAACAAATTAATGTACTAACAAATTAATGTACTAACAAATTAATGTACTAACAAACTAAATTACTAACAAACTAACTTACTAACACACTTACTAAGAAACTAACTTATTAACAAACTAACTAACATACTAAGTTACTAATAAACTTACTAACAAACTAACGTACTAACACAATAACTTACTAACAAATTAACATACAAACTAACATAATAACAAACTTACTAACAAAATAACTTACTAACAAGTTAACTTACTTAATACTAACAAATTAACTAATTTACTAAAAAATTTACTAACAAACAAACTTACTAACAAATTAACTTATAACAAAATAACTAACTGACTTACTAACAAACTAACTTATTAAAAAACTAACTTACTAACAAACTAACTTACTAACGTACTAACAAACTAACTTACTAACCTACGAACAAACTAACTTACTAACAAATTTACCAATAAACTTACTAACAAACTAACTTACTAACGTACTAACACACTAACTTACTAACAAACTATCATACACACTAACCAGAGTTTATTCTAGAAATGAAAAAGGGCAGGATGCTATTTTCCAAAAAATGGGCAATTCCTGTTTACGAGGGCACTTTTATGACAAATTGCAGAAATTTGCAATTACGTTTTCTGAAAAACAATTTCAATATTGTTATACTGTTCTACCATGACAAATAATTTTCAATATTCTGAAGAAAAAAAATAATAATGCAAAAATCCGTGAATCAAAAACTAGCTCAGAAACTTAAAAGATATCAAAATACTGATAAAATGCTTCAGTCCTAATTCTGCTGGAATGAGACTGAGAAAATTATTAAAATTAAAGTGCAATATACACAGTAAAATTTTCATCAAATAGTAATTTTTATAAATTATCAATTTATAATACAGTAAAATTAAAATAAGAATATTTTAGTATAATGAAAATGTTTTAAGATAAGAACTTTTCACTCTTTCAAAATTTTCTAAAGTTTGAATGAATCAACCTTAAACTTCATCTCTTAGATTTGCCATTGTTAGTTAGACAATAGTTTCTTCAAATTTAACATTATTCATTGTGGGATATCACAAGGAATATTCCGACTAAAGAACTTGGACTATGTCCTGAAATGTGTGCATTTTTTTTATTTTCCAAATCGGATTAAATTTAACATCAAAACGGCGATTTTTTTTGCCGTGCATGCCGCTATTATGTAAGCTGTAATAGAAGTCCTAATTTTTTAAAAGTCGGAAATAATCTGGGATTTAATTACATTCCTGTTATGTTCAATTTTAAATATGAAACGGATGTTTTGAAATTAATTGGTAACAGGTTAACTATCAAAAACACCCCCTAAATTTAACAGGAGGACATCGCGATTACGCGTGTCCAAATGGAAATATTCTTTTTAAATTCTTAGTGTTAACATTTGATGTTTATGCACCTTTAACTAAGTTAATCAAGTCTTTCAAATTCCTTTCTTCTCTATTTTGAAGGAGGCATGGTAAAAATCCAGCGAAATACACTTAATCAAAACACGTATACGAAATGGCCATCGGAGTTTACTAATGTGTACTTGGAAATTGTAAGACGGCACCCTACAATCCACCTACTAATGAAGCACGTTATATGGACATCTACTCAATGGTTTCAGTCGCTGATATATACGTTGCGCGTTTGAACATGAATGCGCATGCGCGACAGGCGATTTCAGTAGGGGTGATCCACATATTGCGTACTGTTTGGAGGGGAAAAACGAAAGTTTTCGAATTCTTTCAGGATGAAATTTTTTTCTGAAAAAGGACAGGAAGGGCGCTATTTTTATAGAAAAAGGGCAGGCAGGGCGCGCCGCCCCTCGAAAAATGCCTAGGATGAACTCTGCACTAACATTCTAACAAACTTACTAAGAAACTAACTTACTAAAAAATTGACTTACTAACAAATTAACAAACTAACTTACTAACAAACTACCTTACTAACAAACTAACTTACTAACAAACTAACTTACTAAATTACTAACAAACTAACTTACTAACGTACTAACAAACTAATTTACTAACAAACTAACTTACTAACTAACTTACTAAACTCGGGGCATGAGCTCTGCTACCGAGCGAGTCGGCAGGTGGCGGATAGCCGAATGTCCTGAGCCGAAACTTACTCAGGATATCCCCCGAATATTGAATAAGGGGACGTTTACCAGCTCCCATCAACCCAAAGTGTTATGCGACCCTTGCTGATGGGTGCATGGCACCAACGGTTAGGTGGTGTCTTTAACGGAGCCTCCTAGAGTGCCTGGCGACCTCTAGGAGTATTTTGCCTTACCCTGGCATGCAGGCTCTGGCGGGGTGGACAATATACATCCTGCGAATAATACAACCTTTTAAGGATACTATTGAAAATAAAAAAACAAACACCAACTCCAACGAGGAAGAAACCCAGGCCTTGACGGAAACCCAATCTTTTGTACTAGGCACTTCAACCCTACAGTCAGACCTTGAAAGAGATTTCGATCTCGAAAAGGTAGTCTCGGGGCTTGATAGGATCAACCTACAGAAGAAAAGAATCTGTGGGGTTGCCAAAAAACGGCTGACCAAAGAGAGGAAATTAGCCAATGGCACCTGGGAAGAAAAAAGACCAAATCTTAAATCTCAAACCACTCCCAGAGGAAAGGAGGTACAGACCCCGATCATACCTTCTACCAAGAGGCCAAGGTCGGATGGTAGCACTCGCCTCTCTGAAGAGAAAAAAAAGCCAAAAAAAGGACCAAACCCGGTGACGAGACAGACCCGAGTTACAGTGACACTTTGTCAGCTGTGAAGATGGCAGATGTCGTGGAAGGATATCCAGACCAGAAACTGTCAGTAGACCAGCTGACGTCCTTCCAACTAGACGCAATGGCTAGAATTGTTGGCATTCCCTCGGGAACCGGACCTCGATTTAAGTAGTGTCGTCTGGAAGGAGGGGCCTTTATCATCCTCTGTGCTGACTCTAACTGCAGTCAATGGCTGACAAGAACTGTTAGAAAAATGTCACCATGGAACGGCCTGTCCCTTCTTGTTGTCGAAGAACGTCGGATTGTCAAAACATCCAAATTCATAGCTCGTATCCCAGCTATTTACAACAAGTTCTCCGGCCAAGAGATTCTTCAGAAAATTGAAGCTCAGAACGGAGGACTAACAGCCACAGAATGGGGAATCCTCAACCAGAAATCTGGTAATGAGGGCAGAACCATTGTTGTAAACGTTCCAGAACAAGACGCCAAGACCTTGTTCGGTAGAGAAAGTAAATTTTACTTAGGCTTTACCCAAGTGCAGGCCAGAATTCTAGAAAAACCATCTGCTGCTGCTTCTTCTGACCATGTCCCTGAAGCTTCTGAAGATCAACCTACAGCATATAAACAACAACATTTATGCACTGCCGATTCATGAACACTGTTCTAGGGACTTGGCAGTTGCTAAGATAACACTTCATGATGGCGGGAGAATCAAAGAAATCTTGAGAGGCTCTGGGGTACCTGCCATATGAAGAAAAAGATCCTGTGAGTGCAGAGTTAAAGAGATTGTTGACTGTGTGTACAGAACAGCAATCGGAATTACTTATTGGTTGTGATGTGAATGCACACCACACAATCTGGGGCAGCTCAAACATCAATGACAGAGGTGAGTTACTCTTAGACTTTATACTTGAACTCCAGTGATGAATTCGCTAATCGTGATGATTCCGCAACATGCGGACGAGCATTATCACGTAGGACAATAATTTTTTCGTGTCTGGTGTAGATTTTCTTTGAGTGCTCGGCTTCAACTCGTTAATTGTGTTCCGTAGAGAGCTCCAGTGATGATTTCGCTAATCGTGATGATTCCAGCAACTTATTATACACGATATCAAGTTGATCCCACCATATACACAGCATGAGTTTTTTCCATGAATATTTGGTTTGGCTGTCGATTTTGAAATATGGCCAGGTGGTTCCCATGATTTTAATTTTTTGGGGGGTTATCGTAGTGGATCCATTTTTCATTACCAATAACTATACGATGCAAAAAACCTTTTCTTTTATGCCTAGCAAGCAACATTTCACACGTGCAAAATCGACGTTCAACTTCTCTTGGCTTCAGTTCAGATGGAAACTAATTTCCTTGTTTTTGAATCATTCCCAACGATTTTAAAAGATGTAAAATTGCTTGTTGAGTCACTTCTAATGGAAGTGCAAACTCTTGCGAATCTTCCTCAAATAATGCTTTTAATTCCGTGTCTTCGTTCACTTTCGACCTTCCACTACTTTTCTTGTCTTCTAATACGTCAAACTTACCGTTTTTAAACTTTTGAAACTACTCATGACATCTTTTTTCACTTAAAACAGTCTCACCATATGCTTTTACAAGCACAGTCGATGCAGATTTTTTCAAATTAAAGAAGTAAATCAAAAGTTCCCGCAAATGACGCTTATCGGGAGGTCGGCGATATATCGATACGAAGATATTTTTATCGATATTTCTAAAAAGATATCGATATTAAAAGTATCAATAAAAGTCACCGATATATCGATATTTTCAAAATTTTTTAGTTTTTTGATGATCGCTTTGTTGTTCCCTGTGTTTTTTCAATTTTCTTTATTCCCTTTTCAAAAACTTCAAAACTAAAGTTTGAACTTGGCTGAGAGACAGTTAAAATCGAACCAATATTCAGTATTTTTCCATACACTTAAAAGATATTGAAAATCATCTTAATTTTTCTTAAAATCACTGCACCAATTAAGCGAAAATATAACTTTTTTTTTTGTAATACATCTATTTCAGTTGAAAAAGTAGTCACCTTACAAAAAAACAATAATGAAAAGTACAAATTTGTCCGGAAAACCTTTGTTTCAGGCAAAATTGAAAATCAATTAAAAAAAAAAAAAAAAAAAATCATGTATCGGTTTATTGATATTTTATCGATATTTTTTCTATGCAACGATATAGTATCGATATTTATTTTGATCGATATTTCCGACCTCTATTATCGGCACAAAACTTGATATTTTCTCACGAAAAAAATTGTGTGTTGCTGATACGGAAGTCACTAATACGTCAAGGTTATGTTTTTGCCAAATGTTCAAACTTACGATATTACATTTTACATCTAATAATTTCAACATAACCTTCTGGTAGAGCAATCTTTTGTTAAACGGTGGCAACTTATTTGTACTCCCAATATTTCAAAACTTGGGAGAATGCTTTTAGGTCTAAGCAAAATATTACAGCATTGGCAGGAATTTTTATTTTAATTTAGCTTGGAAAATATAATATTACACATATTAAATTTCCCTGAAAAATTAACCCATAAAAACAATTTTTTTTCTATTGTATCCTTTAGATGCATAAATTTTTTATGCGTAATCGGCAATTATTTAAGGGGAGTTGAAGTCAAAAAATCAATTTTATGATTAATATTGTAAAAAAAAAAAAAAAAAAAAAAAAAAAAACTAAATATTTTTTAATACAACGGGTCAAAGAGTTTTGACCTCGCTAAATAAGAAGTATTTTATATATATATTTTAAAAAAAAATGTTGTGCATCAATTTGTATTATCGTCTTCAATTTGCCCGTATCTCCTAACGCAATTTTGGAGACGTAAGGAACATTTACTCGAAAACTATTAAAGATAAATGTCTGAAATTTTTAACATATATTCTTACCAATATATTACACAATTTGAGGGTAGCATTTTCAGATATTTTGTTTTGTTTCTTGAAAAAAAATTAAAAGGTCTCACATTTTATAGAGTTTTCATAAATTATAATTTTTGATGGCAATAAACTGTACAAAATCTTAAGTTTCAAAAACATTATTAAATATACACTTAAATTGTGTAATATATTGTTAAGAATATATGATAAAAATTTTAGGTATTTATCTTTAATAGTTTTTGAGAAAATGTACAACACTTTTTGATTAAATGTACAACACCAATACCAATTGATGTACAGCACTTTTTTAAAAAGAAAAATATATAAAGCATACTTCTATTTTAGCTAGATTAAAATCTTTTGCACTGTCGTTGTCGGATTGAAAATTCTTTTTAGATTTTTGTACAATTTTAATCTCAAATTTGATTTTTTGACGTTTTTAAACTCGGGTTCTAAATTCATATCGAGTTTTAACAACGTTTGGCTTCTACGAAAAAAGAAATATCGATTCTGAGTCAATGTCCAACTTTTTTCTTGCCTCAAAAGCTAAATAAAATGCATTATCAACGACTACGAGCCTATCTGCAAAGTTTCAGCTCGATTGGATGACAAGTGTGTTACTTTGTTCAACTAAGCTGAAATTGAAACATGTGTAAAAATGGCCTTTCTTGTGATGACCCCGAAATTTGATAGAATGCATTGCCTTGCACACCGAGTCGGTCTGTCAAGTTCCAGTCGATGAGATGACGGCAAGTTTCCCATCACAAATTCACAAGTTAATATAAAGAATTTAAAAACCATGCAAGCCGAAATATTGGATTTTTTTATGCAGGCACCGTAGTGGAGGAATACTGTACATTACAGATTTACCAGGAATAAAAAAAAAATAATAATTTGAGTTGAAATTGTGTTCAAGTTGTTGATGAGTAATTTATACAGATAGATGAGGGTATGAATCAGACGAAACGGTCGTTTCGCCGCCAACCTTAAAAAAGGCAGAAACGACAGTAAGTATCTATTCTCTGCACAACTTCCAGCGAAAAAGCCGAAATTGACTATTTTCTAGCGCGCTTACGAAACTTCACATAATTATACAAAAAATACCATAGATTCGTCTCGGTGATATCTTTCAAAGAAAAAAAAAATTGAGTACCTAGGACAAAAGACAACGAAGAAAAAAAATATTGAAAATTCCAAAACGAAATAAAAAAACGAGTTCTAGCCCGATTTTGATGTAAAAATTTAGACAAACGTACAGCCCTAACTAATCTATAGATCTTCAAACGGATTGAATTATAGGATGCGGAATGTTTCAACTTAAAATCCTACGCTGGTTTGAACTTCATTAAATAATTCTTTATATTTTTAATTAATTTAAAACCACTTTTTTTCATTTCATAATTTGGCGACAGATAAAGGCGGTCAGCTTGTAATTGAGGTACAGATATATATGCCAAAAGTTGCCAAACAGGTTTGGAACTTTTGGTTGCCAAACAGGTTTGGAAGTTAGTTTTTCCGACATGTTAGGCTTAAGTGAGTTTTAACGTAATGTTAAAGTATAGGAGAACGAATTGGACTATAATTATATGGCTTATAACATCTTTAAAATTTAAATAATTTAATTTTTGAAGAGACAGAATTAAAGAGAAATATTTGTTCTTTAAGTTGCATGTGTTATTTGAACTGTATGACCAATTTAGAGAGAGTTAACTTTCAAAAACATTTTAATTTCGGGAAATCTCCATTGAAAAATGAAAACAATCACATTTTGTTGCAAGATTCTATGGGCAAAGTATAAATGTGGAGGTTATACGAGCTGACGTCACAGTCAACTCATTACAGAGGACTAAATGAACCACGCATTGCGATTGGCTAATGGAATTTGCAAAAATGTCATTCGTTTTTAAAGAAGTGTTGATTTTTACTTTCCGTTGTAAAATGAAATTGTAGAATCATATATCATCAAAATTGTAATTTCATAGTGAATTTTAAAATTGTTGTTAAGAAAATATTTTAAATTTTGTCAAATATCAATGGGTTATTATGTGAACCAAAATAATGCTTGGTATAATAAAAATAATTTATACTGCAATATTTATTAGACTGTAAAAAACTTGTAATATTTATTTGTAACAATTTATTAGTATAAACTTTCAATGGGATGCACGCTCTGGCCTTGTAAGTTAAAGGTGCCGGATTTGATTCCTGTGTTAGGTGTGGATGTTCGTTGTGATTTGGAATTCACGTTAAGCTGTGGGTCCCGGACTGATTAGTCGTTATTATGCACCAAAATAGGTCGCGGTGCGTACAAACTAACCAATCGAGCTGAAACTTGGCAGACAGGATCTTTGTCAATGGCAACGTATTTCTTTAAGTTTTGGGAGTTGAGTTGCCATACACAAGTTTCTAGTACTCATTCGTGGTAGATTTTGATGGTTACTGCCGTCCGCATTCAACCAATTTGTCAATTTTCACGTAGATTTTGGCATGCAAGATATCATTGAACTCAACTTGAAGAATTATGAATATTCATGGTACCAGGTGTACCATAGGTGGAACTACTTCTGGTTTATCAATTTTGAAGATAAATATGGCATGTTGGGTGTCGTTAGACTTGTCTTGAAAAATTATGAATGTTTAAGGTACCAGGTATAGCATAGGTAGTACCACTTTCGGTTTATCAATTTCCAAGATAAATATGGCATGTTGGACTTTTGTTTTGATGAATTATGAATGTTTTAAGTACCAGGTGTGCTATTGGTACCACTTTCGGTTTATCAATTTTAAAGATAATTATTGCATGTAAGGTATCGTCGAACTCAGTTTGAAGAATTATGAATATCCCTGGTACCAGGTTTACCATAGGGGATAAATAGAAAAACGATGAAACGGACAAATTCAAATAGGAGAAGTCATCAGTGTTTAAAAAAAATTTATGATATCCCCCAAAAAAACACTTTTGAAAAGTAGAAGAACCACCAACCTCAAAAACACAAAAAACTTTCTTACAATAAAAAAATCATAAACATGATGAAAATTTTCAGCTACAAACACAGTGATATAAAAAAATGGCCAACCTCTGATTAGAACTCTCGGTTGTGACTTGCTTACGAATGTATGCTTACTTAATTTATTTTTAACATTTAAGTTCCGCTCCCATAAAAATTTACGCTGCTTGAGGTTGGCGCCGGTCTTAATTACTAACCTTTAAAACCCCCCACACATAAAAACTTTCCAAAATGTATGTATCAACCAAACAAAAGCTTACCAGAAACACTTTAGTTTCCTACTTAAAAAATTCTTAATAACGATTCAAATGCAAGCGTTTGAGCACAGTTTCTCTATACTATTTTGAAAATTACACGAGCATGAATATTTACACCACTTTGTATTTCCTACCCCATCCAAATGAAATCATAAACTCAAATATTCGTGCAAACATCCATAAATTAGTTTAAACGCAAGTATTGTTAATATTCCTATGACGGGCGCCAACCTCAAGCAGCGTAAATTTTTATGGGAGCGGAACTTAAATGTTAAAAATAAATTAAGTAAGCATACATTCGTAAGCGAGTCACAACCGAGAGTTCTAATCAGAGGTTGGCCATTTTTTTTTATATCACTGTGTTTGTAGCTGAAAATTTTCATCATGTTTATGATTTTTTTATTGTAAGAAAGTTTTTTGTGTTTTTGAGGTTGGTGGTTCTTCTACTTTTCAAAAGTGGTTTTTTGGGGGTTTAATTTTGTTAAATAAAATATGGCAAAATATTTACACCACAAGTGTTTCGTGCTGCCATCTATTGTTGATTATCTAAACTATATTTGTCCACTAATAACATCCATTTCGAAATGAGAAATCCATCTATTACAGCAAGGTCTCGTGTCCTCAAATTGATTAATGGGGTGATTGACATAGTTTGTAGATTGAAGTCAAGAATACAGCTCCTGAGTAAATGAATAATTAAATTTTTGATTGATATTAATGTAGTTTTAATCAACCCTTATAATATTTGAACTTATGTCAAATTAAATTTTAATTAATCCTTAATTCGTATGCAATGTTTTAATTTCATTTAAAGCTTAATTTTTATACAACAAAAAATAAAGTTTTAACTTACATTTAACAAATTATTTAACTGAAAAATATGAAGCTAAAATCAATTCATGCCAATATTTAAACACTTTTTATTAGCATTACTTTATAATCTTTCGGGAATTTTCTTGAATTTTTCCCAATATGATAATTTTTTCAACTACCTACAGAAACAAACAAAAATTAACACGATCAAAGTTATACTGGGTAAAGTCATATTAGGTTTTTGGAGTAAAGGTTTTGAAGTAACAAGAACTGTGTAAGAATTATCGAAAAGTATAACGCCTAATTCATCATTTTGGCTTTTTTTTTTATCATGTAAGAAGAATTGCCAAAAATACTACCAAACTGGCCATTTTTCAAATGAATGTAAATATGAAAATTATAATAACACTATTCTACGCCAAATTTCAATGTAGTGACAAGTATTATTCTGTAAATGAAAGTTGTGCGATGTTCCACACCCTTAGATTTTATTTTATATTTATTGGTATGTAAAGCTGGTAATTCTCTATTTCACATATAAAGGAAGTATTTTTTGTATGACCAACTTGCATTTTATTATTACATATTTTTTAGTATATATATTTGCATGTTTTTGTGCTCAAGTTATAATACAAATACAAAAAATGACGATCAACAACAGACACAAGGTCATCAAGGCTGGTCCAATTTAACTTTTCTGAACAATCTTCCAGTATACATCCATCTGTTTAAAAGTAAGAACTAAGTCTTGTCTAAGTAAAGGCTATAAAAGTTCCAGTACAATTTACGATGTGGTCTGGTAGATTGTTCCACTTATCAATTACTCTATTGCAAAAATAATGTTTCCTATTCTCCAAGTTAAAATGTAATTTAAATATCTTGTATGCATGACCCTTTTTCCGGTTTCTTACATTGAACTCTAAACCCTTGAAATCCCCCTGTTTGATAAATTTACAGCTGAATCAAATCACCCTCCTGGATCTTCTTTCTTCCAATATATACATATTAAGGTTCCTCAATCTAGCGCCTTAATTCAGTGTCGAGTTTCCCTGTATCAGTTTTGCTGCTCAACGCTGAACCTTTTCCAACAAATCCATATCTTTCTTGAGATGTGATAACCGGAAATGCACCACATACTCTAGATGCGGCCTAACATATCCTCTATAAAAATGGCAAAATTATATCTCTAGATTTAGATGAGACATAGTCTTCCTAATAAAACCTAACATCCTATTTTCCTTTTTACTTGCTATCCCACAATGATGCCTAAACTTTAAAGTTTCATTAATTGACATTATTAGGTCATTAATATCCCCTCCCCCCATCCCTTATTGATTTTAGCTTCTTGTAAAAAATAGGTAGCATTCATATTTTTATGACCAAAATGTATGACTTGACATTTACCTAAATTAAAAGACAAACCCCATTTGACAGACCAATCTGATAATTTATTTAAATCCCCTAGCAGCTGTGCAATATGTTCCATAGAATTTACAGTTACCATAACCTTCAAGTCATACTTGAAGATACTTACCTTTCCCAATGAATTAGAGGTAATCATTAATTAAAATTAAAAATAAAAGTGTCCCTAATACTGAGCCCTGTGGAACACCACTTACAACTTCAGCCCCACTGTAAAAAGTTACCCTTTGTAAGATCTTTTTGTTTGCTCCCAGTTCTACCAATTCTTAATCCATTTTAAAGTATTGTCACGAATACAAATTCTCTCCAATTTATAAATTAATGCGCTGTGTGGGACCTTGTCAAAAGCTTTCTGGAAATAAATATAATCATAAAACTGCAAAAGATTTGTTGCACATGATTTTCCCCTTCTGAATCCAAATTGTGCATCCAAAAGCAAGCCCTCTGTTTCCAGTAATGGGACGATTTTACCTTTAATTAGGCTTTACAAATTTTACAAATTACAGATGTTAGGCTAACTGGTCGGTAATTACTTGCCTTGCATTTTAGACCCTTTTTAAAAAGTGCCGTAAATTAAATTTCAAAACTGTGCATCAACTATTCAAAACTTCTAGTACGTTTTAACAAGCATTGGGTGAGATTCACCAATATTTGTAATAACGTCCAGTTTACAACACGTTCCACATCGATATTGGCCAATGCTGATCGATATTGGCCAGCGCTGTTGTGATAACTGGGTAACATCGATATTTATTGCAACTGGGCATTCCCAAATAGGCGCATTCAAAATGCAAATCTCTGTATACGTTATAGCTAATATGATTAATTTGGATATTATGCATAATAAATGGTTATTATATTTACCAACTGGTATAATAACCTGGTAATTATACATAATAGCCATTTACTATGTGCAATATCCAAAACAATAATATTAGCTATAACTTATACAAAACTGAGTAGTGTTTGTCCGCCTGCACCCTATACAATTTCAGTTATTCACCTAGAAGGACGAAATTGAGTAAGTAACAGCATTAGTAAGTCGAGATGTTTAAGAGTTACATAAATACGTTTCAAAGTTTTTTTTATTAAAATTTAACGACATTTTGAAAAACATCTGAAATGGTAAACACATGTATATAACATTCAAAATTAAAACATAGTTACATCAATATGTCCCCCTTTCATTTTTTCATAACTTTTTTGTATTATTATCTTCTGTCTAATAACTGATTTGAATATCTTTGTAAGTATTTCCATATATTTTAGGTTCAGTTACAGGATCTATACCTAATAAAAGTATTCAATAACACTCGAATGGTTTGAATTTGAAACTACTATTTTGATTAATACTGTCATTACAGTAATAATCAAACTAGTAGTTTTATTGCAATATTAATGATAATATCAAATAAGTCTTTAATAATTTAATAAAAGTTATTTTTGTTTTAAAACTCTTGTTAGGACAAGACCCCAAAGATGCTTTTCCACTCTTTTCTAGCTGCAAATTCAACTATTAACTTATTTTCATTACAGTATTAATTAAAATAGTAGTTTTATTGCAATATTAATGATAATATAAAATAAGTTTTTAGTTAAAAAAAAAAAAAGAACAGAATGATTTCGGCCACCATAGTCTCACAATTGATATGGACTAATACGGGAGTAATCTGGAAGTACAATTTAAATACTTTTATAAAAAGTTAGGTCAAGTCACACAGTCACGTTAAAACAATAGAGTCACTTCTTTTTTAGACTTTGATTTACTGATAGTAAAAATTATTATTTTTTTAATCAAAAAAAAAAAAAAAAAAATATCAATTGTATTTTTATTAAGATAAAAGATAATTATATTTTTTCCAGTTTTCAGAAATGCTATACCTTGTTAAATCGATAATAATTAAAGATACATATTTTGGTGTATCCGGCCCTTGAAAACCTTCAACGTATGTCATACGGCCCGCCTCTAAAAGTTAGTGGCGAACGCTGCTCTACATACAGTACCCCAAAAAAAAATTCAGAACGATGGCTATATCTTCGGTTCTAATTATTGTAGAATCTTACGGTTTGCACCAAAATGTTTTGCTTACGATTTTCTATATATCTGATGCAATTTTTTTTCTTAAGGGACCGTTTACTAAGTAAAGGTAACGCTATCTTCGAAAATTTCAATACGAACCCTTATTTTTTATCACTTCATTCGATTTAGAATACATCATTTACACTACTTACCACATACTAACATACATTACACTATATACCATATTTCAATGCATTATATTGAAAAACACGTCACTTATGAGCGAAAATGTCTCGAAATTTTTTGGACCGATCTTCAGGGAGAATTTCCATAAAACGAAAGGTATTTTTAAGGTTCTAAGGAGAAATCGAACGGTCAGTGCGGCGTTTCAAGAAGTTAAAAAATACAAATATTAGTCTAAAACTGCATAGAAACTACTTGGATTTATAGTGTCATGTTTAAGATTAACACAAAAATAGCAAGTAAACACAAAAGTAACATAATTTATTTACAACATTAAAGATGTGCATTCTTCATACGAAATAAATAAAATATCGAAAACTGTAATTGCAGAAGTATAACGTATACTACTGATAAATAGAAAATAAATAAATATAAAATGTAAGCATTAGTAAACAGTATTAAGCAAAGCGTCATTATTTATTTTACAGAAACATTTCACTGTAAACACAAATGTAACATGATCGTTGAAATTATTTATAAAATGAAAAAATCACATAAGTCAGTAAAAATTTTAAAGGATAACTTATTGAAATTCGTAAAAAATGTTGTTTTAAGTAAATGGAATTTAATGAAAGTAATTTTTTTTTAAAAAATAAGTAGGCTGTATAGCAAGGCTGTAGCCAGGATTTTTTTTCGGGGGGGGGGGGGTTAAGGTGGAAGATTTAAGTTGCAGTTTTGCAACCACTCAAAGCAGATTTTTTTCATTTTTGATTTTATCTCATTAAGCAAGAGACTCAAATTCATATTGCATTGATGACCGGTATAATAATTATTCAGGTCATCGATGTAATATGAGTTTAAGTCTCTCGATTTAAAATTATTAATGCAAATACATACAACAATGAAAATATCTTTGAAGACCATGAATTTAAGTCATCTTTTTTAACTGACATCTCAAGAAATTGACAAAGATATTCAGAGACCAGGTTGTAGTTATCAATCTGAAGTACTTCAAATAAATAAAGTCGACAATCCAAACTCTAGAAGATGTTCGTCCATTCTTTATAACTGGAAATCCGAAATCAAAGAAAGGAAGACATCAAAAATATAAAGATACCCATTAAAAATACATTCGAAAAAGGCCATTATGAAGGAAATAAAACAATGCCATAAAAAGTCTTAAAGTTTCATTTTCAAATATTACTGTTTACTCATTTTGTTTATATTTTTACAATTGTAATTTTATGATAAGTATTTTTTATATAAACTGATAACTTTTTGTTACATTTAAGCTTGCATTACATCATCTTGCAAAATTAAGTAATTTATTAATTAAAAAGTCCCATTTGTACCGTTAAGTTCAGTTCATGGGCACATATAAAATGTTTCTTTTTTAATTACATGAATTAAAAATTATGATCTTAAAAAATTATGAGTTGAGTTATATTCAGGTGAATTAACTTTTCCATTTAAGTAGAAAGAAAAAAAACTGTAAAAGTGAACCACTGTGCTCCCATCTACAACAGGATACGCCGAGAAGTTTTTGAAAAGTTTTCTACAACTTTTTTGGGGCAAACAGGAATGTCTCGAAATGTGCTTAACTAACTTTTGCACAACTTCGTTTAGAAGGCATAAAATTAAATAATGATGTTTGCTTACTTCTTTTCATTGTAACGATTGCGAATAATAAATGTTATGATAAATGCTTTCACCAAGCTGAAAAATATCAATCATTGAAAGTTCAGGCACTTCTTTTCGGAACGCTTCTTTCTAACCAGATTAAAAACAAAAAATAAGTTTTTCTATGTGACGTCATAGTTAACTTTTTTTTTATGGTTTTGCAATTTTGGTGGTCGTCATTGCAAGTTTGTTTGTTTTCTTGGATTCAAGAAGGAAAAAAAAGAGAAAAGTAAAGAAGGGGAAGTGGTGAAGCAAGATTTTACACAATTTCGGGGGGGGGGGGGGTTGTCCCGGGGGTCCCCCCCCCCTCCCTACGGCCCTGCTGTATAGTGCTCCATCGTGATCGATAACTTCCCAGGTAGCACAGCAGTATTGGCCAATGTCGGAAACCGGAGCTCTGGAAGATTGGCCAATCCTGGGTAATGTCGGAACGGCCAGCACCGAACGGCTAACATTTTTGCAATATTGGCCAATATCGCAGTGCGGTTTTGGCCGATCTCGAAGAGCAGTTTTGGCCGATATCGATGCGTAGTTTTGGCCGATATCGATGCGTAGTTTTGGCCGATCTCGAGGAGTAGTTTTGGCCGATCTCGAGGAGTAGTTTTGGCCAGTATTGATGTGCAATCTTGGGCAGTATCGATGAGCACTGGTTTAAACCAAATGTTTTTCTTTTCCCTCAGAAAAACGAAATATTTTTTTAAAGAATAATTTAAAATTGTATTTTTATTTATAATTAGATTTTTTAAATTATTTGATGTTGTAGATGACTTCTATTTTTATCTGAAATACAATATGTTCTAATGTATTTTAAAATAAATCTTCCAATTAAAAACTATTGAAGTTTTTATAAGTATCAAATGAATCGAAGAGCAATATTCTATGTATTATGTAGTAAACAATTACTATTGTATATATTGAATTTAAAAAATAGTACCTCTAAATAAAATATTAAAATTTAATATGATTTGAATGTCCCCATAAATAGCAACAATTGTTTATTTACTTAGTTCAAATTACTTTTAAAAGGAATATTCATTGTTTATAAAACATAAATTATTCTTGTTTATGCTAAATTTTATTTATAAATATGTATACATGTAATTAGAAAAGGATAAAAAAAAAGACATCTGTTTAAACCAAAAAAACATGTTTTTTTCCAACCCTGAAAGAGCAATTTTAGCTACTATTTTTTTATTATATCACAGAGCAGTTTAGGGTAGATTTGCCACTCAACATATCTGAACTTTCTTTTTAGTGGAAGAAGTGGTTGCAAATGATAATTCTTATATGCGTTTAGATTCAATTTTGAGCTGTTCAATGTTTAGTAACACATTGTTGCCCAAAAACCCTTAATAATTTGTTAAGTTATACTTAAACATTTGTAAAATAATGTTTTCAACTCCCCTACCAAAAAAACAACATTTAGATAACAAAATGTCTGACATTCAAGGATTTAGAAAGATACATGTAATTTTAAACTAGAAAACTAACAGTAGAATTTAAAATCCCTATTGGTCAATCAATACTCATTGAACTTTTTATGCTAAGGTTTCATAAAAATAGAAGGTTGATTGGTTGGTTGTATTCAGGTTATCTGGCGCCGTCAGCAACACGAGGGCTATAATGCGCCGAAACATTTCGTCATTAGACAAGCCAACATACATTTACAAACACCCATGCCAACACGGGACTCGAACCCGCAACCTCGCGGTCCAGAAGCTAGCACGCTAACCACTATACCGTTTGGTCGGCATAGAAGGTTGAATTTTAAACTTGTGAAGTATATTTTTTCTGCACCGATCAACTTCATTTATGAAGTCCCTTTTCATTTTTAAAACATAATTTTTCTCTATGCATTAAGAATCAAATAGATAGTAAATAAATCTCATTTTAATGCTTTAGTTCATTCACTTCAATCAAAATATTGTAAAAGCAATAAAGTGAATTAAATTGCAGACCCCCCCCCCCATTGAAAAAGTTTTCATCCAAAAATTATTTGACAAAAACATCTATTATTTTAAAAAATCCACAATAATATTTACATGAATACCTCGCATAATGAATAATTTTTCATACTTTCATTCCTATTTTAATTGCTTTTTAATGACCGATAATTGAAACCCAATATAATTTAATTCATATTTTATGGCTTAAAAACCATGCACTCTTAAATTAATTGTCACTTTCTGCAGTGCATATATATAATAAAAACATAAATTTAATACAAGCTGTTTATTATAATACATGTTTTATTTTACATATTTTATCTTCCTTTGAAGTTTCCACCTCGGTGAAGAAAACAAACCTGAAATATAAAATTGTTCATTTCTGTTTTAATTAAGATTACATTAAAATTTAAAAATCAAATTATTGCCTCAAACTTTTTCTAGTCTTTAGCTCTTTTTATTTTATCCAAGCTCTTTTTGTAACGGAACTGCAATTTGTTGTCAATAAAAGAAATCATGCAATGCAGCATTTACTGCCAATAAAGAAAAACAGAATTGCAAAATGAAAAACAGAATTTTGCACGAAAGCATAAGATTGTTAACATTTTGTAAAATTTTTACATCAGAAATCATTTTCTACTAACATTTAAGAAAATCATTCTAAACTGGTATTTGAATTTCAATCGCATACATTTGCACCAACCTCAAACAAGTGCACCAAAAAACTATGAATTGTGAAATAAATACTAATGCTTTTTTTTTTTTTTTATTATAAACTCGTTCATTTTTCCTTAGCCGTTTAAAATTTTAATAAATAATTTATAAGAGAGAAAAATTTCTTTTGAACTGTTAAATTAACCACCAAATAAATTCAAAATAAATAGTAAAAAGTGTTGTTGAAAAGTCTGAGATAAAATATAAAATACACTGTTGCACTTGAAAAGTTATAGGAACTAATTTAGAACATAGTGTTTTTGTTGTTTTTTCTTCTGAACTAATTACTCAATTATAAGCATATGACAAAGGTGATTTGTACAAAATTGTTTAAAGAAACAGATAATTTTTTTTTTTTGAAAGACCAGAGATTCTCCATTGCTAATTTTTATTTTGAAATATAAATTATTGTAACATCGAATTGAAATTGCTTGGATCGTTACCTAATTGATTATCATATATTCTTACCTGGTAGAGGAAGTTTTCACGCTTTTTGGTTCACAAACAAGTTTTTGCTCGTTTTTTTGTGGGATTCCAAAGAAGGGGGATCGTCTTTGAAACGGGCTGGAATATTAGTTCGGCTTTTCTTAGTTAATAAATTTTCATCTTCTGAAGAATCACTCCCAATTGAACGAGCAAGCTCAGCTTTATCTTATGCCTGTTAAAATGAATCTAAATAGGAAAATTATGGATATATGCTATCTCAAACTAGTTGCAAAACTTTATATACAATTTATTTATACAATTAAATATCTTATTTAAAGCACTTTTAATATAACTCACTAAAAAAGCAATCTTCAGTTTGAGAAATTAAAATAGAATATTATTTAAATCTGTCAATAAATATCTGTTATTCATGTCCACCATTTCAAAAATCTACACCATCAAAACTTGAACTGATAAGTAGATCAATGACTTATGAAACATTATTTGTGATACCTTGAATTATTTGTATATACCCTATACAAAAATTGTAATTTAATTACTGTATGTACAATAGATTTTAAAATTAAATGTTTGCCATGTTATACTTGAGGGCATATATTCTTTAATCATGTTCATTCCCCCCTTCCCCATTTGTTGCAAACTACCAAAGACAACTTTTGTCTGAGATGAACCAAGATGAAGGAATTACTTCTACGGGTTCTCCATTTCCATCAATGAACCCTACAACAGTATATTTCTTTATTTTAAACTGAACAGAATAACAAATTAACTATTGAAAGGCCATACTGGCATTTTACTGCCAAGGGAAGGAAGGCTACAACTATTACACTTTTCATTTCAAGACAGAAAATAGCACTAACAATAATACTTGATTACAATATTTGATGTTTACTTTTCAAGTGGAAAGTCTTTTCTTTAAATGAACAAAACATTTTTATTTTATAAAAACAACATCTTTGCATAGTGTGTTTAAATTAACACAAATGAAGTTAGGCATTCAAAATATATTTTTGTAGATATTTCAAAAATTTCCATTCATTGCTCTTTTCTGAGAAATCAATAATTGCACAAGACAGACCTTTTAAATAGGAGAATGTACATATACAGTAAAACCCTGTTAACGCTAAGTTGATCTGGCCACTGAAATTGTTCGCTTTAACCGAATTTTGTGTTAAATAAATTATCGTTAAGTTTTAAGTACGGAGAACTGCTTTTCCTTCGCATTAAATGTGATTTTATGCTAAGCAATTTTGCGTTAACAGGGTTTGCTGTATTTTTTCAAAAATAGGAGGCATAATAACATTAGTTATACATATTGTTAAAATTGACATTTTCTAGAACATTTACTTTTTATGCCAAGCGGTTGATTGAGATAATGCACCCTATTCCACACCACCTTTGAGATTGAGTAATAGACGTGTTTTAATTTAATGTGGTTTCCTCAATATGCCCAATTCACAATATATTCTATTAACAGAGCTAATCATGGAGCTTGGATATTGAATTTTATAAGCAATATAAACTAACGATAACAAATATGATAAATAGGAAGACAAACTAGAATGTAACATGTAGTATAAGTATTTCAATGATGAGCATAATTTGAAACTAGCAATGGAGGGGTAGGGGGGAATGGCTAAATGAGTATTAGTTTGCATCCGTGTATGGATGAGATAAAAGCTGAAAATCTTGTTTATATTTTAAACAGCAGCATTAAATAAATAATTGAAACCAACTCGATTCCTAATCAAGTTTAATGTGAATATCAATCACCTTTGTCAACATCGCTTTTGTAGATCAAACCAAGTCGGCAATCAAGTATCGTTGAAATTAACTAAAACCAACTTAAACCAATAATGTAATACGTAGATACCCCATGAAATCGACAAATTATTGTGACAACACTTACCAGTAATAAGTTTTCGATCCAATTTTAATGTTACTAATGACCGTCGCGCCGGCGACATAACATAAATAAACTTAGTAAACACACATCCGGGCACTTCAGTTCCTTCAGCCACTCGGTGGCGATTCTTTTTGAGAAATTCTGCGCATCGTTTTATATCGGATTCGGCCAGTTTTGGCCGTAAGTCGAGATCGTTCCAAAATACATGATTTTTTAAAAAATGCTTAAAACCGTGGCAAAAATATCAAAAAACATATTAATGCAAACCTTCCTTTCTTATACATAAAATATTTTAATTTTAAAACTGTCGATTAACCTTTCAAACTTTTGAGTATCGTCTATCCAATATTGGGCGAGATTGGGCAATATCGGCATCGAACGGCCGATTTTGCGCCATTCCACATCGGGATTGGCCAATGTAGGGCTGATATTGGCCAATACTGCTGTGCTACTTGGGTTGTTGCATCAATCGGGGCAATGAATAGATCAAACTGAATTTGATGTCTGAATTTGTCGTAAGGATTTCCAAGAGTTTTCAGCAGCTCTCCATACTTCTGCAGTTGATTGCACACCGGAAAAATCAATCCTGGCTTTCCATAATGCCCACAAATTTTCCATGAGCGTAATTCCCGAATAAATGACTTGCGATGTTCAAATTTGATGTACTGGGTGGTGGTGGCCATGGGAACTGGTTTTCGTTA
This sequence comes from Linyphia triangularis, assembly GCA_963978545.1. NCBI lineage: Eukaryota > Metazoa > Arthropoda > Arachnida > Araneae > Linyphiidae > Linyphia > Linyphia triangularis. Next base: position 99,913,272 of record OZ021721.1, read on the forward strand.
AAATCGGGCATGAGCTTAAGGTTGAAATCATGAAAAAATCATGTTTTTCAACTATTGCTAAAAAACGGCTTTAACGATTTTGATTAAAATTTCCGTGCTAGCCTCTTAAGGTCATTCCTACCTCTGGAATTCCCGTAGAAATGCGATACAAGCGTATGAAGTTGAAAAACGATCGTGTTTAACACAGAACTCTCTGTCCTTGAGCATCACCCAACAACGATTACATTTTTTTTCTTGTTTCATGCCCAAGACAGAACATTGTAATGAGTAAATACCATCACTATCCCCCCCCCCCTTTTTTTCCCTTCTTTTTTCTTTCTTTTTCTTTTTCTTTTTTTTTCTTTTTCTTTTTTTGCCTTTCTAAAATTTTTTACCAAACACGGTAGATAACACCATACCAAATTTTAATGTAATGACCAATATTATAGTGAATTGAGCGTTGTGCTCTTTTCCACACCTCTAGTTTACATTGAATTAATCTCTGATTGTTTTCAAAAGTCATTTACTATACGGTCCCTTAAAGTGAGCATTTTTTACATTTTCGCTAAAAAATCGAGAGCTAAAAGTCAAAATTGAAAGAAAAAAATTGTGGGGGGGGGGGGGGTTTAGACCATGGTAAATCTAATGAAAGCAATAAAAAATATATGTTTCTATTAAAAAAAAAAATTAAAATTGTTTTATTAATTAATAATTAATTATTAAAAAAGAAATTGATGCAAAAGTTGATTGCTATTCATGTTTGGCCATTTACAAACTATCTTTTGAAGAAAAAATTACTGAAATATATTAATTATTTAAGTATTTATGGCCAAAAAAACATTTTTTTTTTTAACATTAATTTATCATTTTCTTTTTATCATTTAAATTACAAACCATTTATTAGAAAATTACGAATTTTAGTATTTCGCATTTTTTTAATGCCAAATCCAAATATGGGATAATATTATGAGGTTGCTATTGAACTTTTTAAAGTTTGGTTCTGTTTTAATATGTAGATGACCCCTCATAATAAAAAAAAACTACATGCAATTATTAAAAACCTTCCACGATTTACAACGGTACCTTTTGTTTGTTATTTCAACAATTAGAGCACAAGATATAGCCATCGTTCTGATTTTTTTTTGGGGTACTGTACAAGTCACATTTCGAAACACTTTCGGCATAATCGTTTTAAGTTCAGGAAGTTGAATATAGATGGCACTAGTATCCTGCTCATTCGGATCCTTTCTTAATTTCTTGCATGGAATTTTCTATTCCGTTATACTTCTCAAATGTTTTCATTTTATGTGATTCTAGGAGCGGTATTTCAGAAATTCTTTTAGAATTGGGATATTTTTTTTGTGTGGAATTTATCGTGTATTTCGGGAGAGGGGGAGGGGTGTATTCATCAATGTGTTAAAAAATAAATTCGAATAATATACTTTAATTGATTTTATATTGATATTGTTGAATATATTTAATTGGGGTTTTAATTAAGTAATGAAATTAACCATCAACATTTATAGCCGAACGCAAAGTTATTGTGACAATAAATTGGATTTTGATAAATTGTTGTAGTTGAAATTGTAATAGAAACATCTAAAATTAAAGTATGTTTTTTTTTATTCCAAAATTAAGCACAAAAGCCTCTTAATATACATAAAAGAGAATTTTCGCAAACCTTTAATCCCTTAATGCTTTCTTAAAAACCTTTAGTTTCAACCTTCATTACTTTTATTCTGCCAAATCAATTGAAATATATTGTTGCTAGTAATAAATTTTATCTAAAAAAATATATAACATTACGTTGGGGGAAAAGTTACCGTCAAAAAAATATTGAAATCAGATTTGGGCTGAACTTACATTTGAATTTTTTCTACCCTCTTAGTAGTTCTTTTGCTTAGATTTCTATTATTTTTGTGAGATTTGTATATTTTATGTTAAGAATAAAATTAATATATACGGAAAATTTCCAATGTACTTTCAAAATTACCAAAAAATCAAATGGGTTGTCATCAGGACTCAAACTGCAAACATATTACTCAAGTTTGAATAGATAAAATTCCTTCACAAAATGTACCATCATCAACAAACTTTTAATCAATCTTATAATTAACATAGTATTTACAAAAACGGACCAAAATAAAATGCGTTTACTCATATTTTGTGAAAAGATTTTCACAAGCTAAGATCAAATATAATCACTATCTAATTATACAAAAAGTTCTATACATTGATTTCATTTTATATTGTTACGAATTTTTGTATATTTGTAAATATTTCGTAGTGTTAATTTTGTAAATAGGAACATCTATGTACATTTCGCATAAGGCAGTGCAATAGCTCGTCTTAAGTTGGCTTCCCGGCAATATGGGTCTTAATGCTTGATAACGAGTTTTAGAGTTAACGCTGGGAAGCGAGTTTTACAAGGAGCAGTGCATTTAACATTATGGTAATGGCAATCTCGCCAAGCCAAATTGGCGAGATAGAGCCAAGTTGGCGACGGTTTTGGCCACTACTTTTTGTCGCAAAATTTGGCGACCATTTGGCGACATTTTCGGTCCCCATGTACATGTATAGGACTTTTCGACTACGATCTGGGAAGTTCTTCAAATATCTACCACTAGAAGATTCACGAAGATTCACCTGTCCTATATAAGGCTGACCAAGAGAGCGGGGAAGTTAGTTGATTTTGAGTCACTGAGTCAGTTGACTGGAATTATTGAGTCTCAGTGAACATTCCGAGTAGTTCTAAAGCGAACTGTATTGCATTGTCTTTTGAGGCGATTTAGCAGTTGTGTTGTCAAGTTTTTAACTGCTGTTTTGTGCTCTATTGTTGTGAAAAAAGCTGTATTGTGTCTACTAGAATGAGAAGTTCTGGAGCTGTAAGAGAATCTTTGAAGAATTATATTGGAATAAATTTCTGCAAGTTTTGATCTGCTTTGGCTTCAAATCTTTCTAACCTATCCACGCAACAATATTTAATGGGGCTACTTAAATTCATATCCAGTCAAATTTATATTTCTAAGTTTTTTAGTATCAACAGCAATTTATGTAGAATCTCAGAAACGCAAATGGGAAGTGACAAAGAAACTCGCTTATGCTAAAATTCAATTTTTAAAATTTTACAATTGGATTTACCTAACATAACTATTTGTTACATCAAATTTTAGTTGTTGTGTTTAATAATTTCTATCTCATATTTAGTAAATAGTATTTGTCAAGTATAAATTCAAGCATTTATTTTCTTTCAAAACTCTTTTAATATTTTCCTTTCATTATTCCTGATAAACTGCGTAATTCTAATTAAAGTTCAATTTTCAAAAAGCTTTAAAAAAGAACTACTACTCAGAATGACCTGACATTTTATGAGAATATATATGAAAAAAGAAAGAAAGAAAAAATGGTGTGACATAAGAGAAATGCTCCCTTTCAACGTCTTCTCGCGTATTCAGGTCAATTTTCAGGTCATTCTGACCAGGTTTTTTTGCTCCACTTTTTGTAGGTTGAACTTTAATAATAATCGTACTGTGATAATTATAATTAAAGTTAATCCTTCAAAAAACTGAATAAATGAGTCTTTTGTGAACTGATATTTGGCCTGAATATACGCGAAAGTGTGCAAGTTCAATAAGGGGAAAAAACAAAAGATCATGCATACTATTTAAATTACATTTATTTTGGAGAATAGGAAAAATTACTTTTATAATAAAGTGATTGATAAGTAGAACAATGTGCTGGATCACTACATAGTATATTGTATTGGAGTCAACAGTTTCAAAAGACAGCTAGACTATCCTGGAGGATTGTTTAAAAAAGTTAAATTGGACTAACCTACACTGTTAAAAATTTGTTCCACCTTGCACCAAAATTTGGTTCCCATTTAGCTGCAACCAACATTTGGTGCTTATTTTCACGATTTAATCTTGCTTACGGTCTGAGGTAGCACCATTAAATCGTGAAACTAAGCACCAAATGTTGGTTGCAGCTAAATGGGAACCAATTTTTGGTGCAAGGGAACACAATTTTTAACTTTGTAGATGGGCTTTGTGCCTGTAGTTGGTCGTCCTTTTTGTATTTGTATTTGAATATGCAAAAAATAGTTTTAAATAGTTTTTTTTTCTTATACTATACCACTTTCCTTTTCTTTGCGTATATTCAATGAAAATTTCAGACTATTCTGGCCAATGGTTATTTTTTACAGTTTTGGAATAATCGCACTGTATATTTCTTTTTTCAAAAGAAGATGAAGAAACATTTACAATAAAAAAAAAAAAAAAAAAAAATTCCTTCTTTGTCTAGAAACTTTAATCTCCAAACTTTTACCCGCTCATTTCCAAATGTCCAAACAAAAGAGAAAATATCAGTGAATATCTGTACTCAAGAAAAATGAAAAGTGTGTGGTCTAAGACAGGGAAATAATAGCAAAACGTCAGTAAGGAAAAAACGTTACTCGATCAGGAATTGTTGACAGTAGTACAATACTGTAATGGCGGAGGAAGAAGGTTGGGAAAAAGTGAGGAAGGATTCGACAACAAAAACAAGCAAAGGAATCCACGGAAAAAATAGGAAAGGAAAAAAAATCATGTTAAAAGCCAGTGAACATGGAAAAAACTGCTGGAACGGACATCGGTAAGGGGCATTCTATCAATAATTGTGTCATCTATCTTCGGTCTAATGCATACTTAGTGGGATTAAAAGACTTTCTCCACAATAGATTTTCTGCTTTTCCCTTTTTCATTAAAGATCCGAGTCCATTGTCCAGAGCGCTGCTATCTCATACAAAACAAATGCTGAGAATTGAGAGGTTCGCCTCTTGACAATCTTTTCTTCGCTGTCTTGCTGTTTGGAAATGTAAACAGATTTTTCAGCTACTTCAATTGCTGGATGTAAATGTTTTTTTTTTTTGTGGCTACTCCTTTGGAAGGACAAACGAATTTTATTCGTAATATAATAATTATTTTTTCTATACGTGCGTATCTTAAAAGAAATACTTAAAAAAAGAATTGTATTATTTTAAAGTAATGTTAATATTTAAAATATTGTATTTTTAAAAAGTTACGTTTAAATAGCTTGGTCCACTAAATTAAGCTTAAACTGCCACATTAGTGTTATTTTAATACATTAAAATGGTGCTCAACGTATAATGTAGAGTTCATTATTTATACTTCACACTTACATTCTCAACTACTCACACTTCATTAAGTACACAAAATCAATCCCATAACATCTTCCCCTTCTACTTATTCTGAATGCACTTTCCCACTCAATACGAGCGTATGCCATATGTCAACACAGCAGTCAAGATACACCCTCATAATGGATGAATCCGGAAAATCAAGCGCTAACATTAAGTGCTCTTCCGCTTGACTTCCAGCCAAATATGCTTTTCCATATCGCCTTCCATATCGACGCTCGTCGGAAATTGATACAGGCGTAGCCGACAACACAATGAATGAGAAAGAGAGTTGGCCATGCAAAATAACAAGCGTTAAGCCTAACTTGACCCAAATTAACCCTCTGTGTAAGTGACTTAGTTTCTTCGGGGTGCCGAGTCGGGGTCGGGGAATCCAATTGTCGGAATTGGTGGGTCGGTTGCCAGCAATGGAAATCTCCCATTTCCGAATTAAAGGGGTCCGTCCCTCTCTGTTATAAAATTAAAGCATCTATTCGGAGGGGCCTTCAATGCGGAAATCCAATTTATCTCGGCGTCGAGGAGTGCTATTCGCATGCAAATCAGTCCCTCTGAACAGGAGTTGGGGGAGTTACGGGTGTCCATTGTTCCTGTCAATCAGTTCACTGGTCTCCATCTGGGCTTCCTATCTATCGCTTTCTCTCTCTTCTTCCGCATAATCTCGCCATCATCTATCATTTCGGATGACCTTCGATGCAATTGCTAATCCTTTTCTCTTCATACGAGGAGTCTTCGAGGAACACGTCTTCCGTTTTCTTTGTGCCGTCATGTTTGCTGGATTTGGAATCGAACAAAGCGCCATCCTGATGGGACGCTGCTTTCGTACCTCTTCAGCTTGTACGGTGGTGGTTGAAATAATTGAAGTGCTACAGAGACCAAATATTTGTTTTTAGAGTTGACAATATACTAGGATGCAGTTTGATGAGTTTTAACACGGTATACATACCCAATTCACTTTCACCTATTATCTTTTATATTATTTCTAGAATGTGTTTTTTGGCTGATTGATAAAAGATACACTAATTTAAAAACTATGACATCCGCTTCTGACAAATATTTTATTTACAATTGTACATTTTGAAAATTTAAATTAAATGTTTTTAATTTGGTACTATATGAGAGGGGTCTATATAGAGAGTACTCTGTGAGTGGGTACTGTTTGTAGAGGGTATTTTGGGACTTAATGTGTATAGGTTATTTTGGGACTTAATGTGTATAGGTTATTTTGGGACTTAATGTGTATAGGTTATTTTGGTACTATATGAGAGGGGTCTATATAGAGAGTACTCTGTGAGTTGGTACTGTTTGTAGAGGGTATTTTGGGACTTAATGTGTATAGGTTATTTTGGGACTTAATGTGTATAGGTTATTTTGGGACTTAATGTGTATAGGTTATTTTGGGACTTAATGTGTATAGGTTATTTTGGGACTTAATGTGTATAGGTTATTTTGGGACTTAATGTGTATAGGTTATTTTGGTACTATATGAGAGGGGTCTATATAGAGAGTACTCTGTGAGTGGGTACTGTTTGTAGAGGGTATTTTGGGACTTAATGTGTATAGGTTATTTTGGGACTTAATGTGTATAGGTTATTTTGAGACTTAATGTGTATAGGTTATTTTGGAACATATGTAGATGATATTTTGGAGCTATAAGAGAATACTATATGAAGATGTAGAGTGTACACTAGGTAAGGGGTGTGTCGACTCATCTCGATAATGATCTGCTTTTCTCTTGTCGTAATTCCCTTCATTATTTCATGATAATCAAACCTAAATGTTAAAAAAGTTAATTTGGATACTCTGTTATGGATATCCCACAGAGAGCTGTGCTTTGCCGAGTTTTCCAAATCCAATTTCATTATATCTTTTAGCAATAGTATACAATATCTAACTCTGATGAACATAAAAAAAAGTAATTCTTCTGAGCAATCTTAAATGCGTAGGCTGCGTACTGGTCACCAGTCAGACAAATAAACGATGAAGTACCTCCATCAATATCTATGATAAGTCATTTTCTGAAGAAGGAACAGGATGGTAATTTTCACTCTTATTTTTGAATCAACTTATATCTTGCTACTGATACACGTCCCCAACAATCTGTTTTCTGGCATGGCAAATACTTAAGTATGCTTGTTTCACTATCAAAAGTGAACTTTTAATGAAATTGTTTCTAAATAAATTAATTCTTAAATTTGATTACGTATACAAGCAGTTCACATTGCGTTAGTCTGTGACCATAGATGAAATGTGTTACATTATTATGGGAAACAGTGTAAAATTTTTCATTCAATTAAAAAGAAATTATTTTTATTACAATTGAGTCGCATTTTTGATATCATGCATCTAGCAAAAACTTTAAAATGCCAGCCCTTGATTGTAGAACGGCAAAAGTGTCGCAGGTTCATTCGGCTTACATAAAATAGGCTAGTAAAATCTATTTAGGAAACATTTATTAATTGAAAAAATGCACTAATATTAAAAGATTTGTACATTTGATAATAATTAAAATCATACCAGCTAGTTAGACTTATTAAAATCTCTACATCTTTAAAATGAACGATACCATCGGCTTAGAGTGAAAAGGAGCTAACTCTAGTTTTAATATCAAATAACATTTTAGTATGTCTGGAAACAGGAAGATTCATCGATTGGCAAAAGCTACAACTTGATGACTGAAAAAAATTGTGGTATATGAGTGATTAGCAAAAGTGCTAAGATCATGTTAAATTATCACTTAAGAAGTTCTTTATTCTCCTGAAAATTTGAAAAATTGGAGTTGGCATCTTTTTACTTTAAGCTAACGATATACACTTATTCTTAATTGGGCAGTAATTCCTTCCTTGGAGTAATTCCGTCACAAAAGAAGTTAATGCCTTACAAAATTTAGCAAAAAATAAATAAAAAGATTTAGACATCTTCAAAATATCATTTAAAAAAGAAAAAACTAATTACATTAATAGTTAGAAGTACATATTCCTACAATTTTACGAATAAATTATTTATTTGGAATTTTAAAAACAAACAGCGGATTTTAAAAAGGTACCCTAAAATAAGTATTTCACCATCATTTGTTTGAGCAAAACTATAAGTAAAAATAAATGCCAAAAATATCACCAAAACGGCCATTTTTATCTAAATGAGTGAAAATATGAAAAAACAGTAAATAACACCATACATTTTAATGCAATGACCAATGTTATAATGTAATTGAAAATTGTGCGATGTTCCACACCCTTAGTACTTTCAACAGTTTAGTCTTTCTAGAGTGTAATTTTTTTTTTTTATTTTAGTCATAACTGTTGAAAACGTGACTGACACCACTTGCTCTTTAAACACCTCATAACAATTAGACATTTTTCAGGGGTCCAGAATTCAGTACTGAAACAAGCTAAATTATTAATTTCTTTAAAGCTTTAAATATTGATCAAATTTAGATAGTGGATTAATGCAGAAGATAAAACTTCCAAAGTCGGAATAATTAAAGAAAATACGTGAAAAAGTTAAAGAAAACGATGAGGATAATTTTTTCAACCTCTCCTCAACGGTGACATTCAGCTAAAGGCCCTCAATCGACTGCACCAAATCTCTCCAGACTTTATACATTTTGTTAGAGTTCATCGTTATAAATACGATCTCTGAAAAAAAAATTAAATTTTTTTTTTTATCATTTATTCAAACAAATCTTTTTTATAAGTGCCAGTTTATCAAGTGGTTGAGAAAATGCAATATAAAATGTATAATTATATTTCTTAGATAAATTTTTATAAACTGAAAGAAAAAGAAACACTTTGAATATTCTTTTTGGTTTTAAATACACTTTTATAAGTTTTCAATAAGATACTTTTCTCTTAATGTAGTCAAGTTTGCATTGCACTAAAGTGTACACAGGTAAACGGGATTTCTCTCGAAGAAAATAAAAAACTATAAAAAGTATTTAAATCGTTATTTATATTGTTCGGAAATATATCGAATATATTCGATATGGTGTAAGATATACTAAATATTGACTGCTTAAGTATTAAAAAATATATATTTTGTATAATTAGTTTGTAAAAAGTCCTACAGTAAAAGTTTTATGTAAATGCACTAATAATGAAATGCACCAACTATGTTTATAATTTTGTTATGAAGGAAACTACAGAAAACTATGTGAATACCTTATGTAATAAATAAAAAATTTTGGTACTAAAGCATGAGAATAATCGAAACTCAAAACATTTTATGGCGCTGGAAAAGAAACATATACAAGAAATAATGTTAAAAATGATACATAAATTTTTGATTGTTGAAAGTTATGTTATCTCTGTACTTAGGTTGTCCATTATTTTTATCATCAAGTCAAATGTAAACGTAAAATATGAACGTAAACTGTTCCCAATTCGTAGTATGTTATAGCTCTGTTCCCTTGATCGATATCAAACGCTGCCGCCAGTCTTTTGTGTCACTATAGCACTGAGATATTTTATGATCAGTAGACGATAAAATAAGTAAAAAATATTAGAATTTATATGAAGGTAATATATCTCAAAAAGGACTGGCTCATTTGAAAAATAAATAAATAAATAAATAAATAAATAAATAAATAAATAAATAAATAAATAAATAAATAAATAAATAAATAAATAAATAAATAAATAAATAAATAAATAAATAAATAAATAAATAAATAAATAAATAAACAAAAAACAAACAAACAAAATAAATAAACAAACAAAATAAATAAACAAATAAATAAATAAACAAGTAAGTGAGTAAGAGAGTAAGAGAATAAATAAATAAATAAATAAATAAATAAATAAATAAATAAATAAATAAATAAATAAATAAATAAATAAATAAATAAATAAATAAATAAATAAATAAATAAATAAATAAATAAATAAATAAATAAATAAATAAATAAAAATGAAGTAGGATAGAAATGTAATTTGCTGCATTCTACCTGGGAAACCAGAGAATTTTATTCTATCAATTTTTAAAAATTCCTAAAAGTTCACCATAAGATGGCGCTATTATTTGAAAAACAATAAAAAGAAAGAAACAAATCGAATTGAATATGTTGCACAAACTACAAACAGATGTTTTTAAAACAACTACCATTTCCAGCAACAACATGTCGTAATTGAAAATTTTGTAGTTTTTTCAATATCTTCAGACCGTTTTTTTTTTAAATACTCTCATTGAACAGCGCCAACTGTTTGTGAACTTAATAAAAAATTTTGAATATTGATGGATAAAATGTCCTAGTTGTCCAACAAGTTGAAAGCAGAAAACGGTTCGTTTCTATCACCGTACTTTTTTTAATTCCTTTTTCAAATGCTTATTTAGTTCTGTGTCGAAACAAAAATCCTCTCGGTTGGTAAAAAAATTATCCTGGCCCAAAATTACTTCTGACACATATTGTTGAATTTTAGAAATTTAATTTGTGCATCTTCACTAAAAAGTCAGTGCTACGATTATACTTTTGCAAAAATCTTCTGTAATAAAAATCTGTTTTAAAAAGCATTTTCCAATAAAAAGTATTTTTCAAAAAGTTTTTTGTATTAAGAACTTTTTTATAAAAGTATTTTTTAATAAAAGTTTTTTCTAATAAAACTATTTTCAATCAAAGTATTTTCAACAAAAGTATTTTTCAATAAGATTTTATTTGTAAAAAGTAGTTTTCAATAAGATTAATTAATAAAAAGTATTTGTTTGATAAAAGTATTTTTTGTAAAAGTATATTTTATAAAGAATACTTTTTAATAAAAGTATTTTTTCATTAGTAATTTTACTATTAAATATTAAATATTTTTAATAAAAAGTATATTTATTTTAAATAAAGAGTGTTTTTTTTAATAAAGTATGCTTTTTTAATAAAGAGATTTTTTAGTGAACAAGGTAATTTTAATAACGAGGGTTATATCAATAAAGAGTATTCTTTTAAAAAAGATTGTTTTTTAATGTAGAATATTTGTTAATAAATGGCATTTTTTCCTAAAAAGTATTTGTTGATAAGAAGTATTTTCCACTGAAAAGTTTTTTTTTTTCTAAGGGAAAACTTTTTTTAATAACCCTCTCTGTAAATATTCTCCTTTTTTTAATAAAAATATTTTTGAGTAAGAAGTATTTTTTATAATAAGTTTTTTTTAGTAAAAATTGCGGATTTGTAAAAAATAAAGCAAATTAAATAGTATAATTATAATAGTCTATTTTTGATTTCGCCCTCCCACATTGGGTAACTGTAAAGATTTCATTAAAAGATTTTAGGTCTGATACATTTTCTGATACTCAGAATGTAAAAATGATAATTAAAAATTTATTATCAATTATATATTAATTATCATTATTATGAAAACATTGCATTATGAAAAATGGCAGTGGTTCAGAAATGACCTTTCTAAAACTATAAAATGTTTAAAATGAAACAAAATTTATACCAAACTCTTTCTCTAAGGAAACAATAAAATGACAACTCACACCCTCTCCCTTTAAGCAATACAATATTTATCCCAAAAACTGTTAATCGAAATCCGAACCTATGAAGAAACGAGTAGGTGGGGAGGGCCTTATGGTTTTCAATCGATTTCGTTGATAACGCAAAATTGAAAAGAAAAAAGAAATCAGAAACAAAACTCCATTTTCTCAAGCAGAGACACACAGAGAAGAATAAAATCAAGAAAATAATAATAAAAAAACAAAACCTTATGCCTCCACTAAACATCCATCCTGCTTCTCATATTAACTACCCTCCATTATTGTGTTATATCGGTTGCATTTATCCTATTTTTTCCTATCATTAAGTGAAGCCGTGGGGGAAGGTTTGAAAGTCATAGCCTGATCCCATGTGGCTTCTGAGTCCAGTGGCTGGTATTAATCTAAAGATTGACTTGTCTTCTTGAATCAAAATATTCTTCAATAAGAGCAACCCAGCGTTACACTGTAATTGAGTTTTCCCACTTGAGATGCGAAGCACGTCACAGCGAATCATGGAAGTCTTGCGTTTCATCCCAGCCTGCTATTTTAGACTTTTGAACGTTCATTTTTTATGGGGGGGGGGGGGGGGGAAGGAATGTAAGAGAATGCTTTTTATTTTCGTGGTGACTTTTAGAGTTAGTAACAAGAGGAGAATAAAAGAAGTCATTTAATCTCTCGCTCCAAAGCACCCACATAGGAATATGGGATTTTGGCTTTGATTTTGTCCTTTCTTTAAAAATTGCACGGCTCTTTTTATTTAAAGCCTGACATGTATTTAAAATGCTTCGTTTATTAGGATGCATTCTTACTGCCCGGGGAGGCATTGGGTGTTTGCAAAACAACCTTCTTTGTCAGGCTTAGGGGTACGTGCGTGACAATCATATCTCTGTAGGCTTGGCTAAGGGACCGTTTCGGAGCATTAATATTGCGGTATTAAAAACTCTCGTCCTGGTTTTATAAAGATGCTTTTCGAGTTCAGGTTTTCTTATTTAATTTAATTTTGGGCAAGTTTGAAAAATATGGAGAATAGTTGCATCTTTTAAGGGTATTTCAAATACAGGATGTCTCAAAAAGGGCTGACACATTTGAAAAATGAATTAAAAACAAATAAACAAAAAAGATAGAAATGTAACGTTTGATGTATTCTACTTAGAAAACACGTCAGAACTTTATTCCACCAATTTTTAAAAATAGTGACAAAGTTCACCAACAGATGGCGCGGTTGATGGGAAAAACTAAAACAAGAGGTCTGAATATGTGACTTAAACTACAAAAAGATGTTTTCGAAATAACCACCATTTCCAGCAACAACATGGCACAATTGAAGCATCGTTTTGTAGTTTTTGCAACAGGTGCAGACCGTGTTTTTTTCTTTCTAATTTTTCATTCAACAGTGCCATCTGTTGGTGAAATTTGTAACAATTTCTGAAAATTGACGAATAAAATTCCGTATTTGCTCAAATAGAATGCTGTGAAATGTACATTTCTATTGTCTCTCCCTTTTTTTATTAATTTTTCAAATATGTCCTTCCTATTTGTAAAACTCTGTATGGTTGTAAGAAATGTGCATTAAATTACTCGAATAATAAGTAGGCGATAAAGCTAAATTTTTGCATTTTTACTTAAATGTTTGGAGGAATATTAATTTCAATTATGGTTTTTTAGAACATTTATCTTTATCTGAAATAGGTAGCAATAAAGTAGGCTGATATTTCATCCAATAAGATGACATTTGGAAAGATTGTATTGTGATCTCTTCTTGATAAAAAAAATATAACACTTAGGCAATTGTTAGCAATGGGAACTAGGGAGTAAATTTAGTTTCCATAGGACGTTTAAGCAGATGAAAGGGCAGTAAAAATTATAATAGAAGTTTCTTTATTGCTGATTTGATGCAAGGCATGTAATGATACTGATCGAATTCCCTTCTCGTGAAGTCATGCAAAATTTAAATATAAATTCGATTACAAGAGTCATTATGCTTAATCTAAGACATTTTTTAATTTCCTTTTTATATTACATTGGACATTTATGAAGTTTTTATCATCTTCGTTTCGATTTTTTTTAAAAACAAATTAAAGAACGAGTGACTACCTGAAGATTTCATAAAAAACCCTGATTTTTATATGATGAAAAATCAATTGTCAGTTACGAGTGATAATATTTCTCGCAGAGAAAATTTTCTAGAAAATAGTGTTGTATGTCAAATGAAACATCTCATCGAGACGATTTGCAAGGCAAAAATTGAACTTCAAGTATTGGTAATGGCAACCGGATGTCAATTGGCGATTTGTCAAGCCTAATCTAAAAATACTATATTTGTTGTATATTAGGTTGAAGGTTTCAAGTAGTAGGATTAGAAACTTAATACAATTGAAAGTGCTCTAAAGTTCGAACAGAAAAATTCTTCAATAATAACTATGTAGGAAATTCACACATTGGTTCCAAATATATAAACCAGTTTAGAACTTTATTCGGTGATAAGTGTTTCGAAAAATTTGCTAACAATGTGACTATTATAAAACCTCTTAACATTTAGATCTGATTTAGAATGATCTGAATAGAAATGTCCATAGAAGCGCCCTGTTAGTGATAGTGGATGCCACAATCCAATTGGTTTTTAGTCAGCTACAAAGATAGTGTACATACTTTTAATTAAGAGCAATCGAAGAGAGTTTTGTGATAATATTTTAAGCCATTTTTGAAGAAGTTTTATTTGTTCATGTGATTGACTATAAACTGTAAATATAAAGTAATAGGTACATAAAGTAGTTAGTCCGTAAAGTAAAAAAGTATTTGATATAAAATAATGGCTTAATAAAGTAGTGGGTCTATAAAGTAGTGTGTCAAAAAATAATGGTTCTATAAAATTGTGTGTCTAAAAAGTAGTGGATCTCTAAAGTAGTCGGTCCACAAAGTAATAGGTCCATAAAGTAGGGGGAACCGAAAGAAGTGAGGCCAAAAAAGTAGTGGGTCTAAGAAGTAGAGAGTCTGTACAATAATGGTTCCACAAAGTAGTGAGACTAAAACGTAATTGGTCAAAAAAATAGTAATTCTGTGAATTACTGGGTCCATAAAGTATTGAGTTCATATTTTAGTGTGTCTATTAAATAGGCGGTTGATAAAGTCGTCGTTTTATAAAGTAGTGGATCTAAAAGTTATGGATCTATAAAGTAGTTAGTCCATAAATTAGTGGAACCAAAAAGTAGTGGAACCATAAAATTTGGAACCAAAAAGTGTGGGTCCAAAAAGTATTGGTTCTGTTAAGTGGTGGAACCAAAAAGTAGTGTATCAAAACAGTAAAGAGTCTGTAATATTGCGAATCCATAAAATAATGGAATCAAAAAGTAGTGGGTCCAAAAAGTAATTGGCCCCAAAAATAGTGGACCTATAAAGTAGTCGGTTCATAAAGTCGAAGGTCAATAAAGTAGTGTGTCTATAAAGTATAAAGTAGTGGTTCAGTGTAACACAATATCCAGCTGGAGACATTTGCCTGAAATACGCTCTTCGATGCACATGGAGAAGACATGAAAAAATAGCTTCTCAGTCATTAGTTATTCTATTCACTCGCCCCCAAAAGCAAGGGAAGCGAATTACGATTGCAAACGCGGGACATTGTTGGAAGAATGGAAAAACGAGAGCTTATACCTTAGCTTTAGGAAACGTACCAGAAGACCCACGCATGAATACTTTCTTTCCTTTTTGAGATAGGAAGAGATACAAAATGTTTTAAAGGCATAAGCATGCTATTATTCGGCAAAAAAAACCGTTTTATTTGTGTTAGATTACGCCTTTTGATAAAGAATAAGGGGATATATTTTAACAGTTCCTTCCTTATTTCGGAAGAATAAATCAATATTTTGACCAAATACACAAGTTTTCTTTTGTTAGGATACAAAAATTTTCGTTGTCGTAAGGTTGTTGTCCTATTTAAGAACTAAACAAATGCGAAAATCTTAAGAATATCCACATTTTGCAATTCGTCAAAAAATTGTTTTGTTATTTTTTTGTTAACTTGTTTGTGATATTTAATAGATTATACATGCTGGAAAAACTAACACGTTATTTAAAAGGGCATTTTGAATAAATAATTGCAATAACTTCAAACTATTAGCAACTACATTTTGGTATTAATCATTATATGTATTTATGTTTTTTTTTATTTGTAACTTAGTATAAAGTAATTAGGTTAAAAAAAAATTGTAAACTCTATGTAATAGTAAACATTACATATCTTTTCTGAAGAAAGTTATACATTTTGGGAATATATTTATACTTAATATTTTCACTAAATATGAAATCAGTCAAGTATCGGATAATATCTTTATACCTATCCTATAAAATTAGAAATAATTCAAATTATTTATGAGCATGAGATAAATTATGTATAAAATTAAGGTATCATATAATAATAAAAATTTATGTCAACTAAAAGTCACCATTATATTTATCAACCAAAATATATTTTTCTATTTTTCAACCAAACTACATAAATTGATTTATCAACCAGAATACATTAACTGGTTTAATAATGCGCAATATGGCCTATGTGTTACCTTTGTTACAGAAAAATTCAATCAGTAAATGCTTTATGAATCAAATGTCATCACCTTATTTTTCAACCAAAAACTATCAACTTAATTTTTGACCAAACGTCACTAGCTTGCTTTCAACCAAAATCCATTTACATAGTTATTAACCTAAATCTGTCAATTAATTAATCAACTTAAAGATATCGATAACAATACAAACCCAAATCTGTACCAACTGGTGCATCAACTAAAAGTCATCTCTCCTGCAAAAAGTTAGCCGACCAAACGGTATAGTGGTTAGCGTGCTAACTTCTAGGCCGCGAGGTTGCGGGTTCGAGTCCCGTGTTGGCATGGGTGTTTGTAAATGTATGTTGGCTTGTCTAATGACGAATGTTTCGGCGCATTATAGCCCACGTGTTGCTGACGGCGCCAGATAATCTGAAAACAACCAACCAACCTGCAAAAAGTTATCGACATATTTATCAGCCGAAACCTAATTAATCAATAACTCCAAGTAAGCCATTCATTTCCCACGAGTCAGAAGGTAGATATCTCCTTGGACACCACTGAAAGATGAGTCAATGAATTATCCATTGGATAAAGGGTCGACAGCAAAGGGTGGAGAAAGATTATGGGATTGGACCCTAATCAGGTTGTTGGTTTGCCACAATACTTCTTACTCGGATGTCAGTTGTGGGGTTTATGCTTTATATTAATGATGGTATGAATAGTGTAGTTATTACTCAATACTTTTATAAATACCACAAAAATAAAGCCGCAGTCGGTGATATGTGTGAGGGTGAAGTTTTATAGCGCAAGGGCTTCACTAGGGCCATTCTATGTTATGTGTGAGGAGTTATTTTCTAGAGAAATTGTTTTAATTTTTAGAACATGTGTTGGAGAAAATGTCATATTTTTTCAAAATTACATATTGATGTTCTAAAATCAAAAAAACTAGTACCGAATCCAAGCTATGAAAGCAGATCAAACGGTATAGTGGTTAGCGTGCTAGCTTCTAGACCGCGAGGTTGCGGGTTCGAGTCCCGTGTAAGGCATGGGTGTTTGTAAACGTATGTTGGCTTGTCTAATGACGAAAGTTTCGGCGCATTATAGCCCTTGTGTTGCTGATGGTGCCATATAATCTGAAAACAACCAACAAAGCTATGAAAAAAGAAATTTTTTAACAAACAATTTTTTTCCTGTAGCCAAATTCAATGAATCTAATGTTTTTCTCCAACCACTTAATTGTAAAAAATCTATAAGATTATTTAAGTTTTAAATTAATTCCTTTTTTTATACCATGAATGTAAAACTAAGTTTTTTCAATATCTTTTTCCGAACATCCGACGTCAATAAACAAAGTTCTGTAAGAAATTATCCTGAAAGTGAAAATCTAGAATATATTGCAGGCCTTTCTTTTCAAACCATCTTATCAATTGCAATACACCTACTTCACACTCTCAGCAAACGCATCCTGTGTGATTACAAATCGTAGATTGAAAGGATTCAACTCTTTCTCCTAACTTTCCAGAAAAGGATGGTTGTGCCTACCTTTCCTCCAGAAGCATTATTCTCATCTTTTAAGGTAGAGGAATCCCCAGTCCATAATAGGAGGATCCGAAAGCGTCTTTTCATGAAAGTCGTTTCTTTTTTGGGAATGCTAATTTTCTCGTTTATATGGTAATGAAAACACCATCAACTATACGTTGGGGGCATGAGCGGTCCCCAAGTTGAGGATAAGAAAATAGGGAGAAGTTGGAGAAGGTTTTCTTTGTTCTCTGATGAGAAACTCTGATGTACAACCGGAAGAGGTTGCTTTTTCTTATACACATATTTACGTTTGTACCCAGCCGTAAATATCCGACCAGATTTTTAGAAAGCCCCAAAATGGAAATTTCAATCATGGATGCCAAATTGATTTTTTTTAGGATTATTTTGCTTTTTCTGTTGCAGTGTACCTATTATTGCTTTAACTTAGATAGGAAGCACTTAAATTACCTTTTTGGAAGATGTGAAATTGGCAATATCTATTGAATTTTTCCGTTTAGATGATTTATTTAGCTGTAGTTAAGCTTTCAAATAAAATTAGAAAGTGATTTTTTTAAAGACTAAAAGTTTATTTATGCCTGAAAATAAAAGTTTGGAAAGTCTAAGAAATATATTAAATTCATTCTGAGTTTTATATAAATCCTTTAAACTTTGCTATTGATGTATACTCGTGTAATTTAGATGTTCTAAAAATTGTATGGGTATATTAGAGCAGGACAAGTATAAACGATTCATGTATACAGATGTAATGGAGATTTTCTGAAAATTGTATAGGCATTTTAGTGCAGGGCATTTTACATTTTAGTATAGGTATTTTAGTGCATTTATAAGCAATTAATGCATAAAGGTGTAATGGAGATATTCTGAAAATTATACGGATATTTTAGTATAAGGCTTGTATAAATGGTTCATAGGTCTTGAAACGGTCAACGAACTGAATTACTGTTTGGATGTATTCGGTGTGACCGAGGCAGCACACATTGAACATTTATATTATGTACCTGAAATTTCGTAAGTAAATGCTTTTTTTTTTACGTATCATCAATCTTTGAAGAACTTATACTTCTAATTGAGAGATGTTGTGAGACCATATAAATAATTTATGCTAACCCTTTGTAAATGGTAACAGTTTCCATTGATTTTGATGCTCTTGTAATAAATACAAACATCAATATATATTTTTGTAAGATATTGTGTAACGATAATAGTATATAAGTGCACAGTTATATAGCTAAGAATTAAAATGGATTATTCGTCTCCAATCTTGTTCTAAAATAATCTTTAGAATAATTTTTTGTCTCAATTTTTTACGAAATCAAACCAAAGAGGTATTTTACTCCAATATTGTAGTGAACCCTTAGTATGAGTATTTGTCTTCAATTTTTCTTAAATGAAATGAAAGAAAGATTTTTTGTCTTCTATTTTCCAAAAATTAAACTTAAAAAGGATTGTTCTTCTCAAAATTTTCCATAAGTGCAGTCTAAAGGCTTATTTGTTCCAGTTTTCCAATGTCAATCAAAAAGCGTCTTTTAGTCAGCAATTTTACCAAAAATGATGCTTAAAAAAGATTATTGGTTTCTACTTTTTCCTGAAATAAAACCTAAACTATATTATTTGTCAAGGGGACACGGAAAGTAAAAAAATAAATAAATAAAAAAAAAAAAAATCGATTTTTGTATGTTTGCCTTTTTTAAATATCTCATTCTTGTTCTTTTCATTGTTGTTTTTATTTTGTTTGCGAGAAATCTAGAGGAGCTCTATTAAAAAAAATATGCAACGACTTAACGTCCTACAGGTCCCTGTAGACTGTTTGTGTGCTTCATGTGTTAATTATTTACAGATTAGTTTCACATTATATTGTATTTTTATTGGTTATTTACATATCATGTTTTGTCTTAACGTGGCCATTTTGAATCAATCACTAATTTTGCCCAAGCCAATTTCCAGAAATAGCTCGAATTAGGAAATGTCTGCTACCACAATTCAATAAAAATAAATTGCTTATTAAAATTATATAATTATTAATGTTCTATTATTACATGGGACATAACCATAAAATGATTTTTATTTTTCATGACAATTCAAAGAGGGTAAAAGTAGATTAATGTTTTTTTTGTTTTTTTTTGTTGTATATTTCGTTATCTATTGTAAGACCTTTGAAATTAAATTAATATAAGAGCGCATTTGCAAGTTCAAACTAGCAATCAGCATTTTTAAAAATGTGAAGGCATTTAAAAACCTTGGATGACAATTTTCTTTAAGAATAATCAATAAAAGGATTGCTCATTTTTGTATGTATACCAGAATTAATTTTTTTATAAACGCATTGTATTTTTTATTGTATTGAACCTTGTAATTTACAATAATTGTTAATATTTTTTTGTTCTTTTTTGAGAAAAAATATAATTTGAAATTTTTTAAATATCTGCTTCAGTATATGAGGAATTATTTAATGAACACACTGACACTAAATTTCTATATGTATTTAGTATAGTCCTTGAGAAAAGATATATCAAATGTAAGCTAAGTTAATATAGGAGAGATATGACTTTCTGTGACTTTCTGAGTCTCCGTAAGTGTTTCCCTAAATGAATTCACAGAAAATTATTTGTCTCCAATTTTCTACATTAAACCTTAAGATGAATTTTCGTACTATAAATAAAGCTGAAGAATAATTGTATCCAATTTTTTCATAAACAAAAACTGAAGATTATTAGACTATTTGCCTCCAATTTTTCCACAAATTTAAACTAAAGATTATTTTTCTCTAATTTTTAAATGAATTAAAACAAAGGATAATTTTTATACAATCCCTCCACAAATTAAAACTAAGGATTTTTTTTCTACAATATTTCCATAAATTGAAGCCGACCAAACGGTATAGTGGTTAGCGTACTAGCTTCTAGACCGCGAGGTTGCGGGTTCGAGTCTCGTGTTTGGCATGGGTGTTTGTAAATGTATGTTGGCTTGTCTAATGACGAATGTTTCGGCGCATTATAGCCCTTGTGTTGCTGACGGCACCAGATAATCTGAAAACAACCAACCAATCCATAAATTGAAACTAAAGATCATTTCTCTCTAATTTTTCCATAAATAAAACTAACGATTATATGTCACCAATTTTTCTATATTTTAAAACTAAGGATTATTTATCTCTAATTTTTCCATAAATTAAAACTAAAGCTTATTGATATCCAATTTTTCTCTAAATGAAACCACAGAAGGGCAATGCATTTCCATCTCGAAGTATGAAGCATGGAAAAGAAATGGGTAAGCTGTGTTTCAGTCGTTTCCCCTGTGACAATGCAGTACCAAGGGAGGAATTCAGAGATCGGAGAAAAGGGAATGAAATAGAACACTCGTCTGTCTGATTGGGGGGTCAGCAAAGAAGACAAATCTTCCGCATCCAATGACAGTGTCCAGTGTCCTCTTCGAAATAGCCACCGAGAGTAGCGATTACTAGGCCAGGCGACCATTAAGGAACACCAGTCCTCCCTGCAGGAAGAGGAATAAAAAAGGACTATATGAGCCATAGATCATTGAAACGGCAGCCTCTTGGGAAGCGTTGCCATGGAAACCGAGTGAACTTTTTTGTTGAGGTGACAGCAGGAAGGAGACATGGCCAACTGGTCACCCTCTTCGGACATTTCCTTTTTCGTGTCCATTTTCTTCTTCTTCTTGCTGCTTGGGTATGGCTTTGACACGTTATTTTCTCCTCCAACAATTTGCAGTTTCGTCCTCTAGGACAAATTTTGGACATTTTTTGTGGTTATTATCGGGAGGGATTGTATCGAGCGGAACACTTGTTTTTCTTTTTTTTTTTAGGGAAAAGGATGAATTTCTTATTTTCTCTTTTTAGCTTCAGTGCAGATGTTGGCAAAATGAGTGGGTCATTCTAGTTTCATTAACCTAATAAGAAATAGGTTTACATCTGAAACATTGATTGAATAAAAATACAGGTGAATCTCTTGGTTGCATTTTGATTAAAAAAAAAAAAAAAAAAAAAAAAAAAAATTATTGGATTGGATTACTTCTCATGAATTTAATGTAAATATTGAGATTATTTTCCATCGTTTTCTTTAATTAGTTTTTAAATGAGGGGTTTCAAAGAGCTGAAATGTTTGTGTAAAAGTGATGTACCAGTTTGTATGCTAATTGATCTAACTTTTTGTTTAACGAACGGCAATAAACTTTCAAAATAATAGACAGAGTCTATAATAGACAGAAAAATAATAGCCATTAATTTTTCTTCTTTATTTAACATTACATCATGATTTTTTCATTTTTCAAACACTTGCTACAGGCTTATTGTATTCATAACTTTTAAAACAAGTACTTTGATCAAAAACATATTAGATATTATTTCTGTATGGTGTTCTATTGTACCGATCGCTTTATCCCCTTTATACAAAACCAAAATTGATTAATTATTTACTAATTTAAACGTTAAGACTTCCGTTTCTGATAAATAGTTTATTTACAATTGCACATTGGGTTATGAGTTTGAAATTCAAAGCTACAAAATCAGAATCAATATTACATTTTGTGGAAGTTGTACTAGGGTACGCTAGATGGCAGCACTTTAGAAAAGAGAAAACATCAATTTACGCACGTTGAGGACATCTATGGAATCTTGCATCTCTCTGCAATAGAATATAATACATAACTCTAAAAAACTTCCAAAAAACTAATTCCTCTAAGCATTCTTAAATTCTCTTCGTGTAGGCCCTCTAGTGTACTTAAATAAGTTTTGGAAGATGGCAGAAAAGCTGACATATTGCAAAATAGAGATTTAATTACAAAAATTAAATTTCTGTAAAAACACAGTTTTGCAATAATTTTCCATCAAGCACAATACTTTCCTTGAATACACAGTTTCTTAAAATATATCGTTTAAGGACTTGTTATCTTTCGTAATCTCACAATAATATTATTTTCTTCTTTTTTGCAACTCGTAAATATTTTCTACGGGTTTTATAACTGGTAAAGATGCATAAACGCTTTAAGGGCTCTGTCTATTTTGAAAAAAAAAAACACGTTATATTTATTAATTTTTTTTTAAAGAATACTTTTATGTTTATTGATATAAAACTTGTTAGGTTTAACAAAAACATTCGTAAATTACAGAAAGAAAAAAAAATATTGATTTTAACCACTCTTTTAGTGTGAAAATGCAAGGTAAACAGGAGTCCTCAAAAGGTTGCGCTTTTGAAAAAAATCTCAGAAACTACTGAACTGATTCGTATGAAATTTTAACCACATATTCTGTACACTTAACGCTATATCCCGTAACAGAATTATTGCAAAATTTTAATTTTTATACTTTTTTTTAGCAAAAAAACATGAAAAAAACCTTACGTTTTTTTTTTTTGTCCGCCATATTGTTATTTTTGCATATAAATTAATATTAGAAGTACGGGATATAGCCACTGTCACACTAAACCTAAAACCATTCAATTGTTGTTTGTTTCAGATGGGCCGTTGTTCAGATTTTTTCAACAGCGCACACCTACCTACTCTTTGAGGACTCCTGTTTACCTGGCATTTTCACACTAAAAAAGTGGTTAAAATATTATTGTTACTTTTTTTTAGTATTGTAAAAATGTTTTTGTTAGCCTAACAAGTTTTATATGAATAAACATAACAGTATTCTTTAAAAAAATTAATAAAAATAGCGTTTTTTTCATGCATCTCATTTTTTATCTCATTTTGCGTATTCCCTCCATTTGACATACATATTGCAGTAAACACAGTTCTAAGGCTTCTTAAGTGAAAGAGTTCCAATAGATATCTGATCTTTAAGAAATATTATTATACACTAAACATTCCAAATTAAAATTAAATATTTTATATTATAAGTATCATGGTTGGAAATGTTTAATATTTTATATTGGAAATATTAAATGTATCATATTTGATACATTAAATGTTTTATGTTGGAACTATTAAATATTTTAGATTGGAAGTATTAAATATTTTATGTTGGAAATACTAATCATTTTATATTGGAAATGTTTAATATTTTATATTGGAAATATTAAATGTATCATATTTAATACATTAAATGTTTTATGTTGGAACTATTAAATATTTTAGATTGGAAGTATTAAATATTTTATGTTGGAAATACTAATCATTTTATAATGGAAATACTAAATATTTCACATCGGTAATATTAAATAGTTTATTAATAGTAAATGTCTAATATTTTATTATACAAATATTTCATATTTCAAATTGGAAATATTTCGTATTTCATATTGAAAATATTAAATACATTATGTTTGCTACATTATATATTTTACACTGGGACTATTAAATATTTCATATTGGAAATATTAAATATTTTATATTCAAAATACTCAATATTTCAAGATGTAAATAGTAAACGTTTCATAATGGAAATATTAAATATTTTATATTAGTAACATTAAATATTTTATATTAGTAACATTAAATATTTTATTTAAAAATATTAAATTTTTCACATTGGAAATATTTTTAAGTATTTTAAACCAATTATTTCTAGTCTCTAAGAAATTCTATATTTTTCTAGCATTAAAAATTTTATATCTGTATCTTTACTTATAGTGTCGGTGAGTGATTTTCAAATTGGGCTATGGTACGATTTTCAAAGTTGAGGGTAAACTGTAAAATTAACACTCTTTTACCATAAAATTTCTAAAATTTCCAAAATTGTTTCGAAAATCCCCCCTCCCCCCTGTGTTCCCTCAATCGCCACTATTGTTAACTAGTACTCATTTTACAAAACAAATCTTTCTAGCATAAAACACATAGATGCCATACAGGGTCGATGCGCAATCCCACACTTAGTTCATTTAATTCCTCAGAGGAATTTGTTTCCATTGTTCTTTTTTGCGCGGGAAAACTTTCTGACCTCCCGAAATCGAAGAGAGGGTGAGGGGGGGGGGAGGAGGAGGGGGGCATTGGTGAGAGACGAACTTTCGATTGGCTGAAAAAGCAGTCTTCTTCGACGGAAGGGCTAGTTAGCATGCCTTAGCATCGATCCCCAATGTACAATGTTTCCAGACACCAGGACCTTTTCAAGTTTAAAGCCCCTGCGCAGTTCCCGAGTTTAAGTGTGGGGAAGCGACGTCGAAATTCAATCTTCAGTCCACTGAAGAGCTCTACACCGTCTTGGATCCTATTTAATAAGGTAGGTTCCCTCTGTTTCTTTTGGTAGGGAAGTTTTTATTGGTCTATAAGGATATGAGAAGTTTGGTGACGTAAGCCGGCTATATTAATACGCGATATCGTGTGGCGGCCCCCTATTGGAGGCGGTGTAGTGACAAATCAGATGCCAGTGAACGCCCCTTTTCAATATGGAATATGGACGCGGGATTTTTCCGCTGCTTCAAACCGCACAAGGAAAGGGCGGAAACGTTTTTTGAGTTATTCCGCCTCTCCTTATCGTTTGGTTTTATCATTTTGAAGGGAGAATCACAAAGAAAAGGAATGGAAATGAATTGGTTATATTCTGGAATTGTAGTCTACATTTAATATTTATTAAAATGAAATAGTTATAATTTTTAACATAAAACAATGGAAATGACATTTATTGTTATTTTACTGTCAAAAAAGTGGAAAGATTTTAAATTATTAAGAATAATGAATTAATTAATTACATGATGAATAAACAATGAAAATGACCCTCAGTGTTTTTCTACCGTTAAAAATGTGAAAAATTTATATAATTGTTAAAAATAATGAACAAATTATGATTAAAATTTTTGGTTATTTATATTATATAATTTAATACTTATGTATTGATAAGAAAACGCTTAAGACTGAAATAATTTTTTTTAGTAAAATATTAAAATTTAAATCAAAACAATATTTGTCCCATATTGTTTTAATTTTATTACATTCTCCATTTGAAAAAAATATCTTAAGAAGTTTTTTTGAAATACGATTTCGAAATGTCTTTACTCTTCCTTAATGAATGAATTCTACTAAATTAAAGTACGCCTATTCTTGAAAGTAACAATGACATCGTGATTAAAAGTAAATAATTTCATCTAGAATTCTAAAGATATTATTTTTATAATATGATCTTTATATATCAGCTACCACGATTTATGCATTACTTTGTGCGATTTACTTATAGAACGATTATTAAATGTACGTAGTATGAGAGAATTGGCATCCAAGTGAATGAGCTGCTCTGTAAATGCGCTTTCACTACGCATATACTCTTTATACAGTGAAGCGTAAAAAAAAAAGCGAGATGAAAAGTTTTGTATGGAGAGGGAACCGAATCTGTAAATGTGCTTCTCTACATATTTACTCTTCGTACAGTGAAGCTGTTTCTTGAAATTATTGAGATTTAAGAGAATGTTTTGGATGCAATGGTTTTGTGATGGAAAATAGAACTATCATGAAAAATCTGCTGTCTGATGTTTTTATCCTTCGTACAGTGGAGCGAGTAAGTAAAGCTTAGTTGATAAGGATTTGCGGGACCCTTAATAATGTTTATTTTTAAGTCTAATTAGTAGTTAGAAGTACATCAATGCATACGTTTTTTGTCAAATTTTTCTAGTGTTTTATTTTTTTCTCATTGTTGAATAAGTTTTAAGCATCATTGGTTTAAATTAAGTGTACTGACGTTAAATATTTTGCTTAACTGATGAGTGTTTACAAATATTTTCAATCGAAATACATAAAATTAAGCGAGTATTTATTTCTATTCTGTTTCTGTTTAAAAGTAAAGATATTTTTAAATTTAAATATATTTCTTTGCAACATCGAAGTGTATTAATCATCGTGTAAAAATATATGTTAATGAAGAATTTTCTATAAGGACACTTCGAAATGGCGCACACAATTTTAATGAATAAAATAAGTAATTGACTTATATTTTAAAATTTAAAATAACATAGCATATTCAACTAAAAAAATTAGAGAAATATTCCAATAAATAATTGGTTAATTAAGACACAAATTTAGATTATAAACTTTTAGTTACATTTCTTTGAACAATAAGTTAAGCATTGCAATTTTTATTCATTAAATAAAAAAATTAATTAATTTTTTTGGATGAGTAATAAGGAAAATCTATGATTTATTTTAATTTACTTTTGAGACAAATATATTGCCCTCATAAATAATTATGGTCATTTAAATTAGTTTAAAGCTTGGAAGATGTGCTAAATAATTGAAAACCAGTTTAATTCATTTGAACCATTAATTTTTTTATTTTTTTTTAATGTCAAGCTGTTTGAAATTCTTTCAGATAAAAGTTTTAAATTATATTTGTGTGATTTAAATATCGTAGTAACTGTCTCTCATGATAATAGCCCCTTTGTATACTCTAGATGAAACATGCAACGCTAGATAATGTGATGGGTGGTAGACAGATTGTAGTAGTATGTTAATTCTGGAAATAATGTTTTTTCTTGTTGAATAGTTTGTGAAATAATATGAATTGCCTACTAAATTATTTGTTTAATATTTTAATAATTCAAAACACAGGAAACTGTTTATTTTTAAATTATCTATAAAAATAAATGGTAATAAAAATTTGGATAACAAAGATCAACTACGTGAGGTATAATTAAAATGTTCGAATAATTTCTTTGAGTTCAAGTTTAAAAATTCATTATATTTCCTGACTCGGCATAATTTTTTTTTCATTTCTTTTTATTAGATAGTATTCTTAGTGTTAGTATTTGACTGTTTATATCTTTTCCTACTATATGTAAAATATTTCAAATTTTTATTTTTGTAAATATATGGATTTGGAGCACATTCATTTCAATGGAACGTATTATTACGGTTTTAGAATCATGGACTAAAAACTTACCATTTTATTAAGTAATTAAATATTAGTAAAAATAATAAAATATAAGTAGAGAATATTTTTGTATTAATTGCAATATTGTTTTAATTATATGTTAGAAAGATAATTTAACCCATTAACGACGTTTGGCCATTAAACTTGCTAAACAAAATTTTAGTTTTTTCTTTGCTAATAAATTGAGATTGTGGTTCCACTTAGTGTTTTTTAAAAATCATAAAAATATTTTTTCAAAAAATCTGAAAAATTCAAAATATACCTTAAATGATCTAAATAAACAAGGTCAAAGTAAAAATAATGACTGTTCATCGATTTTAAAGTCGGTTGTTTTCAGATTATCTGGCGCCGTCAGCAACTCGAGGGCTATAATGCGCCAAAACATTCGTCATTTGACAAGCCAACATACATTTACAAGCATCCATGCCTAACACGTGACTCGAACCCACAACCTCGCTGTCTAGATGTTAGCACGCTAACCACTATACCGTTTGGTTGGCAATGGGCTAATAGAGATAAATAAATTGTTAGCTCCCTTTCAATCTTTTTCGTGATGAAATGAATTTACGGATAGTTAAAAGAAAATTATGAACAGTTTCTTTATGATTTATTGAAATAAAATAAAATAAAATAAAATAAAATAAAATTAAATTAAATTAAACAAAATAAAATAAAATAAAATAAAATAAAATAAAATAAATTAAAATAAAATAAATAATATAAAGTGTTTATAATCGTTTTAAGAAACATAATTAAGTGAAATATACATTCTGAAAGTTACTTTTCTCAAATATGCATCATCAAAAAATAATAAAATTTGAAATGCTAATCCAGTATTTAACAATATCAAGAAAGATAATTTCGAACTGGCAATCAGTTCAAAGTTTCCTTTTCCAATTATTGATTTATTAAGTTTATATTTATAGTTTATAGTAATAATGGCTAAATAATTATTATTCCAAAAAACTAAAATTAGTTACTATTACAATTAGAAAATGAATTTTAAGATGTCACAAGTATCAAAAAATTAGAAGGCAGTGGCAATTACGAGGTTAATTTTACTACTTATTAATATAGTTTACAATAGGTAACAATAATATTTTTCCTAAGGGGTAGGTGCATACAAATGATAAAAAAATTGTTTTTCAAATTTGGTACTTTCTAAAACTATGGACATTTCTGTCTTCAGCAGCGTGTAAATTTTTATTCTAAATACATTAAAAGTATTTTATTTATATTTTTAAATAGTGTTTATTAGACATTAAAAATATGTAATATTTTCCTAAATCCTTGTGTTACCGAAACATGTCTTCATTTATAAAAGTATTAGAATTGTAGTGCTGTTAGAAAAAGTATATGATTTTGTAGAAATTAGGTAAAACAACAACAACAACCAAGCTTTGAAACTATACATGCAAGATTTAATATTTTTTGAAAAAAAGAGCGTTCATAGAATGCATAGCAAACAATTTAGGTGTTTAAAAGTTAAATAGTATATTTTAAGTGTGCCTCAACACTTAAACAACCATGTAAAAAACAATTTTTTATTTGGATACATAATAAGTTGCGCGTACTTACCCCCTTAAGATATTGTGTCTTCTTTTTGTAAATTATTTGTGCTACAGAATATTTATTTTATTTCTTAATGTATACTTCATTCATTTTTTAATGCAAATTTTTTTACAAAGGAAAGAAAACACCTATAAAACATTTAGATTGAATTGAATAATCCATAACTTTACAAAAGGGGAGAAAGAGACTCCATTTTGCTTAAAACTAAACTAATAACATTTTTTAACAATAATTTGATTAACTAATTTTCTTAGTTCATTCCTTCAGATAAAATCCTTTAACCCATAAAAAGCAGACTGCTTGAACAAAACCTTTCGCAGGAATTTCTCCTTCTCAAAATGAAATAGTTTCTACATCGTGATTTCACCAAAGAAAAAAAAGCTTTCTTTTTCACTGATGCAAGTGGTTGCTTTTTCTAGAACCCTTTCGTCCACTGCGGTCAAGATGAAGTTCTCTAGAATTCACTTAGCCGTGAAAATGGAGGCAGTCCCAAGTAATTGTTTCCTGCAACATAACAGGTCCATGGACTCGAAATGACACGGACTGTTGCCTTTGACAAATATTCTTAAGCCTCGTTTTTCTGGACATTTAGTAACCATTAATATTCAGTTGTAATTATAGGAGACTGGGAATATTATAGGTATAGGACAATTAGCTTGTTATGGTGACTGTCTTACCTTTAAAATTATAGAAAAGTAAAATTAAACGTAATTTCTGGAAACACGTATTGCTTATATTTTGCTTTTGATAAATAATTTCTGTAGTCTATTTTACTTTGTATATTGTTTGTAAAGTCATGTTTTTATACAAATGTAGATTTACTTAAGGGATTTACTCCGTGCCTAACTAGCGTCAAATTACCACTAGAGGCGCTACAGTCACTCTCGTCTCGTATTATAATGAATAGTACCAATAACTCGTATTAATCACCACTAGGAGGCGCTGCAATCACTCTTTTGATAGCGCATCATCATTTTACTATACTTCCGCCATTAGTTAAAAGGCCATAAATTTCCAAAAAATTAAATCCATATTTCGACACTTTCTTGTTAGACTTTAGAAAAGAATATTTTCATTTTATTGAATGGCCCAAGTTCATGCAAAAAAAAAAAAAAAATAATAATAAAAAATAATAATAATAATAATTTTAAAGGACGAACACAAAAGCGTCAAAATATGCATTTGAATTTTTTTCGATTTAGGTTTTTCTTTTAACTAATTATAGTATAGGTAGACATTTGCCTTACAACTTTAGCATTATCCGTTTGAAACTTATGCGAGTACCTGGAGATTTAAATTTACAAACTACACCATTCTTATTTTAACTGTCAATGTTAGTAACTATGTCGCCCATTTAGTATAGTGGTTAGCGCATCAGATTACCACGCATGGATGTAAGACATGGATGTCCTAATTTAGTGGCAACGTTGTCCTCCCCCCCCCCATCCCCTCTCCACTGTGTGCCACCTTTCACAAGAGGCCAAGTGACTGTGTGCATTTAGGCCCGCTATTAGAAAAAAAAAATATTATTAACTCTTAAGGAACCAGTATACATACTGTGTAAGAAATCAGAATTTGATGCCATTTAATTGATTAAGATTGAGTAAAATTTAAGTACCTAATTCGGGTCTAATTGCACCATTTATTACTTAATTTAAATTTATTTTGAGCTTTAAATTTAATGATAAATAATACAGTATGAATTGTTTCTGGGAACTTATAATTATAAATATAACTTAAGTAGCTTTTTTCATGGAATTTTGTTTTGAAAGTGTTTAAAACTTTCCACAATTTAATTAAAAAAAAAGTGCGAGACTCAAAATGAAGTTAAAAATCAATCATCGCATGAGTGTATTCGACCCCAGTAATTTCCCTGCCTTGTTATACACTTTAAATTACATAAAATTTATTATTTGGTTGATTGAAGTATTGATTGAAGTAATGCCTGGTGAAAAATAAAGTCTAACTCTGACAAAAACTAGTTACTCACAAATGAAGTTAAAGTTTACGGAAGTGCTTTAACAACAATGTGTACTTGGATGTATCATAAAATTAATCTACTTAAAAAAGTATTTTGAATATCATAAAGTACATAGTACCGTTTAAAGTGACTAATTTCAAGAATGTTTAAAAAAAATAAAATAAATAAAGGGTTATCACAAAGCTTGCAATTTCCAATGTTTACTGATACCTCAAATTAAAATTTTAAGTAGAATTTGAACTAATAAAATTCAGACCCCCTTAACCTTATCACAAAGTAAATCCTTTCTTTGAAACAAAACCCGAGTCATATGCATATTTGATGACTAATAATGCAAACCTAAGTTTGTTAAATTAAGATTTTGAGAACCCAATTCTTCCACAATGAGTTCGCACTCCCCCATAGCAAATGCTTCCGAGCCTTGATTAGATCTTGAGATCACGTCTTTCAATTAGCAGAACCGCCTATGAAAGTTAATTACAAGATCCCATTAAAAGTTTCGTTGGCCGAATGCTTCCTTCTCGGAGGACTTCATACATCACAAGTAGTAGGCTGTTGCTATGGTAACGAAGACAACTGGACACTACTCATTACGGACTGGAGGGGGATGGGAAGGAAAAAATGGGGAAAGAGTAGTGTTAATTAATCGATCATGTACTTATACGATGTCTGAATTGTTTTTTTTTCTCTTCGCTTTGTTTCATGTTAATCGAAGAAATTGCTTGCTTTTGAAAATGTTTACAAAAGTGCTTTTTGTAGATGGGTAAATCTGTTTAGGGGTTTGGAAACGAGTATTAGTTTAGTAAGTTTTTATGTGGATAATTATTGATTGTTAGTTCTTTATTCATTTATATCAAACTTAAATCAACAATCTCTTTTAGTGCTGTATAAATGAGAAAGTTTTCTTTTAAATTATTTATAAAGCGATATTGAGTATACTGTTTCTATTTTTTCTCTGAAATTTTTATAAATGATATTGAGAATACTGCATCAGTAACATTATCATAAATCATGTTGCGTATATTATTTCTCTGTAGTTGAAAAGTTTTCTCTCTAAATTATTATAAATGATATTGAGAATACTGCATCACTAGTTGTTTAGTTTTCTATCTTACATTATCATAAATCATGTTGCGTATACTGTTTCTTTGTAGTTGAAAAGTTTTCTCTCTAAATTATTATAAATGATATTGAGTACACTTTTTCTGTAGTTGTAAAGTTTTCTCTCTTAAATTATTCTAAACAATATTGAGTATACTGCTTCGATAATCGTCAAGTTTCGTTTCCTAAATTATTCAAAAATTGAGTGTACTATTTCCCTAGTAATTTTGTCATTTGCCCAAAGCTGGATAAACTATACTGAAAGTTTTGAAATGTTGATGCACAGTTTTAAAACGGAAATATTTTATTTATAAGATAGCATGGAAGGCTAAAACATATGTTTTATTAGACAAAATTTGAAACTTAATGAATTTTTTAAAAAGTTTTAGAATTTTTAAAATTTAGAGCACTAAGTGAATTATTTTTTTTAAATAAAATTTAGTTTTTAATTAATAATACTTCCAAATACGTAAAAATTATAGTTTTATAGGCTTAAATAAAAAAAAAAGTTTGAAGGGTACCAAGTCACCTTAATTAACAAGGATTCAAAACCAGTTAAACAAAAAGGGGCAATTGGTGGAAAATAGTGCCATCTATCGGTCATTACTAATATTAATTCTTATTAGTAATAACCGATAGATGGCGCTGTTTTTTCATCAATGGCGCTGCTTTTTTTTACACCTAGGTTTGATACGCAGTTGTAATAATGGCTAGGAGTGATAATGAATGATTATATTTAACCGTAGTCGGGTCTATCAAGCCCAGGCCCAGCGCCAATTATTCTACAGGAGACGTGTTTAATTAAAAACGCACGTAAGGTATTTATTTATCAATAGCTATAATGTTTGAGTATTGTACTGACATTCGGATTACTTACGTATACCAAGTTTGAAGTTGATATGATAATGCAAAATAGGATAAAAATGAGTTGAAAGATTTTCCAATTTTTTTTAAATGAATATGGACTAACTATAAATGAGTATGGAAATATATTATTTAGATAAAAAAAACTATAAGGTTTTCAAAGTGAACAATTTCCAGTCCTTCAACATAAATTTAATTTACTTTGCATTATTTTCAATTGTCCTAGATTTCTTTAGTGATACCTTTACAGCTAATGGCATAACTTAGAATAATCTGATTAGGAGTGCTCCAAATGGTAATTAAGCTAAACTTTGTTTACTGTATTTGCATGGTGTTAAGTCATTTTTTCATTCAATATAACTTTGAACGGTAATCAAAAATGTAATTTAAAATACTTTATTTTACTTACTTTATTAATGATAATGATTAATGGTTTATTTAATGATTTCTTAATATTTATTTGAATAAATATGCAGGGTGGTTACCTTATTAGGTATTGTACCTAATGAGTGAATAACTACACATATTAGAGGTCGGAAATATCGATCAAAATAAATATCGATACCATATCGTTGCATAGAAAAAAATATCGATAAAATATTGATATATCGATACATGATTTTTTTAAATTTGATTTTCAATTTTGCCAGAAACAAAGTTTTTCAGGGCAAATTTCTACTTTTCACGGTTGCTTTTTGTAAGGTGACTACTTTTTCAACTGAAATGGATCTATTACAAAAAAAAAGTTCTATTTTAACTTAATTGGTGCAGTGATTTTAAGAAGAATTTATATAATTTTCAATAGCTTTTAAAGTGTAGGGCAAAATATTGAATATTGGTGAAATTTTAACTGTCTCTCAGCCAAGTTCAAACTTTAGTTTTAAAGTTTTTGAAAAGGGAATAAAGAAAATCGAAAAAACACATGGAACTACAAATCGATCATCAAAAAACTAAAAATGTTTAAAAGTATCGGTGACTTTTATCGATATTTTTAACATCGATATTTTTTTAGAAATATCGATACAAATATCGTCGTATCGATATATCGCCGACCTCTAACACATATATCATTATTTTTAACTACGAATTGATATACACTAATACAAATTGATGGTAGACATAGAATAGTTGGGCAAAAGAATGGATTATTTAATGTTAGGAAACCAAACAGGATTTCCAAAACTCAATTATGTGTGATCATACTGTATTAAAGAATTTTCAAATACAAATATATGCATGCACATATATTTTTAAATAAAACGTGAACCCACAAATTAAAGCACCACTAAATGTTCAGCAACATGTTTGAAACTTTCACTTCCCCCTTTTAAGGTGAAACATCCCTTTAATAAGGGCTTTTTGAAGCAGCTCCGTCCATTTAGAGCAAGATGGCTTAATTGAGCGCAGTTAGCACAACTCCGGGATTATGCAGACACTTTTTCCCCACAAAGGGATTTAAAAGCAAAGAAAGATATTTTTGTAAGAATTTCTAACCGAGCAGAACTGTGAGCCTTTATGGAAAAAAGCATCAACCTTTAAAAGTTAAAAACAAAAATAAGTCTCTCTTCTCCAATAAGTAAAGGAAGTTCAAAATGATTATGCGGGCTGGAAAAATACTTTTTTTTCGCTTAATTAATGCCTACGATGTTTTTGCTCATAAATTGGTAATTAATTCCAATTTTCTAAAAGTTTGAGGGGTTGTTGGTTCTTTTCTGCGACGATGAGTATACTCGCGGATTATATGAGGCTTTCAAGGAAGTGTACAGGAGGGTTTCTGCAGTTATAAATGGCTTTAGCTCTTACAAATGCGCTAAGAGGTTTATTATTCCTTCAGTATATCGATAGTTTTTAACAACGAATTGCTAGTAAAAACGGCACTTTTCTTAAATCCACTGAAACAGCGTCATTTAAACTCTGCAATATTCGGAACAAATTCTTTAAAAATATTAGAGGCCTTCAACGCAATGCATGTCGTTTATTTTCATTACGGAACTTAAGTACTTTAGATAATCCTTCTTTAAGTATATTGTTGGCCCCATTAATTAAATATGCTGAGTTTGAAGTGGCGAAGAAGTGTTTTTATATTCAAAATTCCCTGCTTCTGAAATGTAGGTAAGTTAATGACTTCGGCGATAAATTAGCCGGAAATAACTGCGATTTTCTTTCAGTAATGCTTCGAAGGCTTATTTTAATATTTAGCTATTGTGTTGGTTCATCTTTCTTTCGAAATTTTGGTGCACTTGAAATTGTGTTCGTTAACTGGCCTGTCTTTTTTAATTTGGTTAGAAATGAGATGTCCGATGCTTAGGGTTTGAAATGCAGTCAAACTAAACTAACTAGCCGCCTAAATTTCTTTTCCACAAAGATATTTTCTGTCGGATTATTCAAAGTATTTTTATTATAAAGGAGGATAGACACTTAACGCGTCGAGGGATGATCTTGATTAAGGAGGAACCAGTAAACATGATCAATGATCAATTTTAAATGTTCATTTTTTCTGTTATGTCCTTAGATTTAAAGTTAATTTTTATATTTGGTAAAACTACAAATAGCGTTAGAAAACAATTTTCTTTATGAGTTGTAAAAAGAGGGTTATTGCGAAAGATTCAGTAATGTTCAAAACCTAAAATTATGAGAATTATAATATTTTGTTTTATTTATTATGTTTTAACTGATGTCCTAGGACATTTTAACATGACATTGGCTATTGCAAATTTTTCTCACTAAAACTTCTTGTATTGAAGCTAAACTCCATGTATTGAGGTTAAGGGCTCTGTTTACTTTGGATGCATAAAAAAACCGCTAGTTTTATTAATTTTTTTAAAGAATACTGTTATATTTATTGATATGAAACTTGTTAGGCTTAACAAAAACATTCGCAAATTACAAAAAAATTAGTGTGAAATTAGTGTGAAATATTTTTAGTGTGAAAATGAAAGGTAAACAGGAGTCCTCAAAATGTAGGTAGGTGTGCGCTTGTTGAAAAAATCTTAGAAACAACTGAACTGATCCTTATGAAATTTAAACCACATCTTCTGTACACTTATCGCTATATCCCATACTAGAATTATTGCAAAATTTTACTTTTTACTATATTTTTGGCAAAAAACATGCAAAAAAATCCCCACGTTTATCTTTTTTTGTCCGCCATTTTGTTATTTTGCATTTAATTAATAATAGAGGTACGGGATACAGCCACTGTCACACTAAACCTAAAACCATTAAATTTTTTTTGTTTCAGATGGGCTGTTCAGATTTTTTCAACAGCGCACACCTACCTACTTTTTGAGGACTCTTGTTTACCTGGCATTTTCACACTAAAAAAGTGGTTAAAATCACTAATTTTTTTTTTGTAATTTATGAATGTTTTTGTGAGCCTAACAAGTTTGATATCAATAAATATAACAGTATCCTTAAAAAAAAAAAAAAAAAAAAAAAAAAAAAAAAAAAAAAAAAGTAGCGTTTTTTTATGCATCCAACAGAGCCCTTAAACTCTTTTTTTATCATACTTATAAGTCCCCCAAGATAAGCTTTATACGGTTGCAACTTCCCCAGTCGCACGATAACTATGGCCAATATTGAATGACATTGGACAATCCCGATGTAGAAAGTTCTATACAGATTGTTGGAGCGATATTGGACATTCTCACCCAATGCTGGATGAAATACATTATAAGTTTTGAAATTTCGACGCACAATTTTAATATTGAAATATTTTATTTATAAGATAGGACAAAGGACAAATATATATTTTATGGTGATTTTGACCTGTTTTATTTTTTTAAAAATTGTGTAGTTTTGACCAATGCTTGAGTTTTTGTCAGAATTGAGCCATCTTCCAAAAACCCTGTTTCAGACAATAACCAATACTGGTGTGTTACCTTGGTTTGTTGATAGTTGGACAGCTCAATGGAAGTACCCAGTAAGCGTAATGGTTTGCTTTGATGACTGCTTGCTATTTTCATGAAGCCACGCAATTTGACATGAAATGCGCACAGTTACTTAATTTCAATGCTCATAGTAAAAAATATAATTCAGAAAGATTTAATTCTTACAACATTTAAAATCATTAGTTTCATTCTGAAACCATGTGGCGAACTTCAATTACTGTGAGGCATAGGAGGGTATTATCAAATGGTGGTATGTGTACAGGAACGTTGTGATTCCATTATCCAAAAGGAATAGTTTGATTAAAATTATATCATCGGTGTATTTAAATTTTGGTGTAAAATTAATTTTTCATAAATTTCATATCTTTGTACATAATTTTGTCTCAACTTAATACTTTCATCAGACAGTTGCGTATTGATTGTCGGACTGACTGGTAGGAGTTTTTCGAGGTTTTCTGCCATTCGAGATGAAAATGCTTGGTAATTATATGCAAGCATATTTTCCCTATTGTCACGTAGCACAAAGCAGCAACGGATGATAATTAAACAAAATTACTTCACATGAAGTTGAAGTTTTTCTGCTCATACGAGGAAGGAAAATTAAATATCCATACATGTCTAGTGTCCTTCGAGAAATTATTACGGATATTGATTTGTTTACCTACCGGAAAACTGTATTCAAGAATATCGTACGATATATGTTTTCTACATAGAGAATTGGTAAACTAAAGAATTCTATCAATTCAATTTATAAAGGTTTTACCAAGTTCGTCAACAGATGGCGCTGTTAATTGGTGGAAAACTTTTTAAAAAATTGGTCTAAATAGTATGCTGCACTAACTATACAACGATGTTTTCAAAATAACCACATCTCCACTAACAACAAGGTACAATAGAAAGGTCGTTTTGTGGTTTTTGCAACATATTCAGGTCGTTTTTTTTTTTTCTCTTTCTTCTTTTTTTTTATTCGCAGGGTTCCCACGGTCATTGAAAGTCATTAAAAGTGTTTAATATTTTTGAACTTGTTTTCAAGGCCTTGAAAGTACTTTAAAATGCTTAGAGGTGTTTAAAAGTCCTTGAAAATGCTTAGCGATTCTTAAAAGTCCTTAATTTTTGCCGATGTCGTGTGCCCAATGTGTTGTGTGCAAAATTTATAACAATACAATTTAGATTTGCTATCCCCGCGGTAACTCCACTTATCAGCAGCGTATCGGAATTCTCGGACATATTTGTATTACGCATGCACCAACTTGTAACTTTTTTGGTAGAATGTACTTTATTAAAAATATATATAGACATGATGTCTGAAAAATAAAAAATAAAAAATTAGAGAAAAACATTATTTAGGTCCTTAAAAGTCATTGTTCATTCTGTGATTTGATTGAGAACTCTGTATTTAACAGGACCCATCTGCGAATGTTGCAATTGTTTCAAAATTAATGGGCCGTATAAAGATCGTCCGTTTTTTTTAATTCATTTTTAAATATACCACTTCTTTTTTTTAACACTTTGTAATTGGTACACTTGAACAATACCTTACAGGGTCAAACATCCAAAACTTAGGCAACATTATCAGAGTTTAATCATAAATCAATTGAAACATTTGTATGAGTGTTTGTATTTAGTGTAGCAGGCTTATTTATTTATAATTATATACTGAAGACTTTACATGCATGTAAACAATCTCTTTTTGGGTGAACCCTAAAAAAATATTAAGACCATTTTGTATAAAACAGACTAAATTATGTGATATTGATCAAAAGAAGCCTAAAAAAATGAAAAATATATTCCTGTCAGCAAATGCGGGCGTATCGAATCTACCCCGTGATCTTTGATTCTTTTTCATAGATAACATTGTCTTTCGCAAAAAGAAAATAATGCCACAAAGAATCTTACCGCCATTTCCATCTGCACCGGGCTTTGGTTCAAATTGGACCGAACATGAGAGCAACTTCAGTTCTAAGCATCCCTATTGGTCCGATCTTGATGGCCTTAGACCTTTATTGGCAACAATGGTCATCTTAAGTCTGGCCAGCGGAAGTTGGCTTGGACAGAAATGGCTGATTACCCTAGGGTCATTGCGTTAAGGTCCAGAGAGGGTGCGCCCTGGAGACTAGTAAATAAATTGATAAGAAAGGCGGGGAAATTGACCAGTGTCCGGCTCTGGACCCTTGGGTTGTTCAAAAAGAGTAGAGAGAGGGAGAGGGGGGAGCGATCGATTTTTTTTAACGTTGACGGGAAGAATTCTTTTATTTTGCTTCCAATGCTAAAACGAACAAAGGAGAGAAAGTGAAAAGCAATCGAACGTGAAAGGGTGGATTTTTGCTGTTGTGCATGCCTATTCAACACATTGCAGATAGATGAAAATTTCCAAATACTATATTCCAAGTACTAAATTTCAGTTTAGTCAGGATTTTTACATACACTGCATTTATGAGACTATTTTTTTTAATTCATTTAACTTTAGTAAATTATAAGGAAATAATATATTAAAGTATTTGTTCAAAATTTAACTATTATTTAACAATTTATCCTTGAAGAGTTAAAAAAGTGTTGCTTAAAAAAGTACAAAGTGATTCAAGGACGGATCAAGAGCTTTGTTACGGAGGGGGCGGTGGCTGTTGAATAACTTAGGTAAATTTTGTTGCTTTAAGTTATATTACTATTCCATGGGATAACTTAACTTTGATTATATAGAATATGTTACAAAGAGATAAAAAGTCTCAATAACATAAAGGCGACATAATGGTTGGCTGCACGTGAATTAACGACAGTAAATAAGAGTTGTCTACAACAGTTGGATTCAGGATAAATTATTGTTAAATATGATAGACAAAACAATCTAACAACGAATAGGTATACACATTGAACATTTTCAAACTATAATTTACTTTGTTGTCTTGATGCGTTCTTGGCTTTTTAATATCTCTTCTTTAGGATGAGGACATTTGTATTAAAAATGTTCAGTGCGTATTCGTCTAATCTTGATTAATTTCATCTAAAGCATGAGAACAACGCACATTATTAATTTGTGCGGTCCATGAATAACGGACGGGGCGATCGCACCTCACTGGATCCGCTAATGAGGTGAATAAAAGTAACAAAAAAATTTTGAAAAATTGATATTGAACGAAAATTTTGGTGTGGAAAATATACAAGTGTCACAGGAATGCTCAGAAAAATATTTTTTTTTTTTAAATGAAGAAAATATTGTTTGCTTTTTATTAATAGATAGTAAGCATAAAAATTTTGCTTATTAATAACCCGCAAACCTTATAAATAACACTAGACAGTGGCTCACAAATAATACCTACAGCGCCATCTGTTGTTGTTAAACTAGCTATTTTTTTTGTTTTTTGTTTGTTGGAAAAAATCCAATTTCTTTCTGTGTATTTCTGAGAAAACTATATCTTTCTACTTTTAAATGTTCGTGAATTATCAAAATTTAAAAAAATCCTGTATCACCCTATATAACGTATATAAACTACACAGTGGATTTTATGGGAATATCGAATTCAATTCCTCTTGGAAAATTAACATAAGACTGTGCTGTTCTTCCTGTTATTAGTTGCCATTGGATATGCTGTTATTTAAAATGAGTAGATAAATTATTTAAAAACGCTTTCTAACTATCTTTATTCTCTAAGTGTACTAATTTGCTAAATAAATATATTTTTAATTATTTCTAAGTATAATTTTATTTAAAATAATATTTAGAATCTAATATTATTTTATCTAAATATAATTTTTGTAAATATAATTTTGTAATATAATTTCTTTCTAAATATAATCTTATACCATTTAAACTATTAGAGTTAAATTGAAGTGTATGATATATGTAAAAGTTGAAAAGAATAGATGCAAACTGAAAATAAATAAGTTAAATAAAAAGTACTATTTAAACTCACTGGCAATTGTTTTCAAACTTCTTTGAAATGTATTAAATTTTTTCCAGCTAGGTTGTTAACGAATAGTCTAAACTTTTAACATCGAAAACTTCTTCATTTTACTTCATTATGAAATTAATTAAATTATATGATATAATTAAAGAGACTTTGAAGTTTGATGTAGAAGTACGAAAATAATTTTATTACTTAATTACGACTATAATAATTAATACTAAAAACATTTAATTAAGTAATATGATATAATTACAACTATATCCTATGTCATAACTTAATTGCAGCTATGTCCATGAGTATTGTTCCAATCATTCTCAAGAAGCATTTTTAGATAATCCTGTTGGTATCAATCAATGTAACAACATCCGTTTGTAGGACCTCAAACGAAAATTCCATGAGGACAAAGATTTAAGTAATAATTATAAGAAAGAATAGATGATAATGTTTTTTCTTGAGAAAATGATAATTTAAATAATAATAATAATTATTATTATTATTACTGTCGTTATTGATGTTGTAATTGTTATTA
This sequence comes from Linyphia triangularis, assembly GCA_963978545.1. Lineage (NCBI taxonomy): Eukaryota > Metazoa > Arthropoda > Arachnida > Araneae > Linyphiidae > Linyphia > Linyphia triangularis. Next base: position 99,954,637 of record OZ021721.1, read on the forward strand.
TTATTATTATTATTATTATTATTATTATTATTATTATTATTATTATTATTATTATTATTATTATTATTATTATTATTATTATTATTATTATTATTATTATTATTATTATTATTGTTGTTATTGTTATTATTATTATTATTATTATTATTATTATTATTATTATTATTATTATTATTATTATTATTATTATTATTATTATTATTATTATTATTATTATTATTATTATTATTATTATTGTTGTTGTTGTTGTTATTTATGTTGTTACTATTATTATTATTATTATTAAAACAATAATAAGGATAATAATAAAGTCTAGAGGAAATTTTTTTTTCCTGCGTTCTATTTGAAACATATATCCATTTTAAGCTGATATACAATGTTTATCAGAAGTTACTGAAACATTCCTTTAAATACTAAATATTCTTGAAAAGTACTAAAACGTTCCTTTAAAAACTAAGTATATTTGAAAAATACCAAAGCATTATAGAAAATCAAAGCAAAAAAATCAAACAAACGCAAATTCAATTCATTTCGCGTGTTTTTAATTTTAAGTACCTCAATTTAATTCTTTTAAAGCGCACAAAAGATTGAACAGTATTTTATTCATCCTCTTTCTAAATGGACTGAGATGGGAAGCAACTTTTCCTTAATGTTGATATTCCATTTAAATAATTTTAACTTTTTCCTCATTCATCGACATTCCTGAATCTCCTCGGTCGGAAGTTCCAAAACACCATTATACACATTTCGTTTAGGATTCGACTTAACTTTTCCCCTTTCCTTCGCCATTTTTGCTTTTCCTTCTTTTCCGAAATTATTCAGATATGCGCAGCGTCCTGTAATTTACTCAATGCTTGTCTGCCTTCTTGGTTTGTTTCTTTTCCCCCCTCTATCTTTACTCCAGGAGACTTTTTCTTTTGCTCCTGGACGGTTAGATCAGGAAGATTCAAAAAGTCCCTCTGGAATCAGCCTCCCATTCGTATTCTAATATGCTTCGTGTTCTAAAATTTCACGAACATTTCTTGTCATTCTTTCTTCTATTTTGCATCATATATTCGATGGACGAAGCATCATTTAACCATTTAGAGGAACGGAGAAATTGTAATGAATTGTTACTCATTTGAAGCTCTGAATCGGAAGCCCTTCATTAACTATGCATGAAGACGGTACTCGAAGATGCGCATTATCTTTTTCGGAATTGATTCCAATGGACGTGGATGCCCGCAAATCTGATAGTTTTATTCGATGATGCAAGAATGTAAAGTATCTTTCGAGCAAAATATTACAGCGCATGAAGTGGTATTTGTATTGATGAGATCGTTTGTTTCAATGGGACCATTCATTTGTTTCTATTTCGATTGGAAAGTGCCTTTCGAATGACGGGAAATTCGTTTGTTCATATAAAAGTTCATCTTATGTGTTTACAAATAGGCTTAAAGTTTACTTTTATTTACATTGAATGATGAATGTTCGTAAACATTATGAAGCTGAAAATAATATAGTAAGTTTAAAGGATTCATAATTTTATCTCGAAGGAATCATTTATGTTATTTGTTTTGATGCCTGAATGTCTTGAAATATGCATTGAGGCTAATTCTCGAAGATAGACTTTAACTCTTTTGGAATTTATTTTGGATGAAAGTGGATGACCGTTAGTAATTTACAATGAATGATGAATGGCCCTAAATATTACAAAATTAAAAATAATGTTGTATGGTAAAAGGAATCTAAATTTTATCTTGAATTCCCCTATTATGTCAATTGTTTTTATGCTTGAATATCTTGAAATATGCATTGAGGTTAACTCTCGAAGATACACATTTTCTTTTTTGGAATTTATTTTGGATGAAAGTGGATGACCGTTAGTAATTTACAATGAATGATGAATGGCCCTAAATATTACAAAATTAAAAATAATGTTGTATGGTAAAAGGAATCTAAATTTTATCTTGAATTCCCCTATTATGTCAATTGTTTTTATGCTTGAATATCTTGAAATATGCATTGAGGTTAACTCTCGAAGATACACATTTTCTTTTTTGGAATTTATTTTGGATGAAAGTGGATGACCATAAGCTATTTTTCAGTGAATTATGCATGCCTCTAAACATTGTAAAACTGAAAATAAGATTGTATGGTCAAGGGAATCTAAATGAAATCTCGAATTCACCTATTATATCCATTGTTTTGACGACTGATTGTCTTGAAATATGCACTGAGGCTAGTTCCCTATGTTGTATCTTATATTTTTCGGATTTATTTTATATAATATTGGATGACCGTAAATAATATGACTTCATTTTCTGATATTTTCTGACATTTTCTGAGTATTTTCAGGTCACATTATCACATCAAATGAGTTATTATTTCCCTATAGTATTCTACATATGGTAGAATACTCATAGCATATTACATATGGTGAAACTGATTTTTTAGTTTAGACGGCAGTATTATACAGTTAAAAGGGAAAGTTTGCATTGAAGTTCTTTTCTCATGCTAAATATTTTAAGTGTTCTGTATTAGTTTCATAATATTCTTAGAATAATGTGTAATCAATGTGTGTGGTAGTAATATTCATAGTATCTATTATTTCTAAGTATTTGCAGGAATTTCTTTTTGAATTGTTATAAAAAATATTGTTTTCTATTTTTCATCGGGATTTGGTGTCAAATCATAAGTAAAAATAAATATATACATTCAAAATGATTTCTAAACGTTTTTGTTTCGTTTTCATAAATTTGATGTCAATAAGATTTTTCCAACTAAACAGATTACTACCTAGTATCTTTTAATACAAGGATAATGGTTCAGACTGATAGCCCATCCTTTTAGGAGCAAACCTCGTAACTACAAAAGATTAACAAAAATAGCCTTTAGAAACTAAGAAATAATATTTTTATTTTTTATTTTAAACATCACTTAAATTGGTTTCGGAGATTTATTTCAAACAATAAGGTTCCAAATCAATTGCAGTCTTTAAGAAATACAGATACACCATTTATCTTTAACATTGGACATCGATTTACAAGGTGTCCCATCGATCTTCTACAAAGCATAATTTTTCCCGATTAGAGATAGAGCATCACTTTTAAAATTGACACATTTTTCCCATAGAGGCTGTTTTAAATTACAATAATTTTTTTTAATAAATTTTTCATGGAATTCCCACTGTCTTTTTATGAATCCTTACATTATTTTTTAATTTCAAATGATTTTATATCTCCAATAACAAACGAAATGAGCCCCATAACAATCTTTTTTGGGATATCTTTTGTACTACAATCAATAAGACTCTTTTTTTTTTTTTTGCTCCACCTAACTATTCCTTTCTCACCTGGCTCAAAATAATCCTGGACCCAAGAAGAACAAAGACTTCAGCCTCTCCGATCAATACTCACTGATAAAGTAGGTCTATCGACGGTCGATTTTTAACCTTCCTTTCCTCCAAGAATCGTCCCTGGGAGATCCCCAAAAGCAGTGGCTTTTCCCCATTTCAATCAAGTCTTGGTTTGTCCCACAAGAACCCTGCTCCCGAATACACCTCGTTTGATACCGATCTCTACGAGTCCCTTGTGACCTTAGAACCTAAGGTCAAGCACTCCCTGTTTTTCTAATTTTAATAGAAGTAAGAGGTGTTGATTACGTGTCTCGCAGTCCGGAGTTATAACCTAGGGATGTTCCAGGTTTCATTGTCCCCTTGGGTCTCGGCGAGACGCTTCCCTTATTTCACTTCGGGACTTTTGTGTCCCAACCTGGGACATAATCCGATCGGTTATGCTCATGTAGGATCAAGTTATTAGTTGCCTCGGAGGAGTTGTTTGCTTCCACTAAACGCGATGTCTTTGAACTGGGTATGCTTGTTCGGCTATTAACGCTCTCCAGGGGACATTCCGGGTTTGCTGGCGTGGCTTTTGCGCGGAGGACATTCAAAGGCTTCTTTTCGAATAGCCCTGGATAAAGACTTAGGTTTCAAAATGGATTGCGGCCCTCGCAATGTTTGGTTACGGTAATTGGATTCATCGTAAGGGTGAGTGGAGTTTGAATTTTTGGGGTGGGGTGCTTTTAGTTTTTTAGATAGAAATGACGTACTGCTTTAAACTAGTGAAGAAACTTAGATGCTGGTGTAATTTGAATTAAGCACCAAAAATAATAAATACTGGCCAGAAAGATTACAGTTTTCATTCTTTATGGGAAATCCTGTTTTTAATTTGGAAAAAACTAACTAATCAAAACACAAATTTAACTATAAAAGCTTTTGGGGCTGTTCCAACTTTTATATGCAATGGTAATTTTAAAGCAATTTTTTGCATAGATCGATTTTCCATATTTAACCAGTATGAAGAAAACCATTGATTCCATGTCATGAGCTAACTTTTTTTCTGCCCCCAAAACTTCATAGAATGTATTGTCTTTTACAGCGAGTCTATCTGCAAAATTTCAGACCGATTTGATGACAAGTTGGTTAATTAGTCCACTGAAGAGTCAATAGAAACATGTGTATCAGCGGCTTTCTAGTGACAAACATCCAAAATTTGATAGAATGGATTTTCATGGACAATGAATCTATTTGCCAAAGTTTAGCTTGATTGGATGATGGTAAGTGGGTTAATTATCCCTCTGCAAATTTGTCAGTAACAAACAAATGAAAGAGCGAACAAACAATTATGCAAAAACTTAAAATAATTTAATTTTTTTTGTCAGATTGCCCGTTAATTCACTTAGTACATTCTTAGTATATTAGGTAGCCAGTTTTCAAGCCATATTTGTAGCCAAACTCGCAAACTTGGCGATATGTTTGTTTCATAGGTAGAGAAAAAATTGATTCCTAAACTCTGCTTAGGATTCCTTCTTTGCATGGTCTGCACGCTATCCGATAATCAGAGTCGGGAAATTAGCTCAGCTTCTTTAATATTAAATGAAACGTTTTTTTATATACCCAATATAAACTTGGAAACTTTATTCAATTATGTGTAAGGCATTCAGTAAAAACATCCACTCTATCCAATTACTATTAATTTAATTTTGGTTGTTTGTTTAAAATTTGATACAATTGTTAACCAAAGATTTTGTCAAAACTTATAATAAGATTGAGTGAATTTGCATTTGTTTGGCATTCTTTATTAGAATATTTATTGTGATTTTCGACAAATTTGTTTTTCTATAATTTCTTTTCTGTAATTTCTGTAATTTTTAATTTTTAGCTGATTACGCTAGCATGCATTTTTAGTAGAATTTGTCCAGTGGTATTTATTCCTAAATTATTAAACTTTACTGAAAGTATTCTCATTGAAGCCTTTATTGAAAGTGTTTTCTCAGTGCAGTCTCATATGAGCCATTTTTAGTAGAATTTGTCCAGTGGTATTTATTCCTAAATTATTAAACTTTACTGAAAGCATTCTAATGGAAGCCTTTATTGAAAGTGTTTTCTCAGTGCAGTCTCATATGAGCCATTTTTAGTAGAATTTGTCCAGTGGTATTTATTCCTAAATTATTAAACTTTACTGAAAGCATTCTAATGGAAGCCTTTATTGAAAGTGTTTTCTCAGTGCAGTCTCATATGAGCCATTTTTAGTAGAATTTGTCCAGTGGTATTTATTCCTAAATTATTAAACTTTACTGAAAGCATTCTAATGGAAGCCTTTATTGAAAGTGTTTTCTCAGTGCAGTCTCATATGAGCCATTTTTAGTAGAATTTGTCCAGTGGTATTTATTCCTAAATTATTAAACTTTACTGAAAGCATTCTCATGGAAGCCTTTATTGAAAGTGTTTTCTCAGTGCAGTCTCATATGAGCCTCTCTGAAAGGGTTTCATCTTTACTAATAGTGTTTTCTCATATAAATCTTTATTGACAGTCTTCTTTTTTAAATACTCAAAAATCTGTTTGAGTAAATAGATACCAATAAATACTCAAAAGAAGCTACTTAATTATCTCTTCTTACATTAATGATTAAAGTAAAATACCTTACCTCATGTTATTAAGTACAATATTCCAAATTTTACTAAGTTTAATCTATGTCCGTTTTGTCCACCTACTATAAAACCGAAAAATATGAAATATAAGGAATATTATAATTTCCCATTTGCTTTGAACTAAAAATTAAAAATTCAACTAATGTTATGAAGTACAATAAAGTAAAATACAGTTGACTCACCTCATGTTATAAAGTACAATATTCCAAATTTTACTAAGTTTAATCTATGTCTGTTTTGTCCACATCTCAATAAACAGAATAATACGAAACATAATGAATATTATAATTTCCCATTTGCCTTAAACTAAAAATAAAAGGTCAACTAATATTCCGAACTAATTTTACGCAACAGCCTTCCAAGTTTTCATATATAATATAAGCTGTTAATTGGAAGTTATACATACGTACTTAAAATTCAAATCAAATTGAAAAACAAAACTTACGAGTAGGGTTTTTTGTCATTTTCAATAAAAACCTGACTAAAGTAATTAAAGCATATAAAAAATTTATCAATAGTACAATAGTATTTAAGTTTTTAATTGTAAAATAAAAATTGCTATCCATTTTAATCCAACTGAACCTATTTTTTTATTTGCTTATATTGATGTAAAAAAAGTCAAGTATAAGTTGTAAAACAGTGTATTTGGAAATAAATCCTATTTTCAAGTAAATTTCGTTTTGAATTTAAGTAAGACTGGTATTTAATTTTCAACCAAATCCAAGACTCTAATTCAATGATTCATTACTCTGAAGCACTCTTGTAAAAGAAAATCTTATTTCTGCATGAACTAACTAAACTACATAAATTAAGTCAAGATTAAAAAATTCTTAAAGAAAGTATGGATAGCCAATCAAATACTCTATTCGTTAAGATATCACCTTTTCAACAATGTAGTCATGAGTTGCAAGAATCTAAATCAATGATACCCCAATCAAAAACACTTGTATAAGAAGAAAACTTTGTTCCCCTACTAATTCAAATAACAGACGAATTCGTGATTAAAAATATTTTTAAAGATAGATTTGATAGAAGATCATCTACTCTATTCGTAAAGATATCACTTCTCTTTAACAATGGTAGAATAGTCATGTGGTCCACGACTCTAAATCAATGATACTTTACTAGAAAGCACTTGTTTAAAAACACTTTATTTATTTCTCTATTAACTAATTCAGTAATGCAAGCTTATTCGATATTTAAAAAAAAAAATCTCCAAGCAAAGTATGAATATACAGCCAGATACTCTATTGTTAAATATATCACTTCTCTTAAACAATGATAGAATTGTCATATGCTCTACGGCTCTAAATCAATGATACTTTACTAGAAAGCACCTGTATAAAAAAAACTCTTATTTATTTCTCTATTAACTAATTCAGTTATGCAAGCTAATTCGATATTTAAAAAAAAATCTCCAAGTAAAGTATGAATATACAGCCAGATACTCTATTGTTAAAGATATCTCTTCTCTTAAACAATGGTAGAATAGTCATGTGCTCCACGACTCTGATACTTTACTAGAAAGCACTTGTTTAAGAAAACCTTATTTATTTCTCTATTAACTAATTCAGTTATGCAAGCTTATTCGATATTTAAAAAAAAAAAATCTCCAAGCAAAGTATGAATATACAGCCAGATACTCTATTGTTAAAGATATCTCTTCTCTTAAACAATGGTAGAATTGTCATGTGCTCCACGGCTCTAAATCAATGATACCTTACTAGAAAGCAACTGTATATATATAAAAAAAAACTTATTTATTTCTCTATTAACTAATTCAGTTAGGCAAGCTAATTCTATATTTAAAAGAAAAAAATCTCCAAGCAAAGTATGAATATACAGCCAGATACTCTATTGTTAAAGATATCTCTTCTCTTAAACAATGGTAGAATTGTCATGTGCTCCACGACTCTAAATCAATGATACCTTACTCGAAAGCACTTGTATAAAAAAACCTTATTTCCCCCGGCTTTCATAACGACGCTCCGTCGTGACGCAAAAACTTGCGACGCATCCCATACTCTTTACATCTTTTTTTTTTTTTTTTTTTTTTTTTTTGCTTTTTTTTTTTTTTTTTGCATCTGCTGTACTTGGGTAACGAACACGATTTGAGACTTTATGCTCAGACAGTGTATAAAGTATCTTCCCCCACGTCACATGCTGAAAATCACTTTTTGTGAAATCGAAACTTCTTTAGACGCGGGGACAACTGTTGTTACAGACAGCGGAGCGCGATACTTTGTAGCTTGAGTTGTGAATCAAAGCGCTCTACACTTTTTGTGACATATCATTGCGCTCTACACTTTTGTGACATAAACCCCCCTATCTTCAGGGAGGGATTCCTGTAGGAATAGGCAAGGGAAGATTGGCGTATAGAACGTTAAACTAGAGATAAAAATAGAAAAGAAAAGTTGGGAGATCGGATCGGATCCTAGTTTTATATCCTAGACCAAAAGGTTCGCGAAATGTCTTTATGACCCTGGTGGAAACGCTTTTAGTATTTTAGAGGGAAACTGCCGGTTTTTTAGAAGCTTTTTTATCCGTTGAAGAACAGTGTTCGAGGTTCGGTTTATTCGAATCACTCGAAACTATATGAAAGTGGTCCTATTTCTTAAAAGTTACTTACTTAAATAAGTATGTAGTTTAATTGTAAAGACTATTTAAATTGGACTGGTTTATTTACTTACACCTATTAAAAGGTACCTTAGAGAAAAACTATACCTTTTGAGAGTATTTTTTATCCGTTGAAGAACAGTGTTCGAGGTTCGGTTTATTCGAATCACTCGAAACTATATGAAAGTGGTCCTATTTCTTAAAAGTTACTTACTTAAATAAGTATGTAGTTTAATTGTAAAGACTATTTAAATTGGACTGGTTTATTTACTTACACCCATTAAAAGGTACCTTAGGGAGAAACTATACCTTTTGGGAGTCTTTTTTATCCGTTGAAGAATTGTGTTCGAGGTTCAGTTTATTCGAATGACTCAAACTATATAAAAGTAGTCTTAATTTTTAAACTTACCTGCTTAAATAAGTATATAGATTAATCGTGTAGACTATTTCAACTGTTTACACCTATTAATTTAATCCTTTTATAAGATATCATAGGGAGAACTGGTTTTTAAGAATCTTTTTCATCCGTTGCAGAACAGTGTTCGAGGACTGGTTTATTCGAATGACTCAAACTATATAAAAATAGTCTTATTTCTTTAAACTTGCATGCTTAAATAAGTATATAGATAAATTGTATAGGCAATTTTAATTGTTTAAACTTAATAATTTAATCCTTTAATAAGGCATCATAGGGAGAACTGGTTTTTAAGAATCTTTTTCATCCGTTGCAGAACAGTGTTCGAGGACTGGTTTATTCGAATGACTCAAACTATATAAAAATAGTCTTATTTCTTTAAACTTGCATGCTTAAATAAGTATATAGATAAATTGTATAGGCAATTTTAATTGTTTAAACTTAATAATTTAATCCTTTAATAAGGCATCATAGGGAGAACTGGTTTTTAAGAATCTTTTTCATCCGTTGCAGAACAGTGTTCGAGGACTGGTTTATTCGAATGACTCAAACTATATAAAAATAGTCTTATTTCTTTAAACTTGCATGCTTAAATAAGTATATAGATAAATTGTATAGGCAATTTTAATTGTTTAAACTTAATAATTTAATCCTTTAATAAGGCATCATAGGGAGAACTGGTTTTTAAGAATCTTTTTCATACGTAGTAGAACAATGTTCGAAGTCTGGTTTATTCGAACTACTCAAACTCTATATAAAAGCAGTTCTATTTCTTTAAAGTTACTGGCTTAAATAAGTATATAGTTTAATTGTATAGAATATGTAAATTCTACTGAATTAGGCTGGTTTATTAACTTACACTTTTTACAAGGTGTTTTTGGGAGACATTGCTGGCCCATTGAGAAGTTTTTTAATCCTTTCAAATCGTAATGTTTGAGGTATGGCTATTTTCCATGACTCAGAAAGTATTTAAAAGTAATCCTGTTTTTAAAAGCTGCTTGTTTGAATAATTGTATCGTCTAATTGATTTGAATATTTAAGAAACCTTATAAGCTGCTTGTGAGTGGCTTCGGGAAATGAAACACTTTTCCTGCCGAATAAGGTTTCAGACAAAAAAAAATTATACTTCTGGAACCTCAGAACCACTGAAAAGTGATTCAAATCTAACGGTTATTTTGTAAACAATTGTTGATCCATTCAGAATAGAGACTCAATTTAAATATAAAGAATACACATAGTTTTTAACATAAAATTATAATTTATTTTCATGTTTTGGTTCAAACCAACAAATAGAATTGATTATAGACAAGTTTCAAGTTTAGCAAAATCCTTTTAATAAATAAATAAATAAATAAATGAATAAATAAATAAATAAATAAATAAATAAATAAATAAATAAATAAATAAATAAATAAATAAATAAATAAATAAATAAATAAATAAATAAATAAATAAATAAATAAATAAATAAATAAATAAATAAATAAATAAATAAATAAATAAATAAATAAATAAACAAACAAATAAACAAACAAACAAACAAACAAATTTTCATCTTTTTAAAAGTGATATTCTTTAGTTAAACCCAAATATTTCATCTGAAATCTAACATGTTACGAAACTTTCATTTTGAATGTTCTTTTTTATACTTTTCTACTTGTGTTTATAAATTTGGTTGAGATGAGATATTTTTCTTTGCTACTAGCAGCCATAGTTTACTGGACTATACTGAAGCTTAACAACTGACATTTTATGATTGAAAATAATTTCTATTAAAATAAGATACTTTTATGTTTATACAGGATGGTTGTGATAAAACTTCACTTTAAAACAATATATTGTAGCTGAAACGGGTAAGAGATTGAAACCAAATTTAGTATATATGCATGAAATGCACTCAAAGAATTAAAAAAAAAAAAAAAAAAAAAAAAAAAAATCACAGATTTCCTCTAGCTTGCATGGAAAAGGACAAATTCAACAAAGGAAATGAATTACATGGTATGCATATACAATTTGAGCATTTGTTAACTAGTTTTTGATCATTATGTCATCGGGCTAAGTTAACTTTCAAATGAAAAATACAACGCATAATTGTAAATTCATTATTCATCTAAAGCGTTCTAGCCTTTAAATTGGTACATCATTTATCAAATTCGTTTTTGTATAAGGGGAGAAAAAGTGATCGTCACAAAAATAACCTTCCAGAGATAATATAAAAGATAATAATAAAAAAACTTTTGAATGTCAGGTTTCAATGACGGCGCCGTTAGCTCATCACTTACGAGATAAAAAAAAACTTGCATAAAATGTTGAGTATACAGCGCTTAATGTCGATATAGATCACACCAGAGTCTGTTGAAATTGTTTTGCATCAAACCCCATTTTTAAGTATAATTTGAGGACTGGAGAAGCAAAGGGGTTCAAGTGACTTTCCGTAAATTTTGTTAAAATACACTTTAAAATTTATTATTTATATTAAATTTGTATGAAGTTTATTTGTTGTTCAAATAGTAACTTCTGGAATGAAGATACCACTAGTTATCATAGAATTTAATATAAATAAGAAACTTTAAAGTGTATTTCTCAAAAGTTGCGAAAAGTCACTTGTAGTACCCTCTTTTCTTCTCAGGCCGTTATTTGACTATTTCTACAGTATCAGAATTTACATATATCCTTAATAAAATAACAGATGCAATTTTACCTTAAATTGAACTACTAGTTAGAAACCAATGCCTAAAGAGCACTGATAGGATGGTAGTCAAATTGCAATATCAATAGCTACTAATGGACAATGGATTTCCCTATTTGGAGGTTAACTCTTGCTCTTGTATCCTTCATTAATTTGAACGAAGAAATTAAAAATAGAATTGAGTTTCAGGAACTGGTTGAATAGTTTTGGGATCAACAAGAAAGGTTTTTGGTACAAGTTCAATGTTCAAAGAACAGTCAGAAATTTGGTATGAATCTAAACAATGAATAACTTAAAATTGCTGAACAATAGAAAATGAACGTCACTAACATGTGAAAGAGAATGGTTGGAAATTTGATATAAAGGTTAACAATGAATAACATAGAAAAAGTTGAATCATAGAGAATAAGTTTTCACTAAAATATTAAAATATGTCACACTTTTAACTTTCCGATCGCGAGTTTTGACTTGATACCTAATTTGATTGACAGTCAGTAAAAGACAGTGAAGCACTTGACCATCTCAACGCCTCATTCCCTCATCATTTCCCGGCGCTCCCATTTCTTTATAAGACATTCCGCGTCGTTACGCAAGAAAAGCAAATACGCACTATCCATCTCCTCGGCAGAAGCGAGCAATGAAAAAAAAAAAAAAAAACTCTACTAATAATAAAAACGCGTTGCCTACGATATCGCTCAGACGGGCCCGGCAAATGACTTCTTTAACGGCCGATGAATAATCGGGCTCGCTTCTTTTCCGGGCAAACAATTTAATAAAATCGCCTTTGCCCTATCCTGCCACCTCAATATTGTTGGCTGATGTAAATTAGGCGTATTACATCCCCTTCTGTTTTCCCGCTGCGAAGGGCATTACGGAAGATAATATGGTAATGCACCCTTCAGGCCGCGACGGCCTAATACAGGCGGCAAATCCCCCAATCATAATTTATATGCATAATCTCCACAACCCTTGTCAGATGGCTCATTACAAGAAGTACCCAAGGGAGATAGGTCTAATCCCTACATATAACAAACACCCTTACGTCCCGAATTGACAGATGTTTGCACTTTTCCCCGGGTTTGCACTAATACCCCGACTCCACTGTGATGGACGCCTTTTACATACTGTTCTCTTATTCTTTCCACCCCGTAGGGATGATTCTTTGACAAGAAAAGGAAAAAACACTGTTTACTCCTCTCTTTTGCCATTCCGATGGATTTTGGCATCTGGATGTCAAGGAAGAGTTTTTCTTTCCTCCGAAATGGAGGACTTTATCATGTTCCTCGAAGGATTTGGGAAAATGGGAGGATCCCTCCCGCACCGAATTCGGGTGGTTAATAAACTGAAAAGATGCTGCTGTTTATGGTGACAGTTACTGTGGACCTTATGAAGGGCAGTCATAAATTATCATTTGAGGTGAAAGCGGTTTATTTTAAGCCTTTTTTCACTGTCAGAAACAAGCATTTTTATTGTAAAATTGCTTATTTCTAAAAGAAGTACAAGTATATCAATTTTTGTTCTTCTACTAGGAATATTTTCACTAGAAAATGGACGTCTTTGTTATCTTTTTAGTAGGATTTGAGGAAATGGGAGGTACCCTTCCAAACGCGATGAACATGGATGTTTAATAAATCTCAAAAAATTGTCGGAACAGTTACTGATGTGGACTTTATCCTGAAAATGAAGGGTGGTTATAAATATTTATTTGAGGTGTGAAAGCGGTTTATTTTAAATATTTTTTTTATGAAAGGAATTCAAAAATAATAATTTGAGATGATGGTGGTATTTTCCCTTTTGTGTAATGCATTGTTAAAAACAAGCGTGTTTAATTTAATTCCTTGATTTAAACGGATTGGCTCAATTATCACACTTTAAACCAATTTTAGATATTGAAGCGAAGTTTCTGAAACAAAATCAGAAGCATTCTTCCTCATATTATTCGGACACTTTATGGGTATTTTAAGCTTTTTTGTTAAGAAACTGCCATTGGAACTGTTTCTAGTAAAGTAATAAGATGCGCTTTCAACGTTTGAGCTTATGGAAATGAGGTTTATGACATGTTAATGTCTTTGCCTATTAAATACAAGAGACATAATGTTTATCTAAAGTTCGTTTGGTTGGTTGTTTTCAGATTATCTGGCACCGTCAGCAACACGAGGGCTATAATGCGCCGAAACATTCATCATTATATAAGCCAACATACATTTACAAACACCCATGGCTAACACGGGACTCGAACCCGCAACCTCGTGGTCTAGAGGCTAGCACGCTAACCACTATACCATTTGGTCGGCCGGAATTCTCGGACATATTTGTATTACGCATGCATCAACTTGTAACTAAAGTTCGGAGATTGGATAGCGTTAGTGAGCTGGAGGTGGAATCAGCTAGTAACAATTTCAATTTTAATTATATACAAATTAAACATAACTGAATTACATTTTTTCTTGAATTTAGCCATAGAAGTTCAGTGAATCTCTCTTGTTCCATGTAAAATATAAAAAAAGTCCAAACCAAGTCATATAATTATATTTCATAATTAATTGAATATCTCATTCAATCTAGATTATTATTCAATTTAGGTCAGCCTTATACTTTGAAGCGTAGCTCTCATAAACCAAAAAAGAGGCCTTAGACATGGGAGATTTGATTTTTTAAATACGATTAAACACGAGGGCGTTTTCATCCATTCGATTTTTCCTGGCTCTTGAAGTCTTTCAATAGGCCAGATCTTGTTCTGTATTAATGTTTCGATTCAATTTTAGTTATAGTTTTTCTGAAAAATAACCCCAGTTCAAATATATTTTTCATTCCAAATTGATAGTACCGGTACAAATTTGTGTTTTGTAATTTCAATGAGCTTGTACATTTGTTACTCATATGAGACTATTCTTTCCATTCCACGATAAAACCGGATAATAATTTTTGTTGTAATTTCAATGAGTTTTTGAATTTGTTGCGCATATGAGAAATCCTTTTCCATTTCCTTACGATAAGACAAGAATACATTTTTGTTTTGAAGTTTCAATGAGTCTTTGAATTTGTTGCACATTTTTGTTTTGTAGTTTCAATGAGTTTGTGAATTTGTTGCGCATATGATATCACCTTTCCCATTGTACTAGGATAAAAATGGGGGAGGGGGAAATATTTTGTAAATTTTAGCAATGAGTTTGTGAATTTTTATGAGCAATGAGTTTGTTTGAATTTTTATATTAATGAGTATGTGAATTTGTTGCGTAATTTTTTGTAATTTCAATGAGTTTGCGAATTTATTGTACATTTTTGTTTTTAATTTCAATTTGTTTGTACATTTGTTGCACATATGAGACCATCTTTTGCATTCCACCGACCAAACGGTATAGTGGTTAGCGTGCTAGCTTTTAGACCGCGAGGTTGCGGGTTCGAGTCCCGTGTAAGGCATGGGTGTTTGTAAATGTATGTTGGCTTGTCAAATGATGAATGTTTCGGCGTATTATAGCCCTCGTGTTGCTGACGGCACCAGATAATCTGAAACAATCAACCAACTTTTGCATTCCACGATAAAACCGGATCACATTTTTTTATGTAATTTCAATGAGTTTCTGAATTTTTTGTGTATATGAGACAACATTTTCCATTCCCTGATGAAAATACAGGAATACATTTTTGTTTCGAAATAAATTTCTGAGTCTGTGAATTTGTTGCACATTTTTTATTTGTAATTTCAATGAGTTTGTGAATAATATTGTACATATATTTTAAAAATGTTAATGTGTTTTTGAATTTATTACACTTAGGGGTCCAAGTTTTCTATTTCATTTTGATAAAAAATGTTTTTTTGCAATTTCAATGAGTCTGACAATGCATATGAGACTTTCCGTATAAGATTTCATGCGAGACAGGAATCTGTCCACATCGGTAGATGAAATTGAAGAGTGAAGGGCCGACAAATGAACGCGTGGTAGGTCATTCAAATGCTAATGTCGCCATTATTTTCTAGAATGCGGATGTCAAGTTGATTTGAATTTCCATGGCGAATCCCAAGACGACCACTTCTTTTTAGAAAATCCCTTTCATTCATCCATTTCGGTTACTCCCCTACACCGACCTGTCATACCGTCCCATTGTCACCGCCGTCTGTCCCCAAGCCTTGGTCTGGATTTGATAGTCACTACCTTCCAATTCTTCTTTATTCCGGGTTTTTCTTCTAAAACCCAGAGGATGGGGAGGAGAGGGGGATATGATTAGAAGTCAAGTCTGTTGTGAGGAACCAGAGCAAAGAATGGGGCCGGAGAAACGGAAAATAAAACGCCTCCACCAAACAAAGATGGAAAGATGGGATACATCATCCCGGGTTTAGCATAATGTGCTCTTCCCTTCATATTCCCAGTTGGGTACAAGCTAACCCTTTTGTTAGGCTGGGGTGTTGACAGGGAGAGGGGATGCTGTAGCGTTGTTGTAGCAGACTCTCATTTTCCTCGGCAAACTGTGTTCGTTCTCGTTTTGTCGTTTCCTTTGATGCGAGGAGAGAATGCGAATGCTTTCCCATTAACGCTTTCCTAGTAGAATTGGGGCGTTTCCCATTAAAATCGAAAGCCGGCGTCGGAATTCGCAGTTTGGATAGGAGAACATTGTGTGGAGATCAAAATTCTGAACTGGGATAATCAAGTCCGCCTTTGTTCGTAGACAATTTTGGACAGAAATTAGCCAGTCCTTCTACGAAAGGAAATTCCGAGCAGTAGTGAAATGCCAAATGACATCATCCATATATCCCACTTTTCATTAATTTTTTCCCTATAAAGGTTTTTTAAATAAACTATTTGTCAGAAGAGGAGGTCTTAGACTTTAAATTAGTAAATCCCATATTAATTTTGGTTTATATAAAGGGGGAAAATAAATCGTCACAAAACTACTTTCAAGAAATAATATATAAGATTTTGAGTCCAGTCATCATTGACGAGAAAAATTTATTAACTTTATGTTAAAATTTTTGAAAAAGTAGGAGGTAGAGGAAAAGGGGGGGAGGGGGTGTCAAGTTTTCATGAAATGAATTTCTTCTTCACCTTTACAATAATTTCTAATGTTTTTATTTTCAATTTTTCTTATTTTGCTTTTCGTTTATTGTTAATTTTTTAATAATATATCTTAGATTTTTATTTTAGTAATTTAGTTTTATTCTTTAAATACTTTGTATATAAAGTGCGATAAGCAAAAATGAATTGCTAATTATTAATATAGTGTTTTTTAATGTTGATCTTTTATTATATGCATAATTTCATACCCCTAACTATTTTTAGCTTGTTATGAAATGGTTCTCGTCTAAATATTAAAGAAAATATTTTTTTTGTAATTTTAATAGTTTTAAAAAGTTTAAATATTTTTTTGAAATAAGAAGCTTTTGTTTCATGTAACTTTCTTTTATTTTACTTTAAAATATTTTATCACCATTTTTAAATCTATGCATTTGAAAGCACTGTCCATTGATTAAGTTTTTTAAGAACAAAACGTTTCGTTCTTTGAGCATGCGAATTAAACAGGGGAGAAACATTTAAATTTTGATTTTCCTCAAAATTAAACTTTTTCCTTAAATGTAAGTACTAAAAAAAGGTTATTTAAAAAGTAACACTGTTCTTCAATTTTTTTAAACAAAGATATTCAAATATTTATTTGATATGCGAAAAGTTAAACAATATTGAATTCTGAATACGATTAAATATTTAATTTTGTGAACATTTTTTTAAATTATAATCTTTCCCTTTTAAGTTTTTATTTCATTAGAATCAGACTGTGAATTTTGTAATGTAAAAAAACTTATTGCAATACATTCATAATATGAAGGTATCATGTGTTATTAATAAAAAATACAACATAAATAAAAAGCACTATAGGTTGATAACTAAAAATCGATAATTAATACAAAAATGTTAAATACACAAAACATTACAAAATGATAACTCCTCTTTCTAATTCAATGTAAAATAACTTTAAAAGTATATGTTAGTATGAACTAATTAACACTTATGCATTACAAACGTGTGGAGAGGGAGAAGCGGGGGGGGGGGGGGGTCTGAGAGAGAAAGAGAGAGAGGTGCTATTTAAGGTATCGACCTCGCTATCTGACCGAAGCTCAACAAACGTTGTAGAATAAGTAGGCAGTCAAATTCTTCTTAAATACGAAATACAAAAAACATTTCAAAAATGAAACTATTGTGGTCTTTGTTTCATAGGCATGCTTCGTTTAAATATATGTTTTAAAAGAGCTTTTGAGTGAAATATTTTAACATCATTTAAACTCCATTGCAGATCTCGAACTTTTTGATAATACATGTACACAAATATGTTTAAATATGCACTGCTAAAAGTATATAACAATTCGTATTTTAAAATCTTCTTTATTAAGTTGATTAAGAAAGCTATAAACACTATTTGCATACAGCGAAAATACTTTTAGATTGAAAGTTAAGCATAACATAAGAGGGTCATAATAATAAGGGGCATTGCATAAATATGAATGCAATATTTAGATTCATACGTCTAGTACTAATTACGCTTAGAATATTTTATTACACAGTAAACTTAAATAATAAAATTAAATTTAAAATATCAAACATCGAAACTTTATTAAATAAAAGCGAAAAATAAATAAAAACTACTAATATTTGAAACTAATAGTTTTAAAATGTTATTATACAGAGATCAAAATATATTAAAATGTAATACACATACATGCATAAAAGACATTGAAATGTATATAAAACATTAAATGATTTAATTTTTAAATTCTTTTAAAAATTATACTAACTTCTTTTCATTAGAAGTTAAAGTTATCTGTTTTAAATGTTGATTTTTGAAATCATACAAATTTCATTTCCTATCGTTTACTGTCTTACACTATGAATTTACTCAAATAATTCATCATTTTAATACATAAAATGCTTTTATTTCAAAATGTTTTAAATTCAAAATTTTCTTTGATTTAATGAAAACTCCCCAAATACGTAAACACTAAATAAAACTCCACATTTCCAATAATTTAAAAACTGTAAAAAAAAACTCCATTCCGTTATCTCAATATAAACAATAATAACAATTTAAAAACCAATAACTTTTCTCCAGATCAGAATTCCCTAACAAAAACCAAACACAAATCCACAAGTATACCCTCATACCAAGATTCGTCCATCCATAACTTCATGGATAAAAGGAGCCAATAACCATCCAGAAAACCTCTCCCCTTTTGTCCACTCATCTCTTCGCTTATGAAACATGCCCAGAAACTCATAACTCTGTTGGCGGATGTCAGATCCCTCCTCCCATCCGCTCCACCTCTTCTTCCAGACATCCACTCCGGATCCCACTTTTCATATCTTCCTTTGTCCACTCATCTATCGGCTTATGAAAAATGCCCAGGAGCTCATAACTCTGATGGAGGATGGGAGATCCCTCCTTTTCTCCGCTCCACCTTCGCTTGCTCCCCATCCTCTTTCGATTGCTCTCCATCCTCTTCACAGTGACTCTCCCCTCCCCGCGAATTTCTCCTGCAATTCATTAATTAGGGTCGATCAAATGGTGCCACAATGAAGAGAGGGGTGGAAAGAAAAGTGTTTGGTTCAAAGAGTTAACTCTATTCTAGAAGGTTTTTTTTTTTTTTTTTTTTTTTTATATCTAAAGTGAGTCAGAGATGGTTTGGGATGTTGCTGGTTAAAATGTTTCGAATCGCTTTCAGAAACTTTGTAGTTCTTGCTTTATTTATCACTACTTACATTTTTCAATAATACTTTTTACCTTTTTTTTTTTAATATTATAACTTTTGTTCATCTTCTCTATAGAAGGTGATTATAATCAAAGTTCAACTTTTAAAAATATGCAAAAAAACACTGTTGAGTGTATGACCTGAAATGTGACCTGAAAATACGTTAAGAAGGAGGAAATGGTATGCTATAAGATTTAAAAAAAAACCTATTTCTAAGTTTTTTCCTTACGCCATAAAAGTTCCCCTTTTTAGCGTTTTTTTATCAGTTTTTCTTTTACATCTTTTTAAGAAGTCGAAGTTTAATTAAAATCAGTCTGTGTATAAAAAAGTGTGTTCTTGAAAGGTGTGTGGGTGTGATTGTCCTTTACAACAATTTAAAGTTTTATTCTGATTTTTACCGAATTTTGCACCTTTAATCATAGAAACATGTTAAAGAAAATTAGCTAAGTGACATTTTTAAAAACCACTTCCATTCCCCTTTTCCAACCCCTAAAGGAGTATGATAATTGCTTGATTTATGCTATATCACTTTGAACTGATTTTTTCTATAGATTTTTTGTTTTACTAATCCAGATTATACAGTCAAATTCAGGGTACAATTTTATTCCGATGTTTTGTTGCTAAGGTGGAAAAATCGAGAATAGAGCATGGTGTGTTTAACTATACAACACGGGGCTCCAGCTATTTGATGATGACTACTTTAGCTAGTTTTTTATATTCTTAACATTTAGCTTTTTTATTTAGATGATTGGGTTGTACTGGTTTTAATTCACTAGTTAAATGTAAAAATATTCTAACACATCAAATATATATCAATCAAATACATAACTTAATATACAAAATAAAGTTATAATTGATTATGAAATATCCTTTGATTATCAAAAAATATATCTACCAATCACAGTTACGTGATATATCTTTAAAGAAATTTCGTATCAGTACTGCTTCATACAAAATAAAAAGTTTTCGTTATTAGTTTGAAATCATCCATCTTATTAATACAATATACAATTGAATAATACGTCAAAGCTCTTATATATGTGGTGACAGTGAATTTGATCAGATAGTATGCTCAGTAACATCACATATTTGATTAATACACTTACAATGTTAATGTCTCAATACAATTAAAATATCCATTGAAAACCACAAAAACATGATAGCTAGCTGAGCACATTTTTCATTAAGGTTCAATAGTTAGTACGTTGCTTAGTAGGTGAAAGATTTTAATAATTAAAACACAACAATGCTTGGATTTATAATGATGATAAATTAAATTTAAAAAAATCTTTTTTTATAAGGTATCCAACTATATTTAAAATGGCAAAATCAATGAAAATGTTAATTTGTTTTCATTTTGTTTCATATGGTTTGAACATTTCTCTTTTCAAATCAGTTTGTGTTTTTCTTGTACCTTAAATAGAAGTTTAGTTATAGTTGTTCAAAAAGCAGTTGTTAATACGAAAATCTATGCAGAGACTTCGAAATCGTGTTTTCTAAAGAATAGATTTTTCGCTAATACTGCAATACGCCTTTTGTTCTATCTCAAAATGTATTTAAGATAGAGCTAAAAAAATGTGTACAGTCGTTCGCTGTACTATGTAGAGTATAATGGAATACAGATTTGATTGTACC
Source organism: Linyphia triangularis (assembly GCA_963978545.1). Lineage (NCBI taxonomy): Eukaryota > Metazoa > Arthropoda > Arachnida > Araneae > Linyphiidae > Linyphia > Linyphia triangularis. Next base: position 99,975,695 of record OZ021721.1, read on the forward strand.
TATTTTTTTCAAAAAGTTATTGCTATATATACATAATATGTTGCAAAAATATTGAAATTTATGTGTTATCTTATATAACAGCCTACATATATGTATATTTTTATTTTTGAAAATATAACTTAGATTTTAGAACATTATACTCATGAACATCATAGAATCATTTAGTGAAAAGTAAAACAAATCTATTCAAAAGCTTTTATTTACAACATTAGCCGTTTTGACAAAATATTGATCCATTTCGACTAAAAATCTCCTTAAAAAAATATTTTTGCCAATTTCATGTTTTTATCATATAATGCTCATTTTAATGCAATAAAAAGTTTCATTAATAAGGTTTTTTTTAATATATATATATATATATATATATATATATATATATATATATATATATATATATATATATATTCCAATTTCATGTTTTTATCATATAATGCTCATTTTAATGTAATAAAAAGTTTCATTAATAAGTTTTTTTTTTTTTTTTTTTAAATTGCTCAAACGTAGTGGATACTTTAACATATTATTCTTTTAGCTTTCTTTCTTTGTCTTTCTAAAACAATCCCAACATATTTTTTCAACCCACACTGAAATATTCACTTCAAAGTACGATTTCCGTTTCAAAAACCTGCGAGTTCTAATAAGTGAGCCACTCCAAGTCGGGAGACTCCTCAAAAGAAAACAGTTAATCTTGGCTTCTGATTCTTCTTTAGATATGCGCTACAGAAAAGTCAACTTTCAGATATGTTTCCGAGAAGATAGTCCGGAAAAAAGTCTTTCTTTCTTGTTCGTTGTGCCTCGTTAGGGGGTTGCCCAGAAAATCATTGTAACATTAAGTGACAGGTGTTTTATTTGGAAGGGAGAAGTCTGAGAGATAGATTTAGGCGTGAATTGAATCGAGTTTTTAAATGGAATGCAAGAAGAAAATGCTTGGCAGAAGAGTCAATCATTTCGTTGTTAGAATGAGAAGCGGGCTCGATTTTATTTATAATGGGAATGCGCTTGGTTCGTATTAGATCCGTAGGCTTTATTCTAGAGAAAAGACATGCAGTACTTTATCTTAAAACATAATTACATAAGGAATATTTTCTCTTAAAACATAATTGCATAAAGAATATTGTCTCTTAAAATATAATTAAATATGGAATAGTTTCTCTTAAAACATAATTACATTAGGAATACTTTTTTTTAAAACGTAATTACATAAGAAATATTTTCTTTTAAAATATTATTAAATACGGAATAATTTTTTTAAAAACATAATTGCATAAGGAATACTTTATCTTTAATTATATAAGGAATACTCTTTATCTTTAATTATATAAGGAATACTTTTTATCTTTAATTATATAAGGAATACTCTTTATCCTTAATTACATAAGGAATACTTTATCTTTGGCTTTAATTACATAAGGAATACTTTATCTTTAACTTTAATTACATAAGGAATACTTTTTCTTGATGTATAACTACATAAGGAATACTTTTTCTTGATGTATAATTACATAAAGAATTTCTCTTACAACATAATTATGTACAAAATCTTTTTTTCTTAAAACATAATATCATAAGGAATACTTTCTCTACCAAAATAATTATATTAGGAATACTTTCTCTTAAAATATAGTTATGTAATAAATACTTTTCTTGAAACATATTGTAATATACAAAGAATACTTTTCTTAAAACATAATTACGTAAGAAATATGTTTATCTTAAAGATCTTAATAAATAGTTCTAAAACTTAAACATATTTTCAAGTGAAACGTAATTACGCTTGCAAAACTTTTACTTAAAACATAATTACACAGTGATTCGTTTTAAAACAAAATTAATAAATTAATAAACAAAACTACATAAGGCAAACGTTTTATTAAAACATTATTACATATTGAATAATTTAAATTAAAACATAATAACATCATTTTGTTTGTTTTTTGAGTTTTGATAGGAACGGTTATGATCAAATTCCACTACAACTAAGTAATTGGTAATTTCTATTCAAACACAACCACATAAGGAATATGCTCTATTAAACTACTGCTTATAAAATACAATGCATTACGAGATAATCACACTTGGTGTACTCTTCAAAAAAATATAGTTACACAGGAATATTCTCTATTAAAATGTAATTAAGTAGAGAATAATTTCAATTACAACATCATGACGAGAAGAATAATTTTTAAAACACAATTACACAAGGAACAATTTTTTTTTCAATTGATAAAGACTGTGAATATTTTTTACTATACATTTTAATATTAAAGGAGATAAATCTTTCTAAGTTGTTGTGCAAACTTTGAAATAAACATAATTTGCCATTTCTTTAGCTTTAGGGATATTCCATTTTATTAATATTAATACTGTAAAAGTATTAATCCACACTGATACTAAATAGATTTTAATCATCGATATTATTACTTAAATAATGAAAAAGTATGAATATCTTTCAATTTATAACTTTTTAAAAATATCTGAAAGAAATAATCATATGTGGACTGTTTGGTGCAAAAATTCTAGTAAGTGTATTGCTGTTAGGTTTATGTGCTATTTAAATAGCATCTGAGTTTATATTTTTATTAAAAGAAATCATGAAATCTAACGAGAAACTTTAAACCATTTACACAAAATCTAAGCCTTTGTCTTCAAAAGTAATGACTATATTACTATCCCGATAATTTTCTTATCACAAAACGTAATGACCACTAAGAAAAGAATTCGTCATACAAATATCTCCTGAAGTCAAATCACCATAAAAAAAAGTAGCATCTCATAAGTCTACGTGGAATTCTTTTCGTGAGAACTTATTACTCATGTTGTTCAAAATTATATACAAAACCATTAACAACAACACAAAACTATATAAACCAATTCATAATCACCTCACGAAACTCAAAACCATAATCTTGTAAGCTAGCTTTATGTTTTCAAAAAAGAAAATAACTATGTTACCATCCCAATAATTTCTGATTAAGCCAGCAGAAAGTCCACAAAGAAAAATATTCGCCATACAACTTTCTCTTGAAGTCAAATTGGTACAAGGTAGTATCTCACAAGCCCCGTTGAATTCTTTCTGGGAGAATTAATTACTAATGCTGATCAAAACTATAGACAACAACTCAATACAAAATTATAGACACCAGCTTATAACCACATCATGAACCTCAAAACTATATGCTTGTAAACTAACTCTATGTTTCTAAAAAAAAAAAAACTATGTTATCCCAATAATTTCCGATTAAACAATATAAGGTCCACAAAGAAAAACATTCGTCATACAACTTTCTCTTGAAGTCAAATCCGTATAAGGTAACAATCCACAAGTCCCCGTGGAATTTTCTCAGAGAGAATTAATTACTCATGTTTCTCAAAACCATAAACAAGAACTCAATACAAAACCATAGACAAGAACTCAATACAAAACCATAGACAAGAACTCAATACAAAACCATAGACATCAGCTTAAAACCACATCACGAAGCTCAAAATCATATGCTTGTAAACTAAGCCTATGTTTCAAAGAAGAAAAAAAAAGAAAAAAGTGCTACAATCCCAATAATTTCCGATTAAACAAAATAAGGTAAAAATAAGGTCAAAAAAGAAAAACATTCGTCCTACAACTTCTCTCGAAGTCAAATCCGTACAAGGTCACATCTCACAAGCCCCCGTGAAATTCTCTCAGAGATATCTAATTATTCATGTTGCTCAAAACCATAGACAACAACTCAATACACAACTATAGACATCAACTCATAACCATATGCTCGTAAACTAACTCTACGTTTCCAAAAAAGAAAACTATGTTACAATCCCAATAATTTCCGATTAAACAAAATAAGGTCCACAAAGAAAAACATTCGTCATATAACTTTCTCTATGAAGTCAAATCCGTATAAGGTAACATTCCACAAGGCCCCGTGGAATTATTTCTGAAACAAATCCCCTTTGCAAAACCGAAACAAAAATGTTGCTCAAAACCATAGACAACAACTCAATACAAAACCATAGACATCAGCTCATAACCATATGCTCGTAAACTAACTCTACGTTTCCAAAAAAGAAAACTATGTTACAATCCCAATAATTTCCGATTAAACAAAATAAGGTCCACAAAGAAAAACATTCGTCATATAACTTTCACTATGAAGTCAAATCCGTATAAGGTAACATTCCACAAGGCCCCGTGGAATTATTTCTGAAACAAATCCCCTTTGCAAAACCGAAACAAAAATGTTGCTCAAAACCATAGACAACAACTCAATACAAAACCATAGACATCAGCTCATAACCATATGCTCGTAAACTAACTCTACGTTTCCAAAAAAGAAAACTATGTTACAATCCCAATAATTTCCGATTAAACAAAATAAGGTCCACAAAGAAAAACATTCGTCATATAACTTTCTCTATGAAGTCAAATCCGTATAAGGTAACATTCCACAAGACCCCGTGGAATTCTTTTTGAAACAAATCCCCGCCAAAGAAGCGTTTTTCATTAAGATCTCTTTCATGTGACCCTAATGCAAGCTAGTGCGAACATAACCAAGAGGATGCTGCAAGCGAAGAGGAGGAATATGGAAAGGAAATGTGTATCCCGGGTTGCATTAAGCAGTGTTCTTATGCCGGGAGAACTAATTACTCATGTTGCTTTTTCTTTCATTTCGACAACACTGCTCGTCTTGATTCTTCTTGGGGGCAGACGTCATTAATCTTCTGGTATGAGGAAATAAACTTCCGAGTTCCGGGGAAGAAAACTTTCGTAATATATCGAAAGGCAAAATTGTTTCCACGGAGCCGGGGAATCCACTCTCTTATTGCGAAGTTTTTAGAGCGCGACAAGAATAGCAAATCTTTGCCTCGTCAATTTATTCGGGCTCTTCCAATGATGTCTTTTCTCTGGGACAAAACAAATAATTTGACTCCCACCAAATTTTGTTCCGGGGCTGTATCATATATTTGACTTTCCCCCTTCCAGTCGGACTCTTTTCACGGAAGGAGAATGATTATCATCTCAAAAGTGGATGGAACACAAGAAAAGACTACTTCACAGATGCAATTCATTGTCAGATGATGAAAGTGGAAGTACTAATATGCATGTAAACTGTTGAATGTATATTTAAAGTTCGTAATAGGTGATAGTAGAGTGCCATGCTATATTTCTTACAATATTCATGTAAATAAAAGATGGTTAATGTTTAAAAAGTGAATGGTACACCTGAAGTACAATTCATGAGGGAGACGTAGTTCATTATCAGCAGATGATAGTGGAAGCACTGACTTGCACGAAAACTGTTGAATTTACAGTTAACATTCGTAATAAATGATAGTGAAACTACTATGCAATATTTTTTTTATTAAATTTAGTTTAATTGGTTGGTTGGTTGTATTCAGATTATCTGGCGCCGTCAGCAACACGAGGGCTATAATGCGCCGAAACATTCGTCATTAAACAAACCAACAAACACCCATGCCTAACACGGGACTCGAACCCGCAACCTCGCGGTCTAGAAGCCAGCACGCTAACCACTATACCGTTTGGTCGGCAAATTTAGTTTAATAAAAATTATTAGAAGTGGATGGTACACTTTAAAAACTACTCATGAGAGTGAAAGGCGCAATCTATTGTCAGCAGATAATATTGAAAGCATCTCTAAAGATTCAAAGTGCAATTTATTTATTGCATTTCATAGTTGAAACAGTGCATAATAGATATCCAAATTACTCAGTAGATATTCAAAGTGCATGAAATTGTTGAATTAAAGTTCCTAATGAATATCATATTTTAATGATACTCTAAAATTATACTTTTATCGAATGAAAAATTATTTAAACACATCAATATCTTATTTTAAAACGAATAGCACATAGAAAAACCACGTGTCTGTTTGAAAAAGGGGTTTAGAGTTTCATTACCAATATATTCCCATTAATCGGAAATTTATATTTGATTTTTAACTAATTTGATTTTATCATTTACAATGAACAGTTCATATTAGCTGAAAATTTCAAATGCACTCAGCAACAGGATTTAAGTATAGTAATTCAACAAGGAGTGTACATTATCAGACTTTGCATGCTTATTTGAACCTTTTAGAAATATCTATCTTTCTAAGAATCAAATGACTCCTGATAGAAAAACATGAATGTCTCAAAAAGTACAAACACATTTAAAAAAAAAAAAAAAAAAAAAAAAAGGAGAAGACAATAAGATAAGAATGTACCGTTTGCTGTTTTTAAATTGGAAAACTACAGAATTTTATCTATTAATTTAAAAAATAGTTATAAAGTTCACCAACAGATAGCGCTCTTGAATAAAAAATTATAAAAATGGTCTGCGCATGTTGCTAAAATTACAAAACGATGTTTCAATTGCGCCATGTTGTTGCTAGAAATGGTGGTTATTTTGCAAACATCTTTTTGTAGTGCAACTTGTTTAGACCATTTTTTTTAAATTTTAATCAGCAGCGTCGTCTGTCGGTGAACTATGTAATTATTTTCGAAAATTTGTGGAATGAAATTCTGCAGTTTCCCAAGTTGAATGCAGCAAACGTCTTCAATCGTCTTCAGTTTTTTAATCATTTTTTAAATGTATGAGCTCTTTTTGGGACACTCTAAGTACATTTGCATTACAACTAAACAAAACAGCTTTATTTATTACATCTTTATCTTTCTGAACTGTTTCTAATTCCAGTAATCCACTGTGGTGTAATTTGCACTTTACACGATATCACGTTAAGCTTTGATGTATTTCTCACTCCTTTACCATTTATAACCAGGGTTGGCATAATAAAGACAACATCTTTGTTCTTGGCCATATGTAAGATGGACGTCGAAATATATGAGCATTGTTGGCATTTAAATCGTCTGTAAGCTGCGGTACGTGAACACTTATAAATAGCCCCCATAGGAGACCCAAAACAGCAGTTCCTTCTGTTTAAAGGTAGTTAAATGCGGCTGGTTATGCATCTGCAGATGTAATATGTATGTTGGAGTGTCGTCATAAACGTTGTAGTCTTTTATGTTTTGCTAGAGAATGGAGAGGGATATGTAAATGTTGGAAACGATGAAGGTATAAATCTAACCTGATTTCCTTTTCTTCGAATCCAATCCAAATGGTAGGAATTACATTTTCTGAAGCTTCCTTACGCTTATCTCAAGTTTTTTTGTTTTTTTTGTAAAAAATATCTTTCTTTGTTTGATTACTTATTCACTTCTTTTGAAATGTAAGCTTAAGTGATTGTTAATAAATCTACTTATAAGTTTTTTGAAATTAATGTTTTCAGTTTTAGTGTAATTTAAATGCATCGGTAATAGTTTTTTTTTATATTCACAATAAGTCCCTTAAGTGCAATATTTATCGTAATAAGGCATTTCTTTGGAGTGCGTAAATCCATGTAATTAAAGTTATTGTTTAGTTTTAGTTTGAATATATATTTTAATCGGTTCCAGTTGTCTATTTTTGCTTCTTTGAAGTGTTTACTATAGCCAAACACATTTCATAATATGAGCTAAAGTAATATTACGAGGTCGAAACCTTATCTCGCATACCTCTCTCTCTCCGAACCCACCACATTACACCAACGAGAGGACATTGAGGCCACGATCTATTTAATGTGCACCAGTTTAGCCCCTATTATCGTACCCCTAGCCCCCATTATCGTAAACACCAGTATTCTGCTAAGCCAGGAGCGAGATCTACCTCATAAGCTCGGTGACTTTAAACTCCGAGCCACTGAAGCATAGTCACTCAGACCCTCAAAACTTAATAATACTTTCTTTTACAAATATGTTTGTATATTGTTTAGTTTTAGTTTGTATACATATTTTACAAGGTCGGTCATAATATTACAAGGTCGAAACCTTATCTCGCATACCTCTCTCTCTCCAATCCCACCACATTACATCAACGAGAGGACATTGAGGCCTCTATCCATTTAATGTGCACCAGTTTAGCCCCTATTATCGTACCCCTAGCCCCCATTATCGTAAACACCAGTATTCTGCTAAGCCAGGAGCGAGATCTACCTCATAAGCTCGGTGACTTTAAACTCCGAGCCACTGAAGCATAGTCACTCAGACCCTCAAAACTTAATAATACTTTCTTTTACAAATATGTTTGTATATTGTTTAGTTTTAGTTTGTATACATATTTTACAAGGTCGGTCATAATATTACAAGGTCGAAACCTTATCTCGCATACCTCTCTCTCTCCAATCCCACCACATTACATCAACGAGAGGACATTGAGGCCTCTATCCATTTAATGTGCACCAGTTTAGCCCCTATTATCGTACCCCTAGCCCCCATTATCGTAAACACCAGTATTCTGTTAAGCCAGGAGCAAGATCTACCTCATAAGCTCGGTGACTTTAAACTCCGAGCCACTGAAGCATAGTCACTCAGACCCTCAAAACTTAATAATACTTTCTTTTACAAATATGTTTGTATATTGTTTAGTTTAAGTTTGTATACATATTTTACAAGGTCGGTCATAATATTACAAGGTCGAAACCTTATCTCGCATACCTCTCTCTCTCCAATCCCACCACATTACATCAACGAGAGGACATTGAGGCCTCTATCCATTTAATGTGCACCAGTTTAGCCCCTATTATCGTACCCCTAGCCCCCATTATCGTAAACACCAGTATTCTGCTAAGCCAGGAGCAAGATCTACCTCATAAGCTCGGTGACTTTAAACTCCGAGCCACTGAAGCATAGTCACTCAGACCCTCAAAACTTAATAATACTTTCTTTTACAAATATGTTTGTATATTGTTTAGTTTAAGTTTGTATACATATTTTACAAGGTCGGTCATAATATTACAAGGTCGAAACCTTATCTCGCATACCTCTCTCTCTCCAATCCCACCACATTACATCAACGAGAGGACATTGAGGCCTCTATCCATTTAATGTGCACCAGTTTAGCCCCTATTATCGTACCCCTAGCCCCCATTATCGTAAACACCAGTATTCTGCTAAACCAGGAGCGAGATCTACCTCATAAGCTCGGTGACTTTAAACTCCGAGCCACTGAAGCATAGTCACTCAGACCCTCAAAACTTAATAATACTTTCTTTTACAAATATGTTTGTATATTGTTTAGTTTTAGTTTGTATACATATTTTACAAGGTCGGTCATAATATTACAAGGTCGAAACCTTATCTCGCATACCTCTCTCTCTCCAATCCCACCACATTACACCAACGAGAGGACATTGAGGCCACGATCTATTTAATGTGCACCAGTTTAGCCCCTATTATCGTACCCCTAGCCCCCATTATCGTAAACACCAGTATTCTGTTAAGCCAGGAGCGAACGCACGATCTACCACTCATAAGCTCGGTGACTTTAAACACCGAGCCACTGAAGCATAGTCACTCAGACCCTCAAAACTTAATAATACTTTCTTTTACAAATATGTTTGCTTTAGTTTTCAGTTTCTAACAAAATCTTATTTTTAATCCAATCAAAATTGGATAAGAATCATTTCAAAACTATTGATCCATTATTTTTTTCGTTTTCATGATTATGTTCAAGTGTTGTTATATTACTAAGTGAATCTCTTGAATTAATATTAAACTAATAATTTACACGTACAAGGTCCAACGTAAGCAATTAAGCAGATAGTACTTTGTAATCCTAATATTCATACAAATAAATGAACAAAATAGAGAACATTTAACTTAAGCTAGCTGAAATTATTGGTCTGATAAATTCATTTCAAATCATTATACATAATTTACTTTTGGATTAAAACTAGAGGTCGGAAATATCTATCAAAATAAATATCGATACTATATCGTTGCTTAGAAAAAATATCGATGCATCGATATATGATTTTTTTTTATTTGATTTTCAATTTAGCCAGAAACGAAGTTTTTCGGGGCAAATTTCTACTTTTCATGAATTTATGCCAAAATTGTTTTAATAAATAAATTATAAAAATTGTTTTTATAAACAAATTATAAAAATTGTTTTTATAAATAAATTATAAAAATTGTTTTTATAAATAAATTATAAAAATTAATTGTATTCTTGTGATACGTATATCACAAGAATAATTCCTCCCCCCCCCCCCACGATGTCTATCCTTTTCTGGGGAATTGAAAATAAGATTAGCTCCAGTTTATACGGGGAATTCCACCAGAAAGACATATACTTTTCCGCATTATAACCGTTTTGGAGGTCAATTTCCTGCATGCATCACCCTTATTCTAAATTAAAAATTCTAGTCTGTTTTCATTCAAAGATGATGTCACTTCGCTTATTAGATTGAAGTATTAAAATCGAATGTTTTTCTCTTTTCCATGTTCATATGCAACTAAGATAAACAAATTTAATTAAAATTCAAATTATATTTAAAGCTCAAATTCAAAAAAGCTGTAAAAAAGAATCACTATTCAAAATGACTTAAAACTTGACCTGAATATACTCGAAGAAGGGGAAAATGATATGGCATAAGAAAAAAAATATCGAAATAGTTTTTTTTCCCCTTATACCATATTTCCTTCCTTCGTGTATATTCAGGTCAAATTTCAGGTCCTTTAGAGCAATGATTCTTTTTCTACAGTTTTTTTTACCTACCTTTCTTCACAAATATTCAGGTCATTCTGATCAGTTGTTCTTTTTCTACAGCTTTTTGAATATTGAACTTTCATTAAATCTCCCCGTACTTAAACCCCCAATTTTATTTGTTGAGATTTCCTTTAACTTAGTTTCTAACTTACATACATCTTCTACTCATCAAAATCCAAAAATAAGCTCTTTACCCCGCTATTTCTTAACCAGACTTTATTCCTAAATGTGATCAAACACAGATAATTGAAGCGAGCGAGGCACAATTTCAAACCCAGAATCAACATCGCCCTCCAGCCCTTTTATTCACCTACTCATTTGTGAAATGCTCAAACCTTGTTAGTTTTTTTCCACCCATTACAAGTCGGCCCACTTCTTAAATTCAAAGAAGAAGATAGTTTTCTCGGAGCTCAAAGTGCTGGTAAATATCCTTTTCTTACCTCCGCTCAAAATCTTCTTCTTCGGCCTTTTTTGCCGCGAAGAAAAGAGATGAAACTGTTTTAACAAGTGTAGCTTTTTGGACGCTTGTGCTTGAGCAAGCGTGCTTTGGCGGATGTAACACATTACGAATCCAGTGTTAATGCTTACAGAAACAACAAGCATTTGATCGTCGGAGCATGCAAGTCTGGAGACAAATTACGTTTTATTGGAAATACTAATGCGGATGAGAGCAACTCTCTTTTTCATTTATGGTTGGCTTTTCTGGAGCACTTCTTATCTAGACCCTTGCATTCCGGTTGTTTACTTTGGAGATATTTGCTCCAACTTTGAACGCCAAATTGAAATTTTTGAGCAAAATAAAGGGAAGGAGATTTTGGTTTCGCAAGGTTGTGAAAAGAGGGAAAGAATAGCTTTCTTAAAATCGCTTGTTCATCTCGATTTTTGTAAAAATAATGTTAATGCATGGAAACAGATTGATATTTTAAGCATATTTTTGGATATATTTGGGATTATATGCAACTCGAATATAATGAAATAATTTATTTTTAATTACATTATTTCTTATTTGTTGATTACTTACAGGATCTTTAAAAAAATACTACTTAACTTTCAAATGACATAACTATGAAATAGTGAGGGGCAGAATGGAAAGACTAGTGGTAAATTGGATGGACAGATAGACATTTAAAAATCCTGGTTTACAAAATGGATTAATGAGAGTAAATTTAATGGAGGAGACACATACGATTACCAATGACCTTAATTTTTATTTGCAAATATTTGTCATTAAACAAAACTGGTGAATAAGGGATGCTGAAAACCCATGCGAGATTTGCAAAACAACTTCATGGTACGAAAGTGATAGTTGTGTTTGCACTACCCCAAAAAGTTATCATAGAGTCATTTTTTATGAGCTAAAATGAGAAAATTTTAAATTAAAAATTAAAAATCGAAAAAAAAATTTTGTGAGAAAAAATAAATTCATTCCCCTATATTAAGATTTAACAACAGTTTGTTGCCACATTTCAATATTGTAAATAATTTTGCAAACCAGTGTATTTTAAATTCCATACCTGTATATCCAACATACCAGTTGTCTCTTTTTTTCTGTCTCACACTGTTTCCAAGTATATCATTTCAAAGTTTGGGTGTGCTGTTGTCAAAGAACACGATATAGTTTACAAGCATGAAGTTTGTTCTTTCTGCAAAGCTCACTTCTATGAAAATGATTAAAAAAAAAAAAAAAAAAAAAACTCAACAACAATTCTTCTGAATGAATACAATGAAGTTAAATTTGTGTGCCTTTTTAATTGATTAATGCAAGAAATTTATTTTATATCAGGACGTATTCTGAAGACTTCTCTTATCTAAGTAAACGAAGCAAACCTGGTTTGCAAGTTGACCCAATGAGGGTTGGGGTTGTTAACGTTACAGGGGTGGAGCCTTTTAGTAATAGTTATTTTATTATGGGAATAAAACAATTTTATCTAAAAAAAATATAGCACAATTTATCAGCGTTGACATACTAAGATAATTACGTTAGTCTATGACCGTAGGTAAAATGTGACCAAAATTATTTGGCATGCAACAATATTTTTTCATAAATATTTAACATTTACAAGATAATTTTTTTTATTTTAACTGTCTCATTTAATAGCAAGTGTATCCATTGAAATGCTTAAAATGTTAATTTGTGTCACGGTAGAGATTAATACAAGTTAAAAGTTTTGTTGAATAGGTAGTTTAAATAAAAGTTACTATTCTGTAAATTAATTGTGCTAATAAAAATTAGATAATTTATTATAATTGTTAGAGTAAAATATCAGTTAAACGTATATTAAATATAAAAAAAATTGTAATCACCATCAAATTAGCTGGAAAGAGAAAATTGCAAAAACTTTGATATCTGAACTTGTTCAAAATTATTGTAAATAATTTTGAACAACAGGATTGTTTCATGTTACATGTGTGATATTTAGAGAGCAAATTCTATTAGTATTGCTATAGTTTGTAATACTTTAACTTCAATGACACTTCAGATAATATGATTAAATAATCAATAAATCATTCTTTTTTTTCTAATGAAAATAACTAAAAAATTTCAGAAATCGCATAATTTTTTATTAGCTTTTCCTAAATTTGTTTCGTGAGCGACTCACAAAAGTACATTAGAATTGTATTTTTATTTAATACTACATTCCTGTGAATGACGCTGTAGAAAGTTAACCCTTAAATGCATATTGTTGCAAACTGTCTATATTCCTTAAATGCATACCGATGTAGATCTGCATCGTATGTTTAAAACCTCGTATCTCTTTATGTAGCAACATTTGCATAGTGTTTTTTTGTGTTTTTTTTAATTTTAATTTTACCAAAACTATTTTATCGTTTCCGAAAGCAACTAGAATCTTTGACAGTTTATTTATTCATCTGTGACAATTTTCATTGTTGGGGGCGCTTTTGGCTATGCAGAATTTCATTTCGGCAGGTGTTACGAATTACGATAATTTATATAAAAAGTAATAAAAATACACAGGAAAAGTTGTTTTCGGATAGAAAAAAGGTAAGAGTAACGAATAATATTTATATTTTTGTATATACTGACAAATTTATGAAATAAAAATGTACCTTTTTTTTGTGATGTAAAAATACTTCAAAATGCAAAATTCTTATGTTTTTTTTTTTGTTTTTTTTTGTATTTTTCTAATTAACTACACCATTTTCCCGATTGATTTCCAATTTTATTTATTTAAAAAAATTCATGCATTTAAGGGTTGAAATAAAAAATAGAAGTATCTATTTTTATTCTATGCACAGTAATACCTAAAATACGTAATGACTTATCTATTTAATTTTTAATTAAAAATGCATTTTTTTTGTTGTCCCACCAGAATGGGACAAATATAACAATAATATAATACTTCAAATGAACTGAAATATAATCTCAGTAATTTAAGTTAATTGCGTAATTATAATTCATTTTCAGTTCATTCTGTTTCGTTTTAGTTAATTACGTAATGAAGTACTGAAATAAGAAAACGCAGATGGACCTGGATTGGACTTGTTTTGAGGATGCCGGGATCGAATCCTACACGAACTTCCTTTGACAATGGGGGCATCCGAGGTGAAAGAAAGAGAAGGCGATCCAAATTGACACTGCGACAAATGACCATCAAAGAACAAAATCTTTTGGGATGATCAAACTGGAGAAACGCAAGACAGGCTATATTGGACCGAAAATATGCTATATGGCCTCAATCACCACTGAGGCGTAAAGTGAAATAAGTAAGCAAGTAATTGTTTAATGAGAAAGACTCATTAAACAATTACTTGCTTACTAGGTAAATTCTGAGGAAGTCGATTTTCAGGACAAATGTGTGTGTGTGCGCTAAACAACTATTTGTAAATCCTATATATTTACTACGATTTTGTTTGGGCAGATCGAGTCGTTGTCGATGATAATGCATTCTGTAAAGCTTTGGGAACAAACAAAAAGTCAGTCAACGGAATTGATATTTTTTTTCGTAGTGGTGAGCATTATGAAAACTCGATCTCAGCTCAAAACCGCTTAAATAAGTTGCTATTGGACTTAAAATTTGACAATACATTTACAGAATTTATAGCAAAAACTTTGCCTTTATGGGTTAATTTTTAATCCACATACCTTTACCTGGAAATTAGTTTTCTCAGTAAGGCACAATGAGCAAGAAATCTGTTAAACACTAAAAAAGGGCTGTGTTTTTAATTTCTAGATATTGTAAATAGGATTGAATTTGGATTGGACCATTGCTATTTTTTAATCTGCTAATTTGGTTAAAAATGGTTTAAACATATAAAAAACAAAAGAGATAGTATTCTAAGATTAATATATAGCTATTAAAATAATGTATAACTAATAGTTAATATTTTAGTTAAATACTGAATTTTTGTTTTTGAAAAATCATAGTTTGAACTACACTGTTAAAAAAAAATTTCCACCTTGCACCAAAAATTGGTTCCCATTTAGCTGCCACCAACATTTGGTGCTTAGTTTCGCGATTTAATGGTGCTTACGGTCCGAGGTTGCACCATTAAATCGTGAAACTAAGCACCAAATGTTGGTGGCAGCTAAATAGGAACCAATTTTTGGTGCAAGGTGGAACAAAATTTTTAACAGTGTAAAAAATTTAGCTGTCTTGCACCCCTCTGTAATGGATACAGAAGGAAACAGAAAATATCCATAAATAAACATTCAAATTAATGGGGTAAGTAACAAATTTAACTTGTATTTGGAAAAAATTTCTGCCTTTTCATAAATGTAAATATGTTTTAACTTCAATTGTCGAATACATTTAAAAGCTCAGGAGTCATTTTTAGGCACTGCAAAATTTCAGTTCTCATTTTCGCCAAAAGATGGCGCGGTAACATTCACAATTTATCCAACTTACTTTCAGCCTATGGAATGGAAAAGTCTAAGACAACTAGCCATAGAAAGAAGTAATTCACTTGAAAATGAGAAAATGGTCGTAGGAATGATGAATTGGTATTTCTTGATGATTTTTGAATTTGAAAATAGATTCATAAGAAATTATGTTTTATCATAATGGTTTTCTTTTAGTTGATTGAATATTAGAAATACTCAATATGCTGATTTTACGGAAATTTCCAGAAAGTAAGTAACACTTGAATCCATTTAAACATTTAATGAAAAAGTATGGGTTTAGCCTTCCGTTGAGCCTTAATTAATTGATTTCTGCAAATAAGTGGGAAAAAAAAACCTTTTCAAATTTTGGTTAAATTAAGGTTTTAAAAGGTGATTTTAATTTCAGATCATTAATTTATTTTTTCTGTATATCTTCTAAGAAATACTTACACCTCGATTTTCCAAAATGTTGCGATAAACAGTACAACAGTTTCAGATGTGAAGAATGTTTATTTCAGTTAAAACATGTGATCGGAAGTTATATTCAATGGAACTTTGTAACTTGTTTTATTCAACTTATCGAAGGAGCATTGGAGCAAGATCATTATTATCCTTTATATTAACTACAATTATGTTTATTTGCGACAAGAAAATTTTCTGAGAGCTAATTAAGCCACTTGCCCTGATTCAACCAAGCTGAATCTTGGCAGATGGACTCGTTATCGATGACAATGTATTCTATAAATTTTTTAGGTCTGTTTCTAAAAGGCCGTTTTTACACACGTTTTTATTGTCGTTTCTTACGATTACCCACTTGCAGTCATCCGATTGAGCTGAAATTACCAGATAGACTCATTGTCGATGACAATGCTTTCTATCAAGTTTTGAAGGGCAAAAAAGAGTTAGTTCATGGCACGGAATGAATGGCTTTCTTTATAGCGGTCAAACACTACGAAAATTCGATCTGAGTTCAAAATCACTTAAATAAGTTACAATTGTAAGAAAGAAAGAAAAAAAAACATCGTTTTTATTGGTTAATTTTTCAACGCGTATATTCTTGAAAGGAAAAGCATACGGGGAAAGCTCAAAATACTTTTTCTTACGTGTAGTTGTGTTTTTAAATATCTGGAAACTATCAGCATTAAGCTGTTCGCAGCTTCCTCAGCTTCTATCAGTTGACGTATTTCAAATAAGTAATCGAGATAAGACTAATCACTTCATTTACTGAAACTTTCACAATTTCATTGATACTTGCGCCGATCCTAAGTTGGTACAAACAACTCACAAGTAAAAAATCTACAGGTCGTAGGTATTTCTAAATATGACCTAACTTACTTTCAATAAATAAATTAGTGTTAAAATATTCATATTGGAGTGTACAACATCATAACGTTACCAGAAAAGGATAACTTTATAATGCCGTTTGTTGATGTTCTCTGATTTACAGAAAATGTGATTTACCTTACTTTACAACAATTTCTATGGGAAATAGGTTTGCTTAAAATTACTAATACGAACCCTATCTAATATGAATAAGATTTCACTTTATCAAGGGTAACGATTGTTCATACGAAAACACACTATACACCCAACCACTATGAAAAAACGTAGCTAAACATTTTGCAGTCTTCTCTTACAAGAGCCACAGTTTTATTGAAGAAATAACTGAAAAAAGGATTTTAAAGTGTTAATATTAAAACAAAAATATGAATTAGATTTTATTATTTATTTCCTGTAGATGTTTTTTTTACGACTCCTTTTTGTCCCTTCTTACAAAATTAAAATCTATAATGATATGCTAATTCATTAGAGGTCGGAAATATCGATCAAAATAAATATCGATACATATAATTGCATAGCAAAAAATATCGATAAAATATCGATATATTGATAAATGATTTTTTTTTTTTTTCAATTTTGCCAGAAACGAAGTTTTTCGGAGCAAATTTCTACTTTTCATGAATTCATGCCAAAATTGTTTTAATAAATAAATTATATTATCAATCAGAATAAATGAAATACATTCGGATGTCAATTCTTAAATTCACATTTATTTTTAAAGAAAAAATTTTGAAAAGCAGCTTACCGCAAATTTTCGGATCGAGATGTTTTTAATATTTAAAATTAGATGAAAATTCCAGGCACACGTTGGCAACAGAAAGGCGTTATGTTAATGACTACTAATAAATGATCTTATCTTTCCATGACATTATGTTTTCTTTTTGGTTAGGGTGCCATTTTGACTGTCTCTCAGCCAAGTCCAAACTTTAGTTTTGAAGTTTTTGAAAAGGGAATAAAGAAAATCGAAAAAACACATGGAACTACAAAACGATAATCAAAAAACTAAAAATGTTTGAAAATATCGATATATCTGTAACTTGTATCGATATTTTTTATTGATATTTAAAAAAAAAAATATCTTCGTATCGATATATCGCCGACCTCTATAATTCACAGACTACGACCTCCGCTTTCTACGAAAAGTTCATTTACAATTGCACATTGTGTTATTTTTTTGGTGAAAAAAGAAAAATAGTTCAACATTTTTGCAAAGTTGTGATAGTATATTGTAGATGGCAGCACTATAGGAAACAAAAAGTCTTAATTTAAGTACGTTGAAGAAACCTAAGAAATCTTATACCTCTCAGCAATAAAATGCAACATTTAACGCTGATGAATTTCCAAAAATGTTATTCAATTAAGACATGGGTTTGCAAACATTTAAACATTGCCCGCTTTTTAGAAATCGAATCTATGGCGACCCACTTCATCCTTGGCGCTTTGAATTTTTTTCCTAGAGAAATAGCCATTGTTCTTTCTAAAAAAGGTTTTATGAGCCAAAAACGAATATATATATAAAATAGAAATCCTTTTTTTAGAACCAACATTAAATTAATTCCTCTTTTAAAGCCCGAAATCCTCTTTACCCAATTCATTCCTCAATTTATTTCAATGCTGCCCACGCACAGTTAAAAGTGTGAGAACAGCGGTGTCAGCATTTTTGATATCAGCGTATCCCATAATTAGTATTCCGTTTTGGCATCAATATGCTTTCCTTCTTACTTCGATGGTTTATTAAAACATCCTTGCTAAATCAGAGTTTCCCACGCTGCCAGATTTAGTTAGATCATACTGCTCTCTGTTCGACAAAAATACGCATTACATTCTATTGATATCTCTCGTACGATTAAGACGTAATTTTCCCTCTCTCGCCGTGCCATCTTAATAAATGTAATAGATTTTTTAAAATGACTCTTCCCTCTGTCCCACGACCGCACTGCCAAACTTGAATTAAAATGTTTTAGTGCATTATATATATATATATATATATATATATATATATATATATATATATATATATATATATATATATATATATATATATATATATATATATATATATATATATATATATATATATATATATATATATATATATATATATATATATATATATATATATATATATATATATATATATATATATATAGAAAATATTTCCCAAAAGTTTTAAAGCTCGACCCACAACTTAGAAAATGCTGCTCTAAGAAAAAAGCGCAGGCTATGTACTTGTTATTATATCTCTACAAATAAGGACAATTTTGAAGCCAAATTTCAGCCTTGGAAAAAATATTGCATTAGGTCTATAGCGCGAAAAACTCTTAAAACCACATCCTTGGAAAAGCTTTCCAATTTGCTTAAAATGTCTCTAATGACTGCGGACTTAGTCGAGGCTCTGCGTCATTAAACCAGCATATCTCCTGGTCATCATAAATCGGTCCTCTCTCATCCTAGTATCCAGCCTCTCTCATCCAGCCTCTCGTAAAATTCATAGCATTCCCTTTGTTCTAATCCCATGGCCCAATCCAATCTTACCTTCCAGCCCGTTACCCACCCCTCCCAAAAGAAAAGCACACTTCTCGTGTGTGCACTTGTGACTGCGCCTATCACTTTCGGCCATTTATTCTGGTTCCAGATAAGACCCAGCGAAAAACTTGCATCCCAGGAAAGAAAAGGTTTGCGTCTGATAAGAAATAATCCTTTACGTTAATCCAGGGCATAGAAGTTGACTGACGAGAGAGTTACTGGGAGAGATTGGATATCTTGGACCGCTACACACGTGTATAGAGGGATATAAAGTTTGGGCTGGGAAAGTGCTATTCTTCGGGATCCTAGAGCTAATGAAGTATTTGGCTAATTGCTGTCTTTTTACCAAAGAAAAAGACAAAAAAATGGTTGGATGGCCAAAGTCCATTGGGGGAAGCCTCACAATACGCATTGGGGGAGTGCTTAAACAGGAAGGAGAGAAGTAATAGAATCCGATTTACTGGCTTTCGGTTCATTTCTGTGGCAGAGTAATTACAAGGATTCGGAAAGTTGAGTTAAAAATAAGAGTGTTTAAGTAAACATCGATTGGTTTTTAAAGGAAGCTTTGTTTCTAATTGGTGTGGGCCTGTACTTTTTAAGGAGTTCAAGCGTGAGAAACAATGATTACCGTTTAAAGAGTTATATATAACTGTGGTATTGTACTATGTGTGCATAGCTTAGTAAATCTATTTACAGTGTGTCTGCAAAAGGACAAACATATTTGAAAAATGAATTAAAAAAAAATTAAAAAATATTTGCTACATTTTACTTGGGAAACTAGAGAATTTTATACCATCAATTTTCAAAGATAGTTGCAAATTTCACCAACATCTAGTGCTGCTGATTAAAAAAAGGTGAAAATTATGATCTGAAGATATTGCATAAACTACAAATCGGTATTTCCAGCAACAGCATGGTGCAATTGAAACATCGTTTTGCAGTTTTTACAAATGTTCGGATCGGATTTTTAAAATTTTCACTTAACAGCGACATCTGTTGCATCAAACGATACATTGATATCGTCATCCGGTGTTTTTTTGTTTTTTTTAATTTAATTTTAAAATGTTGCTTTCTTTTTTGGGATTCTCTGTATCAATTGATTTTGTTAGATAGGGTTGAACAAAAGGCGTCAAAAATAATATTTGAAATCTTAGTTTAAACTACACATACAGGTAAAGGTACTTGACTTATGTACATAACAATTCTAACGGGTTAAATGGAAATTGTTTCAGTTGTTTATAAGAAAAAGGATTTTAAGAGCTTTAAATATTAAATACGAATCAGAATAAGTACAATGAATACAATGTAAGCCAATGTTTTTTTTAAAAATCAGGAAACTTTATTTTATATTAGAGTTGTTGATAAATGAAACTATTTTCCAGCTTGCATAAAAAAAACTCTATTTGAGTACAACTAAGAAAAGCAATTTAATCTTTTAAGAATATAGAGTGTTGATTGAGATTGATTTATAAAATGGTGTGTTCGATTAAACACACCTAGATTTGTCTTTATTCTGTAGATTGCCATTATATTTTTTATTTGTATCAATGAAAATTAATAAAAGGTCTATTAAATAATAGTCAGATTATTTAAAGAAATAATACATCACTATATAGTCATTGTGCAGGATGTATAAAAAATCAGCTAACTAAGCATAAAAAAAACAAAAAAAACTAATATATTACAATTTTTATTAATTGCCCTTAAAAGGTAAAAAAAAAAAAAGAACATAACTAACCATTAATAACTATTCTTCAAGTGTAATAGTTATATTTTTACAAAATTATTCAATAATATCTATGCACATTTAAAAAGATTATTTACAGTTAAAATAATCTATACTCCTAGATACATTTGTCCGATTCTATCATTTGTTAAAACTGTCGCACAAGCATAATTTTTTCTTTTATATATTATTCATACTTTGTTCTATATTTTGACACGTGTGAATAAAAATTGGACTAAATTTATTATCGTTAATAATACTTTGCAGTTAAAATTCTAAGAAATCTCTGGTTTTCAATTAACACATAATTATGAATGATAAGAGGCTTTGTGAATATCTGCTAGTATTATGTATACTGCTAGTATATTGCAAATACGGGAATATTTTAAGTGTATTCAGTAAGCTAAAAATTACAAAATTATAGAATTTCGAGATTTTTGCACAAACTTAAAATTTGAACTATTTTTCTTCTTTTAACATATAATTTTGGCCTCAACTCCTTCTAGTTTTGGAAAAACTTAATTTTAAAAAATGTAAACACAGGTTTGTCATGCCACAATTCCCATAAAAATGCTTTATTTCAAAATGCCTTTCTTCAAACTTCAATGCACCTTTTTTAAAGCTTACTAGCTTGTTTACTAAATTTTTACCATATGTTTTCTTTAGATCATCGATAAATCTGAGGTTACTTTTTTGCAAAATTCGGATTAATTCTATTTTAATTATATTGGATATTTAATATTGTTGTATTGTATTTTTTTAATAATTTTGTATTAGATATTTTCTGGCCCAACCCTATATGAGGGAAGCCCATACCAGAATATTATTTTTTAAGTTATGAATGAAGAGGGAAATGCCTTCTGGGAGGTCTTTCAAGACAATGAAGTCAGAAACGCTTAAGTAATTTCAAACTGTAACAATTTTTCTGAGTTATCTTGTGCACTTATCTTACTATTCTGATGAGCATTAATACAGTTTCCACTACTTTCAGTGGGTAAGTATCAGGAACATAAGCAAACTTACATGTTCGATATATTATGGAGTCTGGGAATCAAAGTTATAAAATCTTTATTTTTAGAATTATTTTTCTGAAATTTTTTATGCATTAATGTATAATGCTTTAAAACTTTAAAACCTATTTTAAATTTTTAAATTTTAAGAATATTTTTTTAAAATTAAAAAACTTCAAAATTTTGATATTTCCTAAATTTAATGTATCTATAAAAAAAATTTAAAAATCACTTTATTTTTGCATAAAACTACTTCTTATAATTCATTTCAAAAATTGTCTTCATGATTTTTCAATAAAGTAATTAGAAAAATTAAAAAAAGTATTTTGTGCAAAAACTGTATAAAATCCATAGTATGCTAAGCTCCAAAAGCTTTTTTTTTAAAAAGTTAAATAAAAAAAAAATTCATGAAGAAAAATTGAAGAAATATATATGAAAAATAATTGGTGGAAAGTTTTATAGATTTATATCAAGTAATTTTTAAGCTATATTTATTTAAACTCCAAAAAGGGACAAAAAGCCATCAGAGAGAAAAACAGTTTCAAAGTTTCAAGATAGCATGTCTGAGATACAGTTGTCATGTAACAAAAACTTAAATATTTCAAGTTGTACTAAAGATAGAAACAAAATTTCTATGCCATTTTGTTTAAAAACATTTGCATTATTTTTTACAATAATAAAACTTTTTTTGAGAATTTAAAAAAATGTGTGTCAAGGACCCCCTTAAAACAATGAGCTCAAAATGTCTAATAGATGTAGTTGAAATAGTTTGAAAGATGACTCTAATAGTTTTAAAAATGACTAAAACGTACAAGTAAGTGTTCATATGTACCACTCAATATCAAGTGCAAAGAGATAAATGTTTGCGAAAACCTGGCAGAAGTTAGATATTTTCATAACAGATTTTGACTTATAAAGAATTTATTTTATTTCTATAAATTTTTGAAGCATACATCCTTCATCTCCATGCTCTTTTTAGCATCTCATTTCAAATTTGGTGCTAACAAACTAATCGCGGCAATTAAGGCCAAAAATGAGCGTACGTAAATGGCAGAAATATAGAAAAGAGAAAAATACAATTCAAGCACGCTCAGTAAACCTAAGGAATCTTGTATATCTCAGTAATCTAATACAATATCTAATTCTAGAATACTTCAAAAAAAGTCATTCGTCTAAGCATTTTGAATGCGCACACTGCATAAATTTTTTTTTTCACCACTATTTTTTATTTTTTTTTAATCAAAATACAATATTTTTTCTTTTAAAAAATGAAAATACACACACCTCTATATTGATAATACAGTTGATAACCAGCAAAATTTCTTAAGCCATCACATTAGTACAACAATTATATTTATATTAATTCAGTGTTATAACTAATGAAAATTGAAGACCGCTCTCAAAAATCGGGCGATTTTCACCAGTAAAAAAGATAGATAATAATAAAAATATTTATAAAACTGAGTAAATTGGAATGTTTTTTTTTAAAACAACAAAATAAATATCCAGTTTTTAAAGTTTGAAAAGTTGATTTTTGGCTTAAAAAGAAAAAAAAAAAAAAAAAAAGAAGAAAAAAAAAGAAAGAAAAAAACACTGTCTACATTATCCATAATGCGGTTGACAAAAGATATAGTGTTGTATTGCGATCAACAATGACAACACCATGATTCACCATCAGCATGGACAGCAACCATGGTAGCACCACAAAATATGACATTTTTAAAATTTGATAATAATGTGCACAGTAAAATGCGATGCACAATAAATACGATAAAACAATGAAATACTATGAAATGATTAGAAAAAAGTAGCAACACCTACAACTGTGATAACACCATGAAAATATGACAGCATCTCGAAAATTCAGAAGTACTACAAAAATGTCGATAATATAATAAAATTCTATAAAATAATAAAGTTTTGTGAAATGATAAAAAAAAAATGTAGCAACTCCCATAACTATGATACCACCTTGAAAATTTGGCCCCACCTTAATAATCCATAAATAGTGCGAAAAACTAATAACACAATGAAAATGCGATAAAACATTGAAATACTGTGAAATGATAAAAAAAAAAAAAAAAAGTGAGATAGTGCTAAGAAAATGTGATATCACAAGAAAATATAATGGCACCATGAAAATGTGATAATCAATATTAGAAGCAAACACATCCATGAAGAGTATCCCATTGGCTATTGTTCTTTTCCATATCCATTACAATTCCGGAATTCCTCGACCATTATATGGCGCAAGAGGACGAAGAGTATTGTTGAAAGGATGCGGGAGGGAGGATGCTCAGAGACAGAGATCGAAGAGGATGAGATGTAATCGTTGGGAAAGCATGTTTTTGCTCTTTCCTCCCCCACATCATCCCAAGAAGTTCGGGAGAAAACTGTTCCATCTTCGCCATTTCTCGGAGTGGACGTTGCGGACCGGGGGTCAGCTCTTCTTTATTAGGGAACATTGCAGCAATTCAATCTCATATGGGTACCCACATAAAATAAATGCCAGATATTTCGGTCGACCCCCTCTGGCTTGCTATTGAGGAAGGGAGAAGGGTGATGCTTAGCGATAAAAGTGAAATATATATTTTTTTCCTACTTGTTTTGGGAAACAAAGGTCCAAAGAAAAAAGTTCTCCATCTATGGGTCAGGGAATGGAGCATTCAAAACTGAGGATTTTTTTTTTATATATATCTATATTAACTAATAGCAACTGCAAGAAAATGCCATAAAAGTAAAATTAAAGTTGTGGGCTCTGACCTAACAATATAAAGTTAGGGCTAAATGTATTCTATAATATATATATATATATATATATATATATATATATATATATATATATATATATATATATATATATATATATATATATATATATGCGTATATATTTAACTTTAAAATAATAATCTCTTTATATGAAGAATAGTTTGTATGTGTATACATGTATATATGTGAATTACAGAAATCTACAATGTTATCCCAAATTTAGCGAAATTTCAAAAAATCTTCACATTTTCACCTCTTAAAGCGTATGATCTGAACTTGAAATATACAGTTCATTTGTTGGAATTTTACACACTGAATCTTCAAAACAAATTCAAGTTTACTGGCTACATTAAATTTTTAAAAACCAAACCCGTTCCTCCTTCCCACCCGTTCCTATGGCCCACCTGATGGTTGTGGGGTTAGCGCTCTGACCTAGCATGCCAAAGGTGCTGGGTTCGAATCCTGGGTAAGACATGGATGTTCGTTGTGGTTCGGAATCCATGCTAAGTTGTAGGTACCGGCCTGATTAGCGGTCGTTGTGCAAAAAAATACGTCGTTGAGCGTACAAACCAATCAACTTATAGGGGTGTGAAAAAATACAAAGCATTTCAAAAAGTAAATATTATTAATAAAATAAAGTATTTTAATAATTTTTTCTTTTAGAATAGTGAAACATATAAGAAATAAGTGTAATTTAATTAATATCAAGAGTTTTTTTTTATCATTGTTAGATAAAACCATAGTATAACAATTTTATATTTGTCAATTTTTTTTATCAACACAAATATATTAACATACTACTGTTATTTTTGTGTTTGCCCTTAATTGGATTGGGTATGAAGTTGGTTCATCGGAAACATTGTTAATAAATTATGTTACATTAAATGTTATTTCTAATTGAGCTACTTTACAAATTATGTATTAATATCTTGATAAACATGATCCAATAAAGCAACGCAGTTTTCGAGTCATTTTAAACTAATACATGTAACTACCTGAAACACACGATCGTTCGTTTCCCTCTCACCCCTGATCTTAATTTACGCTTCTCAATATAGAGATTTGCCCTTATCTCGTAACTGACGAGCTTTTCAACAAAATGAAATGAAATTTTTAAGTAAGCGAAAGCTTTCGAAGTCGATTGAAAGGGTTAAAAAAAAAGGGTTCTCTTCATGGATGTAAAATTTTCAAAGTTGGCGTTCAATTTAGTAAGTAAACAGTTATGAGAAATTTTTTGTACTAAATATATAAATAATCATACACAAATTAATTTGCTGCAAACCGCAATATTCTAAGTCTTTTAAAACTGAATATATAGTTTTTTTTAACATATTGTATCTTTGAAATATTTATTCTTTGTATTATTTTCAGAGGCATTTAGTGAAACTTTAAAGTTTTCATCTACAAAAAATGTGGTTATTCTTGTTTGTAATTTTTTTTTCTTGGCAAACATTTCTTTTTGAGAAGAACTGACATCTGGATATATCCTAATGAAGTGAAACTATAACTTAATAGATATAATAATGCTTATGTAAAATTCAGGGAACTCAATCATTTTATTTCCAGTGTTGTTCCTTTCACCAGACAAATTTACAAAATTTCACAACAAACAAGTATATAAAGTATTGTATTTGACTGAAAATACTACAAATTGAAATCCCACCTTTTTTTTTTTTTTACCATTATCAATAAACTTTTTCGGTTTAGTATAACATAAGATTCATGTTAAAGCTTGTTGAGGAAGTGAATCAAATGTTTAAGGTGACTAAAAAGAACATACATATTTTTTAAACTTTACTAAATTTCTAAAGTGTTATATTACCAAAGAAGGCATACTATGGTACAGGGTCCTTTCTTAATTTCGAAATGAAATAACTGCAAAACAGTGAGAGACAGAAATATGAGACAAGTGGTATATTGGATTGACAGGTATGGAATTTTGAATACACCCGTGTACAAAATTGATTTATAGGAGTAAATTTGATGAAGGCTGCTCATGATTAACCTATAAAGTTTATTTTTATTTGAAATGATTGGGTAATAAAATAAACAGGTGAATATTAGGTGTCACTGTATTCTACTCATTAAAACCACTGCATTCTAAAAAAGTGACTGGTTAGGCTGCACTATCCAGTAAAGGGACAATAGGTTCTCTAAGAATAGGGATGTGGAACATCACACAACTTTCAATTACATTATATTACTGATGTGGATTTGTGTCATTTATAGTTTTTATATTTTCATCATTCGTTTAGAAAAAATGGTCAATTTGGCGATATTTTTTGCGATAATTCTTATATGAAACTTCAAAAAAAAAAAAAAAAAAAAAAAAAAAATTTGTCAAAATAGTGTTTCTGGCAAACGGTCGTTGATGAGCTATGTTCAAGCAAAGAGAACTCTGTGATGAAGGCATTCGTTTTTCAACTTTTTACACCGTTAAAGCATTTTTACGGAAATTTCGGAGGTAGGGATGTTTAGAATACCTTAAGAGGCCTTACCACAGCGATTTAAATCAAAATCGTTGGAGCCGTTTCTTAGCAATAATTGAAAAACATGATTTTTTCAATATCAGCTACCTTATCCGCATGCGCGATTTTGACCAAAACCTTAATTGTAGGTCCCATGGCCACCACCAACGTGCACACCAAGTTTGAACATAATAGGTCAATTTATTCGGGAGTTCACTGGACAGACACATAGACAGACATTTTTTCTTGATCACTTTTTTGAAATCAGGATGTTCCAAAACGTAGAGAAATTAAAAAAAAAAAAAAAAAAAAAAATCGGTATGGGTAAGTGAAAGTAAAAAAAGATAAACTCATTCTATTATATTCAGAATTTACAACAACCTATTGCCACATTTCAATATTGTAAATAATTTTACAAACCAGTGTATTTAGAATTTCGATACTTGTCTGATCAACTAACCAATCGTCTTTTATTTCTGTCTCTCATTGTCAATATGTCATTTTAAAGTTAAGAAGTCTCTCTAAAATATCCTGAATCTATATAATTTAATCATGCAAATGTGTACATTAAAAAATTACTTCCAATATTTTATTAAATTTTCATTAATATCACTTAAACTAATGTACGCAAAAAAAAAATCCGAACGATGGCTATATCTTGTATTCTAATTAATGAAATAACGAAAGTCAAGTACCGTTGTAAATTGGGGAAGGTCTTTATTAATTGTATATATATTTTTTTTTATCATGATGAATCATCTACATATTAAAAGTAAACCAAACTTTAAAAAGTTCAAGGACAACCTCATAATATTTAACCATATTTAGATTTAGAAATCCATAACAATGTCTAAATACCAAATTTCATAATTTTCCAATTAATAGTTGGTAATTTAAATTATGTCAAAAAAATGATAAATTAATGTTAAAAAGAAAATTTGTTTTTTCAGCCATAAATTCTTAAATAGTTAATATATTTCAGCAATTTTTGTTTCCACCGACAGTTTATAAAAGGCCAAACGTAAATAACATACAAATTTTGTATTAAACAGTTTTTTAACAATTAATTAAAAAACAAGTTTGAATTATTTTAAATAGAAACATGTATTTTTTTCCTTTCATTCGAATTATCATGGTCGAAATTCCCTCCAGAACTTTTTTCATTCCATTTTGACTTTTGGTTCTCAATATTTTAGCGAAAAAGTAGAAAAGCTCACTTTAAGCAACCGCGTAATAGATTACGTCTTGAAGCATGCCAAACGTTCGATTCTTCCCCGCCATTGAAAAATTAGCCCTCAAAATCGGTGAAAACATTTTGGCTCATAAGTGATGTGTTTGTCAACATAATGAACTGAAATTTGGTATCTAGGGTAAACAAGGTATTCTAAATCGAATGAAAATATAAAAAATAGGGGTTCGTATTGATATTTTAAAGATAGAGTTAAATTTACTTAGTATACAGCCCTCTAAATAAAAGGTTTTGCATCAGACATACAGAAAATCGTAAACAAAACATTTTGGTGCAAACCACAAGATTCTACGATTATTAGAACCGAGGATATAGCCATCTTTCGGATTTTTTTTTTGCGTACTGTACAATTTGACCAAGGGTGCTAAAAAAAAGTACAATGTATTAAATTCAAAATTTGAGGTTCAGTAAAATTTTTATAATAGGATAAATCCCTTAGGAATCTCAAGCTGCATTATTAGGATTTAAAAGAAAAAAAAAATAGTGAACAAACATTTTAAATACAAAATGAAAACTACAGAATATAGGATTACAAAAATATGTATCATGGTTTGATTGTTAATTTTTTAAATGAAGCATCTAATTAATGAAATGAAGTGTACAAAGGAAAAGTAATTAATCGAATCCTATTACTACAGAAAAAATATCGTGATCCAGAGTAAAGATTTATGACTTGTACAATTGTTCATCTATTGATACATTTATAACAGAGAATTTTAATCTTGATTTTTTATTCCTAAGACTAATCGGTGGGATCTTTGTGAAGAGCACCTGATATCCAAAAATAGGATCAGTGTTCTTCAAAGATTCAAAATAAGTATAAAACAAGAATAAATTTAACAAAATAAGTAACATGTTGCTGAGAAAAAACAAAAGTGGGAAGAAAGGCAAAAGTATAGAGAAGGTATTTTTTATTTGGAAAATATCAGGGGTTTTGCGAGGAGATGAGATCCTATACTTCATAATGTATGTATATCAGGAGAATTATTCCCGCCAGGTAGTTTAGATGGTGTCGGTCGTTATAGAAACAAGACTCGTTGATTTAGAATAAGGTTGTGTATGTAGATGATTGGCGTACAAAAAGGTTAAAATACAACAAAAGCATATCCCATCAAAAACTTATCTGCAAAAAGGCGCCAAGTTCTTCATAGAATAACTATGGCCATGAAAAGTATTGAAATCTAAAGCAAAGCCAAGTTTAACGCTGTTGTAAAATACGAGCAATGAAAATTAGTAAAATGTTCTTCTCAAAGTCGAAATTCCGCTACATAGGGCCGACCAAACGGTATAGTGGTTAGCTTACTAGCTTCTAGACCGCGAGGTTGCGGGTTCGAGTCCCGCGTTAGGCATGGGTGTTTGTAAATGTATGTTGGCTTGTCTAATGACGAATACTTCGGCGCATTATAGCCCTCGTGTTGCTGACGGCGCCAGATAATCTGAAAACAACCAACCGCTACATAGGCCTAAATATCCAGCTACAAAAATGCTTGTGCGACTTGACCATTACGTACCGCAGCATCAACAAAGCCAAAAAGTGATCCAGAATAGGTTATAGCCAAGTGTCACAAGCACTTCGCTGGATATTTAGGCCTATGTACTGTAATTTGGACTTTGAGAAGAACATTTTACTAATTTTCATTGCTCGTAATTTACAACAACGTTAAAACTTGGCTTACTTTAGAGGTATGTTCCCAGGAGAGGGCACCAAATGTTCACCGGCCATCGGTTAACCCTTCATGCAAAAGGTGCAAAGATCATGCAAAATCCCTGCATCTTGAAAATTTCATAGTGGTTCGGAATATACATTAACCCTTGGTTAGTCGCGCCATTGACAAATGAACCCCACAAAAATTGTTTTCTCAATTTCTTAATAGATAGCAGCTCATGATCAAAGCCCCTCCCAGTACCTTTTTATCTAACCTTGACGTTTGCCCACGTGTATTCATTCAGTTCCATGCGTGTACTCAGACGACACAGAACCTATTTGGTTGACGATTGTTCTCCACGCGACCACCCCTGTATTTTAATTATGGTAAGTAATCTAAAAGTTTATTTTGATTTTTATTATATTTTATAGTTTTTATGTTTTGTGAGGGGAGCATGTCATTTTTTTATGATACATTTGATTGACACATTGTTTCTCAGCAATAAAAACAATTTTATGAATTTTTTTTACATGAATTCCCTATTTTTTATTTTTATTTCTTTTAGAATTCAAGTAATACTGAAAATGAAAAACTATGACAAATGGGTCTGCAAGGGCCATTTAATTCAGACTGAAATATGTGCAAATGTCTCAGATGTTTAAGAAGACGCTGAATGACTTTGTATGATACAATCTATTTCTCTGCCTTATATAATTGTTTTTATACCATTTTTGATGTAAATTTATATTTTCACAATAATTTTATCAACAAAGTTTAATGTGATTATGCTAATTGTGTTTTAAAACTATTTTAAAAATAAATTTGAATCTATACAAAGTTCATTTCAATAATAATTATGTTTTTTTTTATTCTTAAGTTTTTTTCAACTTATTTTAATTTTTTTTAATTCTTACTTTATTCTGTTCAATAATGTTGTGTTTTAATTAAAATACCTACTTGCTTTGATATTTGGTCACGAATTTAATAATATGGAAGAAAATTTGAATTTGGGGACATTTGTCCCCCACGCGACTAACCGCGAGACAAAAGGTCGTGCGACTAACCAAGGCTTGGACTGGAATTTCTAGCATTTTAGCCGTTATTGCGTACAAGACGTTTCTCTAACATACACACCATATATAACAACTGATAAAGTAAATATTTCTGATTGGCCTTGTCACATTATTAATCAAACCAATAAGAACAAGTTTAATTGTTCGTCGGCAGGCAATATGTTTACTGCTGAGTTCACGTGGAATGTGTTGTGTGTACCACATTCAAGAAACTTATTAAACATATAATTAAGTTCATTTATACAACTACCAAGGGTTAACATCACTATAAGAAGTGTCAAAAAAAGATAAATGTTTTTGAAAAATACATACTTACCGTATAACCAGTCGTCAAGGTGAGGCGACCAAATCACTTGAATTTGTCAATTAAAATGAGCCCGACGAAACGTTAAAGTATAATTCAGTATATATTTGATTAGGGTTGTTTAATAACGGACATTTCAAAGCATAGTAAAAGAACTGTTTCAAAACATTCTAGCGATAAGATTCCTGTTACTAAGAATGACACAAATTTCACAAAGTAAATGCACATCCGCTCGTACAAAATGATTAATTAATCCCAATTATAAATTTAAAAAAAAAAAAAAAAAAAAAAAAAAAAAAAACTCTTCTCGATTAAAAAATAAAACATTTATTCTGTGTAACCTGCAAGGCACTATAAGAAGTGTCAAAAAAAATAAATGTTTCTGAAAAATATATATTTAACGTATAACCAGCCATCAAGGTGAGGCGAAAAACGGTATAGTGGTTAGTGTGCTAGCTTCTAGACCACGAGGTTGCTTGTTCGAGTCACGTGTTAGGCATGGGTGTTTGTAAATGTATGTTGGCTTATCTAATGACGAATGTTTCGGCGCATTATAGCCTTCGTGTTGCTGACGGAGCCAGATATTCTGAAAACAACCAACCAAGGTGAGGTGACAAAATCACTCAAATTTGTCAATTAAAATGAGCCCGGCGAAACGTTAAAGGTTAATTCAGTATATATTTGATTGGGGTTGTTTAACATTGGACATTTCAAAGCATAGTAAAATAACTGTTTCAAAGCATTCTAGCGATAAGATTCGCGTTACTAAGAATGACACAAATTTCACAAAGTAAATGCACATCCTCTTGTAATTAATTCCAATTTTTAGAAGGAAAAAAAAAAAAAAAGGAAAAAAAAAAAAAAAACCTGTGGATTAATAAAAAAAAAACATTTATTCTCCTGAAAGACATAGGAAATGCTCTTGCGAGCAACATATGACACACACTTAAATATTTTTAGCGTAGGTTGATTAAAAGAAATGTCAATTTATGAAACTATATTTTTGAAGCATAATTGTATTATGTACATTATGGAACGTACCCATGCTTTTGTATTTATAAAGTAAAGATACGTTTTTTAGTTTATACGTAGATAATTTGAAAAATTAACTAATCCAATTTCTTGCCCAAAAGCTGTCTAAATAAAATTTAAAAAAACATCATTCATCGTTGTTGTAGTTACCCCCATTTGTGGCCCACTTAACACATCAGTTTTGGCAAAGAAAAGAATAAAAATGATAAATCCTAAATTAGAGGTCGGGAACATCCCACAACTTTTAATTACACTATAATATTGGTCATTGCATTAAAATTTATGGTGTTATTTAAGGGGGTCGGGTACCGAAAATAAAAAAAAACTTTATTTATGTACATTTTTACGTCAAAAATTTATTTTATGTATGAGATACTATTTATATATCTTTGAGAAAATGTTTTTTTAAATATTGTGTTTTGTTATTTAAAAAAAATTAAAAAAACCAAGAAAAATCCATAATAATTGATGTTTGCGTACTTTGATATAAGTCAAGAAAAAATAAATTTTTTTTTCAAAGTGAAAGCTTTCTGTAATACAAAATTATATAAAGAAATTTTGCCTTCACAGAATTTGGATAGGTGAATTAAAAAAAATTAAAAAAATTCTCAAAGTTAAAATATTGAAATTTTTGCTTTTTTTTATGTTATCTTTTACGCTAAAAATTATATTTTAAAACAGAATTAAAAAAATAAAATTCTGTGAAGACAAAATATTTAAAACTATATAAATTAAATGCTCCAAAAATTTGAATAGCCAATTGTTAATGGTTCTGGAGATATATCGATTTGAAAATGCAACATCTGTGAAAAACACTAGTGCTTGAAAAACGCACTTTAAGCATACGCTTCAAGGTGTTACGCCCATTAGTGATGTTTAAATCACAGGTAATTTTGTGGCGTTCTAATCACCGGAGGAATAAGATAAAAACATCATTCTCTTCAGGAATGTATGAACTATTTTTTAAAATCAGAAAAAAAAAATTGGGATTTTTGAAGAAATTTCGGTACTGGACCCCCTTAAAGTTTTCATATTTTCACTCATTTAAATAAAAATTGCCAGTTTGGGAGATATTTTTTGACAATAATTTTTATATGGGGGAAAAAATCCATTTGATAGACAGACTTTCGTGTGCATGAAACAGAAAAAAAAATCAATCGTTGACGGGGGATGATAAGGGGCAGAGAGCACTGTGCTAAAGGCACCCGTTTTTCATTTTTTTTTACTATTTTATAGCATTTCTACGGGAATTTCGAAAGTGGGGATGATTAGAACATCGTAAGAAGCATTAGCAAAGAGATCTTAATCAAAATCTTTAAAGCCATTTTTTAGCAATTGCTGAAAAACTTGATTTTTCATGATTTCAACCTTATGCACGTGTGCGATTTTGACGAAAACCTTAATGGTAGGTGGCCACCATAAACCCGCACAAAAAACTTGAGCATCATAGGCTAATTTGTTCGGGAGTTAAGCTGACCACGAACACACAGACATAAATTTTTCTAGACCACTTTTTTGAAACCAGGGTGTTCCAAAACGTGGAGAAATGCCAAAAAATGGATTTTTTGACCGAATGCTATACTTTCATTACCCTATGTAAACATATGAGTAATTGAAATGGGAGACATGGCAAAAGCGTGGTATATCTGAATGCGCGATTTAACGAAAGGTTACTGTAACATATGAACTCTGTAATGCTTATTGAGAAGAAAAAAAATATCAAACCTAGTAAAAAACGTTATTAAATTTATTTTATCTTCAAAAAAAGTTTTCCGTCTTCAACTTTTTGGACTTAGTGTTTTTATGTTGTTGTTGTTTCTTATTCCACTTGATCTAGAACAAGTCTAGACCAAGTCCAAGAGACGCCCAAAGAAAGTCTCGAACCAGCGCAGGGTTTTTAAAGAGATCGCTCTTCTCCAGTGTTTTTATAGTGATATATTATCAAAGCCTTGTTTTAATAACTTATTTTTAACCCACAATCGCTACTATTGTACTTATTGATACATGAAGGAATTAAAAATGGACATTAATAACTTTTTTTTGTATACTGTTAAATTAAATGATACTTTATGCTAAATTTTAAATCATTATGACACGCAGGAGGGTACATATTTCAATTGCTTCAGGCCTCAACGAAAGGAAATCTGATAAATGAGTTCATTTCTTTTATTCATTTATTTTATTTCATTTATTTATAGTTTAAAAATGCAACTGAAATTCAGTAAATAATCTAAAACACTTTTTCAAAGTGAATAAATACTTGGATTCATTTTCAAAAGTATCGCGTAAGCGATTCATTCTTCACAACAAATGCACGTGCCGGCAACGTTGTCAGACGTAGTATTTTTAATACCATGCTATTGTTTTTCTCACATCAATATTTTGATATAGTGTCTTTCTTAATACATTTTAAAATGCCGGAAGTCTTAGTTTTTGAAATACTATTGATATTTCAGTAGGTAAAAATATTATTAAATATGCGATGTCCAAAATGCATTGGGAAAAATTGCCTACCTAACAATTTTAAATCAGAGGTCTGGTAACACTGCTTGGAGAGTTCCTCTACCCGCTAAATACCACACTATTTATCTGGCAAAATTCGAAGCTCCGTCCCTTCAATTCACCCCCGTCCACTCGAGTGAGCTTCATCACAACTTGGAAACTATTGAAATACCATAAAAAACAATACTGGAGTGATATATGGACTAACTACAGAACGTCTATCAATATTTATAAAATTATTAAAGTAATTAATAATAGATCCCAGGATTCAACAATAAGCAAAAATGTTCTCGGCTACCAAGGTTCGTTTATCACTGATCCAATAATCCAATCTAACCTGCTTGCTAACCAATTTAATATCCCCAAACTAGAAGAAGTTCATTCCGTTTGATTTCTCGAAAGAAGTTCAAGCGTAGTACAATCGAAACTTCATTAGTGATGAACTTATCACCGCAATTCGAAATACTCGGAACTCCATCACAGGTCAAGATGGTATTAGTGCTAAACTTATGAAATTGCTCCATCCGACTGAAATTAAAAATTTCCTAGACATCTTCAATTACATTTGGAATTTAGAGAAACTTCCTAGCAGTTGAAAAACTTCCAAAATCTAATAAATAAATAAATAAATAAATAAATAAATAAATAAATAAATAAATAAATAAATAAATAAATAAATAAATAAATAAATAAATAAATAAATAAATAAATAAATAAATAAATAAATAAATAAATAAATAAATAAATAAATAAATAAATAAATAAATAAATAAAAACTTCAGGACCGGACCACTTTTTACAAACTCTGACCGGCCCGGTGATTGTACTAAACAACCCTATGGCCAGTACGCCTCCTGGATGAGATTAATATTCATTCATTTAAAATCGAATGGTTTCAAGTTTTGCTTTTAAAAATAATTGTTCTTATTTGGATATTGATTATCATTTGGTTTTACATTCGAAT
Source organism: Linyphia triangularis (assembly GCA_963978545.1). Lineage (NCBI taxonomy): Eukaryota > Metazoa > Arthropoda > Arachnida > Araneae > Linyphiidae > Linyphia > Linyphia triangularis. Next base: position 100,011,730 of record OZ021721.1, read on the forward strand.
GCAGGGTTTATATTCCGGCGGTTCACTGAAATGCAGTTTCTGCTACTTTTCTCGTCCTCATGTGATTCGGGAATTTTATTTAGATTTTGAAGATCACACACACAAAAAGAAGCGATTTTTGGCTTTGTAAATGTTCAATGATGTTATGATTTTTTTTCCTCAGAGGAAACGATGACTCAGTTTTTACTAAATAAAAACTATAAATGTATTCTTCCTTCGAAGGCTCACTAAATTTTTTGGAACAACCGAACAATCGCTATCCAGTTTCACTACAAACTTCAGTACGTACAACTTCGAAAACAACGATAATTCAGTCGCAGCGAAAGTAAACAAAAGATCCAATCCTTTCCAAACAGCTTCCGATACTCGACTGATCTGGCTATTCCATTTTGCCCCTCTTTATAGTCTTGCTGCAGAAATTTCTAGCAGAAACCAGCCATCTAATCACCCAATGGAAACTCCTTGACATTTCCCGATTGATTTTAAAGTTACCGCCTTTTTTTCTAACCTGTATTATCGCTGTTAACAAATAAAATAAAATAGATCTTTATAAGAAATACGTCAATATTTACAATAAATACAGTAGAACATTTTAGTAATTTTGTTTGGATCTGAAATAGACTATATTTACATTAACTATCACAATCTTCATTGATTGAGGATTAAAATGGTAGTAAATGATACCATGATACTTGCATATATTCAGTCGACCATGCAGAGTTGATCTCCAGTGATAAAGGGAAAGTTTGATTCATATTTTTCCAATACTATTCCGTTAGCCGTGTACCTGATGAAAACAGCCAAATTGCAGACCAAACTAATCCAAACTATCAACCTTTAAATCATTAATAATTCCTATAACAAACTGTAAACATTTAGGCTTGTCGATACTTCTATGCGCCATTTAAATGTGCAAACATTTAGGCTTGGCGCCAACTGGTGCCCGGTTAACGGAAGAGTAATCTTTTTCCTTCACATTTTATGATAAACCGATGTTTCGGTGCGTTGTTAAAGATAATGGGATTATCATTAAATGCTTTTGGGCAAACCTGATAAGAGGGAGAATCTGTAGTGGCGTTGGGGAATTGGCGAGAAGGGAGCAGAGTTCTCTAGTATCTACTAATGAGTAAAATATATTAACATATGATTTGTAGCATCAGAAAAATCTATCAAAACCATCCTATAATTAAAAAAATTCTTATTTGTAATGTAAGAAAAAGTTAATGCAATTACTTTATAATAAAAAAATTAATTTATGTTTGAAAATGCAATTTATCAACTATTACATGTCATAAATTAGCACAATTTAAAAACTCGGCATTGTTCTTACGTAGGCTTATCTAGATAGAACCGTCAACTTATAGGCGGGTAATAAATTTTTAAAAAGTCAGAATCCCAAATTACTCTCCGAAAATACAGTTACTACAAGCGACCTAAAAATAGTCGAAAGTTTTTCTTTCACCTCCAATATTGCCTTGAGAACAAACAAACTGAAATTGTCCCTAAGATGTTTTGCAGAAACTTTTAGCCGCATACATATCCAAACTTTGATATTTTTTTTGTCTCAAAATCATGTTTGTGTCAGTACGAAAATTGTTACTCTGTAGGGCAGCGTTCGCCACTAACTTTTTGAGGCGGGCCGTAGGATTTATGTTGGAGCTTTTCGCGGGCCGGATACACCGTAATATGTTTTTTTTTTCTTTTATCCTAAAAAAATTTTAATTGATGTTTTATTCTTTTTCAAATAATTAAAAAAAATAATAGTTTTCATTATTAGTAAACAATGTCTGAAAAAGAAACGAATCTATTGTTTTAACGTGACAATTCGACTTGATCTAACTTTTAATAAAAGCATTTTAACTGTACTTCCAGATTAGCCTGTTTTAGTCTATATCAATTATGAGACGATTGAGGTCGAATTAGTTCAGTTTAATTTATGATAGAGGCGATGTCTTTCTGAGTATTTGTCGAATTCAATCTTAATATATTGTCCAAATGAGATTAAGTTAAACTATTCCTGTATGTATTCTTGATGCAAACTACCTTGCTAAATGCTTCTTCATAGTTTCGTCGGACACTTAATGGAGAACTCTGCTTTACATAATTAACACATTATTTCGGATAAATTAACATTATGTTAAAAAAAAGTCCATATCGTGAAATTTGATTTTTTTCTTCTTTTTTTAATCTTCTATGGTGCCTGCTTGCAGCAGAAAAATCTATCGCGGGCCGCGTACACTGTTAAAAAAAATTGTTCACCATGCACCAAAATTTGGTTCCCATTTAGCTGCCACCAACATTTGGTGCTTAGTTTCGCGATTTAATGGTGCTTACGGTCCGAGGTTGCACCATTAAATCGTGAAACTAAGCACCAAATGTTGGTGGCAGCTAAATGGGAACCAATTTTTGGTGCAAGGTGGAACAAAATTTTTAACAGTGTAGTAGCTAACGCTGCTGTAGGGGATCACCGTCATATTCCATAATTATTGCTACTTTAACGTTGACTCTAGAAATATTTATACAGCAAAAAAGTTATTGAACTTTAAACAATAAAAAATATGATCTTTGTCATATTTCGTTAATGTTTTAGTAAACAATTATAACAACAACTAGGGAATTTATCCAAAAAAGTCATCGTAAAAGTAATATAAAACATTTGATTTATCACTACAAAAAGTTTCAATTCCGTTTCTTTTATAGTTCATAAGAAAAGGTGCGTTTAAAATCAATAAATTAGTGTTGTAGCCGCCTATGGGAGCTCTGGAAGATTCCGGGTTACTTTAACCCATTCTTTGAAAGTTATACTTTTGATGAATTAACAAACTGGTGTTAAACGTTTGCAATCCAAGATTAAAAATACTTGGCATAATCAGAGAGAACGTCAAAACGTAATTATACGGTTGATGTATTAGATTCATAATCAGTGGTAGAAGTATAAGAAAAAAAGTGGGGGAATGCCCAAAAGTTGGTGGTAAAAGCCCCCCTCCCTGTTTTTGTTACCTTTTTATAACAGTATGATATATATATGCCATTTTTTTTTTTTTTTTTTTACGTATGAAAACTATAAATCACTTTTTCTCAGTATCACTACATTTTGCTTTTCCCTACATGCTTGATAAAAATTTTAAAAAGAAAAATCTATGTTTATCTAATTTTACTACTATTTAATATTCCATGGTCAGAATTGTTTCATACTTCAAGAAATTAAAAAAAAAATTTAGTGATAAAAGCTGAAAAAGTAGTAGGAAATTAAAAAAAACTCAAACTTTTAAAAAAAGTTATACAATTTTGTACGTAGTGTATGACTCGGAAGACAGTGATAGGATGATTTTTTTCAACAATTTTGTCATTTATTATTTATACAAGTATTGTATCATTCATTCAAAAACTAAAAGTAAAAAAAATGCGAAAGGATATTTTCCCATCTTTTGCTAGAAAAGGTAATTTTAATTTTCTTTAGTAGTTTTTAGGTAGAATGATTGTTTTTAGAAGTGGGGGGATGGATTTCAATGGTTTTTGAAGTGAGGGGACGCATGGGTATTTTCTTGAAAAGTGGGGGGACGCGTCACTCCGCGTCTACCCTCACTTCTAGCACTGTTCATAATAGACCATGTCGATGAGCCATTGAATAAACATTAGATTGTTTTAATGAATTAGGAGCTGTGAAGAGTCGAAGTCTACATCTCAAGTCTACAGGATGTACGTAAACCAATAGAATATTTGCTTTATTACTCGAGTCAATGTCATATTGGTCGTTTAGTTGGAATAACCTTGTTAAACAATAGTTACAAAGTAATTATGTATCTTAAGTTGAACTGATATTAATCGAGTAATAATGATATCTTATTTAATTATTTGAAACTATCATAAGACTCGTAACACACATATTACATTAGTAGTTATCTCATTAAAATCTAATAAAATTTTTAGGCTTTCTAAGTATAAAAGTTGTACTTAAATATGCATGTTTTCTTAGTACGCTTTTGCTTATTTGATAATTCGAAACCATAAAAATGTTCACTACTTAAAAATTTTAAAATTGCATAGTACTTAAAAAATATTTAATCCAATAACAATTTTGATTAAAGCAAAACCGTATTAATTTCCTAAAAATACAGGTTTATTATAATTAAAGTTCAACTTATAAAAAGTGAATTTCTGGTCAGCATGACCAGGTATTTGACCTGACTATGCGTGAAGAAAGAAGAAATGGTATAGCGTAAGAAAAAAAAAGAAAGAAAAAAAAACTATTTCGAAGAACTTTTTTCCCTTATGCATTACCGTTTCCCCTTTCTTCGAGTATTTTCATGTCAAATTTCAAGTGATCCTGATCAGTGGAACTTTTATTACTGCATCTTTAAAGTTAAAAGTCGAACTTAATTATAATCCTCCTGTATTATATATATGTTTTTAAGGTATCCGACTACGTTCGGAGCAATTTTTTTTTAAAAACTTATTAATGAAAATCCTCCTGTATTATATATATTTTACGTTTTTAAGGACTACGTTCGGAGCAATTTTTTTTAAAAAACTTATTAATGAAAATTTTTATTGCATTAAAATGTTCATTATAGGGTAAAAACATGAAATTTACAAAAGTATTAACTTTTCAAATTTTATTTTTCTACAAAAAAAAAGAAAGAAAAAAAAAAAAAGGGGGGGGGGGAAAGCTTTTTGGTCGTAATTGACCAATATTTCGTCAAAACGGCTAATGTTGTAAAAAAAAGTTTTGAAATATATTTTGATTTACTTTTTACTACATGATTCTATGATATTTGTGAGTATAATGATCAAAAATATAAGTTATATTTTCAAATATAAAAAATATATAGGCTGTTGTATAAGATTACACATAAATTTCAATATTTTCGCCAATATTATTATGTATATATAGCAATAACTCTTCGAAAAAATTGTTACAATCAAATTCGATGGCCAATATACTCAACTTATTATAACGAACAACTGCACAAAAAATTATAACTCTATCATAATTGCATTTTGAGGTAGAACAAAAGCCGTATTTCAGTATTAGTGAAAAATCTATTCTTTAAAAAACACGATTTTGGAATCTCTCTCCATGGATTTTTGTATTAACAACAGTTTTTGAATGACTGTAACTAAACTTCTTTTTAAAGTACAAGAAAAACACAAACCGATTTGAAAAGAGAAATTTTCAATTCATATGAAACGAAATAAAAAAAAAATTGAAATTTTCATTGATTTTGTCATTTTAAACGTAGTCGGACACCTTAAAAAACATTTTACTCATTTTTTAAGAAACATTAAATCAATTTTCATTACTCGCCATTATATTTTTCTGATGACATAGTTAAAAGCATGTAATTTATTGTATTTCAAGAATTAATCACAACTAATGAATAGACTTCATTCGCAAAGAATATGCTGCCCTCTATATAAAAAAAACTACTCAAAGTGGAACATAATTAATGACACGCATAAATATAAAGCTCTGTTCTCCTTTTCCAAGAAATAAGTTACAAGAAAAAATTTTATGTCCTTCTCCAAACATAACCTACACCCAGTAATATCCCCAATAACACTAACCTCAACCACCTCTCATTCTTCTATGACAGCTTTAGGACATACCATCCACCATAAAACAAAATAATAGGAAATATTTATTCATCTCATAGCACCTTAATCATTATCAGAGCAACACTAAATTCCCAAGCCGAAGAGTTTTCTATACACAAGGTGAACTCCGTTATCTACTAGAGGAAAATGACATAACTCATCTCACCCATTATCGATATCGTTATCTACAGTTTGGTAACTTTAATGACTAATAGAGGAATAACTACTTTATCGGGAGCCTTAAATCTTATGGAAAAATGAGGAGGCATCATTCTGATAGCATTGAATTATAAAGAGGTGTCACATTTTTAGATGACGAGTGGTATTGTGTCTTAAAGGCAAGGCATAAATCCAGGCCTTATCCAAGTGATTTTTTTTTATTATATGTAGGGTGTTAAGTAACGGAAACATCTGTTTCTAATCTTTTATGTGTTTTTAGATTTACTTCTTTCAAAAGCTTTAAAATGAGCTGAAATATTAACGTTGAGAAAATTAAGTTTTAAACATTTCGGAGTAATGTATGCGAAGTTTACTTCAATGCATCACTGCATTACATAGTTCAGTACTATTTCCATCATTTAATAAGTTGTATTTTTTTTTACTGTATGTAGACTATATTATTGAAATATATTCATTTAATATTCGTTAATTTTTAGATTAATTTTTTAATAGCGTTTAATCCTAGCGAAAATACTAATGTTGAGAAAATGCAATTTTAAACTTTTCGGAGCAATGTGTGTCACGAAGTTTACTCCAATGCAGATAGCAAAGAACAATTTCCGAACTCGAACAAGTTATATTTCCATTATTACATGTAAGTAATTAAATTATTAAAATAGATTATTTTAATCTTTGTTAATATTTAGATTAATTTCTTTTAAAACATTAAATACTGGTGGAAAACTAATGTAGAGGAAAATTATTTTTAAACAGCTCGGAGTGATATGTTTACTTCGTTTAATTAATACATCAGATAACATAGAACAGTTTCCAGCCTTTACCAATTTGATTTTTTTTACTATATAACTACCCCATTAGCACAAATCAGCTGGCCAATATTAGCCCGACACTGGCTAATCCCGATGTGGGCCGTTGTAGACTGACCGTTGCTACGGATTTTGGCCAATCTCACCCAGTGTTGGGTAAAATATTCTGGAAATTGTGAAATGTTGTTGCAGAGTTTCAAAACTGAAGTATAGTGTTATAAGAAAGGACGGAGCTGTAAAAAATATGTTTTGTAATGGTTTTGACATAGTTATTTAAAAAAATAAACAGTGTACTTTGAAACGATGCTCGAGTTTCAGCATGTATTAGACAGTCTTTCCAGAACCCTTATTTCCGACATTGGCCTATACAGGTATGCTACCTGGGTATATGTAGGCAGTAAAATAATTGAAATATATTAATTCAATATTCTGTAATTTTTATATTAATTTCGTTTAACAGCGCTTAATCCTAGTGAGATACTAATGTGATAAAAAGTAGTGTTAGACAGCTCGGATACTATATAGTCCTTTACCTAATCCCTATTAATAATTCTGCCACTTCCCAAAAATCCACAACTATGAAATTTCTTAGAAATATAAGTGTTATAAATATTCCTGGATTTAACAAATTTAGTAATGCTTCCAATATGGACTTAACTGTTGATTATTGCGATAGAATAGACTTTTGATTTATTTAGATAAACAATTTGAAATGATTTATTTCTTTTCAGGTCTATCCATCTAGTCCATTGTCTCAGTAGCAATAAAACGGTAATAAAAATCCAAATGGAGAAGAGGACAAGGCAGGAAGGGGTCTCCTGAAGTGAGATGAAAAATTAGAGCGTAACATTCTTTACGTACCTGCAATAATAAATGCGTTAGGATTAATAATGATAAAAGTCTGTGCATAGAATGCCATAATACTTACATATTATAAATAGGTAACGTTTCTGTGAATTTAAGAAAAAACGTACTTTGTCTTTTCTAACTTACCTGCTTGATTTTGTATCTTGTTGAAGAGTACACATACTACTTACTATTATACTATAGTAAGATAGTGTATTTTATTTACATTTTATAAGCTTATTTTAAATAAAAATTCATCCCTACCCTTTCTAGTTTTGCCGTTTATCGTTAAAAAGTACACTACAAAAAAAAAAAAAAAAAAAAAAAAATCTTTCCTTTTATTGTAGCTGACTATTAGTTACATGAATAGAAAAGTGGTTTAAAATTTTTCGAAATTCTTGTTTGAATGAAACTTATAATAGACAATATTATCAAAAATTCCTTATTAGATAAGCGTTTCAAATACCTCAAAATATATGTAGCATAAAATTAAAGGTGTTTTATTTGTATTGTTAAATAATATTTTTGTTTCATATGAGGCTACAACAAAAATTGCACAGTATTATCTCATGTCCAAAAGATAATTAAGACCCTTAAAATTTGTATTTTCCCAAATGTACGTGGTTAAGATCATCATCATTAATAAGAAACTCCTTTATACTGCTGACAGTCTGAATAATAAAATATCAGTTTACTTTATTTCTAATAACTGTTATTGATTACCATCGCATAGAAAAAATTCTTCTTATAACCAAAAAGCTATTTTTACATTGCAGAAAATCCCACAGTACGTTATACAATTAAATATTTCATCATAAAAAAAGTATACATTACGCAGTAAACAGTGCTTTACGGAGTAAAGAGAACATCAACAAACAAAATATACATTTTACAAGGTGAAAATACAATACATAGCAAAAAAAAACGAGTATACTTAAAAAACAAACAAATAAACACACTTTCAAAAAACATCCTGCGTATCACAAAACAAATTTTACATGGAACTAAATCAGTTAACATTGTAGAACCTTGTATTTTTGTTTTAAAAAAAAGTGTACTTTTTGCATAAAATATCGTATTTTTATTTAAAAAAATCATTGCATACAAAACATACTTTATGTACAAAGAATTATTATTTATAAGCAAAACAGTGTACTTTATATATGAAACATCATACTTTATATAAAAAATATATCACTATATCTACAAAAAATTATACTTTATATATAAAAAATCCTACTATATACAAAAAAAAAAAAAACATACTTTAGATACAAACATCATACTTTATGTACAAAAATCATACTTTATATGCGCCGACCAAACGGTATAGTGGTTAGCGTGCTAGCTTCTAGACCGCGAGGTTGCGGGTTCGAGTCCCGTGTTGGCATGGGTGTTTGTAAATGTATGTTGGCTTGTCTAATGACGAATGTTTTCGGCGCATTATAGCCCTCGTGTTGCTGACGGTGCCAGATAATCTGAAAACAACCATACTTTATATGCAAAAATCATTATATACAAAAAATCAGGTAAACAATTATCAAATACTTTTGCAATAAAGTAAATAAAAAAATTTAAATTTGTGTTGCTCCTTAATCTTTTTTAATTGTAGATGCATTCACTTTAAAAGGAAATATCTGAAGTCGACATTTTGTGTCTCGGAATAAAAACTTGTGAATATTCGTGTCGACTTTTCTTAATGAGTGAAACGTGGGACTTCCCCTCTGGGACCTGCTGAAGAAAAGTGACGAATGAGGAGGACCTTTAATGAATTAATGGAACCTAGATTTCCGTAATGATAGATTACCAGTACTGGATCAGATAAGAGGGACACTGGGGATGAGAAACTGACAACACGTGAGGAACGTCCATTAGATGTTCTCATTTCTTTTCTTTTTTTCTTCTTTTCTTTTCTGTTTTTTATTTTTACGCCTTTTTATATTATTTTCCCTTTCGATATAATTGCGCTGTTGAAGCTGCATTATATCGTTTCGTCACTGCATTACATCGTTGGTATAAGTGAATTTTGTTTCAGACGATATTTCGGTTGGATATTCTTAGCTTTTCTTAGGTTCTGGTTTGAAACGAAGCATTGATTAAGAAGGTATGATTTTGAGCAAAATGCAAAGAGGTTACAATGATATTAAATCTGTGAGACAAACTTCTTCTTTTTCGATGTTCAGGTCTTTTTATATTATATTCCCTTTCCATATATTTGCATGGTCAAAATGCTTTCGTCACTGCATTATATTGTTGGTATAAATGAATTTTATTTCAGATGTATATCGGTTGGGTATTTTTAGCTTTTCTTAGGTCCTGATTTGAAACGAAGCATTGGTTAAGAAGGTATGAGTTTGAGCAAAATGCAAAGAAGTCACAATGATATTACATCTACGATACAAACTTCTTTCTTTTTCGATGTTCAGGTCTTTTTATATTATTTTCCCTTTCCATATATTTGCTTGGTCAAAATGCTTTCGTCACTGAATTATATCGTTGGTATAAGTGAAATTTTTTTCAGACGATATTTCGGTTGGTTATTCTTAGCTTTTCTTAGGTTCTAGTTTGAAACGAAGCATTGATTAAGAAGGTATGATTTTGAGCAAAATGCAAAGAGGTTAACTATGATATTACATGTACGATACAAACTTCTTTCTTTTTCGATGTTCAGGTCTTTTTATATTATTTTCCCTTTCCATATATTTGAATGGTCAAAATGCTTTCGTCACTGCATTATATTGTTGGTATAAATGAATTTTATTTCAGATGATATATCGGTTGGGTATTTTTAGCTTTTCTTAGGTCCTGATTTGAAACGAAGCATTGGTTAAGAAGGTATGAGTTTGAGCAAAATGCAAAGAAGTCACAATGATATTGAATCTGTGAGACAAACTTCTTCCTTTTTCAATATTCAGGTCTTTTTATATTATTTCCCTTTCCATATATTTGAGTGGTCAAAATGCTTTCTTCACTGTATTGTAGCTTTGGTACAAACATTTGATTTTTGAATTTTATTTTAGAGGCAATTTTGGTCGGGTTGCTTCATAGGTTCTGGCCTAAAACGAAGCAATTATTCAGAAGATATGAGTTTGATAAAATGAAGAGGGGTAACAAGTCTGTTATATATACGAGAAAATTATGTTTTCAAAAATTGTTTTACTAGAAGAATCATCTTTATATTTTATACAAATTAGAAGCAGACCATTTATTTGAGAATTCTTGCCAAACGACTGATATAAATTTTTGTTTCGATATTATTACATTGCAAGATTATTCAGCATCATTCTAAATGAAAAATTCAGACATGAAAAATAACAACAGGGTGTCTTAAAATGGATGGATTATAGGAAACTAAAGAAATGTATCATTTGCTGCATTCTATTTGGGAAATTAGAGAATTTTATCTCATCTATTTTCAAAGTTCACAAAAAGATGACAATGTTGATTGATAAAACTAAAAAATGAAACACTATAGAAATGTACCATTTGCTACATTCTACTTGGGAAATTAGAGAATTTTACCTCATCTATTTTCAAAGTTCACAAAAAAATGGCACTGTTTATTGATAAAAAAAATATTAAAAAAAAAAACTCGATAGAAATGTACCGTTTGCTGAAACTAGAGAATTTTATTCCATCAATTTTCCAATATTGTTACAAAGTTTTCTAAATAGATCACCATCTCTAGCAACAGCAAGACTCAAATGAAAGATTTTTAATTTTTAATTTAAAAGTGCCATCTGTTGGTAATTTTTAAAACTATTTTTGAAAAATTACGGGTAAAATTCCGTACTTGTCCAAGTATAAGGAAGAATACGGTGTACTTCTATCGTTTTTAATTTTTCAAATTCATTTTTGAAAACCGTTAATCTATTTTGGGACACCCTGTATTTTAGTTATAAGTAACTAGTTATACAACTTAGTTGTTTTTTCAGTAACTACTACTTTGAGTAGATAGATTAATACTCAACTAGTAATTTGATTTTAGGATCTTAAATTATTTTCTAGTTGCTCTGAAATATTTTCCCGCGGAAATGCAAGAGCTAGCTCATAACAACAGAACAGTGAAGATGCGAGGAAAGTTAATCTGAAATCATAGGCCACTGCCTTTTGTAATATCTAATATTAAAAAATAAAATACGCGATTGTGATGGGAGGCAAATTTAAATTTATTTTTAAACTAGTTGCAGTGCTCGGTGTCGTCCGGCCTCAAACAGCTGTGGGCTGGTACAAACTGGTTAAAATTGCTTAAGTACATTGACATTTTTGAGCATACCCCCCCCCCCCCTTACCCTTCTCCTTCAACCTCCTAACCTCAATGTTACTTTCTTTTCTACCAAGCAATAGAATGAAATTGTGTTCTCGATAGTCTGGTTTGGTCAATATACCTATAGATAAAACCCAGATTAAATTGTGCGGTAGATCTCAAACCAAGTAAAATGGTCTATAATTAGATTTCATAACTTTTTCTGGTTGACCATTTTATTTGCCTGTTGTTTTTTTTACAGCGTTTAGTTATTAGTTGGGAGATTCTTTTTGTTACGTTACTAATGTTCGAGATGAGCAAATTACGGTCGGTGGATGTTTTAGTATAATAATAATATCGTCACTTTCAACTTAAAATGGCGTAATCTACAACGTTCGAGTTCTTTGAATCGAGAGTGACAATAAATATCATGATACTATATTGTAGAAAGATTTAGACTTGCAATCAAAATCCGAAATGTTTTCTTCCAGTCGAAGTCATCCTTTCCACTCCAGGAAAATTTTACTATTCATAATTAAAAATACGCTTTACAAGTTTTAAACTTAAATACAAAAACATGCAACAACATACTAAAAATTAAATAAAAATAATTGAACAAAATAATCTAAAATCCGTTGACCAGTTTTAATTAGTCTGATCATAATTTCCACCTTATGGAATCATTTCTGAAGGATACAGACCCTCGTACACTTGAAGACATACAAAAGGCACTTTCTCTAAACGAGCTGAGAAGAATTAAAAAAATAATGGTCAAAGTTCATTGAATTCAACAGTTTTTATAACTTTTCCAAGTTTTTACAACTTTCCCAAGTTTTTACAACTTTCCCAACAACTTTGGCTAAGATCGCGTGACATTGGCCGATGTGGACCATTGAAATCGGCAGTTGGATACCGATACTGGCCAATCCTGACCAATGCTGGATAAAATATACAAGAAGTTTTGAAATGTTGATGCACAATTTTTAAAGTGAAATATTTCATTAATAGGAAAGAATAAAAGACAAAATATGTTTTGTGTTTTTGACGTGTGTTTTTTTTTTGAAAAAATCGTATATTTTGGAACGATGCTCGAGTTTCAGATCAAATTATCCGAATCTCTGCTTCCACCATTGACCAAACTGCTGTGTTACCTTGGTTGCTTTATCGCTAAATGACATTCCTGGTTCAAATAACATGCTTTGGGATCAGCAGTTCTTTTAGAGTTATGATTGGAATAATAATACTGCTTAGAATATCTTTATAAATCAGGATTGCTGAAGGTGATGTTTAGTAAAATTATTTTTATCGCTGTTATTACCATCCTTAATCTTATTAAATTATATTAAATTATTTTATTTCTATTAGGTTAAATATTTTTTTCTTAGACTTTTAAATTTGTGATATAAAAAAAAGTTATTCTTTACTTTATGACTGATAAAATATGGTGAAATAGCACTACCGACCTCATACCTAAATTTTGATGTCCTTAATTAATTTATTTTTGAATATTTTATTGAAATAGAATTTCATTCTATTAATATTTCGAAAAATTAATTTATTTAGAGTAAAAGCTTTTTGTTAAGTATGAAAGAATTATATGTTTTTCACACTTGTATGAAAAAATGGTATATTTTTCATTCTACAAAAATAGCAGTTATACAAAACATAATACTTAATAATACATAATAATTAAGAAAAAAATTAAGCTAAAAATCAACTATTTGGAACATTTATCTTAAGTTATGACTAGTCCATAATTAGTGACATTGAAAAAACTAAGAGAATGGAAAATTATATGATTTTTACATGATTTAAGGTTGTAATTATAGTTTCTGCCAATTTAAATAATTATCTTTAAAATAAATTCATAAGTTTTGTACAATTTCATAGTTTTTAAAAAATACTCTTCTCAGCTTAATAAAAATTGCCCAAAATCTTTAAAATTTGAACATTTTGAAGCCTAAAACGGACTTTTCGGGAGAATGACACAGACATCTTTCAACTTTAATTTTTTTAATATTTAATTAAGTATTCTAAAATTTGTAAGTCTAAGATCTAGATTGCAGAATGAAACATGAATATTTGCCCATCTAAAGGATATAGAGAAAGGAAAATTTGATTGAGAAAGTATAGCACACATGTAAAGAGATTTTTAACATCCCTGTATTATCTATAGCTCGGGAAAAAAAATTATGAAATAAGAATCTCCCCGGTGTATATTGCATTCTCGATTTCATTTTAATCCTCGGAGAAAATGTTAGAGCTCCCCTAAACATATTAGCATACACGTCTTCCTTAAATGCTCAATTCCGTTTACAGCCAGGGTGTATCCTCGTAACAATAGGGAGGAACAAATAAAAAAAAGAAGCTTACGATGTTTCCCTTAGAAAAACCAGACCATAAAGTAATACGAAAGGGCGAGCGAGATAGAAAAGAGGAAATGAATTATTAATTCACGAGGAAAGCTTACACAATTTTCAGTCGAAATACTTTATAATATCCTTTTGAGAAAGGTCAGGCAAACAATATTTCGGCGCATCGGTAACAGTCGGTTATTGATAGCACAGTTATTTAAAAAGGGAAAAAATGCTCTTTCATTTTCTCATAAAGTAATGGAACATTTATATTTGAAACCTTTCCTCCCAATTCCATTTGGGGCAAAAGGGGACAAGCGAAGCCTTCAATTTTAACTGCTTCGGTTTTCCTGCGGAGTATTCTTTTCTCTCTCTCTCTACAATCTTTAGTTTATTCTTTATTTATTTTGTTCCGCTTTTGAAACTTTCTCTTCTTTCTTCGTCTTTGTGTAGATGACATTATTTGGAGAGGAAATATATTGACGAAAAAAAGTCGGGAAAAAATGCATCAAAAGTAAAGATACCGGCGACAGCAAGATGCTCTTTAGCCTAAGGCAGCCTGTCCGAGGAAATCAGGCGGATCATCATTTTTCCACGCCACAGATTTCTTTTTTTACAGGAGAAAAATATCGCTCTCTTTATGTAATTCATTGCTGTGCACTCAAATTTCTTATAGCTAATAGCTTCTCCTTTTTTTGACCCCCCCCCCCCTTCATCTTAATTTAGTTGATTAATTAATATTTTTACTCTCGAGACGGGATTCTTTTAATTCGGAAATTAATTAGTTTGTCAGCCGCCATATTTGCAATCTGATAAGAGCATTTGGGAATTGAGGTGAAACGAATATAGCATTTGAAATATGAAAAGAATTTATATGTCTTTAGGAGATTTCTTTGTAAAACAATTTTTTTTTAAATTTTGAAGGTCTGTTACTTTCAATAACCCATATGTTTACAAAGGGTAATGAAAATATAGTATGCAGTAAAAAAACAATTAGATTTTTTTTTTTTTTTTTTTTTTTGCATTTCTCCACGTTGTGGAATATCCTTATTAAAAAAAAGTGGTCTAGAAAAATTGTATGTCTGTGTGTACTTGGTCAGTATAGCCCCCGAACAAATTGACTTACGATGTTAAAATTTTGTGTGTGGGTTAGTTGTGGTCATGGCACCCCCCATTAAGGTTTCCTTCAAAATCGGGCGTGCGCATAAGGTTAAAATCATGAAAAATCATGAACGAATCATGTTTTTAAGCAATTTCTAAAAAAACGTTTTTAACGATTTTGATTAAAATCTCTGAGCAAATGCCTTTTAAGGTGTTCTAACAGTCCCCATCTCCGAAATTTCCGTAGAAATGCTATCAAAGCGAAACAAGTTAAAAAATTAGTACCTTTAACAACAATTGATTTTTTCTCTTTGATTCACAAGAAAGGAAAAAGTAATGTTTATCGAATAACCCGCCAATTTCACCATTTTGGCGGGGTTTTTTTGCCCATATAAAAATTATTGCAAAAAATATCGCCGAACTAATCATCATAGTGTTATTCAAAATTGTGCGATGTTCCACACCCACAATTTTTTTTAATTTAAGGAAAAGATGAAAACGGTAAATTACCTCAATCCATGTCAAATTTAAATGCAGAAACCAGTATTATAGTGTAATTAAATGTTGTGCGATGTTTCACATCCATAGTTTTTGTTGGGATGTACGACCTGTATTTACTAATACAGGTGTTAGACTGTACCAAATTTACTAATACAGGCGTTAGAGCTGCACTATGTTTCTCTTCAATTCCTTTTCAAGAAATACTCTTTTGAATTTTAACTTATGCATTCGGTGGAGACGGGGATTTCTAATTTGATATGGCTCGAATGCTATCATTCAAAGTGAAATAAATCCCTTCAAAAAATCTCTCGGCTAAACCAAAGTGCTTATAAAACTACATCAGTCCTTTTATTTATTGCTTTTTAAAAGATTCTGTTGATTAGTTTCATAAATGAATAAAAAAAATTTAAAAAAAAGTTAATTTAGAGTTTTTGGGTAAAAATTCACGTTTATTTTTAAGTATTACTAAGAGTATTTTCAAGTAAGATTGCTTTTAAATCATCTCTGTAGTTTCATTTTATTCAAAACGAAACTTCATTTTCAAAAAATTTCAGAAGTACAAATAGTTGGAAAATATATAAAATAAATTACAAAAGTTTTTGCTTCTAGTTTTGAATATCTAGTTTTAGATAGTTGCCTGCTAAGGCTTATTTTAGTTCTCCCATTCTTTATTTGAGTTGTTCATTATTTTTTGGTTTAGGGGAACAAAAATTTAAGTGACATTACAAGAGTAAGACTATTATTTATTTATTTTAGAAAGTGGAATACTAAAAATTGTTTTTCTAAATATATTTGTCTTTCCTTATATTATAACTTTTTACATGATGTTCTTTTTGTACAAGGTATATTTTAGTATAATTCCATAGCTATGCAATTTCGGGTGAAGATTCAAATAATGAAACATACCTAAAATAAATTTTGCATCTTGTTCTGAGAATCTAGTTTTGGATAGTTTCCAGCAAAGTTTCTTATTATTTAATCCATTCTTTATTTGAGTGGTTCATTATTTTTTGCTTTAGGTGAACAAAAAAGCAAGAGAAATTATAAGTGTAATATTTTTTTGAAAATGTGGACCAATAAAAATTGATTTTCGAAATATATTTTACTTTCATTATATTATAACATTGTTTATGTTGTTCTTTTTTCGAAAGATATATTTTAATTTGATTTTACGTTTAATTACATAGCTATACAAATTCTGATGAAAGTGCAAATCATGACATATAACTAAAATAAATTACAAACGTTTTTGTGCGTAGTTTTGAGTATCTAGTTTTGGATAGCTACCTTCGAAGTTTGATTTGAAATTTTTCCACTCCTTATTTGAGTTGTTCATTAATTTGAAAATTTATAAATTTCGACTCATTTTAGATTGTGGAACACTACAAATTGATTTTATAAATATATTTTACTTTTATCATGACTTTTTATGGTATGTTTTTTTCAAAAGGTATATTTTAGTTTGATATTAACGTTTTATTCCATAGTTATACAATTTTGTTGAATGTGTAAACAGTGAAACATACCTAAAATAAATTACAAAAGCTTTTTTTTTTGTCTAGTTTTTAGTAAATAGTTTAAGATCTAGTTTATCTTAAAGCAAATATTGCGAAGCATATGAATTTTACACCCCTGCGAAGTTAGATTTTAATTCTCCCATTCTTTATTTGAGTTGTTCATTACTTTTTACTTGAAGTGAACAAAAATACAAGTGAAATTACAGGCGTAATACTTTTTTAAGAATGTGGGCCACTAAAAATTGGTTTTCTAAATATATTTCATTTTATCATAACTTTTTCCTGGTGATCTTTTTTTCAAAAGATATATTTTACTTATATATTACGTTTTATACAATTTCTGGTGAAAGTTCTTAGGAGGATTTTCAAACCAGTCTATTATAAAATGATCCGCTTCAGTGTCCACGTTACAGTTAAAATATCGCTGAATCAATTCATGTTTAACCAATAACATCATCCGTTATTTCAAGGAAATGTTTTCTAAACAATTCTGCTTAATCCTTGCAGATATTCTGTAGAAAAGGGATGGTTGGATGGAGAAATGCACACATTTTCAATGTGTATGTTTTAGATTATGCGTTAAAATAATATCCTTTGTATAAAATTATTTTCGAAACAGGTTTACTAGTTATACAATACTTTTACGATGTTTTAGACGCATTTATTATGTAGTTTGTGTTTAAATCGGTTGAGGAAACCCATAAGTCAGCTGAAGGCAATCATGAAAAATTATTTCTGAGGAATAGGATTTCTTAAAAATAAAAGGAAATTTCTAGGAATCCATGTAATGTGACCCGATACATGTGGTTCTACGGAATCTTATTGGGAAAAAACTAAATTTTGACAAAAAGTAGTATGTGGTTTCTAAAATAAGATATTCGTTTTAAAATTACATTAATCGGAGATTGTCATTTTCACTTTAAAATATTTAGTTTTAGACAAAAATGGGTTAATTTCTTACACGACATGGTTATTTTAAAGTTTAAATCAATATATTTAAGGTGAATTCGTACCCTTCAAACTTTTTTTTATTTAAGTAAAAAAAAAGTTTTTTACTAAGTAAAAACAAAGTTCACATAATGCTCTAAATTTTAAATTTAAAAAAAAATTAAAGTTTTTTTTTTTAATTCTTCAAATTTCAAATTCTATTTTCTTTTTCAATTTTTAATACTTTTTCTGATTTTATTAAAAAAATGTTCCTAGTAATATACTTTAAATATTTTGGAATCGAATTTAGAATAAGTAAAATAGTTTTTGAAAAGAAAAAAAAAAACTATAATTACTGTACATATATGTAAATAAAGCTTCAAAAGCGGGCATTTTTCAACATTTAAATTTGTAAAAAAAAAAGTAAGTTTTATGATATTCAAAAATCAATGCCTATCTTTGTCAAATACATATAAAAAATGACAAACAAAAAATTTAAGTAGTTTTGTTTATATTTGCTAAAGTTTTAGCATTTTGAGTAAGGTGGGAATTTCAAAAATCACGAACTGAGAAAATGCTTTCGAAACACCAAAGAAACTAATGCAGCAATACTAAATTATCCATAAAAATATTATTTTTCTGCAATTGCAGTTATCGGATCAGCTCAAAAACTTGCCAGAATAAAGAGAAGGTTTCAAATATAATCAACACGCAAAAAATAGAAAATTTATATTTTTATAATTTTTTGTTAAAACAAGGGAGTCCCCTTAACTTTTCTTTATCAAATAACACTGCCGTATGAACAGTTCATAAGATGTTGAACATCTTTCCTTTGTTAAATGCATTTTTTATTATCAAAGAAAACTCTTTAGAAATTATTTGAATTTAATTAACTGGCCTTATTAGTATATTTTTTAATCAAAAATCTGTTCTATTTTAAAACTTCACTGACCAATATTTGTTTAATTAATTTGCATTTTTTTAAATATTTTATTACTGTTTGTACTAGTCAAATTGTGTTTCTAATTTTTACATAAATAGGTCTTGCGTTATATTTTGTAGTATATGAAAATCTTGGTAGCTTTAATAAAAAAAATAAAAAAATAAAAAAACGCATAGTGATAAAATCAAAATATCAAAAGGAATTTTCACAAATCCTTCTTCGCAATATTTAAAAACAATTCCACAAAAAGAGTAATGGGTTCTTTTTTTGTCTTACCTTTCATTTTATTTCTTGCTTAAAGTTTAACAAAATAACATAAATCACTTATGAAATCACCTTAAAACATCTCCTTAAATTATAGATGATAAAAACAATGAAACTTTATTTTATGCATTTAAAAAAAAACACTGACAATTTAACTTTTTAATCGTATTTAAAAAAAATAAAAGCACTTATCAAAAAGTGTTTCTGAAATAATTTCCGAAATACTCCATTCTAAAAAAGTAATTTAGCATTAAAGAATAAAAATTAATAAAAAAACTATTTTAAAAGCCAAAATTTTCTTCATCCATCAGAACGCGGAATAAATGCTGACGTTATTCCAATTCAAGTAGAAAGTTTTGAAACTTGAAATCGTAGTAATAAACGGCATTAAAGCCCCTTTAAAAATAACTGGAAAATTTGATGGGAATCGCTTTATAAAAAATATTTGTGAGAATGATTGAGAAAGATAATTTCCTTTTTCTTTTCGCGTATCAAAGAAAATATAATTCCATTACTTTTTTTTAAAGAGTTTTTCATTTATTTCTTTTGTAAATTGATAAAGTATCGGGTATGAGGATAAAACAATAGAGTAAAAAAGTTTTTTTGGGAGAAACAAAGTGAATAAGCACTTAAAAAATCTATAGCTTTCATAAATGGGTTGAAGGCAAGAACAATGTTAAAATCAATAAACATAAAAGATGCGGAGAGATTACTAAAAAGAAAAGAATGAAAGGAAGTGGCGTTTTGTTTTTATTTAGCTGTTGCAATAGAAAAGCTTGAAAAAATTAGATTGTTATTAATAAATTCAATTTAGAGTATGTTATGACAATTTAAGTACTTTTGAAAATGTTTTGATTGAAACAAGTCAATACATATATTTTATCATATTGTTTAAAATTTAGACTTCATATACTAAATTTTAATTAAAGTAAAAAAAATATAAAATAAGCATTTATGTATGTTGATATTTTAATACTTTGGAATTATTGTAGTTTATTTTTAAGTCTCCTGATATATATGTTAGGATTAATTTAATTAATTTGGATATTACTCATAATAACTGGTCATTTTACAAAATAACTATCACTATTGGTTATATTTTTGAATGTGATAAATTATGAATAGTTTCATATTATTTATCATATAGAGTAAAAAGATAAAGACTAATTATTATACATAATAACAAAGCATCTTTTTAATATGTTAATGCTTTTTCATTTATCTCAAATTAATCACATTAACTAGCTATTATGAATAATAGCTATCAGTTCGTGGTTAATATGATAAATACTGGATTACGAAAGCATGTTTTTGAAAGAAAAAGAATCACTAATTTGATCCGGATAAACTGCCATGACATTTCGAATTACATAGAATATCAATATTTTTGCAACTGCATTTTGATAATAAACACTTACGATATACACGCTAAACTTAAGAAATGCAACTTTTCTTTACAGCTGCATTTCTTAAATCCTTGATCACCTGTAATTGACAGCTTCTTAACACATTTACAAACAGAAACAAGGTAGGTTTTACGCAGAATCCAGCATTTACCATTTATTAACACCGGCTGACAGTTATTATACATAATAACTGGTTAATGTGATTTATTTGAGATAAATGAAACAAATTATTATATTGACAAGATGCTCTTTCATTAAGTATAATAACTGGTTAATATGATAAATATTAAGAAACTGTTAATAATTTATCATATTAACCAATGGTGATAACTATTTTGTAAAATAACTAATCATTATGTATAATAGCAAAATTAATCCAATTGTCCGTAACATATGCACTCGTTTTATTCTATTAATATATTCTCGCGTCTTATTCCTTTTTTTATCCATGAAAAAGTACAAAACACGTTAAGTTTTTTGTGGTATTAAATTGCTAGCTCAAATTACTCAGAAATAAATTTATTTAGACAGTGATTGTATTTATTAAACTTGTTATGAATTAGCTGCATAAGTAATATCAAATTTTTTCGATTGTAAGTACTTTGACAGAGTGCACGCCTCTCTGATATTTTATTTATTCCCATTTACCAAAGCTAAATTATAAAACGTCTCAGAACCACCTTTCCAACACTAAGATTGACCGCGAGGTTGCGGTTTCGAGTCCCGTGTTAGGCATGGGTGTTTGTAAATGTATGTTGGCTTGTCTAATGACGAATGTTTCGGCGCATTATAGCCCTCGTGTTGCTGACGGCTCCGGATAATCTGAAAACAACCAACCAACCAACCAACACTAAGATTAACACTAACGATATACACGATAAACTTAAGAATGAAACTTTCCTTTGCAGCTGCATTTCTTAAATTAATACATTTTTATATATTTTGAAGAATTAATATGTTTTTGAGTCTTATTCCTTTTTTATCCATGAAAATGTACAAAACACTCTAAGTTTTTAGTGGAATGAAATTGCTAGATTAAATTACTGAGAATTTTACTTTTATTTAGATAATGATTGGATTTATTAAAATTGTTATGAATTTGCTGCGTAAGTAATTACAAACTTTTTCGACTGTAAATACTTTGACGAAGTGCAAGCCACTCTGATCTTTCATTCATTCACATTTACCAAAATAAAATTAGAAAATGTACCAGGAAGAGCATTTACTCACCAATATATAGCCTAGTCTCTAACACCAATATTCAAAAGAAAGTTCTCAAAAATCGCGATGATGAACGTGTCTATTGGTGGCTAATTTCTCTTTTTTAAATATTTGGTGACGTAGCACTGTTGGTAGATGCAGCAAACAAAAAAGATGAGGTGTCTTTTTCTATGAAGACGATACTGCTCTAGAACTTTGTAATTGATTATTATGATGTATCTTACATACTTTTAGATATTTCCTGTATTTTTTCCTATATGACATTCCTATATGAACGTGTCTATTGGTGGCTAATTTCTCTTTTTTAAATATTTGGTGACGTAGCACTGTTGGTAGATACAGCAAACAAAAAAGATGAGGTGTCTTTTTCTATGAAGACGATACTGCTCTAGAACTTTGTAATTGATTATTATGATGTATCTTACATACTTTTAGATATTTCCTGTATTTTTTCCTATATGACATTCCTATATGAACGTGTCTATTGGTGGCTAATTTCTCTTTTTTAAATATTTGGTGACGTAGCACTGTTGGTAGATACAGCAAACAAAAAAGATGAGGTGTCTTTTTCTATGAAGACGATACTGCTCTAGAACTTTGTAATTGATTATTATGATGTATCTTACATATTTTTAGATATTTCCTGTATTTTTTCCTATATGACATGTATTTTTTCCTAGATGGCGCCAATGAAGTCTCGTTGGATAGCTATTTTACTATACCTATTAAGACAGCAGTGGTCAACGTATACAATTTAAGTAGGTGGCAATAGACTGTAGTGGACAAAATGTATGCTTTTCTCTCTTTTAAATTGTTAATTCATATAGAAGAATATCTAAATTTATAATAATAATATAATTGAGCTTGGAAAATGCATTTTTTAATTTTTCTAGTCTAGTTGACTATTATATATAATTGATATTTTAAATTAACCACTTATTAATTTTAAATGGTTTAAAATGAAGTCCTATTTTCTCTAATTAATATGATAATTCTCTAATTATACTACCTGATAAATAAATTTTCTAAACAATGATATTAATCCGTACAAATAACATAAACTTTCCAAAAAGGACCCCCAAAACTTCTTACCAAATTTCTGCAAACTAAAAGGTTTTCATATAATAAATATGAAGGAAACAATTAAATTACTTCCCAACCTATTTTATAATGCACTGTAAACGTTCAGGTAGTTATTCCTTATAGCGAATCATCTTTCACAACATTTATATCTGTCCATGAGATGCAATGCTCTACACTGATATTCAAAACATTTCATGTTTAACTCGAAATATTCTAGATCAATGGAAATATAAGTGTCAGGAAACAATAAGAATTGAATTTCATACCACTTTTTCAAAGAATCTAAAAAAAAAAATTGCACCATAAATGAAGCCTGCAATTACTTAAAGTATGACTTACAAAGAGTTTCAGGAATAAATTTGGTAATAACTATATTTATAACTATAAACATTTCAAGCGGTTACGTCAGAACTTCAGCATACCACCATTACTTTTGGAAGTCATAACGTCAATCTCTTATTCCACCCTGTTTAACAAATCACTTAGACGTAATTGCTCTCTTGAACACTTATCGTGATAGTAACACCTTTTTCCACCAAAAAACAAGGACTATAATTAGGACTTTCACCTAGACGTAGCCTATTCCTAGAATCTAAAATAGAATAAATGTGCTTGAATTTGTACTTTTAAAGTTGAATTGCTTGAGAATTTATTATTTTGTTGGTCGGATCCTTTCTACCCTATCGTGTGAGGCTTAAAGTAATATTTCAACTTTTTTATGGTGTTAAAAGTTTGTTCTCACTATCGTTTAACACCAACAAACCTGCATAACTTCTACTCAAACTGACAATTGTAGCTTTTCGTGGTAAGAAAATTCATTGACCCATGGGTGTGGGTCAACAAAGATGTAATTTTACAAAGATTTTTTCAGCTGAAAAAGGCATTAGCAATAGTCTCTAGTGAGTCCATGCTCACTAAAGATTGTTTTTACTGTGCATGGAGGTTATAATTAAAGTACAACTTTTAAAAAGCTGTAAAAAATGAATCACTGGTCTTATTGACCTGACATTTTACCCGATATACTCAAAGAGAACGAAATGGTATAGCAAAAGATAAAAAATATTTCGAACTATTTTTCATTCTTATACCATATCATTTCCCCTTTCTTTTTGTATATTCAGGTCAAAATGCCGGTCATTCTGACCAGTGGTTGCTTTTTACAGCTTTTTCTGAAAGTTGAACTTCAACTATAATCACACTGTATTTTTCAACAGGTAAAGTATTTGTCAAAATTCAGATTTGTTAATTAAAACTAAATTTTAAACTGTGTTTGCTGAAATTTGTATCAGTTTAACATTTTATGTGTTTTAACACATACAAATTTTAATTAAAATGTTTATTTTTTCAATAATTCAACTTCAAATACACACAAATGCAGTGCATAAAGAACAAGTGCTTCAAATCCGCACTATAAGCACCAAATTTATAGGCTATAAGAGATACTAAGCTAGTGTTTTATTATTTTTATATACATCGACAAAACTTGAACATTTTCATTTTAAAAAGTTTCAAACATTAAAATAAGTTCATTTAATCTTCCTGTCGATTTGCATGATTTGATTTTTAAGTGAATTGAGTTGTTTTAGACTAGTTTCTATTAAAGAGAATTGAGTCGTTTTAGGCGAGAAAAAGCATTAGAGGTCTGGTTTATTGAGAGATGACTTGGTACTTAGGTTTACCCAAATGGCGACAAATTTCAGGGCATCCAATTTTATTCCCTATCAGATAGTTTCGTAATTAAGCTGAGTGGAAAGAGTACTTGAAATAGTTTTGATTCACAGCAACTAGAAGAACAATATATTAAAAGCTCTCTTTGGATAAATTCTTGTGTGTATGGAATGGATGTATGATGAAATGGCACTTGATATACTTCTATGAGTTTTCAAAACTGAAATAATTTTTAATAATGAGGTGCTGTAGTTTTTAATTTATTTTAAAGTCATTTGAATATAAATTTTTAATGTTATATTGTATTTTCATTAGTTTAGTTCATTGTTATTGTATTTGTGTAATGAAAAAATTCAGGTATATATTCAATTTCAGGTATATATTCAAATAATGCAATGACAGGTGTAGTTTTATCTGGAGAAAAAATTCAGAGACTTGTTTCCAGAAATGAAATTGGTTTAAGTTAGTATTACTGTATAAAGCTGTAAGTATAGTTTCGACATATTTTAATTAAATGAATAATTATTTAAATGACAGTGAATTTAGCACAGTTAATCTTTAGTATCATTTTTGAAGCGGTAAGTACAGTTTAGATTTATTTTAACAATACGAATGAATATTTTAAATGAGACTGAAACCTGTTTGTTTATTGGCATTTATAAAAATAATACAAGATAAATGATTGGATGATAATTTCCTGAATTTTTATTGTTATATTTAGAACATGTTATTTTTGTAGCAGACTAGTTTTTGTACATGGTGGTTATTGGATAGCTTCATATACAAAGTATTTTTCCATTATGCCACAAGCTGTTGAGAATGCTTAATATAGTAAAATTTTTTCGAACTGAAAGTTAAAAATGAGGATTGCTTACTAAATTATACAAGTATCGAAAAAAAGTTTAAATTACATTGTGTACTCAACTTTTCTACCGGTCTTGATGTTGTCATCACGATCTTGACTTTTTGGTGTAGTTAAATTTTTTTTATTGTATCGTTAAAAAACAAATGAATAGAAGTTGGATAGCTTATTTTAAATAGAACATGTTACGACCAAAATATTTGGAATGACCAGTCTAAATATTCATAATGCATCTCTAAATTTTCTAGCCGCCAGTTGATTAATCCATTAAAGACGACTTTGGAATGGATAAAAAGTCATTATTTTTAACTTTTATCTTGTTTGTTTAGATAATTTACGATATAATTTGAATTTTTCAGATTTTTTGGATCATTATTTTTATGATTTTTAAAAAACATTAATGTGGAACCACAATCACAATTTATTAGCAAAACTAAAAACTAAAATGTCAGTTGGCAAGTTTTATTGCCAGCCGTCGTTAATGGGTTAATAGCAAGATATGTTTCGCTTAAGTACCTGAAATTGGATTAAGTTATTTTGTTGTTTTTATATCTGACGGATACTTTTCAGGTCATTGCCAACTAGCCAACTATCCTACCATAATATGCATTGATCCTAAATCAATGTATTGAGATAAATACTGAATTAATGAAAAAAGGTATAAAAGGAAAATGGAGAAACCTCTCTTAAAAAATAAATTAAGATAATTTTTAAAGTATCGAGGAATTTTATATTTATTGAAATTAAAATATAAATATATCTCCATATAACTGAAAATTTATAGAAAACATTTTCGAAGCTGGCCCTGCATATTTATGCTGTATTGTCATTATAAAGTAATGGTATTAAAATTATAGATAATTACAATCATTGAGAAATTAATTTCCCTAAAATAATGTATTGCCTTAACTATCCAAAACCTAATTAAACATATGTGTTTTGTTTTAAACAGCTATTTTCTTCTCTCGTTTCAACTTTTAGCCACATTCAGATTCATGCTAATTGAAGAATGTATGTTACTACTTTTGGTAGGTAAACTGTATTTTCCAGTTATTCGCATTCCTTGGTTATGGTGGTGTCAAGAGTTAATGTTAGTGTAAGATGATAAGACTTCATTACTTTATGAAAATGTTAACTTGTAAAGTAGATACAAAACATTTAGAACAAAAAGGAATTAAGATTAAAATAATGTCGCATACTCTCATTCTGCGATCGATGCGTAGTCTGGTATCAAGTTTATCCTTGGCTGCCAAACTCTGAAGTCATCATCACGTATACAACGCATAAAAGCAGTTTGCTGTCGTTTGTGCTATAAAAGTATTAGTAACGTTGGAAAAACATGATGAGGCTGTCCTGCTCTATTTAGAAGCTATCAGTTCTTTCTCAACAAACATCATTCATACTAATAACTCAAAAACTAATTTCAGAAGGAAGGGTTTGGTACAATTACATACTAAAGAAGCACTATATTTTAGAGTCACTGCCTTTAGCAAGTTGGAAAAATTCAAGATTTGAGACTAAGCAGGGGTTGGTTTTTTAAAGCATAGATATGTTTTAATTGGGGAAGTTTGCAAGAGCTCAGTTGAGAAATCTTGATGTCTCTCATTACCAGACTATTTCCATGACAATACATGCTTTTCACTGATTTTATCGAATAGGAAACAACAGAATTTAATTGCTGAAGGATTGGCCCACAAACTGAGAATGCGTCGTTCCTCTATGTCTTCTTAACAAATGGTATGAAAGAAACTAACCTGACTCGAATTCATTTTTAAATAATTTATACTTAGATTTTGTTTGCTTGTTTGTGTGTTTGTGGAGAGCAAATCTGCGGACCCACTTGTCGTGTCTAATTGAGCTGAAAATTTTCAGATGGGTTCATAGTCGAGGACAATTCATTCTATCAAGGTTTAGGGGCTGTCACTAAAGACCGCTTTTATACACGCTTCTACTATCACTTCGGAGGACTAATTAATCCAATTTCCGTCATCCAATTGAACTGGAACTTGACAAATGGATTAATTGTCGATGAAAATGCATTGTGCATCAAGTTTTAGGAGCTTTCACTAAAAAGCCACGTTTACACTAGTTTCTATTGTTGCTTCAGAGGACTAATTAACCCACTTGCTTCTTCTTATCAAGCACTATAGCCTGTTAGAGGCCAAGGCTGTCTCACCAATTCTTCTCCATCTGACTCCATCCAGCACAGTAGCCCTCCCTCGGTTCACCCCCATCTGTCCTAGGTTTATTTCAATACTATCAATCCATCTGGTGGGTGGTCATCCCCTTCATCGTTTGCCCTCTATATTTGAAAATGTTCTTCTTTTTGGTTGGGAATGCATTATAATATCTTTATAAATGCCCAAGTCATCTAATACGAGAAGCTAACTCACCAGTAGTCGAGTTAAAACTTGGCAGGTTGACTTTTTGTCAGTGACGATGTATTCTAACACATTTTAGGGGGAAAAGTTAGTTCATAGTACGGAATTTATGTTTTTCTTCGTAGTGATAAAACACTATTAAAAGTTGATCGGAGTTTAAAATCAATTAAGTTACTATTGCATATAAAAGTTTGCAATGCAAGTAAATTATTTATATTAAAAACTTTTTTGGGTTAATTTTTTCTATTCATGGTTAGAAGTGTATAGAAAAGTAAACAAGTTGAGTCAACTTCATTAGTAATTTAAAATACAGATAGAAATAGAAATATGTTTTAGACTTTAGTAGAATATTTTATTTATCTCTTTGTTATCGTTTTATCGTGTTATCTCTTTGTTATTGGATCATTAGTAAAAACTATGACCGAAAAATAATCACGATATGTATTATTTTTTATTGAGTCAGGCTTTTAGTCGGCTTTCAATGTGTGGTGGCAACATAATTTCAGAAAAGCAAAATAATTGCAATAAAAATTGATGACATTAGGATCCAGTAAAAATTATTTAAACAATATAAAAAATAAATTACTACAGGCAAAAAATATATATATATAATACCTACGAAAGCTAAATTTACAGTTTAATCTCTAGGAGCCCATCTTTTCAAAATTCCAAACATGAAGAAACAAATTAAAATATAGAACTGGAAAGTTTTTCTGCTTATGGGTTGCTGCGCCCATAGTATATGTTATTTGAATCAGTAGTGTCATTTAGTGGCCAAGAAAATATGTAAAATCTATTGGATGGTAATTACACAAAGAGCAAGTGATAAGTTTGAAAATTCCAGCAGTATTTTTTTAATACATTTTAAAGGAAAGTCTCCATATTTTTGAAATTGAAATGTTTGATCTTTAGTAAAAAGGTTAATTTAAAATATACATGAAATTTTCTACAGTATACATTGTCCATTACCGATAAAATTTGTGAAAAGGGATAATGGATAGTAAATACAGTTCATATAAATTGTGTGGTTTTCAAATAAATTTATAAGAAAAAAACCATCAAAATGCATTTTATTTGTCTATCGAAATATAATACTAAGGGCATGTAAAAAATTTATCAGTCAAAATATTTTATTATAGGTTTTGAGGAATGGAGCAGCAAAGTGGACGCTTTGAGAGAATGACCCATGTATCAACTTAAAAAATCTAATTAAAATGTTGAAATTTGGAAGTTTGTTGGAAGTTTTCAAGAACAGGTTGATACCAAAGCAGCTGATAACAAGAAAGAAGTTTTAAACATTAACATACTACTCAATTTTCTTTTCTGATGACAATCTTTAACAGAACACAAATTCGGAAAATATCCCACAAAAAGAAACAGTTTTAAAATCTACCATAAAAAAATTAAAATATATCTATATATACGTATAGATTAACTTAAATAATTAAAAAAAAAATGAAATTAGGAAGTTTGTCGGGAAAATTTTCTAGAACAGGTTGACGAATCCATAATTTATACAGCCGGTAACAGGAAATAAATTTTAAAACTTGAGTAGAGTATTTAATTTCCCTTTCTTGTGACAATCTCTAACAGAAATCATAATCGAGAAATATCACACAAAGAGAAACAGTTTTAAAATCCACCTCGAAAAGTGAAAAAAATATACATATATATCAACTCAACTAATTAAAAAGTTGAAATTCGGAAGTTTGTCAGGAAAGTCTTGAAGAACAGGTTGATGCATCCCTAATTTATACTGCCGATAACAAGACAGGGCTGTTTTGGAGTGAAGAACCCTATTTAATTTCCCTTGCCCCCTTCTACAGACAACGCATTACTGGTAATCCACCGGAATCAGCAGTGAAGATATATGGAAGCAAATGGAAAAGTCATCTCGCTATCGCCTCGTCACGCATTTGATTCATAAGGCGATACCAGCAACTCGACAAGGGTGAAATAATCTGATGGCAGTGTAACAAAGTCTAAAGAAGAAGCCCTCCCCTTTATTGATCTGGCGACATTAATTTTTATATAATCGTCGCTGGAAGTTTTATCTTATCTGTGCATAGTGAAAAATTCCTCATTTGCATCAGCCCGAATGAATTTAATTACCTTTCCTCTTTGACATTTATTACGAACGTAAGAGAGCCGTGGAAAATTTTTCATTTGCTGTCCGTGTTTACGGGAGTGGATTGAACTAGATTATGGAAAGCACCTTACAACTTCCTTTTCGTTTTACTTTTCTGCTGCGTTAATCAAAGAGATCTGGATCGCACCCCCTTTAAAATTATAACCGCCGCGCCTTTAATGAAATTGAGTCGAGGCCCTTCAAAAGTTTCCTGATCGAGGCATTTTTATTAAAGTTTCAACACCTGCAACGCTTGACAAAGTGCGCCGCCTCCCAACTTTTAAATGAAACTCATTAGTAGGGATTGTCAATGTGACTTATAATCATTTACCGAAGTCGCCGTGGATATTAACACTCGAGATTGATTTCGCCTTCTCCTCGACGGCAGTTAAAAAAAATCGGAATTAAAGCGATTAATTTCAGCGACATTAAATTAAAACTCCGAAATTTCGTGCATTCTCGCGTGTTTTTAAGGAAAGTGTTGAATACCGAAACTCCTTCTCAATGTTCAAGACGGTCAACACAAATTTTGTTTCAATTAGGTTTGAGAAATGTGTTGGACAACGTGAGTTTTAATCTCCTTCAAATCATTTTCTTTCGTATTGGGAATGGGAATATATCGATGTATTGTTTGCGTTAGAAATTTCGCTTTGTCTCACAGCGTTTGAAGTTTGAAACAGAAATCCAATTAATACAGAAACTTCAGATTATCATCTGATGTTTTATCCTTCTTAAATATTTATCTTTTTAAAAACAGTTTTTTAAACAGTTATTTTTTTTTCTAGAGATCTTTTCGTCACTGTATTTATAGTAAGTATATAAACGATTTAGTATAAGTGATTAAAATATTAGTATTAATAAAATGTTGGGATCATATGCAGTGTGATTATAGTTTAAGTAAAACTTTTATTAAGCTGTAAAAAAACACTGGACATAATAACCTGAAATTCGTCCTAAATATACGCAAAGGAAGGGAAATGGTACGGCACATAAAAAATTGTTCGAAATAGCTTTTCCCTTATGCCATAGCCGACCAAACGGTATAGTGGTTAGCGTGGTAGCTTCTAGACCGCGAGGTTGCGGGTTCGAGTCCCGTGTTAGGCATGGGTGTTTATAAATGTATGTTGGCTTGTCTAATGACGAATGTTTCGGCTTATTATAGCCTCGTGTTGCTGACGGCGCCAGATAATCTGAGAACAACCAACCCTTATTCCATACCATTTTCCTCTTATTTCCTCTACTCAGGTCATTATGGCCGGGGTTTCTTTTTAAACAGCTTTTAGAAATTTTAAATTTCATTATAATTACCCTGTAATTGTAGTCGAGAACAATATGTGATACATTAGGACATTGTTTTTACTAAATATGTAAATAAAGTTCAATAAGTAATACTTTCACTCGCAGAACAAATCTGTTGTAGCTTACATGCTAAAAAACAAGATGTTACAAACAGACTTTTACGGAAGTTTGTTTATTTGTTTATTAGAGATACTGTATCAGCGCAAATTGCAAAAATGCTCAAAATAAAGTGAAGAATAATAAAAAGATAGTATGTTTTTCATTGCTAATTTATTTCGAAAGTTACACGCTTTAAAATTTTATGCAGCCCCAGCAGAGAAGAAATTCAATTAAAAAAGTGCTTTAATGTCAAATCACGTTAAATTAAATCTAACTAACACTATCTTTAAAATTAAATGAAATAATACACATTTTAAAATGTGATATATACCACTTTCGAAGAACTATTTGATATTGTAAATGAAAAATTTTATTTTAATTTTCAGATCTAATTTATTCTAAAGATTGGTAATAATTTACAAATAAAGTCAAAGAATGGAAGGTATCAAAATAGATTTTATAATATTACCATTGATAACGTATGAATTGGTTTTCCTAAATAATTTACTAGTTCTTTTATTTTTAAAATAGTTTTTATTTGGTAAATTATAAATATAAAGTTTTTAATTTACGGGATATGATCTAAAGAACACTTTTGAACATTTTATTCAATTTACATGAATGCCTCACCTAACATCACAAATAAATAAATCCCATATGAATCTAAGACACCCTGCATATGTAATAATTTTGCAAGGCCTAACATCTTGGTTAACTTTAAAAGGGTCGGATACAAAAAAATTTCTTCAAAATATATTTTACGGTTTTTAGGGCATTGAAGTATTTGAAATGTGACCTGCAAAATAGAAAATATTTTGTGGGAAATGGGTTAGTCAGAAGTATTTTTAATAATTTTGTAGAAGAAAATATCAGCATACAAAATACACTTCTTTATACTCTAAATGCTATTTCCTCAAAATGCTGTTTTTTCATACTAATGTACCCTTTTCTCAGAATCCAGTCATTATTTTTTATTTTTTTTACATATTGTACTCTTACGCAAACAGACTTATGCTTTTATAAAATATAAAATAAAAAAAAATATATATTTTTTAATTTTTAACTCTTATTAATAGGTCTTCAAAATTGCCATTAATATTAGTTGAAAACCTAGAAATATGCATAGATTTTAGATAATAAAATCTTCAATAATCCTCAATATAATGAGTGAAAATATTTCAACCAACACTGTTTATATTAATCTGGAGCATGTAATATTCAATCGAGATTTTCTTAATATTTTTATATCTAAAATTAATACTAAAATTAATTTTTTTTTTGTTTAGTAATTCAAATTTTCCCAAATTATATTTTAATGAAACTAATTATATGACAGATATTCATAATATCGCTGGATTGTTTTGGTCTAATACTTTTCCCCTCGCTGTTTAACCTTTAACTGCTGTAAGCGGTCTGGCAGACCGCGAGTCATTTTTTGTGGAATGCTTCCACCCCCTAAATTATCTCATCTTTGACTTTTACATTAATTTTTCTGATACTATGTTTCTTAAACTTTAAACTGGTGTTCACAAATTTGTTTGGTGCAGTATGAACCATGTGTTGCTCTTGCGCCAAAAACCTCAAACCACCCAACCACAGCAGTTAAAGGTTAAAGTTCAAAGTTAACCTTCATCTAAGTCCTTAAAGTAGATTATTTTTATCTTGAGGCGAAAATTAGAACTGATGCTCAACTATTAGTACTGTGATGTTAACCTTCATTTAAGTCATTAAAGAATACTTTCTCTATATAAGGGAGGCAAAAATTAGAACTGATACTTAACTTTTTAGAATGAAATGTTAACTTTCATCTAAGTCTTTATAGAGCATAATTTCTATGTGGGATCGAAAATTAGAACTTAATGCTCAACTGCTTAGACTGTACATTTAACCTTCATCTAAATCTTTAAAGTAGATTATTTTCATTTGGGGGTGAAAATTATAACTTATGCTTTTTACATTTTTCTTATAGTCTCAATATCATTTGCACTATACTTTATGAAAATAAGTTTATTAAAGCATACCGTAATAACGTGTTTAAGTAACATCAATTTAATTATGACTTCCTGTAACATTTTTGACGAAGTCCAATCCTTGCCATACATATAATTTTAAATGTTAGACTCCGTTTTTAGTTTTAATTCTCACTGCTTTTCGAAGCCTAACAAGTATTCTTCTGATGAGGTGTTTCGGGTAACTTTTTTGGCCCTTCTTTCGCCCTGACAACTCCATTCATCCCCTTATTTTTCACTTCACAGCGAGGTCGCAATATTGACACAACGCCATTTTCCCCGACTCCTGATTTTCCTCATATATTACTGCAAATACTCCGAGCACTTTGTCTCATTCTTAAACAAATAGAACCCTCTGAGGTGAAACAAGACGACATGGATTTTACATCGGCCGGAGATTCATCGACCCTATCCCGACGATGTAGAAACACCCGGAGTTTGCATAGCATTAACGTTTTTAATCTATCTATATATATATATAGAATGGTGACAGTATACCATTCTTAAAAGACAATACCTCCGCTCGACAAATAACACGCGAAATATTTCGGACTGCGTTTATTCTCCATTACCCACTTCCATTCTTTCTTAATTTAAAACTGAAAATTTGAAAGCGAGACTTACTAAAAGTGGAATAAAAGTAAAAATTCCGGATCTTCATATGCTCAGTAGAGCGTGCATTCTGCAAACAGACTTTGAAAACTTTGTCTTTAAAAAAAAATCAGAGTTTGTCGTGAAACTTGCTTCATTTTCTAATTTTCGCAATTTGAACCAGTGAGCTGGATTTGGAGTTGTAGTTAAAGTTTCACCTTCTGTTTTAATAAGGAAATAAAACTCGAGAATTTGCGAGAGAGCAAAGAATCTTCTAACCTGTAAAGGGATTTTCTCTCATTTTTTCACTTCGATCCGTTTTACGATGGATTGTTAATTTTAATAAAAGGAAACATGTGTAATACGTAGCTTTTCACTCAAGACTTTTGACGGTGTATTTCTTTTGAAAGTAATTAAATTTATGCAGAGATCATCATGAGTTTTCTGTTTTTTAGGAGGCAACTTCCATTATTTTGATTTATTGTTGGTTTTTAAGTTAAAAACACCTTTTGTTGTTTGAAATGTATAATTTAATTACTAACTAGTGATAAATAGAATAGGTTATGTATATTTTTTTAAGTGTGATCAATTTTGTTTCGTTCAAAATTTGTATTACATTAAAAAAAAAAAAAAAAAAAAAAAAAAAAAAAAAAAACAGATAGTAAAAAATTAAACAGAAATCATTATTTCCAGCACAACCTTCCAACTATAGATTAAATAATAAAAAAGTTATGTAAATAATAATTAAATTTATTGTATGAAATGTATAACATAATTATTAACAAAAGAAAATTAGTATAGGGTGTAAATTTAGTATTTCTTAAATATTGGCAATTTTGTCTAGTTTAAAAACATTTTATATTAAAGAAAACACAGAAATTTAAAACTATTAAACAGAAACTATAATTTTTAGCTCACCCTTCTTCCAATTATAAATTATATAATTAAGAAGTTGTGCAAATATTAATTAAATTTGTTGCATGAAAAGTATAGCATAATGACTAACGAGTAAAAAATTGCAGTGTAAATTTAATTTTTTTTAAGTATTGACAATTTTGTCTCGTTTGAAGTTTTTTTGACATTAAAAAAACTTTAAAAAAAATTAACAGAAATTGCAACTTATAGTACACCTTTCTTCCAATTATAGATTAAATACTAAAAAAAGTTAAGTGGATATTAGTTAAATATTTAATATTAAATATTCAATCTTCATGGACATGTGCTAAATTGTGATTGTTAAAACACACTTTTGGAAATACGTAGGGGAGAGTTCTCCAAAACGGGATAGGCGGGCAAAACGGGATATTGAGCCTCGGATCTTGACTGGTGGTGCTATCTTGCAGGAGAAAGGCTAAACTGGTTCCCGACCGCCATGACAGCATTCTCAGTTGATCTCTCAACGCTAGCCACGTGTTTCGCAAAGAAATATTTTTTCAAAGTTTTCAAGTGAGATTTTTACTTTGTACTTTTTTCAATTGCAGAACAACTATCCTTGTGCTTCTCCGTCCTTCGGAACAATTCCGGTAAGTACTGTGTTTTATTCATAGCTCTTTTAACAACAATTTCATGTATTTAAATATTGCTAGTGAGTGACAGTTCAGGGGTCAGCCATTTATGCTGTCAAAAGCATCACGGTCGGGCAAAACGGGACACTTTTGGGGTGCCCAAAACGGGATACAATTTTGATGTGTACCGTTTTACCCGACCATTTCCATTAATGTTTTGGCAATGTGTTTAAGTTATTTAAATTGAAATAAGTAAGGAATTAAAATATGTATAATCAATTACAACAATTTATTTTAATTTTAAATAATTATATTTTCGAAATAAAATAATTTACTTTACTTTTGGGGTACAAATAATTGGCCTGAGTTATGTACAAAATTTAGTTATAGTTTAAAACTGTAAGTCAGAAAAATGTTTTGACCAAAAATTTAAGTTTTAAATTCAAAAAAGTTGAGTTTTTTTAAAAATCTTTTTTAGGGGGGCGGCGTATACAAAGATAAACCAGAAAACCACACGTTGTGCTCACTATAATATTATAAAAACATAATCTAATCACAGTTAAACTTTGACCATATTTTCTTTGGCAATTTTTAAAAAGCTAATAATTTATTTTGGTTTCAGAGTACAAGATGCCTCGCAATTATCAGCGAACTTCATCTAGAAATAGCTTGGACGAGTAGAACATGGCAGAGGCTGTTCGATAAGTTTTAGAAGGGAGGATGGGTTTTCTGAAAGCTGCCCATTCATTTAATGTCCCCAAATCTACACTGTAGAGAAAAGTGAAAAAAGCTCGTTTAAATGCTTTGACACCAGAAATGGCTACTGTAAAAAAGCTGGGCAGGTTTGAAAACGTCTTTACTGCAGATCAGGAAAAAGAGCAAGCACAACATGTACTGATATTAGAAGAAAGGCTCTTTGGAATTACCCTAACCGACTTGAGAATCCTAGCTTTTGAGTTAGCTGAAATTAACAATATTCAGCACTGTTTTAACACCGTTAACAAAAATGGCGGGTAAGCACTGGCTGTCCAATTTTCTTGGAAGAAATAAAACCCTTAGTCTAAGAAACCCTGAAGCTACATTGATGGCTAGAGCAAAAGGTTTAAATCGCGTTGCCGTGAAAAAGTTTTATGACCTATTGTCCTCTCTCTATGAAAAGTATAAGTTTGCTCCCAATGACATTTACAATGTTGAAGAGACTGAGATGAAGCTGAAAAAGATGAAGCATGTATTTTCTGCAACGCTCTGTATCTTGAATCGAAATCTGGAGAAGGCTGGATACAATGCTCGAGCTGCCAGGGATGGGCCCACGAAGCCTGTTCCAGAGCAAAAGAAGAAGACGACACATTTTTATGCGATTTCTGTGTTATGTGATTTTTCAAATTTACAATTAAAAAGTTTCTTCCTATAAAAACGTAGCCTATTTTTGTTCTAAAAACTAAATCAAAAGTAAAATCAGCAAAAACCTAATAACATAAAAATCCCTATCCCTTTTTACCCACCCTTGGTAGGGTAAAACGGGATCGTGTAAGACTTTGTGAAACCAGTATTTTTCACATAAATATTATTGAACAAATGTGACAAAGGTCCTATTTTAAGTAGTTGAAAAGGTATACTTTTAAATGACGTCTAGCTTT
Source organism: Linyphia triangularis (assembly GCA_963978545.1). Lineage (NCBI taxonomy): Eukaryota > Metazoa > Arthropoda > Arachnida > Araneae > Linyphiidae > Linyphia > Linyphia triangularis. The sequence goes on from OZ021721.1 coordinate 100,048,902, forward strand.
GGAATGTACCTTGTACACAACAAGAAATAAAGCGAAGAATAGATAAGCTATCCCGTTTTGGGGTACTTTCCCCTATATCTACTTTTAAAAGTAGTTGTTTTGCTGACGTTATTCTTATTATATACATAATTTTTGTATTTTAAATGTTGAATTACATTAATAGCACGAAATGTATTTTTTCTGACGTCGAAGCTTCATCTTTATTCCATAAGCATATTTTGTTGAATTTAAAGTAGTTTTTAAAGTTCTTTTTTTAATCTTGTTTGGAGAGTTACCTTGAATTAAATGCATAATTTCAATCAAAGATAGCTTATTTTTTAAATAAATTTTTTGAATCCATATTTAGATCGATTTAATCTGTAACTATGAAATTAAAAACCCGTCGGTATACGATAAACTTCAATTTATATTTATATTTTATCTAAATTTTTTAAATGAAGCATCATCTGAAAGTGGTAGAATTTAGAATAATGAAAGTGAAGAAAACTAAAAAATCTTTTTTATATCCAAGTATTTTCTGCTGTAAAATCTGTTATTTTTTTTCAAATTCAGAGGCATTAAAATACTCTCACCTTATGGCTGTGTGGTTAGAGTTCTGGTATCGCATTTCAAAAATACCTAGTTCGATTCCTACGTTAAGCATGGATGTTCGCTGTGGTTCAGAATTCACGTTAAGCTGTAGGTCTCATCCAGACAAGCCGTCATTACGCAAAAAATTGGCCGTTAAGAGTACAAACCAACCAATCAAAAAAATTCATTGAAGATGATTTTATTACTTGCAAACATTAGTACCATACTTTTCCTTCTAGTTGAAAAACATTCAATTTTCAAGAATTAAATTTCAGTTTATTTTAGTTTATATTATAAAGCAGATCTGTCTATTAAGTAAAAAATGTTACGTTGTGAAACATCTTAATGTATTCCAAATTTTAAAAAGGTGTTTTCAAATATTATCTCAGCAGTAAAAAGAGAAAGTTCAACACCCTGTACTTCCTATACCAACTATCAATCAGCGAACCATTAAACAGTGCTGCATTAATCAACTGTTTATTTAATTAATTCATTGGGAGTTACACTTCCTATTTTCACTAATGGTTAGATCTTATGTTAGACGAATATCATGTTCTATCACTTTTTACACGCATCAGTGTTGCATCTTGAAGCTGTGGCTGCTTTATCGTTCCCAATTACTATTTCCTATGCTTCGATTCTCACACGTTGAGTACAATAACACAATATAATAACATTGTTAATTGAATGTTAACCATGAAATGTTTATAGATTTATAATATAAGTTTCAAAAATATTTTTGATAAATAAGGTTACGTATAAATGGAATGAAACAGTGGAGGTTCGTGGAAAAAAATGTTAGTGCAGCCGGAACAATGACTCTCTATTCTCCTCCCTCCCACTTTTCACCATTATTCATGAATGGAAATTCTTTAATTACTCGAACTCAAAGTTTCCTTTCAATACTTACAAAATGATTTGGGAAGGAAAAAATAAAAATAATAACTTATTTTAACTCACTTATAACGGGGTTCCATGTTTCAAAATGGTTCTACTATGAGTTTTAGTATTAACTTAAGATGTAACAAGAAAACACATTTGTAAACTTATCACGGAAACTATTTCGTTTGGTGGAGAAAATTCTAAGAAATGCTCGTTTTTCTCCCATCTACATATCTCGATTCACTTACACGCGAATTAATCAGTACATCAAATGTATAAATACCGCCGAAGTTACGAAATTCGTAAAGGGCTGCATGTCACCACAGAGCCGGAAACATTTAGCGGGAAGGGGACCCCATACTAGCAGTTGTTTCCATGGCAACGGTGCAGCTTATTTGGAACTTTCACTCTGTTGCTGTAGCTCGCTTGATGATCGTCAGATTTACTTGATTTGAGCGTATTTTTTCCTCAATTGTGCATTGCGCAAAATATTTGCTCTTTCTCGGAGATTTTTTTACTTTTCTTAAAAATGTCATCTTCATTTGCGGTTAAAATCTACATTTAAGGAAAATAGTAAAATAAATAATCAAGGTTGAATATAGCAATTAGTAAATTTTAAACTAATAATTTAGACGCAGCCCGGCTGTATTTGCTGTACCTCACGAGCCACACCTGGTGTGAAAGTACGTATAAACATTGAATTAATTTTTTTTGCCATGCATGGGAATATTATAAACATGATTTGTTATCATCACTTTTTTTTAATACTTTTTCATAATAAACAATTTTTAGAAATAGATTTAATAAATTAGGACTACGGTCAACACGTTAGAACTGCAAAAGCATATATGTGTCTAAGGAATTTTTAATAAATTGGGAATCACATGGATAATGTATGAGTGAAACGGATTTTTAAATTACGGACAAGTTTTTAACGGACAAGTAAAATTTTGTATAAGTGGTTTGAAAATGTATGTTTGTGTTATTAAACGTTTGTTTTTTGTGCTCCTCTCTTTTTGAGATTTTATAAACACAATTTGTTATCATTTCGATATTAAAAAAATTATAAAAATAGTATGCAAGTCTTTGAACGCCCCTTTTATGTAAGTGTAACATATAAAGGGTTACACATAATTTACATGTTAAAATATTTTTCTAAAGGTAATTTGCCAATTAAAATTTTAATGCGCAGATATCACACTTCAGTTTATATAAATTATATTTTTCTTTAATAGCCCATAAATAAAAGTTATATAATTATAAACTAAATATTTTTGTAAAGTGTGATTCTATCAATGGAATTGAAAAATGTTTTCAATATGGTTGGTTCTTCGTGTCATTTAAAGCTAAGCTAAAAATCATTTAATTCAAGATTCAAAATTATTCATTCGAAAATTCAGAATTATTCATTCGAAAATTCAAAATTATTCATTCGAAAATTCAAAATTATTCATTCAAAAATTCAAAATTATTCATTCGAAAATTCAAAATTATTCATTCGAAAATTCAAAATTATTCATTCGAAAATTCAAAATTATTTATTCAAAAATGTAAAATAATTTCATCAAAAAATTAAAATCAAACATGACAAAATTATTTCTATGAATTTCTCCTCATTTTCATTGAATCTAGAAAACACGCGAGTTTATTCAGTCACAGATTTTTTTTTTATTTAAATCCCGCACTAAAAATAAAATATCGATGTATAGATAAAAGTTTCAATTCGTTAATGTTCTTAGACAATAGCACCCCACACAAAATATGATGGTTAAGTCATTCAGCATTGAATGCTGAAAAAAGGGTAGAAAGTTTTTGGATGAATAATGCATAAAATGCTAAAACCCTTTATGTACTTTGAAAGCGAAACAGGGTAGCATAACGTATATGACGAGTAAATAAGAGCTTATAGAACTGCTTCCAATTCTCCATCTCCTTATAGAAACTCCCCGGGAGGGAAAAAAACTCAAAAGAGCTCCGATAACAAAATACCTCCATCCCATTTGTTTCTTTCGTATTTTTCTTGCATAAACTTAAATTTCAACTTGAGCGAACTTGTTTGCGTTTTATTTCATTTCATTTTTCCTCCTCGCTTGAGCCATTTTTCTTCCTTCTTGTCAAGCTCCCGGTTCGCTCCGGAACATAACATATTTAAAGAAAGAAAAAGAAGTGCATTAAGAGAAAAAGACGCCCACAGTTCTACTTCCGAATTTGAAATTGGTTGCTTACACCACCCCCTTTATACATCATTCATATTTCTTGACGACTGGAAATCGAAAAGGGAAAATCCAATAAGGTTTTGGGACACTTTAGAAGGATGAGAGTCGCCCTGAAATTGGATCTCTGTCTTAGCAAGCTCGCGATTTGTGGCTTGTGATGGACAGTTCTCGAACGTCAATCTGCATACAGAATATTTGTCTCCCTTCACCTTAGCCGCATTTCCATACTGTTTGGGGATTTTCGCGGAGAAACTGATTCCGCCCGATTTCTTGCGGTAATCTATCTCGGAGTCCAATGCTAGAAACTTTCACAATCACTTCTTTTGAGCCGTGTCCGGATTCAAATGTGTTGGAAATACTTGGCAGGAGAATTTTTTCTCGAGTATATGTATTTTAGCAAAGGGGGGGATTTTTCAATTTTAAGTCAAGGATCAAAACTTCTCAGATGGTGCGATGATCGATTGGAAGTTTTATTCATCAGGCTTTTTTTTTTGTTGAAATGCTTATTAAATTTTTTTATAAACAAACTCTACAATATTATGATTTATTTTATTTTGTCGTGTTTGAATATACATGATGGTCAAAATGTATCCGTTTTTGAGGCGTGTCCGGATTTAAATGTGTAGGAAGTACTTGGCATTAGAATTTTTTCTCGAGTATATGTATTTCAGAAAAGGGGGGATTTTTTTAATTTTAAGTCACGGATCAAAACTTTTCAGATGGTGCGATAATCGATTGGAATTTTTTTTTATGCTTATTATATTTTGTCACAAAAATACCCTACAGTATTTGGATTTATTTAATTTCATTCAGATTTCTCTCAATTTAATATTCATGATGTTAAAATTTTTTAATTATCACGTGTAGAGCTTTCTAGAACCTATAGTAGTATGCATGGTATTCATAATCAAATTTGTCGCCTTTATAACTGTCTGGAGGCAGTAGTAATATATATGATGTTCTTATTTTAAGGTCTTTTGTTTAAAGCTGTCTGGAGCCAGTAGTAATGTATATGATGCTCTTAATTTTTCATGTTTAAAATTGTATGAAGCCTCTAGTAATATGCATAATATACATGATGTTTATAATTAATTTCTTTTATTTAAAGCTAATATATAAATAATGTAGTAATAATATATCTTCTTATTTTAAGTTCTCCTGTTTAGAGCTAGCTGTCTGAGCCTGTAGTACTTGATGAGAGAATATGGTAATACATGAATGTTCAGATTTAAAGTTCTCCTGTTTAGGACTATTTGGAGTCTTCAGCATTACACATGATGTTTGTAATTTAAATTTTTCCAAATAAATAAATAAATAAATAAATAAATAAATAAATAAATAAATAAATAAATAAATAAATAAATAAATAAATAAATAAATAAATAAATAAATAAATAAATAAATAAATAAATAAATAAATAAATAAACAAATAAATAAATAAATAAATAAATAAATAAACAAACAAACAAACAAATAAATAAATAAATAAATAAATAAATAAACAAAATAAATAAATAAATAATAATTATTTAAAAACTTCACCAGACGGAAAGAGTATACTAATCCTATGGTGCTTTCATTGGAAAGCAAAACTCTGCATTGCACGGTGGTTCGTGCAGCTGGTTGTTCTGGGGATAAATCGTTACGCGTACTTTCATCATAGAGTATTCAATTCAACTATTTTAACATTAAATTTGAAATAATAAAGGGAAATGCTGAAAAGGGAGAACTACGTATTTACAACAGTAATACATTGATATATTGCAGTTAAAAGGACGGCGTTAGAAGAAGGGATCATTGCGCTGACGAGTCTACCCCTCCTTCACATAGAGTTCTTCTCATAAGAGTACTAAAATATTCTCTCATAGAGTCCTCTCTCGAAGAGTACCAACATAAAAAAAAAATAACTTATATTTTCAAACAAATAACTCCACGAACAATTCTAAATATTGTCAAAAGCGTCTGTTTTAGCCTTTAAATTGGGACTGTGAAAACTGTATGTAACCATACTACTTATAACAAAAAACCAACATATAACGATATTTTTTTAGTCCCGAAGCAATTCCTATTTATTCAATGCATTTTGACCTGCTTACAGTGATTATCATCTGTCTATAATGATAATTTTACCTCTTTAGAAAGTAGGTAATATATACGTATATCCATTTTTTAATCTTGCAAAACGAAACAAGTCTATGGTTCAATCCAATTCAGCAAACTTCTGAGTTCACGTTACCAAATGTCTCGGATATAAATTTGAGTTCGATGTATGGTACATATAATGAGTTAATGGTCTAATATGTTCCAGCAAAGAAGCTAAGAAAATTAACGGATTTTTTAAAATAAGTAACAAATTTTTTTGTCTGTAATATTTTTATGAAGAATAAATTTATTTAATATTTTCACTTTCTCGAATCGCGAAAGAAAATTCCATACCAACATTGAATAAAAAAAATATAATTAATGGCATATCTGTTGTACAAAATAAATTCACCGGTTAAGTTTTGCCTTCTTCAAATAAAATCAGTGTGCAAGACCTGGTGATGATGATGGTTGTGTTATCCGGGGAATTAGAAATATTTTATTTTTATTCTTAGGAAATACCTAAATTCACCAAGTAGTTAAATTTTTAATTATTACTGATTAATTAGTAATTGTGTTAATTATTCTATAAAAATATTTACCTTTTAAATTATTTAAATAAAGTGAAATTAAGAACTCTAAATAAAATCCAACATCTTCATGCGCATATAGCTATACACTGGATGTGAAAAATATCTAAAATACCTGAATCAAACCTGTCTGTAACAATATTTTTTAAGTTTCCACATTATCGTTATAGATAGGTTTCATGAACAACGATATTTTTCTTCGTCTTTTTAATATCGTTATATACAAGTTTTACGGTATATTCATTTATCAATTTTCGTTTTGTAAAAAGAGAAAAAAAATCGTTACGTTAAACACCATCCAGAAATATTACATATTACTTACATGATATAAATACAATGAGTAGCGAATATATATTGAAAGTATATCTAAGTTATAATACCATTCTAAATAAAATTATTCTTGTAGGTACGTCTAACATATGGCAAACTTATTTACATTTACCTACTATCATAAACATCCGATTTTCAACTTTTGCATTAAATGTATACCGTTCCGAATTAAATTGCTACAAGAAAGTAAAAGACCAAACTTTTCTCCACCTAGAAATAAAACCCCTTGCCAAAACATACATTTTGAAGCAGGTATCACTTTGGGTAGTTATGTTGTCAATTTATCACAGTGCCTTACAGTTATAGTGACTTACACTTTTGAACTTTATTATATATTTTAATTTTTAAATACACTTATTTCAATTAAAACTGAATTTTAGAAACACAAATATTTTTTATAAAATAAACATTATTCACCTGACATGCTGATAAGGACTATACAATACTCGTCGACAGAAGTCACGCTAAGCTAAAACACAATTCTTAAATAAATTACTCTTGTAGGTACACCACACATTTGTCAGAACTCATTTCCATTTATCTATCATAAAACTCCCATTTATAATCCACGCGTTAAATGTGTACCACCCCAGATTAAATACCTGCAATGCAGAAGCAAACTTTTCTCAACCTAGAAAAGCTACCCCTTCGGCTAAAAATACGTTTTGAAGCCAGCGTCACTTTGGGTAGTTATGGTGTCACTTTATCACCGAGTCTTTCAACACTTACACTGTTAAAAATTTTGATCCACCTTGCACCAAAAATTGGTTCCCATTTAGCTGCAACTAACATTTGGTGCTTAGTTTCACGATTTAATGGTGCTTACAGTCCGAGGTAGCACCATTAAATCATGAAACTAAGCACCGAATGTTAGTTGCAGCTAAATGGAAACCAATTTTTGGTGTAAGGTGGGTTAAAATTTTTAACAGTGTACTTTTAAACTTTAAAATATTTTAATTTTTAAATACAACAATTTTAAGGAAAATTAACCTTTAGCAACATAAAATTTAATGTGATTTAAAATGTTACATTGTTCTGCAGATTTTTTTTTATTGAATAAACATTATTCACGTAACATTCCGAGAATGATTAGACAATATTCACTGACAAAAAGTCTCGCTAAAGTTAAATACAATTCTCAAATAAATTATTCTAATAAGTACTTCACATATTTGTCAAAAACCATTTTTATTTATCTATCATAAACATCCCATTTGTAACATACTCACGGAATGCGAACTATCTCAGATTAAATCCCCGCAAGAAATTGCAGAAGCAAACTTCTCTCAACCTAGAAAAGCAACCCCCTTGACGAAAAATACATTTTGAAGCCGGCGTCACTTTGGGTAGTTATGGCGTCAATTTATCACCGTGTCTTTTGACACTCACTTTTACAGTCATCACTTTCGAAGTGAAAATATAACTCCGCCCCGAACACATTTTCGCTCTCTTCGCATCTCGTAGGGATCCATCAAAAAAATGTTGTCCCGACACACCATATTTCAATGTCTTGTAGAAGGGCATTTGCAATGGAAACGGCGGATCAATCAGAAATTTCATGGCGGACGCACATCCTTTGCTGGATTTGAAAGGTGGAGTCGATGCCGGTTTAGAGAGAAATGAAATATTTGTGGAATTTTATGGATTTTTGAAACATTCTTTTGAAACGCCAAAGAAAAATGATGGTTTCTGGTGGCGGGGTAATGGGGCAGATAAATTTTAAATTTATGGAATGTGAACTCTTTCCCGTTTGCTTCATTTTTATAAATATAGATACGAACTTAATATCATTCGAATCCAAACGAAAATAAGATTGGATACCGGCCGGAGCAATTTTTGTTTTTTAACAAGACTTTTCGTTTTGAACCACTTTGCTTCTTAGAAGAAAAAAAAAAAAAATTGTATCCTATAACTATAGCACTATTTTAAAAATTATTTCGTTAAATAAAGGAAATTACACTTCAGAGTCTAAGTAATCTCAAAAGTTACCTGTAATTCCTTTAATCTTTTTTTTTATGAGTGACAACTGGGGTATGCTTTTTAAGTTGTTTTTAAAATATGTCATACTTGAAAAAAATAGTTTCATTTAGAAATATAGACAGGCTTCACTGAATGAGTTTATTGTTTATAAATATACTTTCGCAGAATAATTTATAACTAGTTTTACTTTTATGGGGTTTTCATTCATCTTCTAAACAAAACGTTTCTTCATTATCATCGCCTTCATATGCAATTGGGTCATTCATAACTGGAGTTGCAATCAAGTTTAAAGAACTAATTAGAAATTCCAGAAAGAAATCATTTGAGTTTCTTTGCAGATAAAGTTCCATACAAAGAAAATAAAGATGTTAACAACAAGTTAAAAATTCCTTCTTTACTTTGACATTCTAAGACTTTTTGTTCTTGAGAAATAGTTCCTACGCCTTTTATCTAAGTCTTTGTAACTTGGGCTTATTCTGGTAATATTATTATTAGTTGCTTATTTTGGATTTTCTGGCGCAAGAGCTACCTTAGAATTATTCAGTTTGTTTATCAAGAGAATAGCTCCCACCAGACAGTCTAGTTGATGACTGTCGCTATAGGAAAAGCACTCATCGACTTAGAATAAGGGTGAGTCATGCAGAATATTGACATCCAAAACCTATAAAGCAGATATCTTTCCCCTGATATCCATCGTGGAAAATTAGGCTAAACTTGTTTCCATGGCAACAGACATTATTAGACAAGTTGGCGGGAGCTATTCTTATGGTAGACAGGCAGTACTGCGCTGCAATATCATAGTATCAACAACACTTACGATTACGTCTTGTAATTTCGAACTTGGTCTGATGAGTTGCCTAGTTGCGCAAATACTCTGGACAACGTCGCTCAACATTGACCAATTCCGATGTGGACAGTTGTAGACTGTCTGTCGCTTCGGATTTTGGCCAATCTCGCCCAGTGCTGGGTAAATTATACTTTAAAAATTTAAATGTTTATGCAGAGTTTTAAAATTGAGATATATTTTTTATAAGAAAGGATAGAGGGGGAAAACATGTTTTGTGATGGTTTTGACATGTTTATTTCGAAAAAAATCGAGTATTTTGGAACGATGCTCGAGTTTCGGCATTTATTGGCTTATCTGGAACCCTTGTTTCCGATATTGACCAATACCACTGTGCTACCTAGGGTGACACCGACACCTGAACTAGCCCTTTTCTCTCTATATATATTTACGACACATCAACGAGAAAACATTGAAATCTTGACTGATTTAGCGTACATCGGTCACCATTATTCTACATGTCAATGTTACGCAACTCATGGGCTCGATCTCAATACCTTCCGGTATTGAGAACGACTCCTTTGTTAACCGACCTACTCGGGGCTCAATTGTTTTGTACGAACGAGAGCTGAAGATATATCTAATTTGTGAATCAAGGATATATACACTGTAAGGAGTGTTAGCTACGTGGAATATTGTAGTTTCAATTATAGTTGTAGTTTCAATTACATACTATTTAAAATTATCAAAAATTATTTTAAATAGCAATAGCTATTAAAGTGACATGAAATCTTTCAATACTTGAGGACTAGAAATGGGAAAACGATCTATAAGTACCAAAAAAAAAAATCAAATTTTTTTTATGGAAAAATTTCCTAAAGACCAAGCCAAACAAAGTGGAGAACGCCCAAAGTGCGAACTCCAGTATCAATAGTGAAAATTCAATGCGAGTGTTTTTCCTTTTTCGGCTCTCCTGAAACAATTTCTTTTTTGGACTTAGGTCGTTTTCCATTTATAGTTTTAAATTTTTGTACTAACACCGATAATTTAACAGAAATAAAGGAGTTCTTAAAAAACCTTCTATTTTTACATTATCAGGCTTTTTTACACCCAGTCTTGTACCTTTCAATTATAAGGCCTATCTTTTTTTAAACAGTTCTCTTCACAGTCTACAAATTGTTATGACAAGTGTAAGAGGTACTCGAAAAATTGGATCCTGTCATAAATAACAGATATCTTAAATTTTAAATTAAATGGAGACTTTTTTTTGTAAAAAGTAATTTACCATTTGAATAGCAATCTTTTTAACCACAGCTACAAGTGTAGAGCTTGTGTCTCTGATGACATTGTAAAACTTTCCATCTAATATCATAAATATGAAAACAGGTAATTGCTTACTAAACCTGCATTGCAATTAATTTTTAATATTATCTAGTTGAACTTTATCTATTTGATTATCAATACACTGGATTATTCTATTTCTAAAACACCTGCATTCAGATTAAACGATAAAATTCTGGTAAAGAAGGGACTGGTATTGCCACCAAATGTTTATTACTTTCTAATGAAACTACTATAGACCAATCTAAGAAGTAAAATTGATGATAAAAATCATTGACCGTTTGATTACCAAATTTTTTGCTTATACGTGTTCTGACCAGAAAGGCTGCCAAAGATTGAAGCTTAGCTTCTATTGAAACTGAAGAGTTCGTTGTTCAATTGGATAGAAAACACGTTCTTTTATTGCTGAACATCTTTGTAGGAAAAGAATTTTGTTTATATTTTTATTTAAAAATACTATACTCGTGCCTGGTCATTTCGGCTTCAATTATCATTGAAGGAGCATCGGATATTTGAACGCTTTCAAACTTTTCAATGTTCCTCTATACCTTTCAACTCGTCTAGGAGATGCAAATGTAAATTTATTGAGTAATTTTGATGCTCCAATCTTACCAAACTACCATTCCATTTCAATAGCATAATAAATATAAGTAACAAACAGCTTCTTTTTTATACCTTCGTTTCTTCTCAGCTCTGCGCAAACTTCAAAGTAATCTCATAAGACGACCACGCCTTTTTTTTTTAAAGTCGATGATTATTGTGTAAAGACTATGGTTATCTCTGAGTAATTTTTGTGCAGCATGATTCACTTCAAAATTTTTCCTGAAATTCGATTTGAAGCTGTTCACCTTTTTTCTTAGTTGCTTTTGAAAAATACTTAATAGTTTTGTTTAGTTTACGAGTCTCTTTATAGGCATGTTTGTAATTTTTTTAAACAGACTGTTAATTGGATTTACATTACGTTTGTTTAGTTTGTGATTCTCTTCAGGAAACACGTTTGTAACCTAGGTTAAAATTGTCATTAATTGAGGTTGCAATGCCTTTTAGAGGAAACTGTGTGTCTTTTTAAAAAAAGATATTTGACGCTCAATGACAAATGTGTTCTCATGGTGGTAATTGATTGTGATCAAAAACAAGACGCTGAACGGAAAAGTATCACTTGATAGTAGATAATTAGAAAAAATGCAATTCTGTAATGGGGGGGGGGGGGGTGATCAAAGATGGATTTTAAGGTCGGAAAACTTTTATCTGGAGAACAAACGTAAAAATCTGGTACGTATTTTTTTATTATTATTTCCGTTTGTCAGTAATATAACGTTGCTTGCTAGCACTATTCCTTTTATTTTAATTTCTCATTGTCATTTTTAAATCGTAATCAAATTGGGTAGTAAAATCATAATTTTTACTTGATCGAAAAGAACTAAAGAACACTAAAAAGAAAAAAGAAAAAAAAGTTGACAACTTTTTTATTCGCACAGTCTGCATGAGAAGTGGAAATGCAATTTTTTGGCAAAATTGGAGAGGTTTAAACTAAACCTCAAAAATGAAAAGTTGGAGGAATTTTATCGTGAAATCATCTGCAAGAGATTTCTGGTATAAATTTTTATCATTTTTGATTTAGAGAGTTTCGTATCTCATAACAAAAGACACAGGTATTCACCTTCTTGAAAAACTGCATGGCAATGAGCCAAGTTTTTCTTCTTCTGGCGTTATACTAACAACTCTGCTTCTAAAAGAACGACGAAAAAATAATTTTGAGCAGACGATTTTTCTAATAAAAAAATATTTTGTTAACTGTGTATTTTTTTAATGTGTATTTTTGTTAGCTTATAAATTAAAAGATATACCAATGTTTACTAATATGAAGATATCAAAACATTTTGCACTTGTATATTGGCTATTGCTTACTCCTAGTGGTTACACGGTCCGAAAATCATTTTGCTGACTGAGAATAGTAGATGGACAATTCTACACGGATATGCCAGATAACTTTCTCCCCCCTCCCCCCCCCCCCCAACAGGCTATATATTATTTTTTTTTTAAATGGCAAAGAAAAGTTAAGTTAAGACAACTAACGGTCTGGCGTTATACTAACAACTCTGCTTCTAAAAGAACGACGAAAAAATAATTTTGAGCAGACGATTTTTCTAATAAAAAAATATTTTGTTAACTGTGTATTTTTTTAATGTGTATTTTTGTTAGCTTATAAATTAAAACATATACCAATGTTTACTGATATGAAGATATCAAAACATTTTGCACTTGTATATTGGCTATTGTTTACTCCTAGTGGTTACACTGTTCGAAAATCATTTTGCTGACTGAGAATAGTAGATGGACAATTGTACTCGGATATGCCAGGTAACTTTCTCCAAAAGGCTACATATTTTTTTAAAGAAAATGGCAAAGAAAAAATAAAATTACCCAATAAATCGAATCTACAAACCCTATCACCATATTAAGAATTTGTCTTCATTGAAATGAAGTACTTTAAACTTGAGGTTGAATAATGAAAAATATTTTTTTCCTGTTGATGGTAGTGTTTTAAATATGAAGTATGATCCTCAAATGTTTTATCTCTACAATTCCTCCTGGGTACAATTGCTTTCTAGTAAGATATATATTATTTCCACCAGACTCTCTAAAAGGACTGTTTCTTATAATCTTCAACAGAAAAGATCAGTAACGATTATGATCGGAGATTACCCTTTAATAAAATTAGGACGAAAACCAACAGATGGAATATGCCTAATATTGTACAAGAATCTTCTGGCAGCAATTTTCAAAATTAAAATAAAATTTTAGATGCCTTAAACTATTTTATAATCACAATGTGAAAATTGTATAACTTTTAATTTGTATAACTTTCCACTGAAAATATTCTAAGATGACTTCTACAAATTATCGCAACTAGGCAAAACAAGGTAAAATACTAGAATAAAAGGAACGTTGCCGCATTTTTGAAGTTAGCACCTAGACCAAAGGGCGATATTTTCCTATTTAGCCATGTTAAGAGGGTGGCAGATTCAAAATGGCCGTTAAGACAACTAACGGTAACTGACGACATAACAAATGTGCAAATAATCATTAAAAATACATTTCCTGCGATTAATCATTAAAAATGTCTTCATTAAACTAAAACTAATCTATAATACAGCTGAATAATACCTAACCACACATAAATTGAAAAGTGGGTTATGATTAAATCGTCTAGTTTCAAGCATGATAGAACATATGCATAAACAATTAGGATTACCAAATCAAAAAAGCCATCTCACATCAATTGTCATTAATTGGTTATTTGTTTGATTTGTACGCTCAACAACCTATTTTTATGCACAATGACGGCTAGTCAGACCGAAACCTACAGTTGTAAAATTTTCGCTTTTCCCGTCTCCTATCTGACCACCATGAATTTCCGTTCTTCACAAAAATAAGCAGTTTTGTGTCTGAAAAATAGAAATGTTGCACTCGACGTGATGAACTTGGTCAAATTTTTTTAACTATTACGATTGCCATCAGGTCAGTTTTTTTTGCTAATTTGACCCACCTTCAAACTCTTTTCTCTTCTGTTTCGAATACTAGTTAGGCAGTTTACGATTATCGCAGGAAATAAAATAAAATGTGTGCACTAACTCTTTCCGAAACGGTTCATTGAAACAAATTTTCCGTTTGTAGTGTAAAAGTGATTTTTCGTTCAAAAATTCTGAAAAAACATACTATGATATAATTTATTTTTCTACTATTTAAGTTTTCTTCAACAATATCGATATATATTTCAATGGCTTTCAGTTGAGAAAATGGAAAATTCACTGATGATTATGTACTGACTTGTGTAAACATAAGTAAATATATAACCTTAAAATAAATCCTATTACTAACAATAAGGCTTTGTCATATGTTTTTAATAATTGTCATGAGTACGGAACATTAGGCGTGTAATTACCTACTCGCACTTATTATTCACTCTGAAATTTATACTTTATCTTCCAGTCAAACTATTACAAAACCAGTCTCTTAACTATTATAATGTCATTAAAATCATTTTTAAAACGAAAACATAAATGTTTCGTAGTTTTTAACTAAATTAAAATATATACCTAGTATACTTTAATATAATATCAATGTTTATTTATTCTCCTGTTTTAATAACTCTCTAAATTAATTTTTTTTTAAAGTAACTCATAGGACGATTTCGTAATTTGAAAATGAAAATCGTTTGTCACTAATTAATATGAAAAAAATATATATATATGTATTAGTATAAATTTTTAAGAGTAACGGTAACAAGAGACACCTTGATTTCGACTAATGGGTGTTATTGAAATATTAAAAATAAAAAACATCCTATAATATATCACCAGAGTGATTTAGTGCCTAGGGGGCTGACTATGTCTCACAAGATATTAGAGGCATTTACGCTATTTGTGTTTTTAGCACCAAATATCGAGTAAATAGAACATTCTCTATAAGAGAAGTAAACGGTCATATTAAAACAGTGTCTACGCTATTTGTGTTTTAAGCACCAAATATCGAGTAAATAGAACATTCTCTATAAGAGAAGTAAACGGTCATATTAAAACAGTGTCTACGCTATTTGTGTTTTAAGCACCAAATATCGAATAAATAGAACATTATCTATAAGAGAAGTAAACTGTTATATTAAAACTGTGTCTACGCTATTTGTGTTTTTAGCACCAAATATCGAGTAAATATAACATTATCTATAAGAGAAGTAAACTGTTATATTAAAACTGTGTCTACGCTATTTGTGTTTTTAGCACCAAATATCGAGTAAATAGAACATTCTCTATAAGAGAAGTGAACTATTATATTAAACGATTGATTAGATGATCAATCAAAGTTATTAAGGTAGATCTTACAAAAACCTTAAAAAGTGTCACAAAGTTAGTATTTCAGCAAAGAAAACAATGTTAAAAACTCATTCTTTCTGATATTTCTATTAGATGGTCAATCGAAATTAAGGTAGCTCTTACGAAAACCTCAAAAAGTGTCACAAAGTGTCAGCAAAGAAAATAATGGTAAAAACTCATTATTTCTGAAATTTTGTATTAGATGGTCAATCAAAATTATTAAGGTAGATCTTACGAAAACCTCAAAAAGTGTCACAAAGTGGGTATTTCAGCAAAGAAAACAATGGTAAAAACTCATTCTTTCTGAAATGTGAACTTCAGCATCTTATTCATAGTGTCATGAATATCAAACGTGAAAGGTTAGAAATTTTCAAGTTTCTTTCCAACTCATGAATACATCTATGAAAAGGTATTCCCAAAGGTATTTCCAAGAGTGGGACTTCAAATAAACTCTTTGCTTGGAGTAAAGAAAGAAAAAGTCAAAATATTAAAGAAAGTGGATGCGTCAAGAGGTCAGGGGAGCCCGTTCTTGCATCTTAAAGGATTTTCTCTCGTGACGGATTGAAGAGAGCCTTAGAAATTCAACTTTGACATACATTTATAATGGAGAGAAAAGTTTAAGACTTGAATTTGTTTTATGATACAGTTGAGTTGACACAAAAGCCGTTTTAACAATTGAAAGTTGTATTGCTTAAAAACCGGTAAAGAGCGAGTAGTATTGAATTTTCAAAGTGTTGTCTGTTATTCAATGAAGAAGCCACCTTTCCCAACCATAGGAACTGTCAGGAATTTGTATCTCGAATAGGAGAAACTCTATAACTCACAACATGCAACACAGAAAGCGAAGGCATATCGATAAGTCTTTGAGTATTTTTGAAATCAGCGTCTCTAAGTAATGATGAATATACACGTCAAGAGTTCCGTACTCGTTCTAATACCTTTATAATTAATATAAGTTAGTGATGCTTGTTAACTAGGGGAGAGTTGGGAGGGATGAGACACTTATAACAAAAATATTTCCAATAAATTATTTTCTTTTGATACAAAATTGAAATATTTTTAACAACATCTTGAAAAATTTTAACACACTTAAAAATATAAATATGATGGTAATTTTTTTTATATTAGTTCAATAAGCAAATTGAAAGAGCTGGACAAATGTCCCATCCCTCCCTCATGTGAGGGAGAGATGTGACATGTGTGTAAAAGTTAACATACGTGCATAATTTTCAAAAATATTATGAAAAAGGACAAAACCAGTTTTCCCATTTGTACTTAAAATTTACTGTGTATTTTTGAACCTTTATTTTATCTAACATCATTTCAAGTTGTAAAAATGAATTGTCTTATTTGTTACACAATTAAAAAACTTATTCCCTATGATATCTCCAGCCAAATAATTATGCTGATTGTAGAAACTAAAAAATGTGCATAGCGAACATAGTTATTTGGCTGGAGATATCATAGAGAGGTATGGGACATATCTCATCCCTTCCTATGGCTTGGTGTCCCATCTCTTCCTACACATAACATTTCAATAAAGTAACTTATTATTAAAAACAAGCTGGTTTTAGGCTTTATCTAACTGGTAATTCACAAAAGTTATAGTCTAAAAACATTAAAAACAATTACGTTAGCTATAATGAAAGATATTGAAAATATAGAAAGGTACTTACTTTTAGAGTTGCAAAATAACTTTTTTGCTACATAACCTGATAAAAACCTGTAGCTAAAATGATTCCTAGCTTGAAATATGAAACTATGAGTATTTCACCTGGTATAAGAATCCCTTCTTAATATCCCTCACTTATTAATTATTTTTAATTAAGACAATATCTCAACTTTTTTTTTTTAATTTTTATCAACGTTCGTATTATATATTAAGTAAGTAATTTATTACATTAATTTCCCTGATGTGAAGATATAAAAAGCTCAACCAAAATCATATCCTTGAAAAGTTATCATGGTTTTTCTGTAGCTCTTTTTATAAAACGAATAATTAAAAAAAAAAAAAAAAAGCGGTCAATTTATCGATAATATATTTTGAAATAAGGAAACTCAGATAGACCAGATTTCACGTTTTTATTTTTCTATCCTACACTTAGCCCACCTGATGAATGTTTTTTTAGCTCTCTGACTTCACATGCCAAAGGTGATGGGTTCGAATCCTGTCTTAGGTATGGATGTTCTTTATAATTCGGAATCCACGTTAAACTGTAAGTCCCGCCCTGATTAGTCATCATTGTGCATAAACATAGGTCGTTGAGTTCAGCAACCAACCGTTCCTATGCTTATAGTCCAGCTTTCCTACGCATATAGTTCACTTAAAGTCCCGCTTTATAGAACCTTTCCGCTCTTAAAAGGTCATCAAACGGTGCAGTATGGCCTTACTGAGCTCTTGTGCCAGAAAATTATACCAATCAAACAACCAACCTAAAAGGTAACCTAGAATTAAAGTATTTACAGCGTTATGTGATTATTTATTTGCATAGTGGAGTAAAAAACAACTGTTGTACACATTTTTTATTACGTAAATCTGGTTGATTAAATAACATAATTTACATTCCCATTAACGATGGTTCGTAAAAAAATTGCCAATCGACAGTTTAGTTTTTTCTTTGTTAATAAATTACAATTGGGGTTCCACTTAGTGTTTTTTTTAAAAATCATAAAAATAATTTTCCGAAAAATCTGAATAATTAAAAATATACTTTAAATGATCTATAAATAAACAAGGTATAGGATAAAAAGTCATTGGTTTAAATTATTTCAAAGTCGTCTTTAATGGGTTAAGCATCTAATTGCATTAAAATGCATATATAAGTTTTAAAGGCATTTCAATTTATATAAAAAGTAATGTACAGAGAATACAAATGAGTCAATTACTGCTGAAATTATTTTTGAAATTATTTATTTAAAGTTAAAAATTAAAGGTGGTACTATAACGTTTAACCAAATCGTCCTCAAATAATAAATTCCCCTCTCAACATAGCTATCCAAACTGTATACTTAAAACAACAGTATGGTATACTATTGATTTATTGATTTTATGAGCATGAATAAATGTATGTGTAATATAATCTTTTACAGGTGCAAGATACAATACAATAAAAAATGTGATATAAAATTATATTTAATGCGTATTTTTAAATCGATAAACCTTGCCTTGAAAGCATTATAGTTTTTGTGCTTGAAAGCATGAAACAAAACAATATAGAAGTACTACATTTTATTATATTGTCGTAGTGAAATGGTGCCGACAGATATTGGTTTTGGTTTCAAATAATTTTTTGGTACATTTGGAAACAGGAAGAGAACACTCATAGATTAGGTAACACCTGCACTTGATTACTGAAATAAATTTGCATGGATACGTAAAAGCGCTAGGCTCAAGCTAAACTAACAATTTGCCAGTTCTTTTGCATTCCTGAGAATTTTGGCAAATTGGTATCTATATATTCTAAGCTGGCGATGTATAAAACTACTTTTCAGTTGCATAAAATGTATTTATAGATATTTTTTGTAAGTGAAATTAGATTTATTTTAGATTTTTATTAGAAATTTTCAAGAAAAACACTATCATGAGGATATTTCAATATCCTTATTTAACTGATTCATAGACTGATACTTAGTATTGATTCATTCTATAGTTAGGAATCTACGTCAGGCTGCTTCAATGTCAGATTATATATGAAGATTTTGGTTTAGGTCAAATGATTGAGAAGCAAGTTTCTAATAGCAAAAGTATTCTTTATTGTCCATAATCTACTCTTAACTCTTCATTTGGTCTTTTACTTGAAGAAGTTGAATCTACAAAGCAGCAACTTATGCGTTATACTTTAAGAAACATCAAATTTAATTTAATGTTGAAATTTAAAACTTAACTTTTTCAGTGGCCATTTTGAACCACATAATCTTATCGGATATAACTATTTCATTAAATTTACAATTGTGCATTTCGGATGCCACTTTGTGGAATAACTACATTTATATACAAAAATACTGTAAATGTCGAATTTTCATTTCCCAATATACATTCAAATAGATTAAAAATCTCTTCAAATTACTCTGGCAATACTCCCTTAGGCAAACTTTTTGAAATTGTTTTATTAAAAAAAATTACTAATATCCGTATCTATGGAACTCTTACAACCATCATTTAATATAAGAGACAACTCATTCATAAGACGCTGAATATCGACTGATTATCCCATTATTATCCGCCCTCTTGAATATAATTGGATTTCGACGATGATGTGAGAGTAGATTTATTTAAGAGGATTTTCTCATCCTTATAAAGAACATCGCGAAGCAGTTTATGCTCAGAGGGCGGAGCTATCTTTTGATAGGGCAAATACGATAGGCTATTTGAACCCCGGGTGGTGTTGATGCAATAAGAGTTAATATTTCAGCTTTAATAACACGCTCCGAACAGGATACAAGGATAGAATAATGAATAGACAGCCGCGTCAAACGCTTTTGTTGAGGATAGTTGGCAGCTGTTTACCGAGTTGAGGCATTGTTTTCATTGTTTTCTGATTTAGGGACGGGAGGTATAAAGAACATTTTTATCTGGCTTAATCTCTACTTTCGAACGTAACTGGAAGCATGAAAATTTCCAGAAAACGACGCAACAACCAGTTAGAGGAGAACAGAAGCCGATAAATTGTTTAGGGTAACAACAGGCTACGGTGGAAAAGGGTAGATGGGTTGTAGTCACTTGAATGACTCTTATGCGATGGTCGTGAATTAGCGATTTATTGGTTTCCACTTCATTCGAAAATTGATATTGTTGTACCCCGGAAAGGTGGTTTGCGTGCTACTTGGAAGTTCAAACAAAGAAGCACAATAGGTCTTGGTGTAGAATTTTCTGGTCAAGACTTTGTTAGCACATTACGTTAACACGGTTTTATAAATTAAGAATATCAGGTAACGAGATATTTTCCTTTACTAAGCTGAGGTAAGAAATCCTTTTCAAATTCCATTTCAATTGCTATTTTGATTTCCTTGGCAAGGGTTAAATTTGTTTTGCAGAGTTCGACTTTATTCCTTCTCTTCAGTTAAATAGGGTTAGATTTATATTTGTGTGATGAACACTACTATTCTTTGTAAACTGGAAATGATGTCCTCCTTTTTTTTTTCTTTTTTTTTATTCTTATAAACAACATATACTTAAACAATTCTGAAGTTAGAAAGAATCGTTTTTAAGAAGTTGGATTGCTTTCTGGGTTAGCATTACTGATGTTAGTCTTTGATTTATGGGCTTTCTTTTTATATATTTATTTTTTAATAAGAATTTCTGTAAATAAAGACTGTAAAGTTAACTACACACCAACTTCTAAACTTTGATTTGAACAAGATTTTTCAAGGTTTCAAGAAGCTGCAGCAGTTTTGATTGTTATATTAAATGACAATAAAAAAAACATTAAATATACTGCTCAATAATCCCTCATTACACCACATTTTCCTTGAATGAATGAAAGCAAAATCGAATCCATTTTGCCCTTCTGCGAAACAAAAATATTCTATATAATAACCAATTTTAACCCTTTATTTACTGATGGGACTTATAAGTCCCATCAGTTTTCTTCCGGCACTGAATTAATTTAAACGCTTTGAGACTCATTAGGATTTTGAAATCCACTTCTATGAAGCTCGTTTTTTAGTTGTTGGATAGCAGCACGAGCTTATTTTTCTTCATATGCTAACACATGTATGATTTTCAATTTCTGTAGCAAGCTTCCAAATAGAAAGATGTTTATGCTGCCATTCAACAATTGAAGAATGAACTTCTTAGAAGTGGATTTTAAACTCCCTATGAGTCTCAAAGCGTTTAAATTAATACAGTGTCATGAGAAAACCGACGGGACTTTATAAGTCCCTTCAGTAAGTAAAGGGTTAAGTAGTAAGTAGTTCATACATACATAATTTACTGATTTATCCTTACTAATGACTAACAACCTAAGAGTTATAATATACTTACCAAAAAATTATTTAGAAACTTGTGAACAGTTATGCACATGTTGGTTAAGGGAATGGTTATACAAACTAATAGTATTTCTTGGGTGACTCGTTATTAAAATGTTGTAAAATAATATGCTGCGAATACTTTTATTTCATAAGAAATGATGTAGGAAGAGGAACATGGCACATCTTTCATAATTAAAATTAGGGTTGTCGAAAATCGGTCAACTTTCAGTTACGCTGTATAAATTCACGACGTATGCTAACTTGGCGAGTTTTGCTTTATTCCTAGTGTTAATACATTAGCTAAAAAACATTGCCAAATTGGCGATAATTATTAGAAACATTTTTTAATGGGATCAACAAAGTCTATGTTAAAGACCTTCGTTTTTTTTTTTTTTTTAATTTTCTTCCTTATAAATTTTTACTGAAATTTTGGGGAGGGATGTTTAAAAATCTTTAAAAGACATTATCACTGCGATTTTGATCCAACTCGTTAGAGCCGTTGTTTGGAAATTGGCTGAGAAACATAAAGTTTTCAATAGCGACTACATTTTACGCAGAACTCTTTTGACAAAAACCTTAATGACAATGACATGGTCACCATTGATATAGATACATAAGTTGAACATCTTAGGTCAAATTTTTTGGGAATTATGCTGACCACAAGCAAACACAAAGACATTTTTGTTGGAACACTTTTTATAGTATTCGAGACCCTCCAAAACATATAGCATTGCAAAAAAAAAAAAAAAAAAAAAAAAAAAAATTCGATTATGTTTCAACCGATGTCTCATTAACCTATGTTTACATATAGGTAATTGAAAATAATAACTAATTGGGTTCTCCAAGCTGTGATGTCGAGTGTGTTACAAGTAGGAAAATCGTTAAAAGTTGGCACCTATAGTCTATGCTAAAAAGTACTTATTGTGCAATGGTGCTGACCCCTATCCTCACCTCCTAACATCAACCCCATCAAAATGTTACCGCCCAACCCATCAAAATTCTTTCGATGCGTGATTTGGAATGGACTCAATTGTGAACATAGCTTCGTAATCCACCATTTTCCTGGTTGTAGTACGAAAACACTATAAGTTTGAAAATGAAAAAACAAATACATAATTGGTATAACTTAATATAGACAGGATGTAAAATGAACAGTTTCTAAAACTTTATTTCAGGTAAAGTTTGTAAAAGATGAATTTTGCTGATCTGACCCTATGTGAATATATAAGAGTGTTACGTGATATGGGTCCCTCTTTCGGAATGTTTATTATAGGGTTCAGAATTTTCAAATTTTCTAGGTTTTACTCAAGGTATATTTGGACAATTTTTAGGAAGCTAAGAACTGTATCTTTATATAGCTATGAAGGTTTCTAAAATATGTGAATTTATTTTGAAGATAATTATACTAAAACAGGTAAGTTAGCCTACAGTATTATTACCATTCAAAATCCTGAAGAATTCATATGAATACTGTATCTTTGTAAATGCTTTTGAGGTCATTAATTATGGATAAATACACAAAAAAAAAAACAATTAATTTTCAGTTTTCACTTTTAAATAAAACAAACGCTTTTGCATAGCCATTATTTTTGTAAAATTAAAAACATATAGTTTTGTAATATAAAGCATAATAACCTTAAACTTTTGATGGCATATTTTGCATCGCAAAAACTCATGGAAACTATTGTATTGTGGGTTTAAAAAACATTAACCCTAAGTCGGGCGCAAAATTGAACCCGACGAGTTCGGGCGCAATATACTTGACAGGAGCATAAAAAAGAATCGCAAATTTATAATCATTATTTTTAATTTTAGTATTCTAAAAGTAATCAATGATTACTATAGGAATATTTAAAGAAAAAATATGAAATTTGTTTAAAAAAAAAAACATTTTATGTTTAGTAAACATTACAAGAAATTTTCAGCTTTAAACTAAAGTGTCTTATTATCAGGGTAACAAAGACAACAAATTTGATAAAATTTATACATTGTAGTACATAGTTCAGAAGCCAATATTCACTCTGAAAATCAAAATGCAGTGGGTTGCCAGACGAAAAAGTTTGTTCTCTTTTTGACAAGTTATGACATATCTGGCAATCGGATTTTAATTTAGCTAATTCCAAGTTGATTTTTTATCAATTTCGGCCATTTTTGCCACGGCAGACCTGTGGATTCGTAATCTACTCACTTTTCTCCAATTTCTATAAAAAAATTCAGAATGATGTTCGATGGGGTTCAAAAATTGCAGTCGCCTCTCGGACTATAGGAGAGGCAGATTCCTACCTCTCTATGAGAGGAGGGGGAAAACGAAAGCGTCAGAGCTGTGCCTGTCAGGCCGGTTGCTCCCGACAGAGGGTTAACAAATACATTTCCCAGATGGACTTTAATAAAAAGAACTACAATGAGCTAGAAGTAACTAAAAACATTTTACAAGAAAGGTGTGATATTACTCTAGATATCTAATTTAATGTTTTTGTCAGCTACAGCATGTTCTTTCCTTGCTCTATAATCCATCTAAAACGACGCACACGAGTCCTTTTAATGGTTTTCGACCCACAATGAGTTCTTTTAAACAAGAACTATGGGTACTGTTTCAAACTTTTCAAGACATTCTTATTCCCAGCTTTCAAGAATCCAATTGGTTATTTTAACTTAGCCATTATGGCTAAGGCGAAAAAGGGCTTGAAATAAGTAATTATTTTAAAGATAAAAATGGTTTAGCATATTTCTAATTCTACTTCCTTTCTGATGAAATAAAACTTCTATAATGTAACGTGTAACCCAAGAAATACTTAAGTTTTATCTATCAACGCTTATATACGACATGTGTGTTAATATTCATTGATTTCTATACTACTGAAGATTTTTGAGGAACATCAGTTTTTCTCTAATAAATTTGCAGAAGAATAGCAATGACACAGGGAATTCACATCAAAGAGACATTATATAATATAGCGATTAGTAAACTAACACAGTTGTCATAAAATGCCAAGTGTATAGAGGAGGCATATAAAAAAGAATGGACGATCATTAGTGTGCATAGGCAGTTACAAATTTTCATCCATACCATTCACATTTTACCACAATTACTACTTTTTCATCCATCCATATGCATGGGCAGTTACTCATCTATATTACAAATTGCACAACTCAAAGAGTTAACTATTATTAGAAGATCTGATCTCATCCGTCATCAGTGTTAACATTGCACTATATTTTCATTTTTAACATGAGACTCTTGAAGAGCTCTAGATGCTAAATAGCTCGTTCCCCTTTAAAGCTGTTTTCACATGATGGGCAGTTCCCAATCCATTGAATCTTTTCACAATGCGTTTTTTTTAAGCATCCTATACATGGTTGATGAAGTTGGGATCAGAGGAATAGTCTGGAGTACTTATAGGTGTGACGTTTAAGTGCTTTAATCTTTTATCCAAAACAGTAGTGGTATTTAATATGCCATTAATGTCAGTAAGCAGAATTAAGAAAGCTATATTTTATTATTGCTTGTGACTAGAAAACGTAATTACTGTAAAAAAAGTATATTTTAAGTATCTTTGTGCTCATAGTCTTTTTGAAGCATCCTATACAGGGTTGATGAAGTTGGGATCAGAGGAGTAGTCTGAAGTACTTATAGGGGCGATGTTTAAGTGCTTTAATCGTTTATCCAAAACAATAGTGTTATAAAATATGCCATAAATGTCAGTAAGCAGAATTAAGAAAGCAATATTTTATTATTGCTTGTGGCTAGGAAACGTAATTACCGTAAAAAAAGTATATTTCAAGTATCTTTGTGCTCATAGTCATTTTGAAGCATCCTATACAGGGTTGATGAAGTTGGGATCAGAGGAGTAGTCTGAAGTACTTATAGGGGCGATGTTTAAGTGCTTTAATCGTTTATCCAAAACAATAGTGTTATAAAATATGCCATAAATGTCAGTAAGCAGAATTAAGAAAGCAATATTTTATTATTGCTTGTGGCTAGGAAACGTAATTACCGTAAAAAAAGTATATTTCAAGTATCTTTGTGCTCATAGTCATTTTGAAGCATCATATACAGGGTTGATGAAGTTAGGATCAGAAGAGTAGTCTGGAGTACTTATAGGTGCGATGTTTAAGTGCTTTAATTGTTTATCCAAAACAATAGTGTTATATAAAAAGCCATAAATGTCAGTAAGCAGAATTAGGAAAGCAATATTTTGTTATTGCTCGTGGCTAGGAAACGTAATTACCGTAAAAAAAGTATATTTTAAGTAGCTTTGTGCTCATAGAAGAGCTCAAAACAGCAATCCAACATAATGCAGTCTAAGATCAAAAACCCTTTTACAGAATATACTCATTAATGAAAAGAATATATTCTGTCTAATGACTAATATTGGACGTCAGATGATCAGCAGAAAGATAAGAACATGGCATTACGTGTTAAATGCCAATTCAAGACAACGATTTGGTGGTAAAAGAATGTCACTCAAGTCGCTCTTTATTATAACATGTAAAAATTGCAAAAAATAAAATTGCACTTTTCAAAAGAAAATTTGTACCCATGCAGAAAAAAAATTTAACTCAAGCAAATCAAAATTACCCTCGTTCTTAGAGTAATTTCTACTAACGGGTCATTTTCTTATACAGTTTTCATTTTTTACTGTATAGTTTTAGTTGTATGGATAAGTAACACTTGCAACGAAATAGCAGAAAGAAAAAGTCAACCACTAACCAATCACAAAACGCTACGATATCAAGGAATAATTTGATCATAACAATTTTTTTTCTAAATGGGACAGCATTTAAGTAAGTATAGACTAAATATTAATTGAAATAAGAATTTAATTATAAGTAAGTGTTGACTAATATTTAGTGATTGTTCGCTGCCATCAGATATAAGTTCTGATCCGCCTTCAAAGAAACATCTAATAGGAAATAAAGAGATGCATTGTGAGGAATGTTATTGCAATGTGAGGATATGGAGGGGGACTGGTATGTTGACAGAAGTCACCAAATGCCGTTAGATTGATAAGATAAGGATACCTTTCATAGGCCTACAGAACCGATCGGGGGGCGTTCACAAATGCAATACCTGAAAAGTAGAAGATAATTTTGTTGGATCGAATTGTCTATCGACTATGTGTATTTAGCAATGGTCTAGAGAAAAGTACGACCAAACGGTATAGTAGTTAGCGTGCTAGCTTCTAGACCGCGAGATTGCGGGTTCGAGTCCCGTGTTAGGCATGGGTGTTTGTAAATGTATGTTGGCTTGTCAAATGACGAATGTTTCGGCGCATTATAGCCCTCGTGTTGCTGAGGGCGCCAGATAATCTGAATACAACCAAACAACCAACTAGAAAAAGTACATTATTAACTTATTGTTAAATGAGATAATACAAAATGAATGCGCCTTTTAATAAATGGTCCAGAAATATATAGTAATCTAATCGAGTTGGTACCGACCAAACGGTATAGTGGTTAGCGTGCTAGCTTCTAGACCACGAGGTTGCGGGTTCGAGTCCCGTGTTAGGCATGGGTGTTTGTAAATGTATGTTGGCTTGTTTAATGACGAATGTTTCGGTGCATTATAGCCCTCGTGTTGCTGAGGGCGCCAGATAATCTGAATACAACCAAACAACCAACTAGAAAAAGTACATTATTAACTTATTGTTAAATGAGATAATACAAAATGAATGCGCCTTTTAATAAATGGTCCAGAAATATATAGTAATCTTATCGAGTTGGTGCCGACCAAACGGTATAGTGGTTAGCGTGCTAGCTTCTAAACCGCGAGGTTGCGGGTTCGAGTCCCGTGTAAGGTATGGGTGTTTGTAAATGTATGTTGGCTTGTCAAATGACGAATGTTTCGGCGCATTATAGCCCTCGTGTTGCTGAGGGCGCCAGATAATCTGAATACAACCAAACAACCAACTAGAAAAAGTACATTACTAACTTATTGTTAAATGAGATAATACAAAATGAATGCGCCTTTTAATAAATGGTCCAGAAATATATAGTAATCTTATCGAGTTGGTGCCGACCAAACGGTATAGTGGTTAGCGTGCTAACTTCTAAACCGCGAGGTTGCGGGTTCGAGTCCCGTGTAAGGTATGGGTGTTTGTAAATGTATGTTGGCTTGTTTAATGACGAATGTTTCGGCGCATTATAGCCCTCGTGTTGCTGAGGGCGCCAGATAATCTGAATACAACCAAACAACCAACTAGAAAAAGTACATTATTAACTTATTATTAAATGAGATAATACAAAATGAATGCGCCTTTTAATAAATGGTCCAGAAATATATAGTAATCTAATCGAGTTGGTGCCGACCAAACGGTATAGTGGTTAGCGTGCTAGCTTCTAGACCGCGAGGTTGCGGGTTCAAGTCCCGTGTAAGGTATGGGTGTTTGTAAATGTATGTTGGCTTGTCAAATGACGAATGTTTCGGCGCATTATAGCCCTCGTGTTGCTGAGGGCGCCAGATAATCTGAATACAACCAAACAACCAACTAGAAAAAGTACATTATTAACTTATTATTAAATGAGATAATACAAAATGAATGCGCCTTTTAATAAATGGTCCAGAAATATATAGTAATCTAATCGAGTTGGTGCCGACCAAACGGTATAGTGGTTAGCGTGCTAGCTTCTAGACCGCGAGGTTGCGGGTTCAAGTCTCTTGTAAGGTATGGGTGTTTGTAAATGTATGTTGGCTTGTCAAATGACGAATGTTTCGGCGCATTATAGCCCTCGTGTTGCTGAGGGCGCCAGATAATCTGAATACAACCAAACAACCAACTAGAAAAGTACATTATTAACTTATTGTTAAATGAGATAATACAAAATGAATGCGCCTTTTAATAAATGGTCCAGAAATATATAGTAATCTAATCGAGTTGGTGCCGACCAAACGGTATAGTGGTTAGCGTGCTAACTTCTAGACCGCGAGGTTGCGGGTTCGAGTTCCCTGTAAGTTATGGGTGTTTGTAAATGTATGTTGGCTTGTCAAATGACGAATGTTTCGGCGCATTATAGCCCTCGTGTTGCTGAGGGCGCCAGATAATCTGAAAACAACCAAATCTAATAGAGTTAGTCGTCGTATAAAATTTGAATTTGTATAATAAATTACGATTTGGATTTTTTAGGTTAAAAGTACGACTCCTAGCTTGGTACTTAGAAATGTTGGCATTATACTTGATCGTTTTTTAAATTTTAGATCATATTCTCATAATTATGCAAACAGGTACGAAATAATACATGAAACATAAAGTAGTACTCGTAACTTGGTATATTTATTTCTTAATTTTGTATTACAATCTCATGATTATACAAACATGCACCAAACAATCCACGGAGTGTAAACAATTCAAATTGTGTAAGACTCTAAATACTAACTACCTCATGATTTCATATTGCTTTGGGTTATGGTTCTAATTTAAATATGTATAAATCAGGGCAGTTCCTTAAATTTTACTTAGTGGAGACTTCCCTACCAAAGGTACACTTTTATATTTTGATTTTTCTAAGTTTTACTATTTCTAGCAGACACTTTGCTTTGATTTTTTTCAAATCGGAATTTATATGGCTACATGATCATGTATTTTCGTATTTCTAAAATAATTTATTGTGACAGTAAAAAAATGTTTTGTAAATTTCTAAAATTACCCCAAGGTAGAAAACCCTTGTTCTTTCCTACATCTTGAAAGGGGTAGCCAAACCAAGGAATGGAGGGGGGGGACTATAAATGAACTTTTAAAAGTTTTATTAGAACTTTAATAAAGAAATCCAAATATTTTTTCATTAGTGTTTTTAAAGACAATTTGACAATGAAGTTGGTAGCAAAGAAACTGGAATTGCTTATGGTATAAAATGAGCAGAACAATTTATGAATAAACAAAGTCATTGTTAAATAATTTAAAAACATATATGTTCATTAAATTCTGATTTTACCAAATACTTTTAATCATAACAGAATCCTTTCTGAGTAATATAAAAACAAATGTTCAAATTGAAAGTAAACTTAGATTAAAATTATACATAACTCAATTCAACGTAAGTCAAATTTTGCCAATAAAAAGGGAAAATAAAACTTATTTTGCTTTCTTACAGTGCCTCCAAGAGTGAGAATTCAACGGAAGTCAAATTTTGTCAATGAAAAGGGAAAATAAAACTTATTTTGATTTTTTACAATGACTCTAAGAGTGAGAAACTTGAAAATTATGTTATTTTCGCCAACCTCGTACTTATCCATGTTGTTATACATTAATTTTTGGTTGTTCAACCCCATCTTTTGCATATAACGGATATTGAATTAGAAGTGAAAACTTTTTCTACAATTGTTACCGCATAATTTTTATTGATCTCTTTTTAGATACCCCCTTTTCAAGTATAAAATCCAGAGCATTCAGCTACCTCTTAATTCCACTGTCTAAAGAAGTGCTACCTATTTTTTAAATCTTTTGTGTTAACTTCGTTTTTGTGGGTGTATATGTTGACGGCGGGCAAATCTGTGGAGGCCTAATTAACCCACATGCCGTCATCCGATTGGGCTAATACTTAGAAGATAGATTCGATGTCGATGACAATGCATTCTATTAAATTTTGTTGGCTGTCACTGTCACTAAAAGGTCGCTTTTACGGAATACTAATAAATCCACTTGATGTCATCCAATCGCGCTGAAATAGCATTTAACCGATCATTGAAGAAACTCTTTCCTGTTGCCAAAATTGTTTTAATAAATAATTAAATTGTTTTAATCCTAATAAATAAAAGATATTTGGATGTGAGAGCATAAATTCATATTAGTTTTTAATGAATAAATTTTGAAAAGTAGTTTACCGCATATTTTGCTGATAGAGATGTTTTTTTATATTTAAAATTAGATGCCAACACAAAGTACAAGCTGGCAACAGAACGGCGCTATGTTAATGAATATAAAAATTGGCAATGCGCATAAAGATATATATTTTATATTTAAAAAATTGTATGGGTTATATTATTTCTCTTTACTAAGTATCAAATTCACTAAGCACTAAGTTTCAAATTCACTAAGCACTAAGTGTCAAATTCACAAAGCACTAAGTGTCAAATTTGTCACAGAATTTATTCTCAAGAAGGAAGTCATCAGACTCCTCTTCATCTTCTGAAGATTCATAAAATTGATGCTTTCTTGGCTTTTAGCTTTTGTATCCTTTTATCATTTTTGTTTTTGCTATCTTTTTTTTAGTTTCTTGCAAAAGCTTTAGTCTTCTCTGGATTATCAGTCAATACTCCTGATTTCCCCTATCTGGCATTTACATCAGCAATATTCTTTCTTGTTGATGGTTTTTGAAAAGGTCGTTTCGGTTCTGGCCCTTTGATAAATTAGTAAGACCTAAGTTAATTGTCCCTTGGTAAGACGTCTTTATCTGTCCCTTGGTACACCTTCTAGTCATTTGGAATAGTATGGTGGTAATCGGCTATCAGTTGATAGCCAAGATACACAGCTAAAAGAATCTAACCACTCCTTTTTTCTTACTAGTAACTATAAAAAAGTTAAACGTTAAAAACTTTAACAACAAAATTTTACTTTGGGTATTAAAAATGAAAAAATAGCTTTCTCCAGCTATCTAAACTTGTGATTGCGTTGAAAACACATTTACGACTAAAGGATAAGTGTTAGAGAATTGACAATATGCCCTCACAAAAATACTATAATTTCCTCAATTTTAAGAGGCAATGTCGCTAGGTAATAATGTACCTCTGGTGGGATAGTATCCCCTATGCAAAATAATAATAATAATGATGATGATGATGATGATGATGATGATGATGATGATGATGATGATGATAATAATAATAATGATGATGATGATAATAATGATGATAATAATGATGATAACAACAACAACAATAACAATAACAATAACAACAACAATAATAATAATAATAATAAAGTGAAATGTAATGTTTCTTAATTAAAAAAAATGCCATTATTTTTGCTTTAATTTTTTATTTTAAATTCAAAATTTATAAATTATATTAAAAGCTGTAATGTTAAATTATTCACATTCATGCTTGAAGTAAATTATCTTTGTGATTTTTTTTTTATATAATTGTATTAAGATTGTTTAAAAAAAGTCAAATCTTTCATTTAACAGTTTCCAAGATTCATTTTTCTCAAGTAGAATTCATATTACTGATTATTAAATATTGCATACTACTTTGAAGGTAGAAACGGGAAAATTCGTTGTCAACCCATTTAAAATAATTGGTATTATTTTTTTAGATAATCAAACTTCCATTACATTTTTGTTACAATACATCTTAATACTCATTCAGTGACCATTCAAAGATTTAAATTTAAAAAACAAAATGGAAATTTTTAGAGTTTTTCCTAATAGATGGCACTATTTTTTCAAACAGCTAATTACAGCTAATTATTAATTAATAATACCTTTTATACGTCGATAAAAAAAAAAAAAAAGATTACACTTTACTTCCTCATCCAATTTCATTGATAAGCTTATATTACAGTTGTCTATTATTTTTCTAGTATTGTTGAATATTATTGTTCTGGTTATTTATTTACTGTTCTAGTATTATTGCCTATTTTAGTATTGTTGTCCATTATCTGTCTACAACAAGAAATTGCATAAGCCCTAATGAAATGTATCCGTCAATCTGTTGTTCTGGAAAATCTTGCATACAGCGTTGAATGATTCTCAATACGTCGACGATTCAGAATAGGAATGTGACCTACAAATAAGCGATTTGTCTGAGGAAATGGTCTCGAGAATAATTGATGGGCGCTAGATATTAACCCCTGCTGCCGGTAGAAATGTGCTTATATGAGGATCATTCGTACCCCCCCCCCCCCCCCTTTCTGTATTGCTTGTGGATTGAGGGGGAGAAGATAGTCTAGAAAGCATTGGACGGTATGTAAAACTGTATCATTCCTTTCCTTAACAGGAGGAATATTCATTATCCGCGTATAAAGATATATTAGGGATTCTCTGAACAAAAGCAGTTATATCTAGTTTTTATATATTTTGGTAAATAGTTAAAAAGGATAGTTGTTCATTCGAGTTTTAAAAAATAGCCACTGATTAGCAATCATCATATGAATCGTTTTTTGATAACTTGAACTTCATGCAAAATGTCTTTTTTAACATTTAAAAAACAAAAATGGATCTATCGGTAACTGATTACGATTGAGTGTTTTTTTTTTTTTTTTTTTCGGTACATTTTTTTGGTACAAATTAATTTTATAACACAAAAAAAGTTTTATGCACAAATTATTTTTAAAGTATAAAAAGTACAAAATTTTAAACTAACTACAATACAATCACAATCCTTATTGTTTAATTCATTTATTTTCTTGAATGCTATTTTATATTAATATAATGTTATCATTATCTCTCCCGGATATTTATTCTTGAGAGTACATTCCTACCACAGTTGGTTATGACTATGCAAATATACTATACAATTGTGTAACTTAAAAAATATTTATTAGTTATTATCCTTATTTTTAAAAGTACAATAGCCAATCTGATGTCCAAGTGATGTGTTTCTTAAATTGACTCTTCGTACTCGATGCCTTCCGAGTCTAAGTCAATGTA
This sequence comes from Linyphia triangularis, assembly GCA_963978545.1. NCBI lineage: Eukaryota > Metazoa > Arthropoda > Arachnida > Araneae > Linyphiidae > Linyphia > Linyphia triangularis. The sequence goes on from OZ021721.1 coordinate 100,082,105, forward strand.
AAATTGCAACATTGTATAGGAAGAGTAGGGAGACTTTAAAAATATATTTCTAATAACTCATTTTCTGTTTATACAACATTGAAATTTTTAGTATGACATCTTGAAACATTTTAACACACTTAAAAAATATAAATATGATGATAATTATTTGTGTATTAGTTTAACAAGCAAATTAAAACAGCAAGACAAATATCCAGGTTGACATGACATGTGTGTGAAAGTTAAAATACATGCATAATTTTCAAAAATATTATGAAAAAAGGACAGAAACAGTTTTCTCATTTGTACCTAAGGTTTATTGTGAATTTTTTAACCTTTATTTTATCTAACATCATTTCGAGTTGTAATTATAAACTGTTTTAATTGTTACACAATTAAAAAAGTTATTCCTATGATATCTCCAGCCAAATAATTATGTTGACTGTACAAACTAAACAATTTGCATAGTAAACATAGTTATTGTTTTTAGAGATATCATAAGGAGAGATATGACATGTTCATCCCTCCCTCAAGCTTGGTGACCCATCTTTCCCTACACACAACATTTCTATAAAATAGCTTAGTATTAACAACATGCTGGTTTTAGGTTTAACCTAACTGCTAACTCATAAATGTTATATTACCAGGTCTACAAAACATTAAAAACAATTATGTTAGCAATAATGAAAGGTATTGAAAATATAGAAAGGTACTTACTTTTAGTGTTGCAAAATATCCCTTGTGTTACATAACCTCATAAAAACGGGCAACTAAAATAATTCCTAGCTAGAAATATGAAGTTATGGTTACTTTACCTGGTGGAAGAATCAGAAATTTAAAAAAGAATGTTTTATTTAGAAGTTATTATAGGTGTCCTATCCCTCTCTACTTTCCCCTACATTATTCCCCCCCCCCCCATTTCAATTTTAAAATATATTCAACAGAAAAATATTTTTAGACAGATTAGTTTGATGATCAAGAACACTGTCAACGTAGTCAAGTACTCATCAGATTCCTAACATACTTTCAAAGATAGTCTTAGGATGAGTGATATTCTGAGGTTGAACCCTCTCCTTTCCCAAACCGAGGGCAATTTGTTTTGAGGGGTGTGCATCTAACAATAACAACTGGAGCTGATCATCAAATTATAAACCATCCATCACTTCGAAAGTAATTGGCGGAAGGGGGTAATACATTGTTGACACAAAGTGCTGTGTGATACTCTTTGGAATGCTTATAGCTAGTTGTTATGAAGGAACTATATATTGCATCAGAACTTGTTATGAAATGTAGGATGTTTCGCAACTGGACTCGCGTGGTGGATTTTTTTTCTGATAGTTTATTGTAAAGGACCCATCTGACCAGATGAATTGGTTTGATTATAATATAAATTTTAACGAATATATCATTGTTCGGCATATGCATCAAATAAAGTAACTTATAAATTTTTTTAATATTTTCGGAAATTGCAACATAGGTGCAAATGTTTATAGAAAATATTTATTTAATATTTTTATGTTCTCTAGAAAAGTTGTTTGATGACCAGGATTTCAGTAAACGTATCCATTGAATAAAATAAATTGAAAATAATGATATTTTAAAAGAGGTAATTTTGGTGTAGAATTGCAAAAAAAAATTATGTCTTCTGAGCCAAGAATATCGTATATAATTAACTAAACAAAATTATTTGTACATAAAGCTTGCATTTAATATACTTTATGAAAAAACAACTCATCTTCTATAATATTTATTTTAGGAAACCAAACTTGTTGTAGAACATTGTTCAAGATTTCAAACATTTGTAGGATAACTAAATACTCCAAAATTGTTAATATATTTATTTTGTAGCAACGGAGTTTTTAAAGCGTTAAAAGCTTTCACAAAATTTAAGATTGAAATAAATTGTTTAACGTTGTTTCAAAACATTTTGAACTAATTAATACCAAATTTAGTTCAATATTGATTGCGTTTTATATTTCATAGTGTAGGCGTAGCATTATTTTAATATTTATTTAATTTAAAAGTTGGTGGTCTAATTTACACAATGCAGCTTTCTAACTTTTTACAATATAGCTTTTTAATTTTGATTATTTATACATATTAATCCCATGCCACGTAACTGAAACCCCAACAACGCGAGTTGCTGTTATTATGCGAGTTCTTGTTATTTATAACTTTTGTTATTACTATAGTATCTTTAACTGAGAGGTGAAACATAAAATATGTATTATTACGAAAGTGGAAGGGAGACAATTAATATAATTTTAACAGGTTGAGACAATAGAGAGAGGTTTTTCGGGTTTACTACTGAGAATTTTTTTGAAAAATATATTCAATATCTTTAGAAATTGTTAAACAAAGCACATATATTTTTGTGTACCATTCACATTATATAGGGTTATTCAAAATGAACGAGCATGTGGTTGTGGCATGAAATGGTGTACGGATTCGACGTTTGGGTATAAAAAATGGTGCTTATTTGAAGGCATAAAATAACTTTGAGTTTTCTCTATCTATTGATGTGCAGTATGTGGCACCCATATATTGTCGTTCATTGAAAATAAATATTTAAGGGAAGTTGGTACCCTCTATACCGGTAATGTTAGTTTGGCATATTTCATGTACCTTTTTCTCACAAAGTATTTGACAAAAAAAAGGCCTAATTTTTTTAGTGCATTTAGCAGACACTTGTTATTTTACTGAAGTTAGCTTTTGATTGTGATTCTTTTACTTTTTTTTTAAATGAATTTTTATGAAAGTCACTCAAATTTATTAAAAATCCTAAGTTTTATTTGCTGAAAAAAGTCAAAACAAAGATTATTTTTAAAATAACAACAAAATCTCTCAGTATATACAGATACATAAAAGGAATATGTGGAAAAAAATTTCGGGAAAATAGTTTATGAAGTTTCTGAGAAAAATACATGAATAATAAAAAATGTAAGTTTCGATAAAAATGCATTTTAAAGAAAACTGTACTTATACTAGTAGTTACCAACTTTGTCTTCAAAAAATTATTAAAAATACTTCTAGTTGAGGTATTATTAAAATGAGGTATTCTTTTAAAGGGGATAATTTTTAAATTTTGGATAAACAATAATAAACTCAAAATCGATTATTTATAAATTTTTGGGTACCAACTTCCCTTAAAATGTTCTTCTTTATTTTGAATAATCCTTTATTTAAGATTAAATGAGTTAACAAAAGCTTTAAACTACACCACTCTCTTAAAGAATACTTTTTCCAAGAGGACGTCGTTAACATGAACGTCGAAGGGTTAAGAGGTCAGTTCAAAGGTCAATATTAAAGTCTTTTTATTTTACCGACCCATTCAAAAGAAACTTAAAGCGGTTTCATTTCACAACGGTGGTTTTTATGCTTCTGTTATTTGTGGGTCATTCCGTACACTTGAATTGAATTAGACTTATGAGAATTTAAATGGTTCACCGAAAGTTGAAATGTGAAGATCACGGATGACTAGTATATTATTACCAAAAATCGTCTGTATAAAATTGTATATGGCGATGTATTTCTTTTAAAGTTCGATTTTATTTTATTTAATTTGTTAACAGCAATAATACAGGTTAGGTAAAAGGTGGCAACATCTAAATCAAAAGGAAAATTTTGTGGTATTTCTATCAGGTGATTGGTTGGCTGGATTTTGCTAGAACTTTCTGCTGAGAGAATTGCATTGCGAGATCAGTCAAGTATCGTTTTGCTGCTCAGAAAAAAAAATCGGATTTTGTTTACTTTTGTGGTGCCTGAATTATCGTTGTATTCGAAGTAGTACGTATCGAAGCTTATATTGAAACTTGATTGCAACTGTTCTGTTGTTCTGAGAAGTTTTGTGAGTCTTCGACGGAAAAATAAATTATAGGTTTTATTTAGTAAAAACTGCGTCATCCTTTCCTTGGTGAAATTTTCATAACAATATGAATATTTGAAGATCTTGTGCATGCTTACTGGGGCAATACGCTGGATAGATTAACGCCCTTCTAATCTATTCGATAGCACAGACGATAAGATATACCCACGATGTCTATACGATAGTCTATACCGGGAAAATCAATGGAAGAAAAAATATATTTACCAGCCACAGTCGGTGAAACATATTTCAAAAGTGTAAGTTTAGCATCTCTAATTAAAGTTTTATTATCACCTTTCCATATTGTATTAGGATTAAAAAAGCAATTTTTTAAGGCCATTTCCGAAAGACAATAATGCTTTACCAAGCTTTCTAGTCTGTTGGAAGCAAAACTGAAGAAACAAAGGTTCGTTGGACCAGACATAAGAAAGCTTGTATCTGACCTTGAGTTTATAAACACCATGGCAGATCCTCAGAAGGAATGTCGATATTCTCCGAGTTTTTGAAGAAATTTTATATCAATAAGGACCTAAACTGCATAGAGATCGTGAAATTAATGTTGCATGTGCTTTAAGCTCAAGGTTGTGTAATGAGTTAGAAAGTGTATTTTTTCAATTGACATCTCAATCTACTTTTTCAAAATTTGTGAGCTATGAGAAAAGAACAAAAATTCTACCAAGGTATTAAAAAGATGAAATGAATGCATAAAAAAAAAGGGGCATAACAATAACGATCTAATACATTGGATGTTATAGAGGGACATTCCAGTTTCATCCAATAGCGAAAATGTACCAATAGAAGATTTAAGGAGAGAAAAAAATGTTGTATGTGATTTTATGTTAGGTGAGCTCTGAGTTATACCGCAAATTTTTGTGACTCAAATTTCATTTAGATGAGTCTTTGTATCTTAATTAAGGTTTTTACTTTAGTTCGCATACATAATTGGCATTCAAACGTTAAGTCCTAAAAGATGAAAGACATTATCCAATTCAGTGCGCAAAAAACGTAAAATTCCCGTTATATAAACAAAACATCCTTTAAAAAAAAATTTCAAACCAGTGTAATTACAAGACAGCCTTAAGCTTCCAATATACCAAACTTTGTCTTTTCATTTTATAGACAAGAGAGGGTTGGGATACAATATTTTATGTTACATTTAATATTGGAAACTTTTGCCTCGTTATTCGTTTTCTACTGAAAACCAGATATTATAAAAAACAACCAAGAATTAATACCAGGCCGAGAAATAATTTATCGTTTTCCTCTTTTGATATTAGAGGTCGGAGATATATCGATACGACGATATTTTTATCGATATTTTTTTAAAAATACTGATTATAAAAACATCGATACAAGTCACCTATACATCGATATTTTCAAACATTTTTAGTCTTTTGATGATTGTTTTGTAGTTCCATGTGTTTTTTTTATTTTCTTTATTTCCTTTTCAAAAACTTCAAAACTAAAATTTGGACTTGGCTGAGAAACAGTTAAAATGGCACCCTAACCATAAAGAAAACATAATATGATGGAAAGATAAGATCATTTATTATTAGTCATTAACATAGCACCGTTTCTGTTGATAACGTGTGCCTGGAATTTGCATATAATTTTAAATATTAAAAACATCTCTATCAGCAAAATATGCGATAAACTACTTTTCAAAATTTCTTCCTTAAAAACAAATGTGAATTTATGCGTTGACATCCAAATGTATTTTATTTATTCTGATTGATAATATAATTTATTTATTAAAACAATTTTGGCATGAATTCATGAAAAGAAGAAATTTGCCCCGAAAAACTTCGTTTCTGGCCAAATTAAAAATCAAATAAAAAAAAAATCATGTATCGATATTTTATCGATATTTTTTTCTATGCAACGATATCGTATCGATATTTATTTTGATCGATATTTCCGACCTCTATTTGATATACTTTTACCTAGCCTTTGATACCAAAAGTAATCATATTGGATTTCTGTTCAATTGACAGAAAAGATGGGAAGATAAACCATTTGGTTGTTTTAGAATCATCTGTTGTAAGGCCTACACTAGAGCAAATTACTCCGTAACATTGTAATTCCAGTAATTAATTTGTGACTTGTAACTTTTTTAACTTGGACAACTAGGCGCCAACACTTGAGATAGCAACTCTCTTTTCACATCCACGCCACATTAATATGAAGAATAGTATTGGCTGTCTATCAGGGGAATACCTCCTGCCAGATAGTCTGGTCGATGGCAATCGTTATAGAAACAAGACTCGTCAATTTACAATAGGGTTGATGCATGCATAAAATAGGTGTTCAAAGTCTATAAATTAAATGTATTTCACTTAAAATCTCCAGTGAAAATGGGGCTAGTCTTGTTTCCTAGGTAACAGGCAACTCTAGACAAGGTGGTGGAAGCTGTTCTTAAATGTTCAACTTTTACGAAAATGGACCTCATTGTTTTACTTTCAATTGCCCATATGCTTATATAGAGAAATGAAAGTATAGCCTTCGGTCAAAAAACAAAATCGATTTTTTTTGCATTTCTCCACGTTTTGGAACACCGTGATTTTAAAAAAGTGGTCTGAAAAAAAAAATGTATGTCTGTGTAATACGTGATCAGCATAACTCTCTAACAAATTGACCTACTATGTTCAAATTGGGTATGCGGGTTAGTGGTGACCATGGGACCTACCATATAGGTTTTCGTCAAAATCGCTAATGCGCAAAGATTGAAAGTCGATCGAGTGAGAAGACACTCGCCGTTAAAAAATTTCCTATTCCAGCAAATGTTAAGCAAGTACAAAGTTTCCTTGGCCTTACAGGTTACTTCAGGAAGTTTATTCAAGGGTATTCGAAGATCGCAAAACCCCTTAGTGATCTCCTTCGAAAGGACTGTCCATTTGTGTTCGGGTATGAGCAAAAGGATGCCTACGAGAAATTTAAATCCCTTCTCACCACAAGCCCCGTTTTACATCTATTCAAGCCAGGTCGAAAAACGGAATTGCACACAGACGCCAGCAAAGAAGGCTTTGGTGCCGTACTCCTTCAGGAGTCTGACGATGGACAATTACATCCCGTCCATTTCATGTCTAAAAAAACCAGTCCAGCGGAAGAGAAATATAGCAGTTATGAATTGGAGGTTCTCGCAATTGTAGAAGCCTTAAAAAAGCTGCGGGTGTATCTGATGGGAAACAAATTTAAAATCGTAACAGACTGCTCTGCTTTTCAGATGACAAGGAACAAAAAAGATCTAGTAACCAGGATTGCAAGGTGGGCTCTACTTTTAGAAGAATTCGATTACGAGATAGTTCATAGACCAGGGCAAAGAATGAAACATGTTGATGCCTTGAGTAGAAATCCAGTGATGATTATTGATGAAACTGTAACTGCAAGATTGAAAGTTGCTCAATGCAAAGATGATTACATAACAACACTGAAATCATTAGTAAAAGAGGACAGCCACCAAGAATATTTCTTGAAGAATGACATTTTGTATAAGTATGAAAATGGTCGAGAATTAATGGTAGCACCAAAAGGGATGCAGACTGAATTGATTAAATCAACCCACGAAAAAGGACATTTTTCATTTGCGAAAACAAAAGAAATTGCAAAACGAGACTTCTTCATTCCTGATCTTCATTCCCAAACTGAAACAGTGGTTGCCAATTGCATACCGTGTATCTTGGCAAATAAGAAAAGCTGCAAGAAAGAAGGAATGTTGCATCCGATTCCCAAAGAAGATTCGCCTTTGCATACTTATCATGTGGATTTTATTGGACCGATGACTTCCACGAACAAACAGTATCAGCATATACTAACTATAGTGGATGCTTTCACCAAGTTCGTTTGGCTCTATCCTGTAAAGTCGGTATCAGCTGAAGATGCATTGGAAAAGATTGGAAAAGAAACTCCAGCAAAAAACCTTTGGTAATCCCTTTCGCATTATTTCTGACAGAGGTTCCGCTTTCACATCAAATGCCTTTAAAGAATATTGTGATACTGAAGGTATTCAGCATCTACAAATTACAACTGGAGTGCCTCGTGGAAATGGTCAAGTTGAGAGAATCGATAGAACACTAATACCCGTCTTAGCTAAACTAGCTCTCGATGAACCGACAAAATGGTTCAAGTATGTCTCAAGAGTACAGAGAGTGTTAAACAGTTCAGTTAGTAGAAGCACCAAATACACTCCATTTGAATTGTTAACTGGTATTAAAATGAGGAACAAGGAAGATCTCATTGTAAAAGAAATCTTAACAGAAGAAATGATGGATTACTACAACAACCAAAGGAATCAACTCAAAAGAGAAGCCAAAGAAAACATCCTTAAAATCCAAGATGAAAATAAAAAACAGCATGACAAAAAATGCAAAAAGGCTATTGTCTATAAACTGGGCGATTTAGTAGCTATCCAACGAACTCAGTTTGGTACAGGACTGAAGCTAAGACCCAAATTCTTCGGCCCATACGAAGTCACCAAAGTTAATGGTAGGGACAGATACGAGGTAGCTAAAATAGGGAATCATGCAGGCCCAAATCAAACCACCTCTTCAGCTGACCTCATGAAACCATTTGGGTAGCCCCTTCTAAAAAAAATAATTTTTTTTTTCATCATAAGTATAATTGTGTTTGTGTATTTGTATATTCTAATAATGTGTTCATATTCATAACGATATTTAAAATGCACAATTTAATGTTCAATTGTATAATTACTATGAAATTATGTGTGTTTGTAAACGATTCGCAGTGCTCTTGATAAGTATTTTAATTTTTCAAGTTTTAAGTACGCCGCTGTGGTCAGCGACATGTCAGGACGGCCGATTTGTGGGATTTCCCCCCCCCCCCCCCCCGACTCGAGCACTTCGGATCGCATTGGTTGGTAGCAGTACTACGTCACTGCGTGACGTTGCTGCTTCCTGCCCGCCATTTTATTTGAATTTCATTCCACGCTATGTAACTAAATTTGTAAGACGTTTAATGAAGAGCTTTTCGGAGCGATGTACTAAATGTTCAACAATAGCTTTTTAAAGTTCCTCCTAGACACCGTTAAATAAACTATGTTCATGTTAAAAAGAAGATTTTATTTCAAACTCAGCATCCCTACAAACATTATTGCCAAAAATACCACCAAACTGGCCATTTTTATTTAAATGAGTGAAAGTATGGATACTGTAAATAATACCATACATTTGAATGCAATGACCTTTTATAGTGTAATTGAAAGCTGAGCGATGCTCTACACACCTAGTTTAATATAAAGGAATAAGCAAAAACACAATTAATGAATTTCCAACAGAAAAATAAACGAAGGACGTTTCAACCTCCAGACTAATTTTCACACAGTCTAAGCTCTTTAATACCAAAAGTGACAGTTTTCACTCGGCTTTAAAGAGAGCAAATTTTTGTCACCCCCGAAAGCAGCAGGGTGTATTCCACGCGGAGGGTGGGATAATAAAAGTGATCTAACAGTGTGTGTGAAGACAGTTTGACAAAAGGGGGTCAGGGGTGACACGTGCAGGATCTATCGTCATAGGTAATTAGGCAATTACTATGGGGCGCGACCCCCATAAACCCCAATCAAGATATTATTCATATTTGCCAGGGGTCGGGACATCTCCGGGGACTTGTGACTCAGAAAAGGGGATTTAGCGGGACGTTGCAATCCTGATTAAACAGCTCGTTTTATATTCTGAAGTTTGAAGAGTGTCGAAATGCAATTAGGGCCCTCGTAATCGGGCAATAAAATTCAGTTATTTTGCTCGTATTCACCCGCTGAGGGATGTCGGAGGGGGCTTTCGGGGAAAAGCATGTAGGTTCCCGTTAATTCCGAGTAGTTCGTCGGCAAATTCTAACATAAAATAAATGTTTGATTGGTTTGTGTGCTCAACGGTCTATTTTTATGCTCAATGACGGCTAATCAGTCTGGGACCTACAGCTTAACGTGAATTCCGAGCCACAACAAACATCCATGCCTAACCCAGGATTCGAACCAGGCACCTCTGGCATGCGAAGCCAGAGCGCTAACCCCACAGTCATCAGATGGACTAGAATAAATGGTTGGTTGGTTTCAGATTATCTGGCACCGTCAGCAACAAGAGGGCTATAATTCGCCAAAACATTCGTCATTTGACAAGCCAACATACATTTACAAACACCCATGCCTTACACGGGACTCGAACCCACAACCTCGCGGTGTAGAAGCTAGCACGCTAACCACTATACCGTTTGATCGGCCTAGAATAAATGGAGAAACGTCTGATCATCTGTTGTCGAAGTCCTGATAGTGAACGTGTAGCAAATTAAATCTGTAATAACCTATATAAGGCTTAACCTGTAGTAAATTACTATAATCTATACAAGGACGAATGTGTAGTAACCTATAGAAAGAACATCTCATAGTGGTATTCTATTGTTGAATTTCGTGAATGTTGCAGAAGTTCAGATGTTACTTGCATTGTTTTGTCCTTCATGTAGTTTTTACGTCATGCAAATTCAATAGAAACAAGGGGGAAATATTTGTAGGATAGTAAGAAGAGATTTAAATTTTGCTCTAATAGTTCTTAACTGTATTCTGGAGTTGAAAAAATTAAAGGACAAGAAAATCGGACATTATAAAATGGAAATATTTAACACATTAATTTTTCGGAGTATGTATCGAAATACCAAGTTGTTGCCTATTGATTCGGCGTAATTTCAAGTATGCAAAGTTAGACATGTTTGAAAGGAATTGGACTCATGTTTTGACAACGGTAGATAGCAAGTTCAAACACTCTATTATATGCATTATAGTCATTAAATTGGTTATTAGAGATTTTTTGATCAACACCTATAGAAATAATTTTTTTAATTCTTTTAAAAAATTGCTCTCTTTGGTGTCAGGTACAGGGTGTCTTAGTACTAAGGTTACAAACTTCCTAGAGAGAGATTAAGTATAGTTAGACAACTCAGAATCACAAAGCAATGATGGGTTGAAAATGTCTTCCAGTGCCTGAATTCGCTGTAGGTGATATGTATGCATGCCTTTTTAGGGCAGATTCCTTCAGACGCTGCAGTGGGGAATCCCGACAAGCTGCATTATAACTTGCGTACTTGAACTTGAATTAATCCTGAGTGCTGTAGCAATGCCATTAAGGGGCCCATCTAGTTTGACCACATAAAAAAAAGGTGATTTTTGGGAATTTTGTTCCCGCGCGTTAAAAATAAAACGTGTTTAAAGATAAAATGATTGATTTCATTGTTTCTAATAGATAAAAATCATACTTACAGCTAATTAAATTCATTAATTAAAATTCATTTGAAATTTTAGTATGTTATTTTTAAAGGTACAGACTATCGAAATATGCACACACAAAAAATCGATTTTTTTTTTTCAAAATTTCACACTAGGTGTGCCCATTAAACCATCTCTGGAAAGCACTTCCCAACCATCATTGCTATTTGATTCTGAGTCGTCTAGTGTACCTTACCTCTCCTAGAAGTTGGAAACCCTGGTGCTGAGACACCTTGCATAAGGAACACAATAAGATGGCACGTGAAAGGAACGGGTACGAAATTTAACTCCATATAACACAGTATGCTTTTACAGGGTCTTAAACAAAGGAATTCCTAACTTTGAAATTACATAACTGCAAAACAGTGAGAGACAGAAACAAGTGACAAGTAGTATGATGGATAGACATATATAGAAATTTAAATACAGTTGCTTGAAAAATTAATTGAAGCGAGTAAATTTAAAGACAGCTGGTTTACCGATGAGGCCCATTTTAATTTGGTTGGCTTTGTCATCAAACAAAACTAGTGAATATGGATACTGAAACCTGTCTATGTGTATTGCAAAATCACTGTATTCTGCAAAAGGGACCGTTTAGGCTGCACTATCCGGTAAAGATTAATCATAAGGACCTTTTCATTTGAGAAACGATGAATTCATTCCACTATATTAAGATTTTATAACAATTTGTTACCTCAGTTGAATATTGTAACTAATTTTGTAAACCCGTGTATTTAAAATTCCATACCTGTTTACCGAACGTACTACTTGTCTCTTCTTTATGTTACCCATTATTTCACAGTTACGTTATTTCAAAGTTAGATAGCCTTTTCTGAAAGACAGAAACAAGTGACAAGTGGTATAATGGACGGACATATATAGAAATTTAAATACAGCTGTTTGAAAACTTGATTGAAGCGAGGAAATTTATGACGTCTACATCTGGTTTACCGATGCGGTTCATTTTCATTTGGTTAGATTTGTCTACAAGCAAAACTAGTGAATATGGATACTGAAAGCCGTCTATGTGTTTTGAAAAATCACTGTATTCTGCAAAAGGGACCGTTTGGGCTGCATTATCTAGTAAAAGGAAATCCTGACGTCATTTTCATGAGAGAAATGATGAATTAATTCCGCTATATTAAAGGGAGTCAGAGTTTAAGAACGTCAAAAAATCAATATTGAGATTAAATTGTAAAAAAAAAAAAATTTAAAAAAAAAATTGAAACCGACGGTGCAAAAAGTTTTAATTTCTCTAAATTAGAAGTATTTTTTTTAAAAAGTGTTGTGTATCAATTTGTATCATCGTTTTCAATTTTAACGGCCCATATCTCACACGCAATTTCGGAGGAACATTTACTCAAAAACTATTAAAGATAAATTCCTAAAAATTTAAACATATATTCTTATCAATATATTATTTCACAATTTGAGTGTAGCATTTTCATATATTTTGTTTTGTTTCTCCACACACACACACACACACACACACACACACACACACACACACACACACACACACACACAAAATAATAATAATAATAATAATAATTTTGAAACCGACGGTGCAAAAAGTTTTAATCTCGCTAAATTAGAAGTATTTTTTTTAAAAAGTATTGTGCATCAATTTGTATCATCGTTTCCAATTTTAACGGCCCATATCTCACACGCAATTTTGGAGGAACATTTACTCAAAAACTATTAAAGATAAATTATTAAAATTTTTAACATATATTCTTATCAATATATTATTTCACAATTTGAGTGTAGCATTTTCAAATATTTTGTTTTGTTTCTCCACACACACACACACACACACACACACACACACACACACACACACACACACACACACACAAAATAATAATAATAATAATAATAATTTTGAAACCGACGGTGCAAAAAGTTTTAATCTCGCTAAATTAGAAGTATTTTTTTTAAAAAGTATTGTGCATCAATTTGTATCATCGTTTCCAATTTTAACGGCCCATATCTCACACGCAATTTTGGAGGAACATTTACTCAAAAACTATTAAAGATAAATTATTAAAATTTTTAACATATATTCTTATCAATATATTATTTCACAATTTGAGTGTAGCATTTTCAAATATTTTGTTTTGTTTCTCCACACACACACACACACACACACACACACACACACACACACACACACACACACACACAAAATAATAATAATAATAATAATAATAATTTTGAAACCGACGGTGCAAAAAGTTTTAATTTCGCTAAATTAGAAGTATTTTTTTTAAAAAGTATTGTGCATCAATTTGTATCATCGTTTCCAATTTTAACGGCCCATATCTCACACGCAATTTTGGAGGAACATTTACTCAAAAACTATTAAAGATAAATTATTAAAATTTTTAACATATATTCTTATCAATATATTATTTCACAATTTGAGTGTAGCATTTTCAAATATTTTGTTTTGTTTCTCCACAAAAAAAAAAAAAAAAAAAAAAAAAAATTATAAGGTCTGACGTTCTATAGAATTTTCAAAAATTTTCATTTTTGGTTACCAATAAAACAGTATAAAATCTTTAATTTCAAAAATATTAAAAAAGCTGCTCTCAAATTGTGTAATATATTGCTAAGAATATATGTTAAAAATTTTAGACATTTATCTTTAATAGTTTTTGAGTAAATGTTCCTTACGTCTTCAAAATTGCGTTTGGAGATATGGGCCGTTAAAGTCGTAAACGATAATACAAATTGAAACACAACACTTTTTTTTAAAAAAATATGTAAAAAAAAAAAATACCTCTAATTTATCGAGATTAAAACTTTTTGCACGCTCGGATTTAAAATTGTTTGTAGTTTTTTTACAATATTAATCTCAAAACTGATTTTTTAACGTTCTTAAACTTTGACTCCCCTTAAGATTTCACAACAATTTGTTACCACATTTCAATATTGTAACTAACTTTGCAATTCAGTGTATATAAAATTCCACACCTGTTTATCGAACATTCTACTTGTATCTTCTTTCTGTTACTCATTATTTCACAGTTATTTTATTTCAAAGTTAGGTAGCTTTTTCTTGAAGACCTTGTAGAAATAAATTTCATGTTTAACTTCCAAACAAAAATATTTTATGGGTGTGTGATAGTAAACAAAAAATAAAAAAAAGTATTAGCAAATACAACAATTCTAAAAAGTACAGTTTTGAAGCCAAAGTGTCCACCACTGTCTAGATCGATGTCAATGTATGTATTCATAGGATGGGTAAATCTTCTCAAACAAAGAAGTTTTGCGATGGCTTTTACCGTTATCTAAATGGACTTCTTGACAGGAAATTCGAAACGACGTTGAGAAAGGCGACTCAATAGAGATCGATCTTTTCAACTTTTCCTATTTTGACATACACGATTCAGACTATGGGAAGGATGGCTGCTGAATTGAGGATGGAGAGTGTTTTTACTTTAAAAAATAAAAGGTACCACATGAATAAATAAGATTTGGAAATTGTCCTCTTGCCAAATTGGAAAAAATTTGGTTTGAAGAAATTTTAATTTTTGGTTTGATGATAAAACACTAGTGAAATGTCTTACTTAAAAATCAGTTTGAACATTTTTATTTTAAACAAGAAAAGTTTTTTTTATTTATGGTTCTATTAAAATTCGCTTCATAATAAAATTTATTGCACTTATTTTCTAACTGAAAGAGATTTTTTTTTCACACCGGTATCAAAAGAGTTCTATTACATTTTTCTTAAGGGGATGTAACAGTCTTCGATGAAATTTAAAAGCAGTATTTACATCCAACTTCAATGTCCTATAAATTATTTAATTTTCAATATATATGCACATTTTTGCACATGATTTATTGTTGAATATTTGTTAATATAGTAATTGTGTAAAAATAATCAAAAAATTGAATAATTTAATTTTATAAACATTTTTTGAACGATGACATTTTTTTAGATTTAAAAAATAGTCATTTGCCTTGGTATACTTTAAAAAACATCTATTTCATATTTCATATTAATTTTTGTGTAACATATTATACAGAAGTGAGTTTTATATTGTTGACCTAAAATATTTACTATAAATATGTATATATATATTTTATTATAGATTTTATGTCGAAAAAAAAGTTATTTTTAGTGCATACAAAATGAATAATTTTTTAATAAATTTCAAAAGCACTATTGCTTTAAAAAATAGGTCAGCAAATTAATTCCAAATGTTTACTTAACATTGGTATTTTTTAAATAAATATTTATAGATTATTTTCTTTATAAAGTGTACCAAGGCAAATGACTATTTTTTAAATCTAAAAAACTTCATCGTTCAAAAAATGTTTATAAAATTAAATTATTTAATTTTTTGATTATTTTTACACAATTACTATATTAACAAATATTCAACAATAAATCCTGTGCAAAAAATGTGCATATATATTGAAAATTAAATAATTTATAGGACATTGAAGTTGGATGTAAATACTGCTTTTAAATTTCGTCGAAGACTATTACGACCCCTTAAAATGTCTCCGGAAATTATCGTCGCTATAATATTTATTAACTATACAACAATTCATAATTTGTTTGGGATTTATTTGCTTTCTGACCGTTCATCTATAATCATAGAAATCGAGATATCTGTTAAGTCATATGATTTTCATATTTTTTTTTTTTATAATTACATGTTATTAATTTTTGTTCTATTGAGAATGCATGCCTGTAAGAAGATTTTCTATTGAGAATGCAATGAGTGTTTCCAAGTAATCCTCATTGGTTCGTCGTACGAACCAGCCAATTTTTCAGTTGTTTATGAAATTGAATTATTTAGTTAAAATGATAGTTTCGATGTATATAATTTTCAGGATATTAATTTTTAATTTCAGGCTTTTTTTAAGGATAGTTAAGTTGTAGTTCTCTCATAAGTAGTTATCATTAGGCAGAACAGCTTTTAACAGAAACATTGGTATTTAAAATATGAACGACGTATAGTGAATCTCATAGTTTATTGAATTTTTTTTTTTTAAATAAATCAGCTAATATTGAAGTAGAGAACAATCCGACATTGAAAATTCATTTTCAAATGTTGTTGCTTAATTAAAATGGAGTTTTCAAAATGATGGCCGAATGTATGAATATATTTCTTTTAATCCTAATTTCCAATAACATGTTTATAGTATCCGAATACCATTCCAATTTTATAAATAATTACACATTATATAAAATGATTATAGTTAAAGTCCAATTTCGAAAAGTGAAAAAGAATTTTTGGTCAGAATGACCTGAAATTTGACATAAATAAATGCAAAGAAGAGAAGGAAATGTCATGGCATTACGAAAAAATACTTCGAAACCGTTTTTCTTTTCTTATGATGATATGGCATATCCCTTTCGCATATTTTCAGATAAAAGCTCGAGTCATTCTAACCTGTGACTCTTTGTTCTTTTTGTACAACTTTATTAAAATTTAATTTTGATTATAATCACCCAGTATTTCGTAAATTCCAATTTTATTTTGATTCTGCAACGTCTTTTAATTATAGTGAAAATGGGTAAAGTTTAATGAAAACGGTTAGGATATTTAGGTTTTCTTGAGGAGTTTTCTCGTCAACGTTCAAACGTATATGAAACTTAATTATACTTTACTTTTTAAAGTTGTGTTTGTGGGTTTACGATTAACTTAAATAACTATCGATCAGATGTCAACTTTCGAAGCAAAACATACATTTGGTCCTAAAGTTGCCAATGTTGAACTTTCAGTGCTTTTTCCCCATTTAGAAGAAGAAAAAAAAATCATCCACTTGTTACTTGCAAAAGGCTTGTTCGTCTTTTGCAGTAAATCTCATCCTAATGCTGTCCACGCTCGTTCAATTTGAGACATGACTATTTTTTCCAGGATTGAAAAAAAAAAAAAAAAAAAAAAAAAGATACAGCCCATCTCAACATTACTGCTTCTTTACATAAGTTAAAAATGAATCGTAAAAATGAAACTCTCAGTTTATTTTATAATGTTTATAAAATGTATTGTTTTCACTTGCTGATCTTTGCCACAAATTAAAGGTGCTTGGAGAAAAAGTTATGATACAGCTATTCATAGATTAATTAGGGCTCCAGTCACCCGGCATTTAAAGGCAGTGAGCTCATGAGTGGTAGGTATATCATTTGTTCGATCCTGCTTCGATAAATACTAGTGTGCATGATAATGAGGGCCACTGCCGATTCAATAGGTCGTGGCCTCAATGCCCTCTCTTTTTTGTGGTGAAATTGGAAATTGAAAGATGTGCGCGCGATAAGGACTCGACCTCGTAATATTATGGTAACTCAAAATTATGGGGGTATTTGGCTGTGATAATCTCTTCATAGTGGTAGAAACAAATAACCAGAACCATGTGTGTGTATTCAAACTAAACTAAACTTATGCAATATTAAATCCATCCAATGAAACCTGAGAATATTATTTTGATAAATTTCCCAATAAGTATCCACAATTTGGAGCTCAAAAGCATATTCTACACACATTTGAACTGCTAAAAACCTTAAGAGTTAATATTGTAGCCTTTTAGATTATATCACAAACCAGGTTTATTTCTTTTGTTGCATTGTTTTCTATCACCATGTATTCTTAGTGATACTATATAAACCAAAAGCTTTCCTACTGATGGCAAGACTCAAGAAATCTTCTAATCCAAACGTTTTATGGCTCTTACAAAGTGTTATTCCATCAACGAATTCCGTAGTCCACGCCGATAACCCTTGCTTTGAAAAATTGAACAAGCAATAAATTGGTTAACGGCCTTATATTGGCAACTTGAAATTCAGACCTTGTATATGACGTCTTTTCTAATCTACTTTCTTCAGGTAGCTCAACAATGACACGGAGGTGTTAATTTCTACAAGTTGGGCTTTATACAGCTCGTAAAACTGGCTGGATGTAGTCAATTCAAGACAGTCCCAAATATCCCTCTATGCAATTGAACGTGTGTTGGGATATTTACCGGATAACTCAATTATTCTTTTCCATATTATCATGAGAGATCAGAATAAATTCCATGAAGAGAATTTCACAGTAGTAAACGGAATAATAGTCTTTCGTTGGTGTGGAATGCCTTAGTTTCATTGTGATAATCCGATGGAAAAGACATCAATGATATTGGTTTGCTTTGATGAGTTGGAATATCTTAATTCTTTAGCTAGAGAAAGACAACGTAAGTTCCGAAAAGATTCGACAACTATACTAAACAGCTCTAATCACATGTATGAAATTTGGTGGAAAAGATAAATCTTGTGTTGATTTAATTTTAGTCTATTATTCCAATATCATAAATCAGGAAAAAGAACATTTACCATTGTTTATTGTTTTACAATATAGTCGTCAGCTGCTAAATAAGTATTTTTGGACTATTACTCTTCATTTACAAGAGTAAAAATACATAAGAATAAATTGGTAAATAATATAATCCTTAAAAATAGTTTTTAATATAAATCCTTTATAGGCAATGTCAATTTTTATATACATTAACAAAGCGGCGTTTCTGTTTCCATCGTGCGCTTGGTGCTGCCATTTAATTTTAAAGTTAAAAATATCTCTATCGGCCAAATATACGATAAACTATTTTTCAAAATTTATTAATTAAAAATGAATGTGAATTTATGCACTCATATCCACCTATCTTTTATTTATTCTGATTAAAACAACTTTATTATTCATTTATTAAAACAATTTTGTCAACAGGGTAGAGTTTCTTCAATGATTGGTTAAATGCTATTTCAGCGTGATTGGATGACGGCAAGATGATTTATTAGTATTCTGTAAAAGCGATATTTTAGTGACAGTGACAGCTGCCAAAATTTTATGAAATGCATTGTTATCTACATTGAATCTATCTTCCAAGTTTCAGTCCACTTGGATGGCGTAAAAGGGGTTAATTAAGTATCTCCAGATATGCCCGCCATTAACATATTCAGCCAACCAAACACACAAAATCGAAGTAAATATAAAGATTTAAAAATACACGTTTTAATGCACTATTAACACGCACTAACAATGTTCTGTAGTTTTGATACAAGGTTTTCAGAAGGTGTTTATAAATGCTAAAATTTATACTATGTTGTAGCACACTTTTTAATTAAAAACTGAATATAATAGTTGAACAATGGTGTTTAAAGTTTATTAGACACTTCACAATTTAACCTCTATTTTCATGCCTTAAGAATAATTTCACATTCAGTCGCCCACTCAAAAAATAGATTGAAAAAAAAAAAATCCCTTGCTGGATGGGCACAAATAAGTTCGGAAATGTAACTGTATAATGGTATATAACTAAGCATACTTGATCAAATAGTTATGTACATCTATGGTGATATTTCATTGCCTAACTAATTTCTGTATTCACTATAGGATGTCTTGATTATGGGTCTAAAAACCATATAAAGTTTATTTTTGTACACTCCATAGAGAGTTTAGATTATTTATGTACTCACCGTAGGGAGTTTAGATTATTTGTGTACAGACCGTAGAGTGTTTAGTAATTTGTTTACTCATCGTACATAGTTTAGATTGTTTGTATACACACAGCATAAAGTTTAGATTATTAGCTTCATTTTTAAGCTTAGATTGGTTGGTTGTTTTCAGATTATCTGGCGCCGTCAGCAACACGAGGGCTATAATGCGCCGAAACATTTGTCATTAGACAAGCCAACATACATTTACAAACACCCATGCCAACACGGGACTCGAACCCGCAACCTCGTGGTCTAGAAGCCAGCACGCTAACCACTGTACCGTTTGGTCGGCTTTTAAACTTGGAACACTATCTTTTACCTAATTATGGTTAAATAAAACAAAATCTACATTTTAACACAAATTCGTAACTACAGTGAACACTGAATATCAATGGTTTTTTAGCTTGGAGAGCTGAAACGGGAATATTTAACAGTCATTGATTTTACTTTTACATAAATAGGGCCCTTTCTTATTGATTTAAAAAGTTTTACATTAATGAATATTAAAAAAAAAAATTAAATAATCTTAAGTGTTGAGACATTTAGAAAACAAAACCCAGGTTCTGAGTTGGGAAGTGAGATTACTTATAACTAACAAGAACAATAAGAAAACACAATTGAAAAAAATTACAAAATGTAGTATCCGAGTAAAATTAAAACTAATTCATTCAGTGGTCGACATCTTATAAAATATTTAACAAGAAATAACATAAAAACTACACATAAAGAAAATCTATTCGTACAAACAGACAACCCTCTCTTAATATTATTTATATTATCAAATTATATCTTCCATTTATTCGATTATTAATAGCTTCAGATACAACTCAATACACTATAATTATTCAGAGTAGTACAAAAAATGCTGGTTTTATCACATATTTTTTTACAGAAAAACGCATGAATATTTAACGCATGAAGGAATATCAAAATGCATAAAATATGAGAAAGAATTTTACCTCTGAACAAATATATCCATAAAAAGCATAATATTGAGGCAAAAAAACGAAATGAAAAAGTTATACATTTGTCTTTTCCATTTATTCTAAGTTTTAACAAGCAGGGACATTAATTCTCAGTTTTTTGGGGGATTTTTTCGTGAAGATTATTATTTTTTAACCCAAAAACGAGAACTCATTATTAAATCTGTCACAACCATTTAGAAACAAATAACATTCTTGGCTTGTTTAGCTCAAAATGTATTTATTTTTAAATGAAAAAATCCTTTTCATTCACGTATTCCAGAATAATGAATATGTTATTTAAAGAAGGAAAAAATTAATGTAGGAACATAAAAAAAAAAAATTCCAACAAAAACTCGAGATTTTAAATCGAGAGGTTTTAATTTTTTCCTTACCGAAACGTGAATTTCAATTTTCTGTTTTATTCTTTTATTTTTCTTATAACTCATTAAAACTCTTTCACTTTAATTTGAAACTTCTTTCCTATTAATATAATACACATTCATATATCCATATCATTTAAATGTTTTTTTTCTGTTCAAGCAAAACGCTTAGAAGTTTGAAAATTCAAAAGAAGTATCTTTCTATTGCAATTTTGCTAAATTATTAATAACCTAAATACTGGAGAATATGTATACAAATAAAAGATATGGTTCGGGGAATGTATTCATTTAAAAAGAAATGAAAGAGTAGACAGTTGGAATTCCATGTAAATGGTTAAACAGGGTTTTTTAATTGGGCAAAAGCATTACTTTTTCATAACATAAAAGCTATGAAAGTTTAAATTATCATGATGTACTAAAAAATGCAGGCATTAAACTTTTATTTAGTCCACTGAAAAAATCTTTTAAATATAGAAGGAAAAAAAAAGATTTCGTGGTATTTCATTAAAAAAATAATTCTTCTCGTATGAATTTGAAAAGATTTTGATAATTATCTTTCTACTTTTATGGTTTTGATTCATTGAATGGTAAACAAATGAGATTGAAATCAACCGAAGGTTTTGTAGAAATGATTACTGGCTCCGAGATAGTACTTAAAGGCTGATTAAATATGCTTCAAAGAAAATCTTTTTAAACATAATTAATCGAATTAAAGAGATAGAAGCATTATTGAATAAAAAGGGATTTCAAATGAGAGGCATTTTTTTATAAGGAATATTGGTTAAAAAAACATTAACGTTGTGGAAAAACTTTTTATCTTCCAAAACCAGGACAAAAAGGGTGTGCTAGCGAAATTAATTCCTAATTAGTAAAAATTTTTAAGATTCAATTCTAATACCCCACATAGAATAAAATACTATAAGTCCCCTAAAATCCTATGTAACTGAACATTTTTAAACGAAAACCTGAAATTTATTTAACTTCAAACCTTTCAAATTCTTTTTAATCCCCGCAAGAGATTTTTTTGGAAATGACATTGTGATTTTCTATACAATTACCATAGAAATTTTATAAGGAAAAAGGATCAAAGCACATTTTGAAGAAATTTTAATTTTTGGTTTTATGATAAAACAATAGTGAAATGTCTTACTTAAAAAGCAGCGTGAACATTTTTATTTTAAACAGGAAAGCTTTTTTTTTTAATTTCTTATTCTATTATAATTTACTTCATAATAAAATGTATTATTCTCATTTTCTAACTG
This sequence comes from Linyphia triangularis, assembly GCA_963978545.1. Lineage (NCBI taxonomy): Eukaryota > Metazoa > Arthropoda > Arachnida > Araneae > Linyphiidae > Linyphia > Linyphia triangularis. Next base: position 100,104,308 of record OZ021721.1, read on the forward strand.
GAAAAGATTTTAATTTTCTTTTTCTCACAGCCATATAAAAAGAACTCTTTTACAGTCTTCATAAAATGCCTTCGGAAAAAGTGATCGCTATAAGATTTATAAACTATGCAACAATCCATAATTAGTTTGGGATTGATTTGCTTTCTGATCGTTCATCTATAATCATAAAAATCGAAGTCTCTGTTAAGTGATGTAATTTTTGTATTTCTTTTCTAATAATTGTATATATTATTTTTTGATCTATTGAGAATACATGCCTGTAAAAAGATATTCTATTGCGAATGTAATGCGGGTTACCACGTAATCCTCATTGGTTCGCCTTTCGAACCAGGCTCGTTTCGCTCACTTATAAAATAGATGTCGTTAGAATATGTCCTAATGCAAAACATTTTTCGTGTCATACTCAGAAGAAGAACGCAAAAGATTAACTTCATTCTATTCAAGAATGTTTCGGCGCATTATAGCCCTCGTGTTGCTGAAGGCGCCAGATAATCTGAAAACAACCAACCAATCATTCTATTCATTTACCAATTTCATATGTTTTCCAGAAGATTATTCGTCTTTTACCCAAAAGTGGATTCTATGTAAATAACAAACTTCCTGCATACAATCTATATCGTGTTCTTCAACAACAACAACAATCCCTTCGAATCATCAAATCTTTCATCTACGTTCTCATTTGTTTGTTGAGCTCACTGTTTCCTATTTATTTATTTTAATTCTGCTGGCAGCCCCTCAAATATTAATTTTGATCCAACTGTTCAGCAACCGTAGATTCCAACTTGTAAACAAACGATTGGTGCTACCAACCCGCATTTAAAAATTTGGCCTATTTAATCGCGCGTAATAGAATTTTATAAGCTTCCATATCTCAGATAGAAATAAAGATATTTTAATCATAAAAAATTATTGATGGTAGAAAGTATGACGTGGAGATTGATGATTATCCTCACAGTATTATTATACATAACATTATCCTTTTAATTCCTATTAATATTAAAATGAATATTTAACACTAAATGCTAACACTGTATCAATTAAATGGAGCATTTCTTTTGGATAACATATTCTAATGTTCTTTTGATTCGAATATATTTAAATATGTGGTGGTCTCGTGTACAAAGGACAGATACAACACCTAGACGGAAGTGATCACTTTTGTCTAGTGGTTAGAGCGCCTGTCTTCTGATCTAGGAGTCCCTAGTTTAACTCTTCGTTAGCGCACATCACTACAGGGGTGACCCACATATTCGAACATATCAGTGGCGCCATTTACTGCACGACTTCCACACAACCAACACAGCACGCAATCTCTGGCGACTCACTGCCACACACCAAGCACTCAACTCACACTCAAGAAACTCAATCGTTCGGCCCTTTACGACTCACTGAAAAGTGACTAGGTGGGGGTCTCGTGTACAAATGACAGATACAACACCTAGACGCAAGTGATCACATTTGTCTAGTGGTTAGCGTGCCTGTCTTCTGATCTAGGAGTCCCTAGTTCGACTTTCCGTAAGCGCAAATCACTACAAATACATACGTATGAAAATATGTTAAATTTTATACGCAATTATAATAATTTTAAATTATATATAAAGAAAGAAGTGATTTATAGTATTATTTGCTCTAGGGTTATATGAAAATGGGAGTATTTATTTAATCATCTTTGTTCCCATGGAGAGGAAACCTTTGAAAAGCTTCATGATATAAAAAAAGAAATGAGGAAAGTTAAAACGTTCAATTCCCAGTGTGCCATCTTATCTAATCTAACAACGGAACAAATCAAATTAGTTCTTCCTCATAATAGTAGAAAGTAATAATTGCTTACGATACCCGTTTCACTGATGTTTAGAATATTAGAAATCGAATAATATATGACGTTTAGTATTTAAATAAAACGATTCATTACATTCTGAGTACAAGCCTTACTTCTTTTTGAAAAAAGTTTATTTAACTTGCTGTTAGAAAGTTTTCATTTTAAAGTAAAACTTTTACTTCAGTGTTAATTTTTAGTAAATTATTTCCAACATCGTGACATCAATATTTACATAAATGTTTTTTAACAATAATTACGATGTTTATATTAAAATAAAATAAGTTAAATAAAAAAAGTTAATTTTAATTAATATCTCAACAGCCTTATAAGTCTTAGTTCTATCATTCAAGCATAAAGGCGTCACTACTCTGTCCTGTCATTTTAGTCATAGACCTGTAGCCTAACCCAGATAGGAATTATGTCGAAGAAGCAGAGTCAAAATCTTTAATTTCGGTGTTAATTTTTAGTAAATTATTCTCAACTTCGAAACATCATTATTTACATAAATGTTTTATAATGATAATTACGATGTTTATATTAAAATAAAATGCGTTCAATAAAAAAAATTACTTTAATTAATATCAAAACAGACTTATAAGTATTAGTTCTATCATTCAAGCATAAAGGCGTCAATAAGCATTATTTGATAACGCACTGAATTCATCTCCAAATGTCACATTTCCAAAAAAGCTTCCCAAGTACCTCCGTAATAAAGCTTCGCGAGATGATAGCCCTATATGTTTCTTCCCATTTACCATGCCACCCTACTTGATTACCATTCCCTTGCACCGTTTCTGATTTACAGTTTCTGTCCTGTCACTTTATTTATAGACCTGCATCCTCACCCAGATAGGAATTATGTCGAAGAAGCAGAGTCAAAATCTTTTACTTCGGTGTTAATTTTTAGTAAATTTTTCCCAACATCACGACATCATTATTTACATAAATGTTTTATAACGATAATTACGATGTTTATATTAAAATAAAATAAGTTACATATAAAAAGTTAATTTTAATCAATATCTAAACAGCCTTATAAATATTAGTTCGATCATTCAAGCATAAAAGCGAAAGTACACATTATCTGATAACGCACTGAATTCTTCTCCAAATGTCACATTTCCGAAAAAGCTTCCCAAGTACCTCCGTAATAAAGCTTCGCGAGATGATAGCCCTATATGTTTCTTCCCATTTACCATGCCACCCTACTTGATTACCATTCCCTTGCACCGTTTCTGATTTACAGTTTCTGTCCTGTCACTTTATTTATAGACCTGCATCCTCACCCAGATAGGAATTATGTCGAAGAAGCAGAGTCAAAATCTTTTACTTCGGTGTTAATTTTTAGTAAATTTTTCCCAACATCGCGACATCATTATTTACATAAATGTTTTATAACGATAATTACGATGTTTATATTAAAATAAAATAAGTTACATATAAAAAGTTAATTTTAATCAATATCTAAACAGCCTTATAAATATTAGTTCGATCATTCAAGCATAAAAGCGAAAGTACACATTATCTGATAACGCACTGAATTCTTCTCCAAATGTCACATTTCCGAAAAAGCTTCCCAAGTACCTCCTTAATAAAGCTTCGCGAGATGATAGCCCTATATGTTTCTTCCCATTTACCATGCCACCCTACTTGATTACCATTCCCTTGCACCGTTTCTGATTTACAGTTTCTGTCCTGTCACTTTATTTATAGACCTGCATCCTCACCCAGATAGGAATTATGTCGAAGAAGCAGAGTCAAAATCTTCCAAAAGGGATTGCTGTTGTTGAACCTCGATGACTTAGTACCCGGTGTCACTTAGATAAGGCTCCCCGATCCCACAGTTAATGAGAGTTTTCTTCGGGGTTGTAGATGCATCCTCCCCCTTTCAGCCTTAATGAGAAGAGGCATTCGGCGACGATCTCTATTAACTACTATTTACTGATTACTTAGCATTCATTATCGAAAGTCGGACATTAGTCAGAAAGACATTTTACCGCCTCCAACAATATTCTAATTCGAAGAGTGGAACACATTCTTATTCTGTTTGGTTCGCCGCCGAAGACGAGGATGCATTTATTGGAGACTTGACATAATTTGCCGTGGATCTGCATCGGGCATGTTTATTCTGTCGGTGCATTCAAATGGATTGCATTATTGGATTGGACGTTATTATTTTTAATGAAAAGAAATGGGCATTTAGACCTAGAAAACTAAACTTAAATAATTGTTATTCTAACGAATTATTTGGCTCATATGCTGTGCTTTAAAAATACGTTTATCTTTATATTTCCTTTATTTCAAACAAATTGGCGTTGCTTAAAAGAAATATTATAACATTTTAATTAAAATATACAACATGCACATTTGAGAGGGTTTTCTCTTGTTTTTATGTTTTATCTTAGAATATCAAAATTTTGCTCAGCTCATTAGATAATATATATATATATAAAAATGTGGAGAAAAATAAAGTTTAAACAAAAAATTAACATTCAAAAGTATTTAAAAAATATGTTTATATATTTAATAATTTTTCAATATAGTTTTATTATTATTTATACAATATAAATTAGATTTTGATTCAGACTGTACTCACAACTTCTTTCTGCATAACATAATTATAATAGTACAAATTGGATCATGTATACTGAAGTTATGTCTGTTAGAGTAGAGTCATATAACACTAAAAGTAGATCTTCTAAAAACATGTTTTTAAAATTGTTTTCACTAATTAAATGGGCCCTAGGCAGGTTAAAAAAAAAACAATGTAATTAAAAAAGTATTTCGAGTTTCAAAAACGATATAATATCACTTAAAGGAAATGATTCAGAGAATATCTTTAAGAAAATTAATACTTTAAATTAATTTTGTGATTTCCATTGTATATCTTAACAAACAGAAAAGTAATAAAAATTAGCGTTTTAAATCTTAGCAGATCTTTAAAATGTATACTTGACAAATAGCGTTGTTGTTGAGTAGTTGCCCATATATTTTGCCTTGTTTGTATCTCAGATAAACAACAAGCCCAATATCTATTTTGTAGGAACAGTTTTAGTGGCATCTTCTATGGGTATTTCAACTGTCAAAATATATGAGATATTTGCTTTAATTGTAATCACGGTAAAATGCAGAAAAAATGCCAAAACTACTCACAGCGGTCGAATATGGAATTAGTACAGCCACGTTTATCATTTTCTGGTGATTCATTTTACTAGGTATGTAAATACTGTGAGTGAGGTCGAGAGATCATTATGGGAACATCTCATAATCTCAAAACTGGCACTGGTAGTTAGCCTCTTAGACGAATGTTTAGTTATCTAGGTTACAAATTTGCCGACCAAACGTTATAGTGGTTAGCGTGCTAGCATCTAGACCACGAGGTTGCGGGTTCGAGTCCCGTGTTAGACATGGGTGTTTGTAAATGTATGTTGGCTTGTCTAATGACGAATGTTTCGGCGCATTATAGCCCTCGTGTTGCTGACGGCGCCAGATAATCTGAAAACAACCAATCTAGGTTACAAATTTCTTTCCTCTTAGAGGTACAGATAGTAAATCTGAAATAAAGTAGGATTTAGAAACTTGAATTGGTTACCTGAGAAACCCCTAACCCATATTTTGACATTTGAATTGGTTGCCTGAAATCCCTATGCCATATTTTGTTTTTAACATTATTATATGAGTTAACTTTGGAGGTTAGTTTAATAAATGCACAGAACCACCTCACTTTACTTGGTTGGTTGGTTTGTACGATCAACGATCTATTTTTATGCACAATGACGGCTAATCAGGCCGGTACCTACAGCTTAACGTGGATTCTAAACCATAACGAACTTCCATGCCTAACTCGGGATTCGAAACCGGCACCTTTGGCATGAGACGCCAGAGAGCTAACCCCACGGTCATCAGGTGGTCTACTTTACATAGCGTTGTGGATTTTAGAAAAGTGTATATTTATTAACGAAACGTTATTCGCCAGAAACAATATTGTTTCATTTCCCAAAGTTGCTCGTAAGTGACTAATAAGTTTCTCAACCGATTTATTTCTTGTACGATTTCGTATCGTATTATACAAAAGAAATCTCAATAATATTTAAGATTTTTTGTTTATTAAGTCTATTTTATTTACATTTTACACACAGGGTGTCCACACATTATTCGGGCAATGGAGCTCAAATAGATCTGTTTAACTCTTAATAACAAGGCTTAATAAACAATTTTTTTTTGCATATAAAATGACATGGTGAGCATAAATTAATTGGGGGAAAGAATGGTTTATGAGGCCTTGTTATTAAGAGTTATTCAGATGTACTTAAACTCCATTGCCCGACTGATTTGTATGACACTCTGTATTTTAAATTAAGAGGAATCTATGTGTAAATTTTTCTTGTCGTACATCTTTTTCAGTTTGGACTTTACCGCACATTACTCCACTATTAAGATAAAATCATCTTGAGTATTTTATTATAGCAAACAAGTCAAACTAAAAACAATACCAAACATACCAAATGTTTCTAAATCCTTCCATTTTCTTTTGCAGAAGATTAGGGAGATTATTACCGGATGTAAATATTTTAATCAATTGTTTACGAACAAGAACTCCAAACGTGTCCTTTAATTGCAACGCACATAAATGTGGTAACTTAAGTAGAAATTATTTATCTCATTAAGCTAATGAGAAAGGAAAGTTCTGTTATTCTAATAGAATCAGGTAAAAATCTCTCATTACTGAAATACTAAAAAAGAAGTAAATCTGAGTACAACAGGAAATAAAATTTCTTAAAGCTGTGCCTATCTTTTAATTCTGGGATAGGATGGTAAATTCTCAGAACCCCATGAAAGTTATAAGCTATAGTAACAATAATGAACAGGTAAGGAAACTGAGGGGACAGCTTTGAAATAAAAAAAAAATCTATTTTAATGGTTAAAAGTGTGATCTATTTTGAGGATTAGAGTTTGTGGTTTATTCGCGTTTAAGAGATTTATAAATGAAATATTTAAAGAACTTTTATTAGTATAAAACTTGTAGAATATAAGAAAAAACTTTTAAACAATTTCATTTAAAACGATATTTATCATTATATTTACTGACATGCATTTCTGGCAAGTAAGATGTTCAAACGTACTAGGTCGTCACGGAACGGATGGTGTCTGGCGTTTCATTATTGGTTCGAGTTAGAAATTGTGGTCTGTCTGCGACGTATTTTAATCTTCAATATATAATTATATATGTCACACAGATATGATTAAAACGGAGATTTGATCAAATCCCTTAGGTAGATGATCCATGATAAAATTACAACTCTGTTGGGTGATTTCCCTAAGGAATGTAAGTGATTTGATCAAATCCCTGAAATTTTGTGAAAAGATGAAATAAACAAGTCAGGACCCAAGAATTAGTCCTACCTAAGAATTTTAAGTCTAAAAGAATTCCTCTTTTCATCGAACCATTAAACAATCGCCTTACAAAGCTTTATTTGGAACAGAACCTAAAACAGATCTCCAATCTAGTCATATTTCAAAAGAGTTGCTTGAAAAAAAAAATTCAAAAGAGGACTTGGATCTACTTCTTAATCAGCAGGACCATGAAATTTTTTTAACACCAGATGACTTACCAGTAGCTTCCTTAGAGGACAACAACGACGCTACAAATTAAAAAGATCTACCAGCATCTGAATAAATTGATTACAATGCTTCAACTTCAAATGATCTATCACGGTATTTATTGAAGTGTTATTGTTGGTTGATTTAATTATCAATAGTTAAATTAACCAACGATAACACTTCAATGTCACACGATATACCGGCAGTTGATTTACTCGTCAAAAAGACTTTAAATTTAGAGGATCTACCAAACATTGAATAAATTTCTTTATCGACAAGACAACACGAACCAGTTAACAACTCTACTTCAACTCCAGCAAGTGAGATTTATAAAAATCCGGTGCACGCAATTTGTGGCAATACAGTGAGAGAAGAGGGTTATGGATTGAAAATTCAATTCTATTTATGCCAAAAAGAAGAGAGCATTAAAGATCAAAAGTGCTGCAAAACACCTGAAAAAATGAAAGAAGTAAATTTGAAGAGACTTAAAGAGGTATTAGTGGATTCCACAGTTTTGGTTGGTGTACCTAAAGTAAATAGAAGCCCATTAGATAAAAATAACAATTTGGGGATCGTATTAGATATAAAAAATGATTTATAACAAGTTAAAACCTGAGGGGGAATTATAAAAGATTGGCTTCCTAGAAACGCTCTTCGAATAGCTACTACAACATTTACCGAAACAGTTCCACAAATTAAGTCTGCGTGAGATTGTTGGAAAATTATCTTTATTTGGCGATCAAGGATTTAAGAAGTGTTCCTGTGAACAATCCAAAATACAATGTAAAACAAAAAGATGTATCTGTAAAAAAAAGTAATGTACTTGGTAACTCGAGATGCCACAAAATCTACAAATTGTTTTAATAAAACTGAATTAACATTATTATTTATTAAATATATTTACAAAACATGTTTAAAATTTCACCAAAAATATCCTTTTTGTTTTTAAAAATATCCAAACAATATTATTTCATCTTTTCACTAAAAAAGCTCAGGAATTTGATTAAATCACCCTTTTCATTATTAAAATCAATTAAAAATTTCGCTTTTAAAATCATCCAACAGAGTTGTAATTTTAACATCTTCCGTGAATTTATCATCTACCTCAGGGATTTGATCAAATCTCTGTTTTATCATCTCCTTGCAACAAATACATTTTATAAACGTTTATGAATGAGATTTAAATGAGTCCAAAAATGTGTAGTGTTTTTATAACTTTGAATGGGCTCTTGTACCATGTTGTTTGTGTTTCGTTTTAAGAATATATTATTCAAAGGTATTTCCTTAGAATATCATCCAGAAACAAGTGTAAATGATTTTACTTTTTCAGCCTTGGTTGGTTGTTTTCAGATTATCTGGCACCGTCAGCAACACGAGGGCTATACTGCGCCGAAACATTCGTCATTAGACAAGCCAACATACATTTACAAACACCCATGCCTAACACTGGACTCGAACCCGCAACCTAGCTGTCTAGAAGCTAGCACGCTAACCACTATACCGTTTGGTCGGCACTTTTTCAGCCTAATAAAATAGAAAGTTTACCTCTATTACCTGTGTTATGAAAAAGTGTCCCGAATTATAAATTTATAGATGTTTCACTTTATAGAAAATACTTTATTATCAAACACCTGATGACTGTGTGCTCTGCCGTCGCGTGCCAAAGTTGCCGAGTTCAAATCATGGGATTTGGCATTGATGTTCGTTGTGGCTCGGAATCTACTTTAAACTATATGTCCCGACCATTTTTTAGCATAAAAATAGGTCGTTGAGCTTACAAACCAACCGACTACATTATCAAAACCAACATTTCCGTAAGAACTTTGTTTAATAATACAGTTCTACACATTCGCATTTTGTCAAACACAATTTTAGGTATCTACTACATGTTGTATCCACACGCTCATATGTATCTGTGGGTTGTTTGTTTGTACGCTCAACGACCTATTTGTGTGCACAATAACGGCTAATCAGGTCAGGACCTACAGCTTAATGTAAATTCCGAACCACAACGAATATCCATGCCTAATCCAAGATTCGAACCCGGCCCCTTTGGTATGCCAGGTCAGAGCGCTAACCCCACGTATCTGTTTGAAAATGTAATATCTGTATATTTACCAGGAATGTAATTTTTCGACTCAATTAGAAAAGGCTTTAGATACGCTCAAAATAGGAAGACGAGCTTTTTTAAGTAAAATAAAACGTTTATTTTAAATAACAGTTACTATACTATAACCAGCACAAGCAATACCGAACAAAATTCTACAATGCCAAATAGACAGTAGTAAAGGTCAATCGCACAGGAGCTATATACTTTAAATTATGGTTATAAATTTGCGCATGAAAATATAACAGAATACTGCTTATAAGTATTTGAAAATATTATTTAAATATTAAAAGTCTTCCACTGATTAAGCATCAAAAATGCCCCGTATCAGTCGCTTCGGAGCCTGATGCCTGATCAGCCTTGCTGCAACCACATATCATTTTTTTTCCTGGACACTATAAGAAGCACGCAATCATTGTGCGCAACTTCTAAACCTGTTAACGTGCATCTACAATTCCATGCGTACCAAGTAGAAAGATATTCACCCCATCCAGCTGTCTAATGTCCATCATTGAATCCTAAGATACGACATCCATAAAGCAATCTTAGATTTGTTATAGCTACTTTAAAACTGTTCTACTGGTCGTTTAATGTCACTAATGCACTGTTTCGAGATAAGAAGCCACGCGACGTGATCTGCTTGATCAATTATACTATTGCTTTTCAAGTTCGAAAAGTAAGTAAAGTGATTTGATTCCAGAAGGAAATAGGCGTCATCCGTGAGTTTTTCTTCTTTTCATGCTCAAATGGACACGGCTGTTCCTTGATTGAGATCAAAATATTCGATTGTTTTGATTTCACAGTGTTACGGTACTTGAGTGAATTGGAATAATACGGCTTCTTGTTATTGGTCTGGACGAAGAACAATGACCCGAAGTCTTGTTCAATTAGTCGGAAAGTTTCAAGTTTGTTAGTTCCTCATTAATTGGTAAGGTTGTTTGGAAATCGATGAAGGAGATTCACTGGAGAAACTCTATTTTAAACTCCACTGAAAATAAATGATTTTAACACCCTTACTATAGGATATCAATGCTAATACATCAACCTATTCATAATTTTAAAAGTGATGTGAAAAATAAATTAAAAGTTTTTTGGTAAGTTTACTTTTAGTTATCTCCCCAAATAATATTGGATAGTTATATTTTATTAAACTTGTAAGTTGTATTATTATTGCATAGACATCAAAAATACTGTAAAATATTCATATATCTCCAAAGTGCTATGTATTCAAAAGTATTATACGGGACCCAGAGGATACACATAAAACATTTGTAGAGTGTACAGAAATCTAGATAGGTTTGCGGTTATTTTCATATATCACTTATATTTCTACGTGTATTACTTCTGAATATATAGTGTTTTGAAAATGAAATAATCTTTTTTAGTAGCCTTGTACACCACTCAAAGAATTGTGTAATATCTATTTATCAAATGAGGAGTTGGCGAACAAAACCGGACTTGTCCCTTACAAATTTCTTGCATTTTGAATACAATTATTTTGAGAGGTTAATAGCCGTTTTTGATTTAAAAAATTTTGGAGGAAAATAAAGGTTGAGTTGGGTGTAGCCGAAAAATAAATTGACGTTGTGTGGACAGGTCCGGGTTTGCTCACAGGCTCCTCAAATACTAGTGAAAATTACTAAAGATGCAAACGGGGTAAATATATCTAATTTTAAAAAAATATTTTAATTACTCAAAAATCTATAAAAATAATTTTTTTGGTCTCCGGCTCCTCAAATGCTAGTGAAAATTACTAAAGATGCAAACGAAGCAAATATATCTCATTTTAAAAAAATAATTTAATTTGTTACAAATCTATAAAAACTACCTTTTTTGGTCACTGGGTCCTCAAATACTAGTGAAAATTACTAAAGATGCAAACAAAGTAAATGTCTTTTTTTTTTTTTTTAAGAAAATATTCTAATTACTAACAAATGTATTATAGAAATTGATTGCATTTATTTATATTTTCGAGTTTGTGTTAAACTAATTATTGTTTTAACAAATACGGTTTAAGAATTCACATAAGTTCTTCTTACAATGCTATCAGTGTTTAAGGAAGTGTGTGATTATTTTAAAATTTCTCTCCCAAAACGTTTACACGCGATCGAATCCTTTACTCAAAATACCAACCTCAAACTTCCCAAACACGTAAATTGAATCCTTCCTTTTCCAAATTTGAATGATTGATCCCTTCGACCCTTCCTGTCGCATTAACCGAAATCCCCCATTCCACTCCAGATCTGGTGACAAGCACCACAATCTACACAGGGGGCGAGATTCAAATAAATATAGAACTTGGTCCATTCTCCCAGCCAACACACATTGATGAAACTCTCCAAAGATATTAACTCTATAAGGAATGTATAGGCTATGGCAGGTCATCCTGTAGCAGGCCAGAAGAAAAGTGCCCCTCCCTTTTCATGTTGAGGCAGATCTAGTCGACTTGATGCCAATCGGTCTGTTGACACTGCTCCAATGGAAAGAGGGCTTCTGACTGGAGATAGAAGCTAAATTTATGGATTGTGGAGGGAATAGCAATTATGGAGCGTATTTAGGTTGGAGACGAGCTGCATTTAAACGGCCTATTACCTCAGCACGAACTGAGCTTGCTTGCTTTTCTAGAATCTGTATTCTGTGACTGCTATCGCTGCTTTTTTATTTCCGTTCGAATTTTGAGTAGTTTGAAGGAAAAATGGAAAGTTTTTTTTTATGACTATTCCCCCTCTTTCTGAAGTGCTCCCGAAAGATTTTGAATAATTTTGATGAGGCTCCTTTTTAGAAAGATTTTTTATCAGCTGTGGGATTGGGGTTTCTTGAGTGGGGGAATAGGGTTTAATCGCTAATCATTTACTCGATTAAGCAATTTTCGTGTGAATAACGGTTTTCGGGGATTTAGAAGCAATATATAATATTTAAATGATATAACCGTTAGTTTAATGGCGTAGTGTGGTGGGTTGTAGGTACTTCGTTTTGAGTACTTAATGTGTCTATTGTGCTAAATGATGGATTGAAGAGGAGTTGGAATGAAGTGGATTTAATTTTGCAAATTAAACATAAAAGGTGGATTAAGTGAATGAAATTTGCAAAAAATATAATAAAAAAATTCACTGTTGAATATAATGTGATACAAGGACAGGTGAGGTACTGAGTGAGCTCAAATAATGTAAATTTTTAATGTAATGGATTTTAAGACAGTTTTATACTTACAAAATCATTCCTTATTATTACAGTATGATAATAATTCAATATTCTGTAGCTTACAAAAGACAAACAATAATTACTCTGTTAAAAATTTGGATCCACCTTGTAACAAAAACTGGTTCCCATTTAACTGTAACCAATATTTGGTGCTTAGTTTCACGATTTAATGGTGCTATCTCGGACCGTAAGCACCATTAAATCGTGTAACTAAGCACCAAATGTTGGTTGCAGCTAAATGGGGACCAATTTTTGGTGCATGGTGGAACAAAATTTTTAACAGTATAATTACATTGACTATAATTCTCTCAAACTAATTAAAAATTAGTACAATTAAAAGAATAGCAAGTGAAAATAGGTATTTACGTGTTATTCGCAATGCAATGTTGTTTTGGAGAATATAATCACGATGTTTTAAAAGTTTGTTATACTTTATATTTTTTCCTGAAGATATAGAGATATCCTAGGCATATCGTCTGGTGGTCAAGCGATATAATGTTAACTTAGGGAATAGTCAAAAACTAGCTGTCAAGTTGTAACATATACTGAAAGCCGACCAAACGGTATAGTGGTTAGCGTGCTAGCTTCTAGACCGCGAGGTTGCGGGTTCGAGTCCGTCTAAGGCATGGGTGTTTGTAAATGTATGTTGGCTTGTCTAATGATGAATGTTTCGGCGTATTATAGCCCTCGTGTTGCTGACGGCGACAGATAATCTGAAAACAACCAACCAACATATACTGAAAATTCCATACTTTCTGTACTAATATCACATTTAAAGGATTTTCATATATTTACAAATAAATCGATTTATATTACAAAATGTTAACTTTAACTAAAAGAAAAATATTACTCAATTATTGGTTTGTTGTAATGTTTGTAATTAGCATTGAAATAGGTGACAGTCCATACACTTTCTATTTATTGCTTAAGAAATTCTCAAGGAATTAACCAGTCGTAATTTTTCTCCTGAGCGTAAATATTTGAAAGAATTTTGTAATATGTTTGTATCAATAAAACAAACCAATCGGACTTCATTTCAAGATAATTCTGAATACTTAAGTTAAAGTTAAAATGAAAAAATATACTTTGTAAAAAATTTAAAGCCTTTACATAATTGGTATTTTATGTCATACGCGTGTTTTCTACATTTAGAAGCCACAGTCTTATAAAAAATATGAATTTTTAGTTAAACTTTTCATTGAAGGAAGACAGAGATAAAAAATCACAAAAAATTACAGCCGACCAAATAGTATAGTGGTTAGCGTGCTAGCTTCTAGACCGCGAGGTTGCGGGTTCGAGTCCCGTGTTAGGCATGGGTGTTTGTATATGTATGTTGGCTTTGTCTAATGACGAATGTTTCGGCGCAATATAACCCTCGTGCTGCTGACGGTGCCAGATAATCTGAAAACAACTAACCACAAAAAATTACAATATATTATTTTAAAGCTAACAACTATGTTAGAACTAGCTAACATTTACTTATGATTGTGATAGTTAACATTAATCTAAGGTAAAACTAGCTAACATATAGTAATGGTTGCAAAATCTAGCATTTAGCTATAGTATAACTTGTGTTACATATGTGATCTTCTCATTAAATATCAAAGTAAAATTAAAATACAACTTATACTTAAGCGCTTTACATATTATTAACATTAGTAACTAATGTTTACTTTATTCAAGGACAAAATTTTGATTGATTAAATCAATTATTTACATATTTTGATTTCTTCAGTTTAGTCTTAAAATAAAATAAGTATTTAAAATGCATCTTAAACTTAGAATTACTCCACCAATGATTTTTGATGTGTTACAGCATAACACTTTGTAGAAGTCGATTTTCCCCGACAAACGCTGGGCTTGCCAGCAAGTCTTTCAAAAGTGAATAATTGCAGACAAAAATAAGTGAAGAAACAAATCATTGCTTGCTTTCTAAAGATTTTTTATCCAAAAATAAATGAAAAATATGTATTATATAAAATATTGGGAGTATAACGTAAGAAAATAAGCAACCTTCTATTTAGATGATTCAGCTAGCAAACATATATTTATCTTCTAGTCCTATACATAAATACAGAATAAACCTATAGATAAGATTATCTAACCTTACAAAAAGCAAGGATGTTTACAAATATTGAGAAAGATAAAGAAATAATAGAATTGAAAATGAAGCATAAAAAACAGAATTCTGGGCGTTGCTCTCAATGTTCTTGCGGATATTTCAAACCATTTTATTCATTTTATTTCATTTGCTATTCACGTCAAAATATTACTCCTCTAAAAGTTAAATTGATAAAACTGTTGCTAGATTTCATTCAGCAACAACAAAAGATATAAGTCTTCAAATTTCCCGTCATAACAATACTTTTGCTTTTTTTATTCATAAAAAAGATGCGAGAAATTTATTCTTTGGAATTTTGTTCACAGAAGCAAAATGCTCCTTTTCATTTGTTTATTCAATAAATCTACTTGTTTCTTTTTCAATTGTCGGAATTCTTGTCTTTAGGCAGCTTAAGCCGGCCATTTTTTCGCGTTTTTATCAAAAGAAACTCAGTAAAAGATAACAAACAATTGCATGTAAGGGTACAATATTTTGTAGTATATATATTAATGTGCTGTGCTTTGCATTAGAGCATCATAACAATATATCAGGAAAGAAAAGGTCTAACTCTTGGGTTTTTTAGGTTTTATGTTTAGTTTCTTAAAAAATGTGTTTCCTCTTAAGAAATTTAAAATTAGTAAAAAAATATTATTTTTTTTTTAGGATTTCAGTTAATCACGTCCTTCCAAAAAGAGAATTGAAATATATTGTGGTGTCTGTTCATCCGAAAAATGTCATAAAAATGTTTAAGAAACAGATAAGGAATGATAATTTTGAAAGAAATCTCGGGAGAAATTTTAATTTTTTTTTTTTTTTTTTTGAAGGGACATGAAAATTTAAAATTTAATTTCAGTTGATGATACGCATTTCTTATTGTAAGATTATGATGTTGAATTTTATTTTATCTTCTCATGGTTTTTTGATCAGTGGTTAAGATAATATAACCATTAAAAACAAAGTTTTTAATACAAATCCTTTATATGCGTCGCCAATTTTTACATTCAATAACAAAACGTGTCTGTTGCCAGCATGTGCTTGGTGTTGGCATTAAATTTTAAATATTAAAAACATTTCTATCAAGAAAAAATGCGGTAAGCAACTTTTCAAAAAATGTAAAAAAAATTAAAAATTTAAATAAATAAATGTGAATTTGTGCTCTCACATCTAAATATCTTTTATTTATTCTGATTAAAACAATTTTATTATTTATTTATTAAAAAAATTTGGCAACATGAAATAATTTCTTCAATGATCGGTTAAATGCTATTTCAACGCGATTGGATGATTGGCAAGTGGGTTGATTAGTATTCCGTAAAAGTGTTTTTTTAGTGAAGCCAACAAAATTTGATAGACTGCATTACCATCGATATCGAATCTATCTTCCAAAATTTAGATAGATTGGATGACGGCAAGGGGGTTAATTAGACTTCCACAGATTTTCCCGCTATTTACAAACATGCACAATTAAAGTTAATATAAAGGATTTAAAAAATAGCACGTTTCAACTCTTTTAGCGGCCTCCTATTTTATATTAAGTAGTTATTTAAAATCCTAATCCAAGAATATTTAAAAAATTATTATTAACAAAAAGGATTAAAATCAAAGTGAACAGAAAAACTCCACAAAATTATCTATATTTTATTGCACACACTTAAGGTAATTAGATATCCCTTGTTTTGACAAAAAATTAAAAAAATATCTATTTTCTAGTTTTTGCCTATTTATAAACTTTAAAACCTTCTTGCTCTAACAAACTTTTATGTTGATCAAATAATTACAATGAGGAACTTGCACTAGTTAGGAAAATGAATATTTTTTGTATTTTCTAGTGTTATCCAACGAATATATTTGAGCTGTGCAATTATTTTTTATTTTTATGCTTTCAATTAATCAAAAATCGAGTTTGAAAGCAAAGCAAAAGTCACGTGAACAAAAACGCTTAAAAAACCGTGACGTTCCTACGCATAGATTCCGTCGAAAGTCCGAGAAGAAACCTGGTCTAAAACAGGTTTTTGACTGGTTCATCATCTGCGCGTTGATGTCATACGCAAAAGTAGCCTTTTCCGGCCAAATCGCAAATTGAAAAACTATTTTTTATTTTTAATACTAATACAAAAAATACTAATTTGCATTTTTTGACTTTTTCCTCTACTTTTATTTAAGTTCCTTATTGTATAAAAATGATGTTTTTTTATGGAGAAGTCATCGTTACTGCAATGCGAGGGTTCGAGGGTTCAAACGCATTTTTCCCAGTTTCGTAGTTTTTGAAATTACCACTTTATTCAAAATGTTAAAACTCTGTCAAATACATATGAAATAATTTGAAAAATTTTTGCGTCATCCTAAATATCAATTTGACAAAACTAAGCTTGAATTTTTAAACGAAGTACAAACTTTTTTTTGTAATTCAAAGTATTGAAAAATATCAACTTCTTCTCATTTGTTTTTTTTTTTTTTTACTTAAAGGTACAGTTTCTAATTTTTTCTCCATAATTGTTTAATTTATTCAAAAGCCGATGCTTAAAATTTTGTAGCATATGACTAGGAAATTTTTTTTGAAAAAAATTTTAAATTTTGGAAATTTAGAGAACTACATTAAATTTTATTTTTTATTTTTTACAGAATTTAGTTATAGAGTAATAAAACTTCAAAATATATAAAAATTATAATTTCAAAGCCTAAAATTAAAATAAAATAATTTTAAGAGTACCATAAGTCCCGTTTGGTAAAATTTAGCTGAAAACATGATTGCCTAAGCAAAATACAATGTTATTTTCAGGCAAATAATACCTGATTAAGGTGCCTGTAAAAATATGTTGTTAATTTTTTATTTGATTTTTAAAATATATTTGAATAACTCTGAACACATTTATAGAATAGTTAATAAACTCGTCTGATTTTCGTCGCGATCGTCTGATTTTTGGGAAAGTGAAGGATTTTCAGAGTTTACTGTGCACTTCTACAAAGAACCGCTTAACTATTCTGTAAATAACTCCTAAAATAGTTAATACAATAAAGAAAAACATTATGAATAAATACAGAACTAGCTGAATCCTACGATACAAAATCTCAATTTAAATATTTTATCACTATAATTTGATATTTGAATAAAGTATTCTGTATTTCACCTAAATGGATCTAACATCTGGAAAGGGATTTGGCTCCTGAAATATTTACTCTCAATAACATTGGTAGGATAAATTTAGTAATATAGTTCTAGACAATGTATACATATTACCGCAATCATCATATGCAATCCGAAAAGATTCTACGTCCTGTGAAAATCCAGCCCTTAAACATTCTGGGGTTCCCAATAGTACAACAACATTGGTCAATATCGTACGACATTGGCCAATCTTGATGTGGAACGTTGTAAACCGGAGGTTGTTACAAATATTGACCATTCTCGTTCAATGCTATATGAAATATACTTGAAGTTTTGAACTGTTGATACGCAGTTTTAAAATGGAAATATTTTGCTTATAAGAAATGACAAAGGGCAGAATAAATCTTTTTTGTGGTGTTTTTGACAGGTTTGCTTTTTTAAAAAAATCATGTATTTTAGAACGATGCTCGAGTCCCGATCAGAATTGGCTAATTTTCCAGATACCCTGTTTCCGATACTGACCAATACTGTTGTGTTACCTGGTGTTTTGGTGTGGCACCCATACCACTTCTATCGAGGATAGTTAAAATAGTCTGTAAATAACTCATACAATAGTTCATATATATTGGAGTAAAATTCTTCTAGTATTAGCCAACATATTTACTAGCCTGATCTTTCGATACCCAAATCTCAATTTGAAACGTTTTGTCGCTTACCAGGAGTTTCAATAAAGTTGTCCATATTTCGACAAAAGTGGATCTGGCCTCCTAAAAGGGATTTAGCTTCTCAAATATCCACTGCAATCCGGACCTCAAAAACTCTCTGATTGGTTAGATCCCTACAATTTATTTGGCTCCTTAGATATTTACTGGCAACTACATTGGCAGAATAAGTCAGTAATATAATTCTAGACATTTATCTAAGTCACCCCAATCCTTCGATATAATCCAAAAAGATTCTATACCCTGTGGCAATCCAAACCTTAAAATCACTCTGGGGTGGTTTGGGGTGGCACCCAGACCACGAATCCTTAGCACAAGCCCCCTGGACTCCCGACAAACATATCGGGTTGGCCTCTTAATTCATTGTTGGAAACCTTATTCCTCCGATTTACGGGGTAAAGACAAATCATACCCCGCTGGCAGGGAATAATCTTCAATCGGCCTGAGTCGTGGGTGGGAACTCGGGGTAACGGACAATTAATAAAGCAAGACGGCGGGATTTAAGATGCCGATGGCTTAAATTGCTGGCGCCCAGCTGAGCACTGGAACAGTCGAAGCTAACAGATGCGGAGACAAGGGTCATACAAATCACGCACTGCGTCCCTAGTGCGCAGCTTGGGGTTGGAAACTACACCATTGTATGGAGATGCTTTTGACTTGTTTGACTTCTTCTCAACTCCGGTGGTAGTAGGAGATATAGGCTGGGGAGAGGAAAACGCAACGTGAGGTAATACAAGAATCCGTCACTTCGCTTGTTTTGTTTATTTACGTGTATAGAGCGTGTTTGGGGTGATTGGACAACCAGTCTGTGAGGTACAGACTGTGTTTCTTATCTGTCACGGAGTACATAGAACTATGCTCCGTTTTTAGAAGAACTTTAAAATGCTTGAGGCAAGGAAAAGAATCCCCCCCCCCCCCTTCTTTTTTTTAATTATTAGAACAGTCATTGTGTTTCATTTCTATACTCTCTTTAATGCAACTTTTTTTAACCCATTGACGACGGTTGGCAAAAAAACTTGCCATTCGACATTTTAGCTTTTTTTCTTTGCTAATAAATTACGATTGTGATTCCACTTAGTGTTTTTTAAAATTCATAAAAATAACTTTTCAAAGAAACTGAAAAATTTAAAATATACCTTACATGATCTAAATAAACAAGGTAAAAGTTAAAAATAATGACTGTTTATCCATTTCAAAATCGTCATTAATGGGTTAATACCAATTTTAGAACCTTCTAAGTATTTCAAATTTCTCTGATTCAATTAAATTACAATTTTATGACTGTTTCCGAATTAAGAAATTAAAATAATAGTATGTAGGAATGAGAGTTTGGGTTGAATAAGATTTTTATTTTATTTTAATGCTTTACTTTAAGCAACATAAAGAATATCATAATTCTTTAATGATATATTTATAAACTATTCATTTAACTTTTGAAGCATTTTCATTTCTCTTGTTGCAATGGTTTATAATATAACTTTCATGGAAACATCATTTTTTTTTTTTTTTTTTTTTTACATTTCATCCTCTGAATATATTAAAGTTAAATGTTTTAATAGCAATAAATATGTCATTAATTTTCAAACATATCTTGGGAGTTTTACATGAATTTTGAGATAATAAGCTTTATAACTAAACGGAACAGTTCAATCACTTAAGCAAGATTTTGCAGCTAAAATGCCACCCTTTCAAAAAAACTCTTTTAAAAAATTATAAGTCACTTAGGTTCATAGTATTAAATACACAAAATGAGCATTTTCTTGTTATCAAGATGATCAAGTTATCAAGATGATCAAGAAAGTATTTGTTACTCCAAAGAACCAAATATTTGTTTCCATTATTTCAATAAAGTTTCATCTATAAATGTGTAAACTAAAATGATCTACATATTAATGGGGGACAGACATGGATATCTCGATTCTTGTTAAGATCTATCTAATCACTCGTATATGTTTTTTTGTGCACAAAATGTTTTTTCCAACTTATAGTAATAAATTATATTAAATTTTGTAAGGACCAGAAACTTTCAAAAGTTTTCAGATTTTATAAGATTGTTAATTGCATTTCTTCCAAAGCAGCATTTTCAATATATCTATTCTTTCTCCAAGTTTGAAATTGATCTTCCAAAAGTTTAATAATATCTTCTTGAATTCATGATATTCTCCCGTTTTGCCGAAGGGAATTCATTTCTTATTAATTTCCTCAGACTTCGCAATTTCTTTTTTTGTTTCTGTCTCCCATTTATATTTCCGGGTGGTTGAATTGCGCAGAAACGAATTCCCTTTTCTTAAGTTTTAATTTCGGTAAAAAAAAAAAAAGTACGATTTCTGGTTAACAATTAACTTTATGACAAGAAATCGAAAAATATTCTTGAATGATAGTTTTGTGTCACATACAATCACTACTTTCTGGTTAACAATTAACTTTATGATTAGAAATCGACTAATATTTGGTCAAATATGATGGCCCACCTGATGGCTGTGTTGTTGACACTGGCCTCGCATGCCAAAGGTGACTGGCTCGAATCCCTGGTTAGGCATGGATTGTATTTCGGAATCCACTTTAAGCTGTAGGTCTTAGCCTGATTAGTCATCATTGTGCATAAAAATGTACCGTTGAGCTTGCAAACCAACTAATCAAATATAAGGACTTGGTTCTGGTTAACAATTAATCTCAGATCTAGAGATTGATTAATGTTATTAAATGTGCATGTCAAATATGATGACTTGTTTCTGGTTATCAATAAACTTTATGGCTAGAGATAGACTAATATTCTTAAATGATACATTTGTGTATGTCGAATATATTTAATTTCTGGTTTGCAATTAACTTTAAGATCAGAAATTAACCAATATGATTATCTAATTATTTGATGATATAATTCTTGATAACCAATTGATGATATAATTCTTGAATGATAGTTATGTATATGTGAATTAAAATGACTAGTTTTCCACTGAATTTCGTTTTTCTTTCTTAGGTCTAGAGGGAAATCACTATTCTTATTTATAACCATTCATAGTACATATAAAAATTATGGGCCTTACAGAAAAAATTCATCAAAAGAAATCTCGTCAGATCATCTTTGAATGTCTATAAATCAAAGAAAAACTAGGAATGATATATGTAAACCTCAATTCCGAGATAGATAGATCCAATTTAGATTCAACATACTGGTAGTTTTAAATTCAGCATACAGGTAGCTTTAGATTTACCATAGAATCTGAATTTAAAGTCTGGACTATAGATTTGTCACCCAATAAGTACACATATCTGAGACTTCCCTTGAAAGATCTCTTGGAAAGTGCTTTCTCATTAAAACCCTCTGAGGGTCATGGGCGTATATACACGTCTTTTATTCCCAGTTTTTCCAGCAATACACAGAATTTTTAAATTTATAAATAAAATATTTTTTTAATAATTTTATTAAGATGACAGTTTAAAACCCATTTAAAACAAAATAAATAAAAAATAATTAAAATATATAAATTCAAATCAGAAATACAATTTAAAAATTATTGCAGGGAAAACAACTGTGCAATTTCACCCATTCCCTAGATGCTCAAAGGGTTAAAAATTTGACTCTTTCCCTACTCTTTATATGATAATGTTTGAACTTAACACAGATTTTGCACAAGAAAATATCCAAAACATAAAGAAAAAAAAAAGATTAAGGTTTAGAAAATTATTTTAAAGTTATTAATTTATTAGAAAAGACTTAAACCTTAATTTAAAGTATCAGTATGAACTTTTATTAAGGGCCAAAATTTTGTCTTCCTTCTGGTATGTACTGGCAAAAGTAAGATATGTACAATACCATTTTTAAAATGTTGAAGAGAATTATTTGAGATTTCTTTTAGCGTTTTATTTTTCCAAGAGGATGAAAAAACTGCTTTTTGTTGATCATTTATGGTTGTAATCATTTATGACTTTTTTTCATGATTGCAGGATTTTGTTTACATTTAAATTTATGAAAAACCAACTTGACCAATTACTGTGCACTTATCGTTTACTCGTTGAAACAACGAAGCAATTTCAGCTATTTTAATTTTACCAGAAATGCAAAAAAAAAAAAAAAAAAATGGAATTTGGCATCATTATTATTATTATTTTTTGGAAAAAAATCATTTGAAATTGTTTTCAAAGTTTTATCAAATTATTTTTTAAATATTAACTTAAAAAAAAAAATTCCATATTTTAAAAAATCACAAAAACTTTCAACCGAAAAAAAAAAAAAAAAAAAAAAAAATACAATTTACGTATATTGGATTAGGAAAATTTATTTTTTTTAAATTGAAATTTGTTGCTAAAAAATTTCAAATTTGTTTTTAAAAAGTTTCACATTTACTTGAAAAATACATTTTTGTTTCAGTTTTGTTAATTAATGCTCTGTTGCTTTAAGGTGCTGCAAGTTACTGTTACTTTCAATAAACAAAGGTTACACTTTCGTGACGTAGTATTAATCTTATTTCCACAAATTTTTATATTTGTGTCATTGCTCTACCAGATGCGATGCATATATGTTGCTAAAAATGTCAACAAACTTTTTAAAATTCTTCAACCGTGCTCTTCAAGAAAATAATTTAAGTATCTAGAATATCAAAAAGAGCTTCCAAAATTATTACCTAAATAAATTATAGCGATGGAAGAAGACACCAGATCTATATTTTATAGGTCCAGTTTTTTTATGTGCTTATATTTAACTTGCAATAAAAAGTTTAAAAAAATTTGGGTTGATTTCTATCACTTGGCATTAGTGAGTGATGGATTATACTAGTCACATAAAGCAACTCTCACGGTCTTTAAATACAACTTTATGTATTGTTTTTACATTAAATGTCAGTACTACTTTTATTTTACTTTACATACAATTTATAGCAGAAAAATTGTAAAGTAAAATAAAAAAACGATGAAACTCAAAACTTTAAATTGTATAAATTTTGATCATGCTAAATGTAATTTAAATATTTGTATATTATGCAAGATTTCAACAAAAAAAAAAAAAAAAACGCTATCTAATTTTTATTAAAATCAAAGTGGTATATTAAATATACTAGTGGATCACACAATTTTGTAGTGAGACAGAACGAAACAGCGTTGGAAAATTTAATATACATATCATATATATGATTATAAACGTCAATATAAAAAAAATCAAATATTTTACGTTTTAGCAATACCGAAATCTTCTTTGATATCAGAAATGAGTGTCTTGCTTACAAATAATTCACATTTATCACTGAAAAGAAACCTTCTTAATTTTCCTTATCTATCGTGACAAACTAGTGATTTTTTTTATTAAGTTACATGCAGTGCTTTGAAATCTAATAGTGCTTATTACATACGTTGCAGTATATTGACTTTTAAGCCTTCAGGGTACAAATCATAGTTAAAACCTTCAACACAAATGTTTCATTACTTTATGAAAATCCAGTGTAAAATCATAAACTCATTTGACTGTTGATATTGATTGCACTTCCAGCGTTTGAATTAAAACGTCTGACAGTTACAGATTTGGAAAATTTATCAAACGGGAGCATAATTGCGTTTCTCCTTAAAATTCATCCTCTCGGAATCTTCCCCCGTTTTCTCATAAATCTTCTCCGTTTCCGTCACCAGAAGAGAAAGAAAAATAAAAAACAAAGATTGTGTCGCTTATCATTTTTAATTGTTCTTTCTTATCATTCCAAGTAGTCACTCTAAATTGGAGAGAAACTCCCGACTTGTTTAATTGCCCGCTCGACGTGTCTCTGTCAAAACAAAAGTCATCTTTTCGGGCAAGACACCCTCTTCCACGTTAAGTAATTTACCAGGAAAATGTTTCGCGTATCTAAACTCCCTTTTAATTTACATAGCCCAGGCAAGATCTCCTCTGGAGAAGAGGAACGCGAGAAAGTAGGCTTTTGATTGCTTCTGACTTCTTTTCTTGCTTTGGTTGGGGCTCCAGGGCAAATAGTCATGGATACACTCGATGCCAAATAACATCTCCAGCAAGAAAATCGAAATAAACTCCAGATGGGAAAAGGAAAGTAGTATAGCCTCACGTCAAAGCCCCCTTTTCCTTTCCAGGTAAAATTTCCCGCGCATCTTTTTTAATTTGCTTTTTATTGGTCCGTTCCACTAGGGGGCTTACAGTCGCATATCGTGACTGTTATGTGCCTCGCCGTGGTAACGGTCTCGATTCAGTGCTACTTTTTCAATATCCCTTTGCATATGATTGTTGATCCGCATGTCAACAATAGGAGCCAAGTGCCTGTGAGGCATGTATATTTCATGCCGCTTTCAATATCACGCGGCGAAAGAAGGGGCGAGCGGGATATTAAAGGAAAGAGTGCCCGTAGGGGGTTTTGGATTTTGTGTGCTGCAGAAAAGCACTGGTGGCGCTTTTAATATCCATATCCACCCCCATCCACTCTACCAATTGCTTTCGAATCATGGAGGCCAAGATGGGTCAACATATCGGCGGTATTTGCATATTTTTGTTCACTTCATACGCGCCAATCCGGGTCTTGTGTTTGCCCCTCTTTGGGGTAGAGTAGCTCGAGTTCCCTGTATTCTCGCCCCTCGATGAATAATGGGACTGTGTGTCAAGAGAGAGATATAAAAAAGGACTTCTCTGCAGGTTAAACTACATCGTTATTAAAAATACAAAGGAATTTAAATTCTAATGAAGCGTTTGGTAGACTCGCTTGGATGCGCTGTTAGCCAACTCGGTTTTTTGGATTTCTTTTTGTTTTAAAATTGTTATATCACGTTTCCTTTGAACTTGAACGACTTAAGTTTTTTGTCATCGTGTGATAAATGGTATTTATCTATACCTGATTGAAATGTCAGTGTTCAACCGTATGACAGCTGTGTTTTTTTTTATGTTATTCATATATGGTAGTAATTTAATAAAGGGACTGTTTAGAGAGGTGATATGAATATCTGATAAATAATATACAGAACTGACTATTTTAAATTTTAAACTCTTTTGAAAAACAATTTAAGGAGACACAGTACCACCTAAACATTTTTTTATCATTATTGAATTTTTAAATAAAAAAATAGATTCTCCCTATTTGAATTTACATGAAAGAACAATATTTAACCAAAAAAAAAATTAAAATCCTTTTTCATTTATTTTTCTTAAATTTAAAAAATTTAAAAAATTTTGCATATTTTTTAAAACGCTAAGTCTAGTTTAAATATCAAAACTTTTTCCAAACATTTTTTGTAAAAAATTCTTTAAGCTATATTATATAAGAATTGGCATTAAAATCTGGAATACTCACAGTAATTAATTATGATATAAATGTTTATTCATAATAACACAAAAGAATTCTTTAAATCTTCAATCATTTTACTTTATAGTTAAAAAACTGAAATCTACAACATATGTGGTAAATTAGAATGCCAATTTATGAAATAGACATATTTACAATATGCTTTAAAAACTTCAGATTTCTCCATTAATTAGAAGAAAAAACTTTAGCGTTTCAAAAAATCTAATATCAAGAAAAATCAAACAATGCAAAAAATCGATTTAAAGTTTTCATTTCTTGAAAACCATTACTCTGTCAACCAGCATAAAATGTCAAATAACTTATTAAAAAAATGTAGATACAGTTTAAAAATTGTGCGTGCTTATTTAGAACATTCCAAACAATCATTAGAGCAAATTAAAAAAATCGAAAATTTTGCTATTTTTAAATCTTTTATATTAACTTCGATTTTGAGCGTATGTATGTTTGTCGATGGTGGGCAAATCTGCAGAGGCCTAATTAACCCCTTTGTAGTCATCCAATCGGGCTAAAACTTGTTAGATAGATTCGATGTCTATGATAGTGCATTCTATCAAATATTGGGGATTGCCACTGTCACTAAAAGCTAATTTTTAAGGAATACTAATAAATCAACTTGCCGATATCCACTCGCGCTGAAATAGCATTCAACCAATCATTGAAGAACTCTTTCCTGTTGCCAAAATTGTTTTATTAAATAAATAATAAAATTGTTTGATTCAGAATAAATAAAATATATTTGTGTGTGAGTGCATAAATTCACATTCATTTTTAGTGAATAAATTTTGAAAAGTATTTTTCAGCATATTTTGCTGACGGAGATGGTGTTTGCATCTAATTTTAAATATTAAAAACAAACATAAGATGGAAACAGAAACGCCGCTGTGTTAATGAATACAAAAATTGGCAATGTATATAATGGATTTATATTAAAAACTTTTTTTTATGGTTATATTATTATGGTACTGTATCCCCTTAAAGCATAAAAGAAATATGTAAAAAAAAGTAATGTCTGAGAAATAATTCACTATTCACATAAATTTTAGTTATCTGGTAAAGAAATTTAGAACATGAAAGAATTATGTAATTTAGAATGAAATAATAATAATAATAATAATAATAGTTTTAAGTATATCTATTTAGTTCACTCTCCATTAACCACTTGCAATTATTTGAATTGTTCAAACATTGAAATATTACTTTTAAGATAAAAATTGAAAACAGACATTCAACAGTATCCTAAAGTTTCGATTGGAAGTGAAATATGCCTAAGGACATTTAAAAGAGTTCTAAAGTTTCTATTGGATGCATTTAACCGCTCAAAATTTATTACAATGTCCTAAAGTTTCAATGAATAAGATACTGGAAATGAACTGTAAATAACTTCAGAATTTTTCAAGGATTTTTCAAATTAAAACAAAAAGTTGTTAGACACTTTGTTTACTTATAAAAAAAAGTATTCAACAACTTTTTGTTTTAACTTAAAAAGTCCTATTCAAAATGTAAAAATGAAATGATAAAAATGATCTGAATAATTGAATGAAAACTATTAATATTAATTTGCACCTTTTATTCATAAACATTGAACTAACTCAGTTACCTTCTAAAGTCAACAAATTTCAAATAACTTACGAAAAATTTCAAAATAACTCGTAATTCTTCAAAGTAATTTTGATTTAAAAATTTTTAATTATTGACTTTTAAATTTAGCAGCATTTCTTATGAGATTGACGCTCTTTCTGTACTGTTTCAAAGTGGTGAATGCTGGATTCCTTAATACTTTGCTTTAGCAGATTACATTTAAAAGTCAAGAAACGTTTCCTTCGAGCTCACTAAGAAATATTATCGAATCCTTCCTAATTTTCGCTCTTGCTGATGGTAAAGGGAAACGCACGAAAGTTTGCATTAGATAAAACTAAAGATTAATAGAGTGGAGTTGACAAACCTATTCACTTCAAGCAAAGTGCACAAAGAAACATAAGTACTGGCGTATATTTTCCACTTTGCATTAATTAAATTATTGACAATTATCGCTCGCGCAACAAATTCCCTCCTTAAGCTGGAAGTGGGAAGGATAGCAACTAGCTGATCCGTTAGGTTAAGGAATGTCGCAGGTTGCAGAACCAATTAACTCTGGAACTAATTTCTGACTGATGCGAAACAACGCATCTACTCAAGTTGACGCGACGTTTTTGTTTCTTGCATTTTAATCTCGGATAGATGGTACTGCCAGGGATTAGAGTGGATGGAATGTTTGTTATTCGTAGATTCGAAGACGGAGACCCCTCCCCATGAAGAAAAATGAACGCCCTGGTTTGAATAATTCAGTTTACAATTCGCGATTAATGTGCCCAATCTCAGGAGAAATCTAATCTCGAGGGCATATCGGAGAGATATTATGACGTCGCACGAAAATCGATGGCATATCATCAATTCCGGTGAAATGCGTTTGAGGAAGCAGGAAAATTAATTTTTACATATTTATAGGGAAATAGATGCATTTAAATTCAAATAGCTGGAGACTGCGCGGCGCTCTGCTTGCTTTTTCCCATTCGTGAGTCTTATCGGGGGGGTGCGCTTTTTATCGAAAGGAACTTGACGATAAATTTTGAATGAAAGACAAAATATGGTAAATACGCCGAAGAAGTCGAGTGCAGAGAGTAAGAAAATCTCTCTTTATAGGTTCTTTTCCCTTCTAAGATGACAGATGATATTACTGAGCGTATAAATTTCTCTAAGCTTGGGGTATTGTGTTCCTTCTTCAGGCTGGTCTCGAAGGAGTTTGGGGGCGGGTCGTTGATAAATAGGGCTTTCCCTTTTGTATTCGGCACAGGTTTCTATCCATTTGTTACATTTAGCCCATTGATCGTTAAGC
Organism: Linyphia triangularis; assembly: GCA_963978545.1. Classification (NCBI taxonomy): domain Eukaryota; kingdom Metazoa; phylum Arthropoda; class Arachnida; order Araneae; family Linyphiidae; genus Linyphia; species Linyphia triangularis. The sequence goes on from OZ021721.1 coordinate 100,133,123, forward strand.
CAGTTGTGAAAGATGCCCGTTTTGTTTTGCGCGGCATATTGACATATGTTATGCACTTATTAAAATATGCATCCTCTTTAATTCCCGTTCGTGTCACCCTTACCAGCAGGAGACTCGAGTTCGATTCCCGGTAACAAGATTCTATAAATTTCTTTTAAGAGGGATTGTCTGTCTGATTCTGCCCCATAGACCTAATGCTTCTTTTTATTCACTACAATATCTGAAGAAGTATTGCTCAAAGACGTATGTATTTGTATACCTGGTATAACATTAGTAATAAAAGATGTTTAACAAACTTTGAAGAGTAATAAATGAATGTTTAGAAAACTTTCAAAGTTTATATTAAAGGCACCCCAAGTTAGTTTCTCAATAAATGTTGTTAATAATTTTTATTGTGGGTTATTATACCTGGTGTAGAAACTCATATGTTTGAAAGCAGAACGTCTAAGATATTCAATGGCAATATTGATAAGACAATTAAATGATATACATATAGGGAGGGGACAAGATGAATATTCCTCTTAAAAATGAGTCAGCACAACGGCAATGGTGATAGAGAATTACCCCCCCCCCCCCCACTTCACCTTTGCAGACGTTACCTACAAAATTAATAAACGAGCTTCTTAACTTAACTCGTTAAAGACGATAAAAGGTGTAGTGTCGGGCCTATTTTGTCGTATTAACTGGTGGAGATTTGCTAGGATCATTTCATGCTTAAATGCAGTGCGATTCTAGTTCAAATAACTCTAGAACCACTTACCCTTTGAATTTTGGATAAGTCTCTAAAATTCACATGCTGTTGATGAGCTGTTTTAGTTCAGAATGAACTTACGAATAAGTTTCATTTCAATACAGTCACATTTCCACCAAAAAGTGTATTTCAGTTACAAACTTACATAACTCTATAATAAATTTTAATGAAACAATCTCTGAATCAAATGAGGACTGAGACCAGAAAAGCTCTTTCAGAATGATAGGCTGTAAAACATACTATCAAGCCTATTAATGCAATTTTGGCAATTACTGGATATTCTTGCCAAACATTTACCCAAAACGGGACCAATGATGTCGATAATTCAATTAACGAGTCTTCATTTAAAGATATTTTCTCTATTTTAGGTAATCTTCTTTAAATGGAATTCACTCGTTAAACCATCGAGGAATACAATCAAATAATTCGATTGTTACTATTCATCAAGTGACTCGATTGTTCCCATCTCTACCCCTGAAGCTCCTGTAGTATTTATCTTGGATTAGACTCTTGATTAGCTTCCAATGTTCAATACTATGCTACTTGCGGCCCACAAGTGGGCAGCGGCCCATGGGTTGTAAACCACTGCCCTAGATTTCATTAGAACTTCCCCAGATGAAGTAATTGATATACAATTTACAGCGTTATAATTATAGCATTAACTTTACCCAACTAAATGGCTCAGCTAATTTATGAATCATAATACATAACTCAATTTTTAAAAAAAAGCACAGAATGTGGTTTTCTATCAGCTTTCTTTTCAAACAGTTGACTAACTGCAGTTATATAATGAATTCGCAATAGGCCCTTCAGCGCATAATAAGTGATTTTCTTTTCTCTAGTAATATAATAAACATGTCAACGAAGCTTACCCCAAAGAAACCAACAACAGAATCCGAAATCCGCACATTAAACATAACCTTTATACCTCGATATTTTCTGACAAATTAGAGCGGAGTTTACTTAAGGTCAATTTGTTTTTTCCGCCTATCCAATGAGCGCCGCCAAAAAGACCCGCCAAAGTAAAGCCTAACAGATGACTGCATAAATAAATGGATTATGAGCTACGAAACGCTGTTCTTTCCTTTAATAATATCATTAGACGCACTTCTTCATAGCGATTCATCAAGGGATACTGCGGATTAGACCGATGAATTAAGATCGTGATTTAATGAAAAATAATGCACCCATCAATCGATATTATTAGTAGTAACACTATTCATCATGGACGCGCAGAGGGGAATAAATCATTGGAATAAGCCTTTAGCACGCTTGACTGGATTGATTGAAATTGTGCTCTTTATTAATTTTGTGGACGGAATCTTGTTTTCAAATAGTAAGAGGATTAATTTAGATTTTTAAAGTCCTCTCTTAAAAATAGGAAAGACAGGCGAATCAACAAGCTTTACAGAGTGCTGAAACCCGCCTTTGTTAAACCTAAGGATCCATTCCACATGAGAAGGTGGCGTTTTGATGGCGGGAATGCGTAAAATGTACGGATTCAACTTCTGCGCATGGCAAAATGTGATTAATTGCCTTCTGCGCATTCCTGCCGTCAAAACGCCGTTGTTTAACTGCTCGTTTAAAAGCAGTCTCCTGGAGATTTTTTTTGAAGTCCAATATACAGTATAATAGATTGGTCATTAAAGCATTTGACTCATTCAATGTAGATCCTTATAAAAATGATCGTTTTCATTAATTAACCAAAACGGCCATCTCTGCAGTTGGGTGTTAGTTTTCCAATATTACTAAAGTCTTAATGTTATAATATGATTTGATATGTTTAAACTTAACTAGCAAAAATAATGGACTGTGTGTAACAACGAATTAATTAAATAAGCGAAAATTGAAATCCTTCTATGTAAATAAACTCATGTATCACTGGTGTTTGATACAACTGGATCGAGTTAGATTATCATTAAAGAAATAAACCCTGTTTCTGAACAAAATGAACACGTCATTCGGATTTCAAAATCATCTGAAGCATATCATAATTCAATAAACTGTTTATTGAAATGATTCTTCTTAACTATACCCGATCCAATTTGTCACCCATATTTTTCATTGAAGGCAGGATCTGTAAACCCATTCAACCAACGCAGTCATGGCGGTTCCACTTTACTAAATAATTCGTAATTTCCACCCATTGATTTCAGTTGTCAATTGGAAAAGTTTATTTGTTCATCAAAAGTTCAACCAAGGTCATTTTCGAATTGATTTTATAATCAATGAGTGTTATCAAGTTGTCGAATGTCAGTTTAAGAAAATATTATAATTTCACGAAAATGAAAACATTTTTACGCGATTGCGTGAAGACTTAAAATAGTAAAGGTTGAATGTGCTAAAATCATAAACTATGAAATGAATGTTTTACCTGCATTATGTAGAATATTAATCGTAAATATACTTTAAGATAAAATACACTAATGGTTTTTCGCCTGGTTAGCTATCTGGTCATTTAACCTCATTTAATAAAACAATAAAAAACCAACCGTTCCAAAATTATAATCAATATGATCCATTAAATGCATCTAAACTAGGGCATTTGTAACATGCCCAAAAACCGTTTAATTATGTAAGCTCTTATTCGCATTTTATTAAGTGCAAGACCTAAAGAAGGTTAAAGGACTGTTTGCAGCAACAAAACATACTATTTCTAGAAATGATTACCCATAGAGATATGGTTCATGACTGGGGATAAAGTCATCCGAAGATCTTATACCAGATGGTACCTTAACCTTACGAATGCAGATTTCAAAATGTAGTACACACAGTGCATTTTGAAAGCTATAGTTGAAGACTTATTGCCCATATGTTGGCATGTCGAACTGTCTGGTGAGTTTTCCATAGTATCTCCGATTCGAGAAGCCAATGCTAGGAAGATCCTATTAATATACATTCAAGTTATTGCCCTATCGTTTCGGCAAAGTATGTGTCTCGTGTAATCAAGCGCTTATAAATTCCTTACAACCGTCAACCAAAAATGCTTTTGTGTCGTTGTTATGTTTGACTGTACGGATTGACTTTTTGATTTTCCAGCTCTCATATGAGATTAAAATAGGACACCGTTACCCAAAGGTTCCTTGGGGGGGAAGGGGGGGAGGGAGGCATCTTTTCTCTCTCAAATCTAGCTTAGCTATGCATTAGACCTCTGGTGTTTCCTTTGAAATATTTTACCACCTCTCACGAGTAGTGTTATTCTACCAGTACAGGACTTCAACAAGTCCTGTACAGGTAGTATCAAAGCTCTGTATCATCACTTCTTAAAACTTTTTATGTTCATTCCAAAATCCAATTTGCTCTTCGTCTGAGTGACATAGCTCCCAAATTTGACCTACATATTCACCAAAACTTCACATTATGAGCCATCACTTTTCAAAATTGGATGTTCCTAAGGACCATTCTAAAAAGCATTCGATTTATCTCTCATGTCCCACAAGTAGTGTAACATTCTACCACCAAAACTGCATTGTTCATCTAATTTTCTATTGATCCTGCATACCATACAAGTGGTGTTATTTTTACCCTCCATAAATGCCTTGTTCATCAAAACTCCACCTTATCACTGCTCTTAATTTGACTCCCTCTTCCTGATACATTTTCCACCGTTTGACACTTTTTCATTAAGCGCGTAATTACTATCTTCCTCGCACATCCATCTCGACCTGTACATGACTAAATAAAAAAGAATCACTACCACTACATCTTCCCCCAGTAATGAAAAGGGCCTTTTATTAAAGGGTGGGGAGAGCATGTAGTCTATGGCGGATAGCTGAGATACCTCGGGTCCTGTCAAGGTTCGCATCAGCGATCATGATTAAAATCACCAGCATATGCTCCACGTGGAAATTAGCCAATTAGGAGGGGTGTCATGGGCGGGCGGCATGTCTGGGAGGGTGTGATTGGTGAGAGATCGCATTTCACGGTGCACGGGACTGCGCGAATGCATCTCGACATACCTCGCATGCCTGGACGATGCGGGTATTTGTCGGCCGGCATTTCTCCACGGGGTGGCCGGTCTGCCGAAAAAGATTGAGAGGAGTTGACACATGACCGAGAAAGTGCAATTAGTGCATTTTTCAACATCGAAGGACTTTTAATCCGTTCCGTTATTGTCTTTTTTTACTTGATGGAGAGTGCCATCTATCACGTCTGATGCTTCTGGGCGAAAATGCCGAACACTCACTTTTCGATCTGGAGAAGAGGCAATATCTTACCGGAGAAATGTGCATCGGCATCATTCATGTCGGCGCATCAAATGAGTCGCTGAAGTGGCTTAAGTCAGAAATATGGATGGTCTCAGCAATAATTAGTAGAGAATAGTAAAGACTTCCTGTAGAAAGATATAGAGATTTAACCGAAGTCAATTTTGCAATAAAAGACCATATAAGTCGATAACTTTAACGGCAAAAGGCAGAAGTTTTATCGTGTTAACAAGTCTACTCCATGACTACCTCCACCTACACAGTTTCATTCGACTTTGTTTGAATCACAATATGCATTAACATCATTCAAGTAAGCGCACCAAATAAGTCCCCAAAGGAGCGTAAGTCCCAAATAAGAATTGTCTCAGTTGCAGTCCAGAATAGTAAGGATTTCCGGTGACAATTTTAGGGGTTCTATATAGAAATATAGTTAAATTTAATTGTTTAATAAACGTTCATGTAAGTCTATCCATTTAACGGAAAAGTCATGTACAGTGTAAACATGTCTACACTACAACTGATTTCACATATACATGTTCATTTGAGTACATTTACGTCATAAATGAGTAGATAACGTTTTTAAATGTTACAGCTGCTTCGTGGACACTTTGTTAATCGGTCACGTGATATTTGTTTTTGCAGTCCGAAACTAATAGAGATATTTAAAGCATCTTCAGCGGACTGTATCACATTCTTAGTTTGGTTTTCTTTCTCTGAGTTTAGCATTGGAATGTAAGAAGTGCACCATTTGCCAATATATGATTCCAGGATAGTTTTAGTTTCAAACAGCCGGTTAAAAATATATCGAATTAGAGATTTTGTAGTTTTATTCCAACAGGTGACGTTGCGCGCTTTAAATTACACATAGGCTGTTAAGAATGTTAAGGGGTGTATGACAAACAAATTGAAAATCTCTAATTTTAAAAGGATTTTTCAGAAATATTTTGGTTAATGTGTTTTTAATATTGAAATTGGATTAACTACTTAAGAGTAGAATAGTACCTTTTGAATTTTTTTATCACATTTTAAAATAATCGAAATGTCGACTATATTTATTTTGGATATATGTCTGCAATTTATTATTCAACTTGCAATTTTTTTACACTAAATAATAAGGATGTCAGAAAAAAATAGTCTTTTAATACTCTTTTAACATCATTAGAATTTTTTTTAATAAACTGCAAAATTTCAAATATTATGCCGAAAAATATATTTTAAAAAAGTATAAATATTTGAAAAATCATACATCCATAACTAAACCAAATGAAAGAAAAATATTTGTTTTAAAAATGCGTGAGAAAAACGTCAGAAATTTTCAATATGTATCTCTAGAATTATATCGATTCAAAGTTTAAGGATGAAAAAAATATGAGCTTTAAAAAAATAGACTTAAAGTTTGTAAATTGTATGACAAAATTATCTCATTCATGGTGGCAATTACTGAATATTTGATATTCTAACCCATGTAAAGTTAATAATGAGCTGGAATCACAGTTTCCTATTCATCTCGGAAGTATTAATGATAATTAAAAAAAAATTGAGAAAATTGTCAAATTTTGTGTCCGAAACCCATTTACAGTTAAATCATTTATTTAAATTTTTTTTGTAAGTAACCCCATATAAGTGACTCAAATTATGTAGAGATTAGGGATCTTCCTCTAAAAACCTGAGAACCTCGATTGTTTTATTGTAAATGAATAATATACACTAACTAATTGTAAATAATTTCAAAAGAATAAGTTTGTAATTTCCCATCATTCAGACCGATTAATGTGTCGCACTAAAATAGCTGATAAATCGAAGAACTTTGAAATAATAAAAGATTTGTAATGGATTCATTGCACACTATTTTTCATCTAATCTAAATAAATTGTTGTATAAGCATTTCGAATATATTTTTTAAAATTATAAATTTAAAAAATTTAAAAGTTTCAAATTTTTCAAATTTTTTAATTTTTTTAAATTTTGAATACTTCAAAAATTTTAATTTTTCAAAATTTAAAAAAAAAAAATAATTTTTAATTAACTTTTAAATATTTCAAAATTTTAAATATGTTTCCTTTTTCTGTATGTTGTAGGGTTTTAGTGCTACAATGATCTTATTTTCTTGCACCGTGAATATCTAATAAAACCGGCCTGAAAATATTGCTCATCCATCAGTTCAAAAATATTGCTCTTTCTCTAATTGAATTCAAACAGCCAACAAAATTTCAGATAAATCTACAATAAAGCAGGTAAAAAAAAAAAAAAAGATTTCCGCATATTTAATAATAAGTCCCATGTTGTAGTGCTTTAAATAACTCAAAAATTGAACAAAAATCATGAAATTTCAGGGTGATTGTAATTAAAGTTCAACTTTAAAAAAACTGTTGAAAAAGAATTACCTGAAATTTTATCTAAATATAAGAAAGGTGAAATGGTTTTTCATAGAGAAAAGAATGAATAGAAAATAATTTTGAAATTGGACCTGAATTGAATGGATAAGAAGAGGAAAATGGTATGGCTTAAGAAACAAATATCTCTAACTATTTATTTCTGTTATCGTGCAATTTTCTCCCACTTCGCGTATATTCAGGTCATTCTAACAAGTGTTTTTTACAGCTTTTTGAAAGTTGAACTTTAATTGTAATCACCCCGGGTTAATTATAATAAAAATTCCCTTTCAAGAACTGTAAAAAATAGTCACTTGTTAGAATTTGACTTGTATATAAGCGAAGGTATAACAGAAGAAAAAAATAGCTTGAAACAGTTTTCTTATGCCATACCATTTCTCCCATTCAGGTCAAATTTGAGGTCATTCTAAGCCGTAGTTTTTACAGCTTTTTGAAAGTTGAACTTTAATTATAATCACCCTGTACTTCAGAAAGCGTAGATCCTAAATTCAGCAAATACATGGATGCCTTAAGTGACGTATGGAGTGAGAAAGTTCCAAACACAAGTGGTGCTTTGTACAGAGAAATGAAGGAGTGCTTGATTGAAAACTCCTCCAGCAAAAACTTTCTAGTTGCGCCCCAGACCTACCTAAATCCACTCATTACTTACAATGTATAAAGTAAAGCAGGCGAAACTATGGAACTGATATGAAAGTTGAAAAAGAAGAAAGAAAAAACAGCCATCAACATCTGGCTACGCTCCGACGTATTGTTATCCTTGAAGCGTAACAATAGCCGCGCGAGCACATTCTAATTTCCTGTAAAAAAAAAGTCCCCCTTTTTTTGTCTTACGATTTTTGAAAGATTATTTTAGATTTTCTAATTATATTCCAAGAAACCTGTGCGCACGAATCCGTCACTAATAAAGAGCCACGCATCAAGGCTCCTTAGATTCTCTGGAGTAGTAATGGAATTTTGCGGGGCTTCTTTTACGAAGAGAAAAATAATTATTTTTACAATAAAAATAATTTCCCCCTTTTTTCATAATAACAAGCTAGATTCATTCATTTACTGGAGAGGACATCCTTTTTCTTGAAATTGTTTTTCAAAAAATCTCAGCTAGAACGGATGTGAGTGACAATGGAAATGGTTAATAAGGGACCAGTTGAATAGTAATATATTTTGCAGTCTTTTATATCTTTATATTTTTGTCCTGATATATAACACTACTCTCAAATGAGTACTGTATCATATTAAGTACATGATTCGTAAGAAAATATATCACCGAAACGAAATTATGTTTGATAACTTTTCGATGTCGAAGACAAAGCTCGTATTTAAGACGATATGACTAGGCATTATACACGAAGGGAAAATGTCAGGATTTGATTATTGGATTTGTTTTCAGAAATGGGATTTTATTTTAGGATGTATGTAAGGATTTCGTAACGTACCACCTCAACATTTTATCAAGTGTTCACTTAAATTCTTAATCTATTTTTAAACCACAATCAATACAGAGCATTCCCACATTTTCGAGGCCTCTTTCATTTTCCCAGCCCTCATTAATATTCGCTGACTTTTCATAGTTCCCAGGTCGGTTCGACCCTAGTCACTTAACATAGGGAATAACTACTTATATTATCCCTAATTAGCACTAAAGGTCCTCAGACTCGTGACATCACTTTCCTTGTGTCTGAATGGTCCCTTTTTCTTATACATTATCTATCCGACTGCCATGTATGTAACACATGTTGCTGTGCTGTCCCAAAATAATCTGCGCATATGGCTGCCTGTACAAGGACTGAGACTTGCTTTTTCCCGCGATTGCAACCATCCTGTGATGACCCTACCTGGGTTCATTGTATACGTCACTGTGACTTCAAATACGGAAATCCATCTATATGCGTTTTGGCCATTATGCTACTGAAGCTTGGTATTTTTCTCTTCAATACCGTTCATTTGTGTAAAGGGTGATTACAATTAAAGTTCAACTTTAAAAAAGTATTAAAAAAGAAACACTCATCGGAATGACCTAAATATACGCGATGAAAAGGGAAATGATATGGCATAAGAAAAAAAGATGTTTGAAATAGTTTTTTTCCCTTATGCCATACCATTTACCTCGATAATTTAACTCAAGAAATGATGAATAAAAATTATGTAATAAACTCGCTTTTAAATTCGAAAATATTTTGCTCAAGAATTTTTATCTCTTGAAATTATAAGGAACTATATTTCAAGTATTTGTAAATATTGCGTGTATCGTCAGTACTACGACCTACTCATTAAGTACAGGGTGATTATAATTAAACTTCAACTTTCAAAAAGTTATAAAATTAGAACTAGTGGTCAGAATGACCTTAAATTTAACCTAAATATGCGCAAAAAAAAGGAAAGTGGTATGGCATAAGAGAAAAAGTAGTTCGATATAGTGTTCTTCGCATATATTCAAGTCAAATTTCAGGTCATTCTGATCAGTGGCCCTTATTTTACAGCCTATTTAATATTGAATTTTAATTATAATCACCCTGCATTTAATAAGTAAATCGTACTTTTGACCATACGCGTGACATTTACAAACAAGTGAATTATTGTTTCATACAATTTCGAGAGGAAAACTTCGTTGAAATATTTGAGCAAAAGGTTTTTGAGTTACAATGTGTTCATTACGTAATTTTTATTTATAATATCTGAAAGGAAATTATAATTTTTTACGCTGCTCTTTTTCTAAATAAAACAATTTTATGTTTTTAAGTAGACAACTCAGGGTCATCTAGTCTCTCTCTTGTGGATTCAATATTAATCATCAGATTTTTATTAAGTTTTTTGTGCCTTACTCATGGTACTGCGATCACTGGGAAAAGATTTTGTAAAGGAAAATGATTTTAACTAGGGGTGTGGAACATCGCACTGCTTTCAATTACACTATAATATTAGTCATTGCATTAAAATGGTGTTATTTATTGTTTTCATATTTTCACTCATATAAATAAAAATTATCAGCTTGGCGATATTTTTTTGATGTGATATTTACAATGTGAAAATAGCACGACAAGATGGCGAAATCAGAGTTGTTATTCTATAAACATTACAATATCCTTTCTTGTGCGTGAAACAGAAAAAATAAAATCAATCGTTGATGGACAATGCTAAAGTGGTGGAGATTAGAACACCTTAAGAAGCATTAGTACGGATATTTTAATCAACATCGTACGAGCCGTTTTTAGCAATTGCTGAAAAACATGATTTTTTTCTGATTTCAACCTTATGCGCAGGCGCGATTTTGAAGAAAACTTTAATGGTGGGTCCCATAGCCACCACTTACACGCACACAAAATTTTACCATCGTAAGTTAATTTGTTCGGGAGTTATGCCAACCACGTACATACAAACACACAAACGTACTGACACACAGACATTTTTTCTAGACCACGTTTTTGAAATCTGGGCGTTTCAAAACGTGAAGAAATGCAAAAAAAAAAAAAAATCGAACCATTTTTTTTATTTCTTTTTTTAGCGAATGCTATACTTTCATTACCCGATGTAAAAATATTGGTAATCGAAAGTAAAAAATTAGGGCAATATCTGTCAGAATTGCATAAAAAAATTGTAATTATTTTTTCCTGGGAGAAATGTTATCCTAAATATTATCCATAACTCCTAAATACATATAATTTTTAAATACCTCGTTGAGTTCTGTAAAAGTTGTTTCACTGAGTATCAAAACCTATTGCAGATAATACATCCGTCCATCGATGAAGCTCGAAGTTTGTGTAAATGGAAATGATAAGAATTGCTTATATGTAAAGACTTACAAGCTTTAAAAAACTCTGTATCTTACTTTACATGAAACAGTTTATTTTTTTAAAGAAACTTATAAGTCATAACGTTAAAATGGTTCACAAGGCAATACAAACTTAATTCTTTCAGAATGAAGTTTAATTTGGCTTTCGTAGAATTTTGGTTAGTTACAGGAGTAATCATGGAAATGTGCTTTTCAGTGAACGTTTTCAAAATCCGACTGTATCACTAAAACTTCAATCAATGAATGAATTTCTTTAATAATGGATTGTCTTAAATTGTTCAGTAATAATACTTTCTACTGTGTTTCAGTATAGAAAGTAATAACAAAATTTGACAGGAAAATAACTAGTGGCTATTATATTAATTTTTTTAAGTTTTTATCAGCAAGCTATTACAAACTTTTTAAAGTGTAATGCAAAACACAACCAAGTATTTTCCCGTCAGTTTTGCTTAATAAACTTTTATTTTTGTAGACCTGGGTAACTTCGGAACAAATCGTAATTTTCGACTTTTGAATTTCCCACCGACACCATGCTTTATGAAATGGCACGTCATTACCGCTATAACATCTTCTGGTATGTGATGCTACCTCATTTGAAACATTTGAAGTTGTAGTTGTGAGAACGTCTGATGACAGTCCACATTGTTTTTTACCGATATTGTTAGCTTTTCGTTTGTGTTGAAACTTTCATTCGAATTAAAAAAAATGGAAACATTTCCCTTCTGACAGGTACGTGTATGCGTATTTATAAGTACATTACCTGATATCTATTTCAAATATTTTTAATATCATTAATTCTGTTATTTATTTTAATAATCTCATGTTTGTAAATGTTAAGCACTTACGGGGTAACATTTGGATATCCAAGTAAGCCTACTGCACCAGAAAAAAACGAAGAAAGGATAGTACCAAGTATTTACGTAGCAGCAACGATAATGTGAGAGCTAATTTTTCGCTACAAGATTTTGAAGAGCGTGGAAATTATCAGAGATTTGGAAGAACAACCCACTTCATCAACGCCTGCTCCACAAACATCAAGCTTTTTGCAGAACCTTATGGTAGGCAACTACGTTCTGTGAGAAAAGAGGATGAGTTTTACCCATGATGGATCATTTAGTGAAATAGGACGACGAAGTACTCGACTCTGCGATGAAGAAATCTGCTCAAAACTGGAAATGACCAAATAAGTCCTACGAGATTTTTTATTCGAAGATAGAATCGCCCAGAAAATCAATCAGCCCGCTCTAGTTGACCGACAGGAAATTTTTGAATTTTAAGAACTAATACCGTTTTAGAACAAGTTTTAAATTTATTTGAGTAATTAATTTATATTAAAATATTTCTTATCTCTCTATCAAAATTTGTCTATCCTTCCTATGAAGCAATCATGTTATTTTAAATTGTAATGTTTTCAAACTATTACTGTAATTTGTGAAATTTTCATAAAAATTTTCAATAAAACATCTTGATCAATGGTCCCTCCTCTTGACATTGGGATTGATTTTCAATATCAAGAGAAGGGCTTGACATTGGGATTCTTGAATGATTTTCACCTACTGTTTCTAAGAAAATATAGTATTGTCCCAAAGTTATCCCAATTCATGGGTTAAGATTGGGACATAGATAAAGGATTTTTATGAAGGCATCATTGGTCGTAGATAAAATCATGTCAATATTTTGAAAGAAGAAGGTTAACCTCATAAAATACCATAGTCTCAGCAACCTAATTTAATATGTGTTGACAGGAATTATGAATTCTGAAAAAGTGTCCCAAAGTTAACTTGGTTTAAAGTAGTGTTATTATATCTGGTGTAAAAATCCATGTTTTAGTAATACTTTGGCAAAAAAAAAATGCATTAGGTCCATGGAGCATATGCAGACTGATGATCCTTTTTAAAGAAAGTGAAATCTATCAATATGAATGCCAATGAATGTTTTCTTTAAGCAGCAACTTTTTCCTAGAATGCTTTAAGCAAAATTAATGTGAAAATACAAGGACTAACTACGGTTGAGAAAATCGACAAACCTTACTGTCAACGTGTAAAATCTGCGGATATCCGAGGCTTGTTGACTGTAGTAAATAAAAATTAAGTTGCTCCAGCTTCCGAAAGCTGTACCACTAGTTGTTTTAATATGGCATCATTATTCGGTCAAAATCCTTCCGCCCATTTATTACAACTAATGGAAGCAGTGGATCCCTAAACGAAGGGTGGGTCGCCAGAAAATCCAGATTCGGATTAAAATACTAGAACGCAATCGGAAACACAATTAAGCGACTGGCGTCCACGCCTGTCAGTAATTAAACAACCCAGGGAACAGAATAATCGAGCCCTTTCTCGCTTCTAATGAGCAAAAGAAGCCACCAAAATGATGATCGGGGCAGAATTCTTCCGAACCAACCCTATTGCATCTCCCCAAAACTGCTGCTTCTAATTAAGGTGTGTATCGAACATTCGAACGATTGCTCGCTTCTCTTCAGTTCGGGGTTCCACCACCCCCGACGATTAATTTATCTTCGGGTGTCCGTGTCAGCAAAAGGCGAAGAGATGTTACAATAATTTGATTGGCAGTCGCTGCCCTGGGATCCCTGCTAATAACCGTAAAGCGGTAGACCCTGCGGGGGAGTACTGTGGAGGGCAGGAAATAAAAGATTTAGGGGGAAGGCCCCCCATGCTAGGGGGGGAGGATGACGAGATTATGGGGATGTGAGAAAAATGATGGGGAGCTGCATGGAGTGCTTCCGAGATTTTGTCATAATCCCCTCGAACTAGCAGCTCTCTTCATCAATAACATGCATCATATCGTGCTATGCGGGGCGGGGTGTTTTTTGCAGGCACTGTTTGTGGTTCTCTTGTCGTCGAGCAAATGAAGGAATTGACCCGGGGTTAAATAAATCGTCGGGAGAGGAATGATTTGCCACTTTGGGTGGTATTGAATCCTTTTTTCAACCCATTGAGGGTGAGCCAATCTACTGGAGTCAGAAAAGGGGATTCGTCAAAATTTTAGTCACCTGCAAAATTGAAATTAATTAAAATGAAGCGCTTTATTGAGAACAAGGATTTTTTATCATTATTTATCGATGTCTATTTAAACGAATTGGAGAAAATGAATTTTGTGAAAACTATTTTTTTTTTCTTGATTCAATAATAATATTACGTATCATTTAATAAATTATAATGATCATTCAATAAAATAAAATACGGGGTGTCATATAAGTGATTTCCGATCTTTAAAAATGAATAACTCGAAAACCGTTACTCGCATGTGATTGCAATTACCCAGATAACACCGAGGTACTGGCCAATGTCAGAAAAAAGGGAAGAAATACCAGTACCTGCCGAACCTCGAGTATCGTTCCAAAATATACGATTATTTTTTTCAAATGAACCTGTCAAAACCATCACAAAACATATTTTTTACCCCTCCATCCTTTCTTATAATACTATATTTCAATTTTAAAACTCTGCATCAACATTTCATAACTTCCAGCATATTTTGCCCAGCACTGGGTGAGACTAGCCAAGATCTATGACAACTGCCAGTCTACAACGGTCTACATCGGGATTTGCTAGTGTTGCACCGATATTGGCCAGCGGATATGTACTACTGGAGTACTTGTACATGTATTGGATAGCCAATAAAAATTCATATTTATTTGGTGAATTTTTATTGTCTATTCAAAATACAAGATTTCTATATACTGTGAGCAATAGTTTTCAAGACACTCCATTGTAAAGAAATGGGGACTCCCTTTTGGCACTCCCTGTTCTTTTGTGTGATATGTATACGCGGTAAAATCGTAAGGGTTTTTGAAACAAATTAATGGTATCGTGGCTTGTAATTAACATTATGGATATATGCCATTTATACTAAGCTCAAATTCGAAGTAGACACAAGGGTTCAATAGTAAGCATTCTCATTGTTTAACTGATTCGGACACACATTGAGTATTTCCTTATATAAAAACATACATTCCATTAAATTTAAATTGGCAAAAATGACGAAAACTTAAATTTGACATTGAAATTTGCTGTTTTATGCCTAAGTATATCGACACACATTTTCAGATAAATCTTAACATTAAATTGGCTTCAGCTGTTCAAATCAAAGTTTGGTATGAAATTATGTAATTTTAATTTTAATGTTTGATATGCTTTAACTTTGGTCAACCCTGTATGTATTTTCATTGTAATTAGTTTTTTAAATTACATGGTTGGGCTTGCATAAATAGGATAGAACGAGTGTGACTGAAACAACCATTTAAATGTAGCAGAAATAGGCATCCGAAATCCATTTCAAATATCATCAAAGCTAGATATCCAATATCTGACTTCTCATTACACAAAAGTAGATTAAGATATATTTTAAAATATCATAAACGGCCTCTTTACTTAAGTAATATAATCTGTAAAGGACTTTACTGTTGATAGCAAGATCGTGAGAAAAGCTCAACTTTAGGATTTTACTAGAATGGTTGTTTTATTGTATCTCTTTCGTTGGAAGTTACAAAATTATTACATCTAATGAACCCGTACGCAGCCTACGCATTTATGATTGCTTAGAAGAATTATTTTTTGGAAGTTCATCCGAATTAGATATTGTATTCTATTGCTGAGATACATAAGATTACTTAAGTTTCCTCAAAATACAGAAAGTAAAGTAGTAAATTTTGAACTGGAGGCTCCGACTGGTTTCTCATCAGAGGGTTCAACCAGCTGGAAACCCCCAGGAACCGTTTTTGAAAGAGTATGGCCAAAAAGGCACAAAATGTAACTCTTGAACCCCGACGCCTCCACACCAGAACAATGAGAAATCAAAGAAATACAATAAAGGAAGTATACAATGCAATGAAATACAAAATAGTCCCGATAACTTATCCCTTTGAATAATACCCGATAATACAGTAGAAAAAATTGTGCAAAATTTTTTGCACATTGTGTGCCTTTTTGGCTGTACTCTTACAGAAACGCCTCGTAGGGGTCAATATCACAATTGAGCTGCTTTTGGGCCAATGTGGACTTGTACTATTATATTTTCACTTTCTGATTCTTTCGCCATTTGATTCTCGTTTCCACGTAAATAAATTTGCTAGTTTCATCAACGTGCTTAAATAGCGGTTTTATCTTTTCTCTAGTTCTGTTATATAATGTATACTAACACAACTTCCGTAAAACTTAGGACTACTTTTGATTCTTTTAAACTTCGAAATTCAAACAAATTATACAATGTGTAATTCTTAGTAAAATATTCATCAGAAGCGGAGGTCCTAATATTTAAATTGGTACTTCATTTATCAATTTTGGTTTTCTATAAAGTTAGGGGGGGGGGGAAGGGAAAAATAAGGGAAAAAAACGCAGTTCAGAAATAATATATAGGATTGCTTTGAAGGACAAAGATGTGCTACGTTTAAAAAGTACACCACGAAATATCCTAGCTCTAAAATACAATAACACGGCAAATACCGGATAGCCCAATAGTTTGTGTGGCTGTGCATAGCAAGTAATTGCAGTGTTAGGTTGTTCCGTTGACCAGATACTCCTCCAAATCGATTTGGCCAACACTCTGGGCTGTCAGGACCCACATAATCTCGTCAAATTCAACCAATGGGGCGAAACCCCGTTTACTGATAACGTTGATGAAGCGATTGACAAGATCGCGACATCGTATCCATGGAAACGGTCCCCAACAATATCACACGGTCACTTCGGACTCCAACTGTTGACAGAGTAATCCGGCTATCTGAATTCCGAGAGTTTTTTCTTCTCTTCATCCTCTATGGACGAGATGCTTCATACAGACACCCCCCCCCCACTTTTTCGATATTCTTGTTAGATTGCGAAGGAGAGAGTGAGATGGTGACTTTGGGATGACAGCTGCATTTTTAGAAGGTGCTTTGATATTGGAAAAGCGACAATGTTGCAATTTGGCGATATTGAAGATTCTGTATTTCACGGATCAGTGGAAATGTAACTTTAACCCAGTTTCTATGAATTAAGAGGAGAAGGATAAATGGTACTCGTAGAAATTTTCAGTTTTTGAATGAACTGCAGACAACTATAAGTTACCATAAAAAAAAAAAAAAAAAAAAAAAAAAAAAAACGAAACGATTGTTTGGAGTATTTATAAAAAACTGTTTTTGATCATTAAGTTACGTTGATTTTCTATACTCTCCTAAATTTCGATATAATTTTTTTTCTGAACTTTTCTGTACTTTTTTGAAACTTTTCTATACTTTTTTGAAACTTTTCTATACTTTTTTGAAACCTTTCTATACTTTTTTGAAACTTTTCTATACTTTTTTGAAACTTTTCTATGCTTTTTTATATTTTAAGGCAATTTTCTCAAATAATGTTTTCCGTGCAAATTTACCTTTCGTCTTAAATCTATCCTATATTTTCTTTAAAATTTTGTGCACACATTAATAATATACTTTTACACAAATCTACTTATGATGTTGAAGAAACATATGAATTTAAGTTATTTTTAAACTTTATAAAATAGACATGTTCTGGTAATTTTTAAAAACTTTTTTAAAAATTCGTTAACAATACAATTTATTGCTTGTACTTAAAAGCAAGTGTTATTGTATGTAAAAGTATTTGAATATTATCTGTTCAAAACTTTAATTCAGCGCTGTTGATCTATTTAAAAAAAAATCCTTTAACATGGTCTTTAATTAAGGATGTCTCAACTTTTTAAAGTAATAAGGGTAATTAATATTATTTGGTTTATTTTTAAATATTTTCACTGTCTTACATTTATATAGTTTGTTTAAATAGCAAAATACATCAATTCCTATGAATTGTAACGTATTTTGTCGAATACCTTATAGAATATTTGTTGGAGAACAACCCGGAACATCTTAATAGTTGTGAAAGCGTTAAATTGTGCATATAACTAGAGTAATTATGGTTTTTTTTTTTGTTTTTTTTTTCATTGCTTTTCTATTTGTAATGAATATCAATTAGTGCAGGCACAGAAGAATAAAAAAGTAAAGCAACATGTATAATATTATTAAAACTCAACTAATTTATTATTACACGGAAAACCATATTTAAAAAATAAAAAATAAAAAATGTCAAGAAGTTATGACACATGCTAAAACTGGTTACCATGTGTGTTCAAATCATGAGCACTTATTTGCTACATTTGAATGTAGTTGTCCTTATTCATAATTGAACACATTTATTCTTATTCATTTTTAAATACATTTATTCTAATTCATTATTAAATACATTTATTCTTATTTCATTATTAAATACATTTATCATTATAAATTGTATTTATTCGCATTCATTACAAAATAAATTTATTCTTGTTCATAATCAAATACATTTATCATCATAAATTGCATTTTTTCGTATTCATTATTAAAATGTATTCTTATTAATTATTAAAATGCATTTATTCTTATTAATTATTAAATACATTTATTCGTATTCATTATTAAATATATTTATTTTATCCCTTATTGAATATTATGTATTATTGAACTTATTGAATGTATTCTTATTTTTTAATACATATTAGACAATGTTACAAGCCACTAGAAAAAAAAACTGAAGTACTATCACTGTCATAAACTGAAAATTGGGGGGAAAATAAAACTAACCTCCATTATTAACTTTGAGTTATAGATTTAGTCATTAGCTATTTTATAACCAAGTTTCATTGATGCATGTTTCGACGCTCTTTATTATCAAAAATTGTCTACCCTCAACTGAAAGAATGCCATGTGTCGTCAAAAAGCGATAGCGCATCAATTCAAAATAACCGCCAGCGAAATTGTCATATCGAAGTCATTATAACGTGACGAGGTATTCTCATTTTGAAAGCATTCTCGCTTTGAAGTGCCCGAAAACTTTTCACCTCTGTTCTTATTGCATTTATCCTTATATCTCAAAGTTCCCAAACACATAAATTTTGAAGAGACAGGTAGCTGATATCATTGAATGGTATTTGCCGTATGCGAAGATACCATGCGGGGGAAAAAATCAAGTCACGGCTAGGCCAATAATAGATATGAAAAAAACTCCATAATTTTCCTCTTTGTGGTTAATTCTATTTCCATGTTAAAGACGTGGTAGCATATAAACTGTACTTTGTCTTGATTGTGAAGCGAAAAGGGGGAGGGGGGGGGGGGATAAAAAATGAATATTTTTAAAATTATATTAATCGTATGTTTTAATTCTTTAAAGGTATGTACCATTTAGAAGATATAAAAGCAGCCATACTTACATCTCACTTTAAATATAATTTTAGAATCTTCTGAAGATATTACCAATAAAAAATACTTGTATTAGAATATTTTATACCTTTTTAAAGATATCGAAAACTGTATTTATCTAGCTACATCAGAAAATATATTGAAAAGC
Organism: Linyphia triangularis; assembly: GCA_963978545.1. Classification (NCBI taxonomy): domain Eukaryota; kingdom Metazoa; phylum Arthropoda; class Arachnida; order Araneae; family Linyphiidae; genus Linyphia; species Linyphia triangularis. The sequence goes on from OZ021721.1 coordinate 100,152,634, forward strand.
ATTTACGTCTATTTTTTTTATCCTGTTCTGTTAATAAATTTTAAATCTGAATTTGGGATTTTTTTTTTTAATTCTACTATCTCAATAACCGTTATTGTATAGTTACACATGCATCCTTCTTAGAGCATTAACTTATTATGAAGTATAAAAGAAAAAATAATTTCACGGATTTGAGTGATAAGGAAACTTATATGTTATTTTTTAATTACATTACTCTTAAATTAGGATACAATTAAAATTCCAAGAAAGACTTCTTGTAGTGAATTATAATAAATAAAATTATGATTGCAACAGTTCAAATGATACGCTACTTTATATACAATGCCACATAAAATGTAGTTTTCAAACTTCAAAGGGCATTGCACACTTTCGTTGAAATATAGCAATTGAATTAGTTATTTCTAACCAGTAAATGATATGTCACCTTTTGTTGAAATGCCACTTAAAAACGAATTCTTAACTTCAGGTGATTACCTTATTTGATGTGAAGTATAAACAATCAAATTTATGACAGTTAATAATTTCTACCTTGCCATTTAAAAAGGCATTTTCAAACTTCAACACATTTGATATGAAATATAACAATTACATTTTTAATTTCTGACAATTAAATTATACACCAATTTTTTTTTTTTTAAATTACCGCTTAAAAATTTATGCACCTTTGATGTGGAGTATAAGCAACTAAGCCTCATGCAGCTAATAATTTGTCACAAAAAGCATCTTCAAACTTGATGTGACGTGCACACTTGCGATGAAATATAACAATTAAATTTATAATTTCTGAAGCTTAAGTGATACATCACATTTTAACCCACTTGATGGCTGTGTGGTTAGAGCTTTGATTTCACATGACAAATGTGCCGGGTTCGAATCCCAGGTAATGCATGAATGCTCATTGTGGTTCGGAATCCACGTTAAGCTTTAGGTACTGGCTTCATTAGGTGCCATTGTGTATAAAAACAAGTCGTGAACTTACAAACCAACCAATACATTTCATTTTGTTAAATTGTCGCTTAAAATGCATCGGGTGGTATGCACCTTTAATGTGAAGTATATACAATTAAATTTATGACAGTTAATAATTTGTCCCACGCCATATAAAAACGCATTTTCAAACTTGAGGTGACGTACACGCTTGCGGTGAAATATAACCAGTCCCTTCCTCCAAAAAAGGTAATTTTTATTCTTCGCAAGCGAGTACTAAACTCCCTACGTATTTATTTCCACCCTCCTTTAAAAAAGACAACAAAACAAAAACTCCCCGCGCAGACACCCGTTCTTCCCAGGTATACAGACACAAGCAGACACCCTTTCCTCCGCATATACAGAAATAAATAATAAGTCGCCCTGAAAAAACGACATGCGACACCGCTTTTCCAATATCTCGTATATTTGCTCTCGCGGCAAATGCCTGGGCAAAAAAAAAGACAAAAGGATGTTTTCATATTCGTCGGGGCGCCTTTTCTTGAAAGGCGACATCCATTCCGGGCGTTGAAGCTGAACGAGAGCTGCCTTTGCACTTGACCTGTAAAGCAATCCCCCCAGCAGTGTTTACAGGCTCCGCTGCACTGCATTAGAGTGAGGGGCGACCTACTCATTTGTAGGGCGGCGAAGTATGAAATGATATCTGGCGAGTGGAATCCCAGGGCGCCCGTTATTGGGTCACATTATGACACGTTCACTCCGGTGATTGCCTGCATGGGAGGGGCGGACCCCCAAAGTGAAGGGGCGGAAACCCAGATTCGTCATTCCTATCACCTTTATGCGTATTTACCTAACCATCTATTGTCGGGATTGTCAAAGGGGGAGAAGGGGGGGGGGAGGGAAATTCGACCGTCGTGATTTCCCTTTCGTTTCAGTGCACCTCTTGCCGCTCAAAGGTCTGAGGAAATTGCTCAAAAGCCTTTTGAATACGCCGGGTATGGCTTTAATTTATTAAATCAAATCAATCAATTCAAATAAACGCAGAAGTCCTTAGTGAGTATTCGGAGTGGAAGAGTTCCGAAATTTATTACTTTCAATTATCCATATGTATACATAGGGTAATGAAAGTGTAGCATTCGGTCAAAAAATGTATTGATTATTTTGCATTTCTCCACTTTTTGGAACATCCTGATTTCAAAAAAGTGATCTAGAAGAAAAGTCTATCTGTGTGTCTATGGTCAGAATAACTCCCAAACAAACTAGCTTACGATGTTCAAATTTGGTGTGAGGGTTAGTGGTGACCATGGGATCTACCATTATGGTTTTCGTCAAAATCGCGCATGCGCATAAGGATGGTGCAATTGAAAAAAATCATGTTTTTCAATGATTACTAAGAAATGGCCCTACCGATTTTGATCAAAACCGCTGTGGTAATGCCTCTTATGATATTCTAAACATCACCACCTCCAAAATTCCCCTAAAAAATGCTTCAATGGCGTAAAAAGTTGAAAAACGAATGCCTTCAACATAGAGTTCTCTTTCATTGAGCATACCTCATCAACGATCACTTTTTCTTCTCTCCTTAGTTTCATTTATAATAAAGGATAATATTTTTTTAAAGACCAATACAAGAATTATCTCAAAAAATATTGTCAAACTGACCATTTTTTCTAAATGAATGATTAAAATATAAAAACGGTACCCCTAGTTTTTTATGTGTTCTTTTTGTTAGAACATGTGAACCGGGAAAGGTCAGAAAGAGTTTTGTGAAAGTGAGATAATGGTGCTTTATGGCGCCTTTCAAATTTCAAATTAATTAATTGCTTTTGATAAGCGTATATACCAAACCATCCATTGTCATGATCGTCAAAGACACATCTGCGGTTTATTCAATCGTCTCGATTTTTCTTTCGTTTCATAGCACCACTTACCTCTAAAAAAGTTTTAAAAAATTGTTCCAAAGCCTTTTGAACTCTCTGCATATGTTTTTTTTTTAATTAATGAAATGAAATAAATTATACAAAAAATATGAGTAAACTATTAAAAAAAAAATAATAACTGAACTGCTTAAAAATAAAGCCTCTAACACCAGAAATAAAATTGTAATAGCAGAGATTTTTATAACAGTGAAACTTAATTGTACATGGCTATACTCTTTCCGTGTGAACTGTTAGCTGTATTGATTGAGTCCACTTTTCCTTGACGTCGGTCCATAGCTGACAGTGACAAAGGTGAGGTAGGTACCAAAATTTCCAAAAGTTTGAGGACAAACTTCAAAAAATTTATTTTACCGTTAGGTTACTAAATGTTCAAATATTTGGAGAAGGTAACTTCTCCATCACTGACACATCTGTTATAAATGACAAGTCATAAAAAGAACAATAGTCATATACAATTGCCACAATTGCAATTTTATATTATTTGTTATTTCAACCTTTAACTTTTTATCTGCTTCCTTTTTTACTAATGATTTCGACAAAAATTTTGCTCATTAAAACTAAGTTTTTACCTAAGGTTTCAGTAATTTAACGATTAATTATTTGTAAAATCTAGCAATTTTCCAGGTGATAGGTTTTAACTAAGTCTGGTTTAAAAAAGTGTACAAGGGAGCACCTTACCTACATAATATTTATTTTATAAAATTCCATACTTACTGTAACGTTTTGAAGATACGGCAATGAAAATTAACGAACGCTCACATTAAATGAAACTTGTCTTCACTAATTAATCTTTTTTATGCTGCAATTGTATTAATGTGGCCTTCCTTCATCAATATATAGCTTTTAAATTTTCATATGTCTACTAAGAGATTATAACAAATATATACTGTATCATCCAGGAAAAATCCTAAACTTTAAAATAACATAACTGTGAAAAAGTAAGAGACAAGTATGGATAGACAGGTATGGAATTTTAAATACACCGTTTTACATATTGGTTAATGGGATTAAATTTTATGACATCTGCATGTAGTTTACAGATGAGGCCCCTTTTCATCTGGATGTATTTGTCATTAAAAAAACTGTGATCATGAGGTACTAAAAACCAGTCATTGAGATTATAACAAATGTATACTGGATCTTCCAGGGAAAATCATTAACTTTAAAATAACGTAGCTGTGAAAAAGTAAGAGACAAGTATGGATAGACAGATATGAAATTTTAAATACACCGTTTTACATACTGATTAAATTTTATAACAGCTGCATGTAGTTTACAGATGAGGCCCCTTTTCATTTGGATGCATTTGTCATTACCAAAACTGTGATTATCAGGTACTAAAAACCAGTCATTGTGTCTTGCAAAACCACTACAATCTTCAGAAGTAACTGGTTAGGCTGCTATATCCAGTAAAGAGATAATAGAGCTCTTTTTCATGAAGAACTATTGGTGTGGAACATCACACAACTTTCAATTACACTATTGTACTGACGTGGAATGCTGTTATTCAACATTTTTATGTTTTCATAATTCATTTAGAAAATATGGCCAGTTTGGCGATATTTTTTGCGATAATTCTTATGTGGGTCTTTAAAAAAAAACTTCCGCTAAAATTGTGATTTTGGCGATATACTTTTCGATAATTCTTTTATTATCATGTCTTATAAGTGAAACTGGGCAGAGGAGAACGGTCGTTGATAATCGATGCTCAAGAAAAGAGAACTCTGTGTTGAAGGCATTCTTTATACGCTATTAAAGCATTTTTATGGGAATTTCGGAGGTGGGGATGTTTAGAACACCTTAAGAAGCATTACCAAAACGATTTCAATCGAAATCGTTAAAGCCATTTTTTAGCAATCATTGAAAAACATGATTTTTCCAATGGCAGCTACCTTGTGCGCTTGAGCGATTTTGGTGAAAACCTTAATGGAAGGTTTCATGTTATCCACTAACCCGCACACCAAATTTTTTAACATCCTAGGTCAATTTGTTCGGGAGATATTCTGACCACAGACACACAGATATTTTTTACTGTTTTGAAATCAGGATCTTCAAAACTTGGAGAAATGCAAAAAAAAAAAAAAAAAAATGTTGGTTTTGACCGAGTGCTATACTTTTATTACTCATTGAAAGTAAAAAGATAAATTCTTTCTATTATATTCATATTTTAGAATAATGTATTGCCACATTTCAATATCATACCCAAGTTTGAAAACCGGTTAATTTAAAACTCCATTTCTGTCTATCCAACAAACCACTTTTCTCTTCTTTCTATCTCTCTCTGTTACGAAGTTAGGGTGTCCTTCTTGAAGGAATACTTCCCAATAGGTGTTTAAGGAATCTTAATTTTTATTTATTACTTTTAATTACCCATATGTTTATATAGGGTAATTAAAGTATAGCATTCGGTCAAAAAAAAATTTTTTTTTTGTGCCTTTTTTTACGTTTTGGAACATACTGATGTCAAAAAAGTGATCTAGAAAAAAGTCTGTCTGCGTTTACGTGGTTAGTCTAGCTCAAATTGATCTACGATGTTCAAATTTAGTGTGATGGTTAGTGGTGGCCATGGAACCTACCAATAAGGTTTTCTTCAAAATAGTGCATGCGCATTAAGTTGAAATCCTGAAAAATCATGTTTTTCAGCAATTGCTAAAAAACGACTCTAACGATCTTGACTAAAATATTTGTGCTAATGCCTCTTAAGCTGTTCTAATCGTCCACACCTTCTAAATTCCAATAAAAATGTGATAAAATCGCAAAAAGTTAAAAAAACGAGTGCCTTTAACACATAGCTCTCTGTCCTTGAGCACCGCCCATCAACGATTAATTTTGTTCTGTTTACCGCACAAGAAAGAGCAATGTAATGTCTATCGAATAACTCAGTCAATCTTGCCATCTTAGCATTTTTTTTTTACCCATGAAAAAATTACTGCCAAAAATATCGCTAAATTGACCATTTTTATTTAAATGAGTGAAAATATAAAAACGGTAAATAACTTCATACATTTTAATGCAATGACCGATATTGTGCAGTAATTAAAAGTTGTGCGATGTTCCACACCCCTAGTTTTAACGATGAAAACGTCATTGTCGCATATCCTTCGTTTACTATTATTACTATTAGTATTTTTTATAAATTTTCATAGATGCATAACAGCAGTGGCAGAAGTGAGAGAAAAAAAAAAGGGGGGGGGGGTAATGCCCAAGAGTTGGTTACAAATGCTCCCTCAATGATAAATTTTATACTTTCCTAACTTATAATAAAAATATTAATTAGTAAGGAAATAATTTATGCTTCCTAACACTAACATTGATCAAGGGTCCAAAATTTATTGTTATTTTAATGAATATTCTGCGACTTAGTTTTTTACTTTGAAATAAGAGATGAAGTGAAGTAACAATTACACATTATATACATAACTGTTTATTTAGATTTAAATAGTGCTTCCAAATGTGCATTCATTCATGAAATTAAATTAATAGAGAACTCTAAAACTTTTTTTTTTTAAATACAATATCTTTTTTTTTAAAACAAGAATAGAAATTTAACTTAAAAAGAAGTTCCTCCAAAGTTAAAAGTTGACCAAATGGTCCAAATGTATCAGTATTTGTTAATAAAAATATTTATATCTTTATACAGAATAGTATAATACATTTTTATAATAGTGTGATGTACATATACCATTTTTTTTTTTTTTACATTTGAAAACTTTAACTCACTTTTTCTCAGTGTCACTGTTAATGTTATTTTTCTTTATTATTTTTTAGACGGATTGGGTGTTTTTAAAAGTGGGGGGATGGATTTCAGTGGATTTTGAAGTGAGGGGACGCATGGGTATTTTTTTGTGAGGGGACGCGTCCCCCCGCGTCTACCCATACTTCTAGCACTGCATAACAGCAATATTAGATGTTACTTAGATTTATATTCATAACAGTAACATAAGATGTACAAATGAATCACGGAAAAATCTAGTTTTACAAATGAATCACGGAAAAATCTAGTTTTACAAAGTTTCTAACTTACGCTTTCCCCTTAAATGATTTATGGACTTACTTAATGAACTTCAGAAACAATTTCCGTTGATATGAAACTTAAGAATCTTGCTTTTCATAGAACAATTCATTTTAGGATAATGTTATAAAAATACGATTTTAAGATAAATGACAATTTTAAGACAAATTAATGAATTTCGAGAGTCTGCAAAGTTGAAATCCTTCACAGCAAAATGATAAATGAAGATTTTCTTCCCTCGAGGCACATACTAAAAAATAATAATTGAACGATAATGTACGGAATTAGGGAGTATTTGAAAGATTAATTACCTTTTGAAAAACAATATTTTTGGTTAAAATAGGAGTTTAGAAAGTCATTTTTGAGTATATTAGGGTTATTTTTTTGCAGTACATTATATATTCATTCTTTATATGATCGTTTTAGTGTTTTGAAAAAATTGATTTAAACTTGTAAAGTTAGTAATTTTATTTTAAGAAGGTGAACCAAAAAAATTATTAGTTCTTCAGAGTTTGTTGAAAACTCTGGAAAAAAAAGGAAAAGACAAGCACCTGTAACTTGCGTCATTTATTCGGATAACTTTTCAAGTAAACATGAAAGATAGTATTTTTTTTTATTTCTTTAGATTAGTTACTTTAAACTCAGATGATTTTTTTAGAAACTTAGTTAAATTTTTTTGAAGAAGTTTTTTTTAATTTTATTTTTATTGCTCTTACCAATACATATTATTAAAGCAAGGGACGTTGATCCCGAATCTAATCTACGTAATTTTCAATGAATCCATGTAATTTCAAATGAAACTCAATCGATGAAAATGCAAATACAAATAAAAACTTTCAAGCAAATATTATTTGAAGAAGCGACTTTTGGAAAATGAAGAATTATAAATAATAAAAAAATCCCTAAAAAAAGTTAATTGCTTTTATTTTATAGTTATTATATTCTATATAATCAATCTGTAATATCAAGTATGTAGGAGTATTATTTTCTGGATGAATCCTAATATCCTATACAGGGTGAATCCTAATATCCTATACAGGGTGAATCCTAATATCCTATACAGGGTGAATCCTAATATCCTATACAGGGTGAATACACTCCTACACTCATTAAATACACTAATATCCTACACTCATTAAATATTTTCCTCCTTCATGCAATGCTAAATATTGATATTACAAACCGTTTTAATTTTTTGAGACTGGTAATTCCAAACGATATCATCCAAGCTTCAAACTTTTCATGTTTTTTCACTTATACATTTTTAAAAAATACTATGATTTGAAAAATGTATTGATAAACAACTGTAGTGTCATTTGCCATTACTAAAATTTATTTGATACTTTCTTAGTAAAATAGTCAGTGATAAACTACCCTGAATTGAATTGCCACAAAGGATTATTAAATGAGACAACAACTTTTTAACCTTTTACAGACCAGTGGTGCCAAATGGCATTATCCAATAGCCTCCAACTTTTTATGCTTTTTTGCGAATAAAATGTTTTTTTAAACTTTAGATACCTTTTAAAAAAATACAATAGTAAAAAGTTAAATGTCGATTTTTATGATTAAAAAAATATTTGATAGTTTCTTTGTAAAATAGTCATTGAAAAACTATCCTCCATTGAATTACTTTTCGCGAGTTAATTATTAAATGGTTCTAAGCCTTTTCAACTTTTTAGAAATTAGTTGTGCCATTCAAGCTTCCAACTTCTCATGCTTTTTTACGTATAATTTTTTTAACCTTAATTACGCTTTAAAAAAGGCATTGATAAGCAATTATAGTGTCGGTTCACCTCACTAAAACAACTATTGGATGGTTTCTTTGTAAAATAGTTAATGAAAAACTACCTTGCATTGAATTGCCTCTGAGAGTTAATATTTAATATGTGCCACTTTGTATTGAAATGGTTCCAAATGCATATTTAGCATTGGAAATAAATTGTAGGGATGTTCAGGTATGATATTAAGTGGGATCTACAACATGTCTCTGCTCCATAAACCAAATACTTAATCTTTTTTCCACAATATTTGCCTAAATATTGCTTTAAAACATTTTAATTTTTAAAACAGATGTAAAAAAATATTAATAAAAAATTATTAAAATATTGAAGAAAAAATAACTAGTATTTTTTATTTTAAAAGTTTTTAAAAGGTAGCTTAAAAAAATTTCAAATTGTAATGAAAACATGCAGTTATTTTTCCTTCGAAAAACATCGACTCTATCATAAAATAAACTGAATGATTTTGATTGCCGCGCCTTCGTCTCACAATTGGTTTCGACTAAAACAGAGTAATCTGAAACTACAGTATAGATACTTTTACTAAAAGTTGAATCACGTTGAAACAATAGATTCACTTCCTTTTTAGAATTTGATTTACTAATAATAAAAACTAATCTTTTTAAAATTATGTGGGAAAAAAATTCAAATATCAATTGTAATTTTATTGAAATAATTTTTTTTCCTGTTTTCAGAAATTTTATATATTGTTAAATCGATAATAATTAAACATACATATTTTGGTATATCCAGCAAGCGAAAAGTTCCAATATAGGTCATACGGCCCGCTTCTTAAAGTTAGTGGCAAACGTTGCTCTACATAGAGTTCCTTCTCATAGAGTACCAAAAACTCTCCACATAGAGTTCCGTCCCACAGAGTACCAAAACACCCTCTCATAGAGTGCCAAAATACCTTCTCCATAAAGTACTAAAATATTCTTTACATAAAGTCCCTTCTCATAGAGTACCAAAACACTCTCCACATAGAGTTCCATCCCACAGAGTACCAAAACACCTTCTCATAAAGTACCAAAATACCTTCTACATAGAGTACCAAAATATTCTTTACATAAAGTCTCTTCTCATAGAGTACCAAAACACTCTCCACATAGAGTTCCGTCCCACATAGTACCAAAACACCCTGTCATAGAATACCAAAATACTTTCTACATTGAGTACCAAAATATTCTTTACATAAAATTCCTTCCCATAAAGTAAGAGGGGGAAAATTCAAACGAATTTCATGCAAATATCACAATGTGCAATTAGAAATAAACTATATATCAGAAGTGAAGGTCTTAGTCTTTAAATTGGTTTATAATTTATCAATTTTGATTTTGTATAAAGGAAGAAAAAGGGATCGTCACTAAAAAGCAACGTTTAAAAATAATATCTAAAATACTAAATTTTTTGATAACACCCAAGAAACAAAAATTCTTCTCCCAACAAGAACCTCGGCCATCGATCAGTAAATCCTAAGTTTCTAGTTCCTTTATTAGTCTACGCAATTTCTATAAGCCAGGAATAAATCTGAGTCCATATTTAATTCATATCATTTTGCTGCATTTTAAGCCCCCGTTACCATTCGGGAAGCGATATGAGCAGAAGCCTTAAAAAAAAAAAAAAAAAAAAAAAAACGTGTTCAGGCTGGAAATAAATACACCGTCTATTCGTCATAAAACGGAATTAAAAAAAGGGGGTCCCTACGAAGGAAATATGAATAAAAAAATAGATGGGGGTCCCTATCCCAAAAGCCCGAGTTCAAATGGCAACCCTGAGATGACAGTTTGGTTTTCTAAATCAAAGGTTAAGAGCCTTTGGGAATATTTTGTGACGGGGAAAGGGGATAAATTCATAGTAGAAGTGCCCTGTGTAGGGCAATGATTAAAAATGGATGCAAGCTCACTCTATAATTCACGAGTTATCCATTTGCCAGGATTGGCCATATCTGGGGAAGTCCGAGAGTTGGCTTGCTTTCTCTCCCGCACTTGCTGTTGGGTCTTTTTTTTTTTTTTTTTTCTTCTGCTGCTCTTGGAAATATCCGGAGGTCTGTTTCGTTTATCCAGGTCGACCTCAAAATGCATAAGTCCTTAATAAGTGAGTATGCTCGGAGTGGAAGAGTTTGGGAACTTGTTTTTTGAGGCGTTCTTTCTGATAGATCGCATGAACCGGGAAAGGTCTGGAAGGGTTTTGTGGAAGTGAGATATTGCTGCCTTTTCGGAGCTTCCATATTCCAATTGGATCAGTTGTTTGAGAAATTATTTAAAAACAGATTATCTTCTCAAAGGACTATAATTTGAAATACATATTTAAATGTATAAAAAGAAATTTTAAAAGACTGGTTTAGTATTTTAATAGACTGGTTGAGAAATGTACACGAGTTAGTAGTTTAGTAATTAAGTAATTTAGTCGAGTAGTTTCTTTTTTTTCTACTGTTTTTGGAAATATCCGGAGATCTGTTTCTTTTATCCAGGTTGACCTCAAAATGCATAAGTCCTTAATTAGTGAGTATGCTCGGAGTGGAAGAGTTTGTGAACTTTTTTTTTTTGAGAGGCTCTTTCTGATAGTTCGCATGAACCTGTAAAGGTCTGGAAAGGTTTTGTGGAAGTGAGATATTGCTGCCTTTTCGGGGCTTACATATTCCAATTGCATCAGTTATCTGAGAACTTATTTAAAAACAAATTACCTTCTTAAATTACTATAGTTTGAAATACATATTGAAATATATAAAAAGAAATTTTAAAAGACTAGTTTAGTATTTTAATAGACTATTTAAGAAATGTACTCGAGTTAGTAGTTTAGTGATTAAGTAATTTAGTCGTGTAGTTCCTTTTTTTTTTTTTTTTTTTTTTTTACTATTCTTGGAAATATCAAGAGATCTGTTTCGTTTATCCAGGTTGACCTCAAAATGCATAAGTCCTTAATAAGTGAAGAGTTTTGAAATTTGTTTTTTGAGGCATTTTTTTAGATGGATCGCATGAACCGGGAAATGTCTGGGAAGATTTAGTGGAAGTGAGATATTGGTGTATTTTCGTGGTTTCCATATTCTAATTGGATAATTGTTTGAGAAGTTATATTTTGTTACATATATTAAAATACATAAAAGGAAATTTTAAAAGACTATTTTAATATTTTAATTGGTTAGTTTTGTAATAGTCGAGTTTATACTTGAGTAGTTAAGTAATTTAGTCGTTTAGTGTATGTTCAGTATATACCAGGAAAACATTTATAGAATAAATGTGTATTATATGCGCAAAATATTTTAATCACCCTATTATCACCCTATATTGTTATTTCTCTGGACGGTAGTTTTCGGATTTCGCCAATATGTCAGATACTTCGTCGATGACTAAACAATATTTAAACTTAATCAGTCATTTGAGAAGTTACTTAAGAAGACGCAACTTCGCCAATTGGCCATAGTTTTGTAATATAGTATAACAAAATGCATTAAAGAAAATTTTAGTTGAAAAGTTTAGTATTTTAGTCGAGTAATTTAGTATACTCTTTTATTTAAGTATTTGGATTTTCGGCATATATCAGCAGAATAATTTTGGAGTAAATATTTACATAAGTGAGAAGATTTTTGTCTAAATATCGTCATAATGTCCTATGTTACTGCACAGGACGATATAACTCAGATATCCCAGATACATCATCCATTGGACTAAACAATATTCCCGTTGAATCAGTTATTAGGAAGTTACTTTAGAACACGTTACCATTGCCAATCAGCCATAATTCACTAAATATAGCATATTTTATTCAAATGTTTGGATGTTCAGTATACATAAGAAGAATATTTAGGGAATAAATGTGTATATATGCGCAAATTATTTTAGTCTCCAATACCCCAGTAACATGTCATATCGTTAGTTCACCGGACGATATACGGATATCGCCGATATCCAGGTGTATTGTAATAATAAAGTGTTGATAGGGAATGCGAAGGGCCGATATCGTAAGTCCTACTTGATTGAGAAACTTCAGTGGTTATACTTTTTGTCGAAAATAAATTTTTAATAACCTATTTCGTTTAAATAGAGCAGGATTCACACACGTCCAAGAGACAGAATGCTATCTTAGCAAGCAAAAGGTCCGAGCATAAAGTGTATCAATTTGCGGAGTACATGGTAGGATTTTCCAGATTTTCACCTATTCGAGGCTCAAATGTAGGTTCTTTTACCCTTGAAAGACTTACCTAAGGTATAATCCTACTCACTTGTTATTGTTGTACAATGTTCTTTTTAATTACGATGTATTAAATTTAACTCTTTTTTTTTTTTTTAAATATGAAACAAATAACTTGGGGGAGGGAATCAGGTGGGGCATCGTAGCTAATAAAGAACACATATTAAAGTTAGCAAGAAAAAGAGTTTTAAAACGAATTTTCAAACTAAAACAAATAATTTGTAAGCATAAAAAACTACATGTGAAGTTTATTTCTAAAAGCTGGCTCACTTTTTGAAAAAAAGTATTAAGGATTTAAAGTAATTTAATTTAAGCTATGTGGATATCTGATGTAATTTATAATTGACTATACAGTGAAAAAAACCAAGCACTGGATTTTTAAGAGGAAGCCTATTTTTCAAAGGAAGCCTATTTTTCAAAGGAAGCCTACTTTACAAAGCTTTACAACTTTGTAAAAATCTGCCATTTTCGTAACTTGTCAATATAGTTACAATAACTTCATCAATGGCTTCTTATGCTACGATGCAAATATATATAATTGAATGTTTTTAACTTAAAAACATAAATAATTAATTAAAATAACAAATTTGTTTTTTGCATATTTAATTTAAGAAATTGTATGAGTCTTAACTACAAAATTCATAATGTTCGGATTTTTTTTATTTTTTTTTTAAATTAAGTTGCTTATATTAACTGTGATTATAAAAACCTTACGAATTTACTCTGTCTCTGTTAATAATTTAATGAAGAGTTTTTTTTTATTTTTTTAAACTGTTTAAAAAAAAAATTGTAAGCACAAAATTTGTATTCTATTGTTACTGGAGTAAATGGCTTTAAGATTAATATCTCAAAGCTATGTTTATACATGAAGATAATTCCAAGTTTTCAGACGTTAAAAGTTTTTATTATCTAATTTCTCACAGAGGTAAATGGTTTCTTTTTGGTCTATTACCACTTAGAAATTTCCCTGTGAGATTCTGTCTTTAAAGTTAACTTCTATACAAGTCTTAAAAGCACCACATTTCCACCTATTGACAAAAAAATTTAACTTGTGTTTATTTACTTCATATACCATTTACCCATGTTCTGAATGTGCGTATACAACATTTTATGAAGATCTGTTGATCACTACAGCCTCAAAACAATAGAAATTCAATTATGAACCCTTTTGTGGTTAAATATATGTTAAATATATAGGATTATATTGTATAACTACAATCGAGTTAATTATAGCTCTCTTTAATAAAAGAAGTTCTTTATAAGGTATTTAAGATTGGTGCGTTGTTTATCGGTTGTCAATCGTCTTTCTTTCGATATATGAAACTTAAATAAAATTTTACATATTTGAGTCAGATCATATAAAAAATTTATTGTTGTAATATGCAAACGAATCCGTGAAAAGTGTTCTAAATTTGCAAAAATGTGTTTTAATTATTTAAAAGTTGATTTTATCTCTATGACCATTATCTCTTCTTTTATTCGTCTATGAAGTTCATATTTAGCCTACTCAGTTAAATATCACATGAAGCCTATCTAGAGATTGGATAGATTTGGAAAGTTGCTGTTACTAGATTTTTATCTACTAGATATACTAATAAATTATTTACGTCAGACTTGCTAAGAAAAAGATTATTGTCTCTGCAAATACAACATGTCTGGAAAAACAAACCGACAAACGTCAAACTAACACAGACAATAACAATAAATCGTACCAAGATACGCATGTGCATTTAATTTGCACTACAGGTTGTAAATGATGTTTAATATATTATGTGCCAATGTGTCTTTATTACATTTACTTTTATTAGATTTCAATTTCATATTTTTAACAAAAATAAAGATTGCGGTTGCGAATTTTGAATTTTTGATACTTCATTAGAAGTTAATTATTTGTAAAATTATACCATAAATAACTTCATTAGTAATTAATTATTAGTAAAATTATATCATCAATAACTTCATTACTAAAATTATATCTTATTAAATTATTATATTAAAATTAGATATCTATTCAACAATCGTATTAAACTTCTAGTTGGCACATTAAGTCTAGTTGATGAACTTATTCAAATAAATCCTCCAAATATCTGAAGATATCAAAACAATAGAAAACGTAATTCGGGAAACAAAAGAAACGTATCGAATCTTCCTTCACAAATCCTCAATCCTCCTCCAAACAAATAGTTTTATTTTTACTTTATAGATAATAAATGCTATCTCATATTAAATTATTGCAGTAGAATTAAGTATTTATTCAACAATTAAATTACAGCCAATGCCAGTCCATAGAACCTAGTTAAAAATCTCTTTTAAAAAAATCCGCCATATATCTATAAATATCAAAACAAGAAATGCATTCGTATCTAATTTTTCCCCATAAAACAGCAATATTCCTTCAAAAGCAACGTTTCTAATTCATAAGATAAAAATATATTTAACCCATATTAAATATATAATAAAATATCGATACAACAATCAGATTACAGTCCACACATCTTAGTTAAAAACCGCCTTCCAAAAATCCACCAAATATCAGAAAATATCAAAACAAAAGAAAAAGTAATTAATTTGTATCGAGTCTTCGGCGATAAAACTATATTTCTAATTCATGAAGTAAAATTATTATATAATTATATAATATAATATTATATAATATATAATAATTATATAATAAGTATATTTTTCTTTATAGATAATAAACGCTATTTGTTTTGGAGGAGGATTGATGATTTGTGAAGGAAGGCTCAATACGTTTCTTTTGTTTCCCGAATTACGCTTTCTATTGTTTTGATATCTTCAAAAATCAGATTACAGATCACACAGCCTAACTGAAAATCTTCTTCCGAAAATTCTCCCAATAAATATCTTCAGATATCAAAACAAAAGAAAACGTAATTCATTTGTATTGAATCTTCCACCATAAAACAACAATCCTCCTCCAAAAAACAGAGTTTCTCATTCATAAAGTATTCCCAGAAAGTACTCCTTCCAACGAAAATTCCCCCTTTCTCCATACCTTGAGCCCAACATTATAACCACTAATGTGAGATGATGCGCCGAACTTGATGGTTATGTCTTTTCCTCACTGACCAGCAATCTCCACTACTGACCACTCCTCTACAGAAATCTACCTGTACTACTCATTCAGAGACCAAAACTTCGTTAGATATAGATGGTATGGGGGCCACGCGCCTCCCAAAAAATCTTCCCAACGACAAGCATTACATTTGTAAAATACCTGCTCTAGCCATTGGTATTGGCCAGTAAAAGTTGTATGAGCAGTGGCTATTTGCTCACTCTGCGGTTATTTTGGCCCTAGAGTACGAAAGGGCAAAAGGATAACTCCCTTATATTGTTATTTCTACCCTCCCTGGTACGTTTCGCTCCTAGATATCCGGCCGTTCCGAATGGTAACTTCATCTGCTACTACGATGTTCTTTTTCTGCGCCAAATCTAATAACCGGGATAATCTTTATTCTATGACAAAAGCAGAGAACTAGAGCGTTTAGAATGTGCCATTGAGTAAATGAACTGCACTGACAAAATTTAATACTTTTGGTTGCGTTGTGGTTAAGTAATATTCATAGTTAGTTGATAGTAAATATATCTTTTTTGTTGTTGTTTTGTGACTTCGTTGAAATAGGTTGAGTAGAGATTTGTATGAGGAGATCACGTAAGAAGATATATTAAAAAAAAACTAGATACCAGAGCTAGAAAACTAAGTGGTAAGATGAGTTTGGTTTGAAAGTAAACATATTGAAAAAAAATTAATAAAATTCCTAAAATTTCAAACACTAACCATTTTTTATAATTTAAATACTCTAGTTATGTTTTTAGTTACATTTATTTAAATATTCCACAGCTAAATATACTGCTTCTGAATATGTTGGGTGTGAATATTTAATTATTTTTAACTGCTACATGTAAAATTATCTGGTTTCTTATCACATGTAAATTTATGTGAATTCTTATCCCATGTACCTAGAAACAAAGTAGGCTGCTTCATTCAAATAGCTTATTTAGTAGTTTCTAATTAATTTTACGTGCAACTGTTAAAAATAATTAAAAATTTATCTCAACCTAGAAACCAACAATAAATTGTATCTTTTTCATACCCTTCAAAAATTGAAATTATTGATAAGTTATTTATGATATGTATATTTCTTAAAAACAGATTCAAGAATGTCGGTAATTAATAGGGTGATTATATTACATATATGCGATTTAAATTATGGTTATTGGAATAAAATTATACAGTAGCTTTATATTTTAATAGTGAAGTTTTGAAATTTATACATAAAAATTAAGTCAAGTTTGGGATAAAATGATAAATTATAATAGTTTAAATGTATGTTTAAAATATTAGTCATAATTTAGAACTACTACACTTCAAAACTATCGACGTGATATTTTTTTCAAATTTTATTTTTTATAAAACAACATACTTGCAAAAATTTTAAAATCTCCTGAAGAGGACCATTTATGGTCTTTAACGTCAATCGTGAAAGTAATGTTTACATTTTTTACAAAATAAATTGAAAATTGCTTACATTTATTTCATTCAGATAGGATCATGTCACATTTTATGACAGATCTTTGTTTGTAATGTAAAATTATGTCCTCGATACATTAGACCGAGAAATTTACATCCCGTTTGAACGTCCATTGTATCAACAGTATTTTATTATCGTTTTAAGTTGAACTGGAATTGTACCTCAATTCTTCCTGTTCCTTCTTATAAGTTGGCTACATTCTACATGATTCTTGAAAATTCAAACTGAATCTGATCTTTGCCTCTAATTTAAACTTGTATTTCCAATACAACTTTTACATTAATAAAAGCATGTAACTGAAAGTGTTTGCAGTATAAAAATATGTTTAGTATTTACGAAATATTTATCTTATATAATATTCCTGGATGGTATTTTGTGAGACGATCCCTTTTTCTCTCTTTATACAAAACTCAAACTGATAATTGATAAACCAATCTAAAAGCTAAGAGTTCCGCTTCTGAATAATAGCTTATTTAAAATGCACATTGTGCTATTTGCTCCATAATCGAAGTTAAAATAATCAAATATACTCCAAAAATAATGAATTTATTTACAACCATTTTTATAGAAATCGACGTTGATAAATGCCTTTGCAACTTTCGTATTGATGCGACAAAATTGTGAAGGTTCTAAGTAAGGACTTAGGTCTGACGTGTTTTCACCAATATGCAATTTTTGAGGTCGTCTAGCGATTTGCAGTTGGCGATTTTATTTAACGAATTACAGCTTGTTTCATTTTTTTGTAGAATTCATGCTTTTCTGGCTCTTTGTTATTTTTTAGCATATAATATCACAAATTAGGCGAGTCAATGAAGGCAAAAAAGGAGCATATGTAGATGCAGCTCTATAGACAGCGTTACCCACTACGCGGCCCGCGGGCCGGATTTGGCCCGCGACAGATCTTTCTGCGGCCCGCCCGCACCACAGAAGATTTAAAAAAATTAAATTTCACGAAATTGACTCTTTTTTTTATATAATTTTAATTTTCCGGAAATAATGTGTTTAAACTACGTAAAACAGAGTTCTCAATCACGTGCCCGAAGAAACTATGAAGAAGCTTTCAGCAAGGGGGTTTTCATCAAGAATAAATACAGGAATAATTTAACTGAATCTCATTCGGACAATTTATTAAAATTGGCTGCAACAAATACTCCGAAAGACATCAACTCTATTATAAAATAAACTGAACGATTTCAACCGCCATCGTCTCACAATTGATATCGATTAAAACGGAGTAATCTGGAAATACAGTTTAAATACTTTTATTAAAAGTTAGGTCAAGTCTCATAGTCACATTGAAACAATAGATTCCCTTCTTTTTTAGACTTTGATTTACTAGTAATGAGAACTGTTATTATTATTATTTTTTTTTAATTATTTGAAAAAAGAAAAAAAGAAAAATAATCAAATACAAATTGTAATTTTCTTAGGAATAAAAATAATATTTTATCTAGTTTTCAGAAAGGCTATACATTGTTAAATCAACAATAATTAAAGATACATATTTTGGCGAATCCGGTCCGTGAAAAGCTCCATCATAAGTCACACAGTTCGCCTCTAAAAGTTAGCGGAGAACGCTGCTCTAGAACATAGTGTACTCAATTATTGTAGCACATAACATACACAATTAGTTAGGCATATAACATATAGTACATTTTTTCACACAATTCTTTTGCCTTCTTCGATACAAAACTGTAACTGATATACTAATTTAAAAGCTAAGATCCCCGTTTCTGATCAATAGTCTATTTACAATTGCAAATTGCATTGTTTCTTTGAAACTCGAAGTTTTTTTTTTATTTTGGTATTATATGAGAAGGTCACAATTTAATGGTGATTTCGGAACTCTATGTAGAGGCAACACTATGAGAGTGGACTCAATATAAGGAATTTGCCGATTCGGCCCGGCAATGATCTCACCTACTCCCATTGTACTTAAAACTACAATAAATAAAGTATTACTGTTTTAACCATCTAGTGCACGATTTTTCTTTTTAATGAAATAGTTGGGTTTTTTTCGTTTTCTCTTTGTTCCCGGACTGCTGAAAAATATACAAAAAAATCCTAAGTGTCTATTATATTAAATACTTAATTAAAACCGTTGTGTTGCATAAATGCAATATCATGTGCCAATGAAGCTTTTTTTGTTCTAAGATTCTCTCCGTAAGCATATATGCTCAACTATTTACTAGAATATTAAAGTTGCAGTTCTCCATTTTAACTAATTTCATTCGTGATTTATTGAAAAAAGACTTAAATGTTAAAAAATTTCAGTTCAATATTCCATTATGGATGTACGGAATACGATTTATCTCCAAAACGACAAGATACACAAGCAGTGCCACGCCGAGTTCTACTTTTCAAATCAAGTGTCATTATATCTCTCATCAATAGAAAACAATATCTAAATTTGATGAACGTCCAAAAAAGTAATCCCTCTAAGCAATCTTAAATGTGCAAGCTACGCACGGGTACTGTAATTTTACACAATAACTATATAACATACAATTAATATACCGCATAATGTTAACAATTACCCTTGTCTATTATAATAATTTATTGAATAAATACGTCATATTAAGAGCTTTCAAAGGCATAATGTGAGTAATATTTACGAATGTGCTTAATATAAATCAATAAGATCCATTTTTAATGAATGGAAGATGTGCAACCTGATTGTCTGATCTGCCCTAAATACAAAAAAATATTTTTTTCACGACAAAAGTTGTCGAATAAAGAAACGTCTTCTTCCGAATCTTAAGACATGAAGGCAGAAAAAGAAAACGTTTGAATAAACGCTTGACTGCTTCTAATCAAACCACGTTTCAGTTTGTTGCCAAGCATGGCGCTACGGATAGCTATTGCCACCTGATCCCCAACACTTTCCTTGATGAGAAGCAAAAACAAATCCCTCCGAAAAAAAAAAGTGATAATGAAAGCTTTAATCACGTCTCTCTGGTTTTTTTAAGGTTGATTCCTGGTTTTACGAATGATAACTTTGCTTTTTACGCTCGTTTAGTTGATAGTCTGATTCGAGTTGTAAGTTTTGTTTCCGGATGTAATATGTTAAATGGGTAATTACAGATGCGATCGAGTTAGTAGACTGGTATCTTTTTTCTAGTTTTAAGGGAGGGAAACGTGAGAATGCCATACTGGGTTTTGTGTTCAAAGTAAAGGTTTAAAGATGCATTGACCTTAGCACTGTTATATGACGGTAAAAAACTCCATCTTGTTAAACAGGCAATAGGATTTGCATTTTGATTTTACATCACATAAAAATACATTAAAATTTGAATAATATCTTACGAATTACAAGAATTGTTTCTAACCATAATTTTAAACATGATGTCATTTATATTTTCATTACCAATGCACATCATACTAAATATGCAATGTACCATCGATAATTAAGAGGGGTAAGACACAAAATCTTCAAATATATATATAAAAAAATATATATTTTAATCATTGTTCATTTTATTTCTTGTTTTATGAATTTCAAATTGATGACTTATTTGAAGAACCACTTTCAAACTTTCTATAATATATTTCCAAATATATTAATTTAATTTGCTGTAGAGATTAGTTGTATATAAAAAAAAAAAAAAAATTTTTTTTTTTTTTTATTTCAATTGAACTTGTGAAGCTATTATAGTCAAACCCCGTTAACGCGAAATCGCTTAACGTGAAATCCCGTTTAACGAGAAGTAAAAGCAGTTTTTCGTACTTAAAACTTAACGTTAATTTATTCGTTTAACACGAAATTCGGTTAACGCGAACAATTTAGTGGCCCCATCGAGTTCGCGTTAACGGGGCTTGACTGTAATTGTTTTCAATTATTATTATTATTTTTTTTTTTAATTTCTTTTGCAAATAACAAAAAATTGTAAAAATAATTTTGTTAAATACATCTTTTTGTTTATAAAAATGCTTAATTTTTGTTTGTCAATAAATAATTTTTTTACAAATATCAAAAATAAGAAACTTTTTTTGCATACTTTTTTTTTTTCTTAATTTTATATGTTGTATTTAAAATTTGATCATAGGAAAATGTTGCTATACTTTGCATATACTTGCATATAAAAATTCATGTTATCTTCAAAAATAAAGAAAAAAGTTAAATGAGCCTCCCCCCCCCCCCCCTTTAAATACATTAAAAAAGCATTTCTGGTAATCAACAAGCTTTCATTTAACTGTGTTGATGCACTTTGATTTCAGGGTATGGCATTATTTTTTAATTACACTAAGCCATTTGACCATAATGCTGCATTCTTAGGTAAGTCACTTTTTATATCAAACATATATGTTTTGCACAGATCTATAAAGAAAGCTTTGTGGCTTAGAAACAAATCACGTACCTAGTAAATGGACTCAATCTATTTTCCAGCGTCAGTGCTCTGTAAACAGTTTTTAAAATGAGCAGACACAACTGTGCTTGTGACATTTAGTCTAGATTGTTTAGTTTTTTTACAGATCCTTCTTCATTCAAGATCCAAGTTCAGGGCAGGTTTTTTTTTTTTTTAAAGAACTTACAAAAGGTATTTCCTTTTAGAAATTCTGACCACTCTCAGTCGCTCAAATGTTACGATGCTTCTATGTAGTACATACCATTCTTATCTTATTCCTATGGCAAACTTAACTTAACCAAATTCATAAAAAAATATAACCCATAAAAACCAAGTTTTTAATATAAATCCTTTTCATGCATCCTCAATTTTTATACTCATTAACAAAGCGCCGTTTCTGTTGTCAGCGTGTGCTTGGTGTTGGCATCTAATTTTAAGTATTAAAAATATATCAATCTGCAAAATATCCGGTACTCTCCGATAAACTACTTTTCAAAATTCATTCATTAAAAATGAATATGAATTTATGTACTCACATCCAAATATCTTTGATTAAAACAATTTATTTATTTATTTATTTATTTGTTTATTTGCTTATTTGTTTTTTGTTTGTGTTTGTTAATTTGTTTGTTTCTTTGTTTGTTCGTACGTTCGTTTGCTTACTTGCTTGCTCACTCGTTCACTCGTTCGTTCCTTCGTTCATTTATTTATTTATTTATTTATTTTGGCAATAGGAAAGAGTTTTTTCAATGATCAGTTACATGCCATTACAGTGCGATTGGATGACGGCAAATTGGTTTATTAGTATCGCATAAAAGTGACTTTTTAGTGACAGTGACAGCCGCCAAAATTTGATAGAATGCTTTGTCATCTACATCGAATCTATCAGCCAAGTTTCAGCCCGATTGGATGACGACAAAGGGGTTAATTAGACCTCCACAGATTTGCTTGCCATCTTCAAACATACAAAATTTAAATAAATATAAAGGATTTAATAAGACATTGTATTCCCTGTGAATCTCTCTGTATATTTCATTTCAACACAAGTGCCCCTTTCTTTTCCTGAAACAAGAGCCTGGTCAATTAGAGCGTTCGCTCCTTTCCTAAACAAGAGGGGTAGCAATTGAGCAGGCTGATAAAGAATCGCAGTTGGAGAGTCTACTTAGGGACTAAATCCGCTGGAAAGAGGCGTGTGTGGTTTAGATAAGCCCGATCATGGACAACCATCCATGTTTGGCTTACTTAAGGAAGACCGAAAGTACTCTTTCGGAATACAGGCAGCAAGATCCGTCACAGAAACGGACTTGCTCAATCCCCCCAAAAAGAAAGAATTCTGAATGTTGCTCACATTCATTTGCAATATAAATTTATATTAAAACTCTTTTTGTCTTTGTGTTTATTAAATTTTATTTAAATATTATCTGGCACTTATACAAACTAAAAAGGGATATTTAAACTTTTTTTCACAATTAAGATACAGAGGGTGCTAATAATTAAAGTCCTCCTGTTTGAAGTTGCCTGTTCTCTGCATTAAATTGAGTGTAAGTAATTCTGAGATATATAGGAAATGATACCTAAGGAAAAAATTACTTCACATTTTTATACTAAAAGAACTTGCCTGCATTTTAAATTTTATTTCATTTTAGTCCAGAAAATTCAAACAAAATAAATATTTTATTTTTTTATATATATAATAACCCAATATACAGGATGCTCATAAATAGTCCCTATGTTTATAGCCGCCTGAATTCTGTAGTAATCAATGGATCTTTATTAAATTGAGTATAAGTAGATCTGAGATAATTTTGAAATTATATCTAAAAGGAAAAATCATTAGCTCACACTTTTGTCACCAGATGGAAGTGTGGAAAATCATTAGCTCACACTTTTGTCACCAGATGGAAATGTGGAAAATCATTAGTTCACACTTTTGTCACCAGATGGAAATGTGGCACTATAAGTTGGTTGTATTCAGATTATCTGGCGCCGTCAGCAACACGAGGGCTATAATGCGCCGAAACTTTCGTCAGTGGCACTATAAGAGTTTGCATGAATTATACATTTTATTTATTTCTAATCCAGCACCTTCAAACTAAAAAAAGTAATTTCTTTTCACAATTGCTCAATATACGTGTTCATAATTAAAGTTCTCCTATTTAAAGCCACCTGAATTATAAAGTTATAAGCAGATCTTAATTAAATTGGGAATAAGTATAATTCAGATCACATGAAAATAATATCTGAAGAAAAATATATTAGTCCACAATTTTTAAACTTGGTGGAAATATGGCACTTTAAGAGCTTACATATATTACACGTTAAACCTTATTGTGAAATTTGTAAGCTATGTTAACAAAAGGAAAGTAATCTATTTAAATTATGAATATCTGTCCTATAACTGTTGTTTTGTGTCATTTGCAAAATTTTAAACTATTTAAAAAGAAAAATAAAGGTTATATTCTCGTGTATAATATGTTAAGCATATAAAGCTATATAAATATATTTTATGTATTACAGGAACAAGATAACTCTAAATAGAAAAACTGTTATTATGAACAGAGTGTATAAAAATTATGTTCAAAATGATCTTGGAACGTATAACCCCGTCAAATGGTTGTTGTGTTCCTAAATCATTTTAATTCTTTTTATCCTCTTAATGCTATTTTCGGGTTCAAGACTTCCAACGTGAAAATCGCATTCAAACTATTATCTTTTTTTTTTTTAAATAACTTTATAGAACTTTTCAAATAACATTTTCGTCTTATTTCCCCTCTCTTTAGATTAATTGGTCTCCAAATTTCCATTTTAATGCAAAATAATCTAGACCATTTAAGTATTTTAATAACAGAATTTAATTGGATATATGATACTTCATTTTAAATATTTTTAGTTGCAATTTTTACAATAACTTTAAACCATCCTCTAGAAAATCTTTTTTACGTACTTTCTTAGTTATTAAATATTAAAAAATAAGTATTTCAACTGTCAACGCTAAAATAAGTCAAATTATTCTTTACTTTTTTTTATAAATAATCTCATGAAATCTTTTTCATCCAATTTTTCTTCTAATTTTGTCTCGCATTAGGTAATTTTTTTTCCCAATTTTTCAAGGCAATATTCTGGAATTTCAATACAAAATAGTGTAACCCATTTAAGTATTTTAATAAAACCTTTTAATTATATACCGCGAATATTTTAAATATTTTAAGTTTCAATTTTTACAGTAATGTTGGACCAACTTCTAGAAACTTTTTTCTATATACTTTTTTTTAAACATTAAATATTGAAAAATGAAATATTTTATTAAAAATTAAACATTTTATTAAAAATTAACTATTTTATTACGAATAAATATTTTATTAAGAATAAATATTTTATTTAGAATAAAAATTTTAAAAATTAAATATTTTATTAAGAATAAATATTTTATTAAGAATAAATATTTTATTAAGAATAAATATTTTATTAAGAATAAATATTTTACTAAGAATAAATATTTTATTAAGAATAAATATTTTATTAAGAATAAATATTTTATTAAGAATAAATATTTTATTAAGAATAAATATTTTACTAAGAAAAAATATTTTAAAAATTAAATATTTTATTACAAATTAAATATTGTATTAAAAATAAATTGTTAATAAATATTTTGAATATTAGAAAAATATTTAAAAATTTCATGCCTGTAGGATATTTGGATCTTGAAAAGAAGAAAAAACCTGTTGGCTTTAACATGAGCTTCCATGAAGGAATCAATCCTCCTTAAATCAAACTAATCCAAGTATAGATTAAGCGGTTACAAAATAGCTAATTACTAGACCATAACAAAAGAATAAATAAAATGAAACAATCGTATTTGGTAGGGTTAAAATTTTACGAATTCTACATTTTTAAAATTACTATTTCGTATAAGTTTTTTAAAATCTTAGTCCTAGTAATTCCGAAAGTTGTTTTCCTGGTTGCTTACTGTACTTAACAATATCGTAAATAACGCGATGAACAATCCATCTGCATGTCCGATCATTTTCCTTTTATTTGAAACATAAGATTCAATTTTAGAAATGACTGTCGTCGTTTTTCCTAGAACACTCTGTATCAAATCAAATGTTTTGCTGACTTGAAATGTAACTACGTTTGTAATGTGAAGACAATGGTCGTAAAGAAAGTAGAAAACTGGATTTTCAAGGTCACTTTGTCATACTAAACCACGTTGGTTTGGATTTAAACCACTTAGTCAACTGTTTCCTTCTAGTTTAACTTTTTATGATTCTGATATAAATAAAAAAAACACAAAACAAACTAATTAATTTGCATAATATTTTAGCAAAGAAAAACAGTTCATTCTAATTAATTACCCAGCTAGTTTTCAGAAAAGGAATATGAAATTACTTTTTCATTCTCAATTTAACTTTCCCCTAAATAAACATACTTATTACAATTACAATGGTTTTCTGTGCTATTAATTTTTAATAATTTATCAGTGTGGATACGGGTATTGAGATTTTTTTTCAAATCGAAACTTTTCGACTTTACCATTTTAAGCTGAACACCATTTTGCCTAAAAACTCATTTTAATCGAAAGAAAATAATATAATTTAAATAACAATCTATGATGTTATTGACATGTTGTCCATCCTTTCCTTTATAGACACATATACGTAAGAAAATTAACTTTGGATATCCCTTACCAATCAAATTAATATTTTTTAAGAGGACATGTAAATAGGTTTACAATAGCACTTGTCAAATTTTCACTAAGTCAGATCAAATGAGAAATTTAACATGTCTTTATTTATAATGCAGTTTTCTGTATGAAAGTAATATTTTTATTATAAATGCTCCAAGCGCCATCTACATAAATATTCTATAAAACATCCTGGCATTTCATATTTAACTTAATTTCATTTCTTTAAAATTACTGTCTTTCTTTTCTATTTAGCGTATTTTTTACACTTGTCCTTTTTTCTCGGCAATTTTTTTATATATATTGTCTTCC
This sequence comes from Linyphia triangularis, assembly GCA_963978545.1. Taxonomy (NCBI): domain Eukaryota; kingdom Metazoa; phylum Arthropoda; class Arachnida; order Araneae; family Linyphiidae; genus Linyphia; species Linyphia triangularis. Next base: position 100,179,383 of record OZ021721.1, read on the forward strand.
TTTGTATGCAATACATTTTTATATATTTATCTTTTCTATTGCTGTAATATATTTTTCATATTTAATTTTCTTTCTCTGTAATGAATTTTTATATTAATTTATCTTTCCTTTCAATGTAATGCATTTTTATATTTTTCCTTTCTTACTTTGTAATGTAGTTAAGCCATTTTATATATATGTCATTCAATAATTTTTTCTATGCAATGTATTTTGCATATATATACTTCCTTTTTCTGCAATAAATGTTTTATATTTGTCTTTTCTCTGTCATGTATTTATATATTTACCCTTCATTCCTTTATAATGCATTTTCTATATTTATCATTCCTTTCTCTGTGACGTAAGTTATATTTTTGATATTCTTTCTCTATAATGTATTTTTTTATATTTACCTTTCCTTTCTCTGCAATGTATTTTTTTACATTTATCTTTCCTTTCCTTTTCTTCTTTTTTTATGCTTTTTTTTACTTGTTAGTTTTCTTCTTTAATCCATTTTTTTTTTATATTTTTCCTTCTTTTCTCTACAGAGTATTTTTTATACTTACAATTAATTTTTTTGTAGCGTATTTTTTTATATTTATAATTTCTTTCGGTGTAACGTATTTTTTAGATTCTTAAACAAATGGATAAAACATATTAATTATGAAAAAATTTTCCCTACTTTTCATTAAAAATTGTGACTCTAGATTTAAAAATAAAATCGACTTTGAATTTTTAGACAATATAATCAAATCTAAATAGCCACTGATCAATTAACAAGTATTTATACTTAAAAATATTAAGATTTGCGAACTCTTCAAAACCTTCTAAATGTCAACTTAAGTGCAGTTAATTTTTTCAGCAATAGTACTTGTTCAATTAAGCAATGCTGATAATATTTATATTTTCTAAATAGTTTACTCACTGTTTTTAATGTTAATTCTTTATTTTGAATCTTTAATTGACATGTTCATGTTAAAGTTTAGATCATTAGTCCATCTACTAAGAATTTTATTAGTTTAAGTCTTTTGATTACATTTGCAAAAATCTAGATTAAAAATGTTGATAGTTTTACTACTTTGTCATTTAGAATTTTCATTTAATATGAAACGTTTTTATTTAGAAAGGATAATTACTTTTCATATTATCCTTTTCTAAATCTAATCTTTTGGAGAGAGATATCATAAGATCAAAGGTTTATTTTATCACAGTAAAGAAAAAAAAAAGCTATATCAATTTTATTTAAAGAGATTACCAAACCGTTGAGGTCGGTTCAGTTTTGTATGAAAGTAAAAAAACTAAGACTGAAAAAATACAGTCAGGATTTTTCTTTCTTAAATAAAAGCGCAAAGCAGATAAAAAAAAAGGCACAGACTAAGAAAATCCTGAAAAAAAAATCCACCCTTTTTAATTGCGGGTACGTGAAAGACAGCCTCGGAAGTTAAAACAATAGAGAAAGAGAAAGTGATTTTTGTAATGAGCCTAAAGTAACGAGCCAACGATGATGCAAAAAACATAATTCAAGGAATGACGCTAGGTCAATGACATTAATTATGAAAAGAAAATGGCTTTTTTAAAATAATTTTTTTGTTTTTAAATTGCAAATCTGCCTTGCGAAAATTTAGTGGAGGATTTTTTTAATTAACTAAGTTTTACTCGGTTATGCAATGAAATCAGAACATCTAAAAGAACTATCTTTAAGGGGATATTAAACCTTTCTAGCTAAACTCGAATTTTAAGTTATTTTAAATGTTAAGGTATTTTTTTGTTGGTAGCATGTTTATGACTGATTAAGTTTTTGTTTTGTATTCTTTTCATAAAACATTTACATAAAAAAGCCTGTAAAGTGGCAGTACTTGTAAACTGAATGTTCCATATTTTGAACATTCCACTTCATGACCAAAGTGGTAAAGCATATGTAGAATTAAGTTTAGTTTAAAACTTGAAGTATTTTCAGTTGAAAGTATGTTTCTGACTGGTTTTACTTTCTTTTGTATTCTATACATAAAGCATTTACATTAAAAAGCTTTTAAAGTGTAATTACTTATAGACCGAATGTTCTATTTTATGAACATTCCAATGACCAATGTGGAGAATGGTAACATAATCAATGAACAGTTGAGCAAGGGGGAAAAAGCATATGTATATTTTTTTTTACTTACATTTTGCATTGGTGCGATATTCAACTTTAACTCGATACACTTTTAAAAAGTTAAAAATTTGGACAAACAAGTAGGACATAATAGATAGTGAAAATCGTTTGGATAAACATTTTAAAGGGTTGGACGTACACACACACATTGAACCTATCTTAGACAAAGATAAATTGCAATTCATTTCATTTTAGCATTTTTACCTTGTTTTCCTTGCTATTAGAATGATGTGCAATTATATCATGTAATTGCACTTCATTTTAAAAGAAAGAAAAACCTAAATTTGAAAATGAAAATAATAAATCAAAAGGTTTTTAGCTAAAGATTGAAATACGCAATCTTGCGCGATGCATAACGAAAAAGTAGTATACTTAGGACTAATTAATGTTGCTACTAATTTACTCAGTTGAGGACATACAGATGCTTTATATAAACTTCTCACTACTTATAAATCACTTGATGATAAAAGAGGAATTTAAAAGCTGAGATTTCACTGAAATCAGGTTTTTTTTTTTTTTTTTTTTTTTTTTTTTGCAAAAGCATCGATGGTTGGTTGGTTGTTTTCAGATTATCTGGCACCGTCAGCAACACGAGGGTTATAATGCGTCGAAACATTCGTCGTTTGACAAGCCAATCTACATTTACAAACATCCATGCCTTACACGGGACTCGAACCCGCAACCTCGAGGTCTAAAAGTTAACACGCTAACCACTATACCGTTTGATCGGCGAAGCATCGATGGAAATTTGAAATTAAATCTCTGTGTTTTATTTTAGTTGTGTTAGCCTTGAAAAGTTTCCATTTGATGTTGGTCTCTATTAAAATCTGGACATTTTTTCCCTTCTCCTTTAAAATTTTGAATCAGGCAAAATACCCTTTTTAACATCAAGCGTTTCATGTATTGATGATACTAAGGTTAGGCTCGGTAGATTCAGATAGAGAGACTCTAGATGTGTGCTTTGTCATGTTGTGTAGAGAGGGGAGGATATTACAAAATTTGCGATACTTAAATAGACAGATTCACATTGAGCGAATCAATCAAAATATTTGTTTTTACTTACTCTATTTGAATCTAAAAATTTGACAGGGTACCCTGTAAGTTGGAATATAGTACTTATATTTTAAGATTGAAGTCGTCATTCTTTCCTGCATGGTAGCTCATTAAGATCAGCATGAGCATCAAAGCCAACTTTATGTACCAGTAAATCGAAGCTACGTGGGATAATAGTCCGGACCATTTCAGAGGCTCGCAATATTCCCAAACAAGACATTTGTAACTAACGAAATGTATTTAGAAAATCATTACATACTCTGAACATCCTCCCCCTTATTAAATATCAAAATATTTGTTTCAACTTACTCTCTTTAAATCTAAAAATTTGACAGCGTACTCTGTAAATTGAAACAGAGTACTTATATTTTTAGATGAAAGTCGTCATTCTTTGCCGCATGGTAGGTCATTAAGATCGACATGAGCCTCAAAGCATGCTTTCTGTGCCAGTAAATCGAAGCTACGTGGGATAACTATCCGGACCATTCCAGAGTCTCGCAATATTCCCAAACAAGAAATCGCTCGTTAGTTATTTCCCATCCAATGCACGTTTGAGCGGTGGCCAATTATTCTGAATAACCCTTTTCCCAACGGCTTTGTAAAGCGAGAATTTCTGCCCGAACTCATACGAGACATCTATGATATTATTAGAAGTCTCCTTGAAGTTTAATTAGAGATTTGGACTCTGGCCCCCTACACCTGAATGGCTTCTAAGGGACCAGGTCTCGTAATATAGGTTTGATGAGGCTGGTGGGTACGTGCCCTCTGTCGCAATGGGTCCCTAGGGCCCCTAGTGGTAGTTATGAATCACGACATAAAGGCGCATTCATTCATTGGGGGTTGCCTCGATGTTGTTCCCGGGGAAGACTGGATTCACTTCAGTCAAATAGACTCGTCATTTTGCAGGGAAATTACTGGCAGTGATTTGACAGATTACCCTCCCCGACCCTTTGTCCAGGGAGCAGTGTTTTGACACAGTGAAACCATTAGAGCGCTAAGGGGATTTGGATTATGAGTAGGTTTCGATTTTTGCGATGTTCGGTTTGTGCGAAAGCGCGAATAAAATAAGTTTTTGACTTGCGTGCCTTTATGGTCCTATACTGCCGTGATAAGCACAGAAGTTGTATTTGAATTCAAAAAGAGGAATGGAGGCTTGAAGTTTAATAACTTCATGAAGTTAGTACTAAATTATTGACTTAACTTTTTTTGAAGGGAACTCAGTACCCTAAAAATAAAAAATAAAAAAATAAAAACGAATTTGAGATTTTTATTTCATGTTACTATATGTATTTTTTCCTTTCCATTGATATATTACTTTTGTTTCTAGTCAAATCAGAAGTATGTTATATTTTGTTTTACAAAATCAAATTATCAAAGTTAACTACAATACATAAATCTTTTATCTTTAACTTCAATGTACCTTTTCTAGCAAACTAGTACACCTATACCATTAGCTTTTTTTTTTTTTTTTATGAAATTGCAGTATATAGTATACATATTAAATGAGGTTAGAGTTTGGTAAAAAAAATATCAACAGAATTTTTCTTGTTAAATTTTAATCAATTTACAAAAAAAATTTTGAAGGAATAAAACAAATTGTTTGCAAAGATTTGGTATTTAAGAAATAACTAAGAAAATAACAGGAAATTTTTTTAATTTACTGGTATATCTCTGCTAGTTAGTTAGAATAGGAATACAGAAGCTTAAAATATCACGTTTAGAGAAAATCAAACTTAAAAGTAAAAGTTGAAGTTGTCATATTTCAATCAAAATATAACACACTTCTAATTTGAATAAAAACAAAAGTATAAATTAATAGGAAGACAAAGAAGAAACATTGAGCAACATGAAATAAAAAAAAATCCAAATACGATATTTTTTTTTAGGATACTGGGTTTCCTTAATATTTCCAGTGCAGATACGATCCTTAAACTTCATCGTTATATAGAACAAATTACAGAAAACCACCTGGTAACAATAACTCAGCTTGTCCACAAATATATATATATATATATATATATATATATATATATATATCCTGTGACCTCTGCGCCAAGTTCGGCAGTATTTACCTCAAGCAATATTTATTTGAATATAAGTTTAACCGAAAGAGTGATCCAAACTGAATTATGCATAAAATAATTGTAATAGAATACAATGAAAAATATTTGAAGGGAAAATTAAAAAGGAAAATTTTTAAAGAAATATAAAAAGGAGAACTTTCTGTAAAGGAAGAATTACAATAAAGACAATACAGAAAAATTATATCCTAAAGTTATCCCAATATCTAAAAATTCTTGATATTAGCAGATCCAAATCATGCTTTTTTATTTAACTTAGATCTCGTAAAGTCTAGTGTTGTTTGAATTGTATCTTCTTTATATTTGTTTTCTACTTTACTTGTATGCCTCTAGATAGCGGCGATTAGGAAAATGGGTGTTATTGCCTGAGATCTTCAATTGGTAGTGGTTTTCACCGAGTTTTCAGTTTTCTTTTCAATCGCCACCAGTCATATTCCTCCCGCTATGATTAGGAGTAAAACAAAATCTTAACAATTTTCAAATAAAAATCAAAAATATTTCCATATAATACAATTTTATCAAAAATTGATAATGTTATGTTGATAAGAATTTGTTTTTGAAAAATTTTCTCGATGCTCTCTATTTTCCCTAACAGCTGAAAAACAAGAAGAACGTCGGAGAATATTCCTCCAGTGTTTAATGAACCCAGTTTCTTTTAATTGCCCAAAATTCTTCATTTCAAACGTATGATTCACCCAATATTATCTTGAAGACCATCCTGTAAATTTTGAGCATTTATACCTTTATTTCTTACTAAAAAATTAACCCATAAAAAATCTTCTAATGCAACTCCATTATTTGTATTGCCCACTTTCATGCAACTGCAACTTATTTAAGCAATTTGAGCACGGATCGAGTTTTCTTAGTGTTTGACTACTACGAAGAAAATCATTGATTCTATGCCATTGACTGATTTATTTGTGCCGTTAGGACTTATTAGAATGCATTGTCATCGACAATAAGTCTAACTGAAAAGTTTTAGTTTGATTGAATGAAAGCAAGTGGGTAAATTAGTCTTCCAAAACACCAGTAGTTGCGTGTTTAAAAGCAGCGCCTTGATACTATACAGACTATACAATGCAATGATATATGCAATTCAATGATTTAGATAATGGATTGGACTACGATCAAACAAAGCACCAATAGTAGAGTGTGTGAAAGAAGCATTTTAGGTATAGCCTCCAAAATTTGATACAATGCATTGTCGTTAACAACGAGTCTATCTGATAAGTTTCAGATCGATTGGGTGAAGGCAAGTGAGTTTACTAGTCCTTCGAAGCACCAGTTGTAGAGAGACAGTGTGTAGAAACGACCTTTTAGTGATTAACCCCAACACTTGATAGAATGTAATGTCATTGAAAACGTGTATATCTGCCAAGTTTCAATTCCACTGGATGATGGTAAGTGGGTTAATTAGTAGACCAAAGTTTTTCTCGGCACAAACACACGAAATTGAAGTTTTTATAAATTATTTAATAAAAATAGGGGTGTCACCTTCATTAAAAAATATTTCTTTAGCAAAATTTTTAACTATTCAGTGTTTATTGAATTTGAAAACTTTGAACTTTCATCGCATAGAGCTAAAATGGGTTGAATTGTTGTTGTGGGGAAACTATTATAAGTTTAGAAGCAATATTTTGGATTCTGATTAAAATTAAAATATTTAAATTTAAAAGACATTTTGGTATTAGTTCATTTAAAAATACGTTGCGTTCGGGAAAAACCATAATTTTCAATCAGATGTCAATTTCGTCATCTGATCTAGTTGGAAATTATGAGGGTGGTTTGGCTGTGGTGAGGTACTTAGTAGCATAAATAGAATGTTGGAAGCTACAGGTAGAAGTTCCCCTGACCAAACCAATACCTTTTTAAAGTAGATCGTAGCAAGAGCGCAATGTTATTGCTACGATCTCTTTTCATATAGCCGTGCAATTTTAAAAACTACAAGTACTAATTTCTTAAACTATATGTAAAATAAATTAAAACATTTAGTGTTGTTTATGACCTTTCACCCCTCCTATTAAAAACGCTTCATATTATTTAGGTATATACTTGCAATAGTATAGACAGACCAATGGCAAATACAATGCAATGGTATAAAAAAATAAATGGTGCATACAATGTAATGGACAGTACAATGCAATGGTATTTGCAATGTAATGCACTATACAACGCAATGATGCATACAATTCAATGGTATATAAACTGCATTGAACTATGCAACGCAATGGTATATATAATGCAATGGAATATGTGCAGTGAAATGCACACAAACACATCCACGTGATATAGTGGGTTGGTTGGTTGGTTGGTTGTTTTCAGATTATCTGGCGCCGTCAGCAACACGAGGGCTATAATTCGCCGAAACATTCGTCATTAGACAAGCCAACATACACTTACAAACACCCATGCCTAACACGGGACTCGAACCCGCAACCTCGCGGTCTAGAAGCTAGCACGCTAACCACTATACCATAGTGATATAGTGGGACTATTTTGAATGAATAAAGTTCGTTCATTGAAATTATTTACTTAAAATATTTCAGAATCAAAAAGCGATTTTATTACATACATTTTATGTGTAGTTATATTATTAAAAATGCGAAAATATGTGCTTTCATTTTTATGTAAAACAATGTTTTTGAGTTCATAATCATTCGTTTCATTGTAATTGGGCTAATTAATCGTTCAACAAAAAACTATCTTTTATCGTGATAATTGAACTCGTGAACCCTGGATCGTGAACTCTGTAATTAAATAGAATTAGTGAAACACGATAAATTTTAACGTAAAAAAATAATAAACCTACAATGAAAAATAATGTAAGTTTTAGGACAAAATATAAAGAATTGTTAAGAGAAAGAAAAAATACTAAGCACAAAATTATTGACGATATAACACAACTTAGTCTTTCCTATTACTAAATGTATCACCTATCTAACAAAATTTGCTGCCAACACTTTTTCCCTGTTTGGCCAAAAAACGTACCTATAATGTTATCTGTAAGTCAATAACGTTTATGGAAAAGCTCCGAATTCCAAGGAAAATATTGCTTTCACTATGATATGGACGCCCTTTCAAGTCAACCCCATACTTTCTGACATGTATTGAATTTCTTCAGGAGCTCGCTAGATTGAAGAATTCAATAAACTTGGAAATATGCGGAGAAAGATATAAATTCCACATTTTACAGGATATCTTATGTGAATAAGCTAACAGCTAACAACCAATAAAACAATAGGACGTTTTTAGAATAAAGAAGAAATGCTGTTTGAAAAATGAGAATTGTGTGTTTTTAAATCGAAAAAATTGGTGCTTGCATATTACTTCACAGATAGGTTTTGTGGAGAAACACGAAAAATTATGTATTTTCGTATATCGTCTAGAGACCTGAACTTACGAGGTGATTTTTCTTCACAATTTTTTTTTGCGTTTTTCTCTTTTTTATGGATCAAATAACATAAAAATAATTGACTTTAAAAAAAAGATATATATATATATATTTTGCAAAAAATTTATAAAATGTCAATTTAAGTGGATATTCGATCTATATACAACACAAAGCTCAAATATATTTGAATGACTTTTTAAATTGCCATATCACATAAAAATCACATTTGAGATCAGTCTTAATTATTATTACTTGATGAATCACAAAAAGAAGAAACTTAGATTAATTAATTATAATGATAATAGACTAGAAACCGTATTTGGTTCAAAATATGAAAAATTTATAAACGAAGCAGTAGAATAATGTAAAAACTGGTAAAGCAGTGTTGCCACTGTTCTCTATGTTTAAAATAATGCAATGAACAAGGAATAAAATTGGTACCATTTAAGCAGAGAAAGTAGAGGGAATTCAAAAGTATGTCCATTTAAGTGGACCCCTGGTCTCTTGAGTCCATATGAGAAATTCAGTGCTATATTGAAAATAGTTATTAGAGTAATTAAGTTTTTTCATGCCATTACCTTCTTATGGTATTTAATATGTAAGTATGTAATTTGTCTATAAGAAAAAACAAATTGTGACAGTCACTGTCACTAAAATATTGCTTCTACATACATTTGCTGTATAGTAGGTCTTCGAAACCAGAATGTACAATTTAGTGAGTTTTAATGGCTGAAATTCATCCTTATTTAAGTTGATTTATGGGAAAACATAAACGCCACGAGTTTGGAGCTTTCTTTACTAATTTTTTTTTTTTACCAAATTTGTGAGTTTGGAGGCTAACTTGGAGAGAAAATTTGCTATCGCAGTTGCAAGCTCCGATCCATTTGAAGTTCTAAGCTCCAATCCAAAACCTCATTTTGAGCCAATAGGAAACTTCCCATAGAGATATTTTGGAAGTGCTCTTCCGATTGAAGCTACAAGTATTTTCAGTGAATTGCTTTAAAAAGAATTTTCTTATCGAAATCTTCAAGAAGGTCAAAGCAGGTTTATTAGCCTGTTATTGCCCATAAACCAAATGCCTCTTCTTTTGGTCACATTACCTTTTGGAATATTACTATGAAGCATGTGGAATGTAATAACGGATATGACAACCGTAATATTGGCTCATTAACAAAATTTGAAGGTTATACCATTTTAACTCCCTATCCTCTATTTTACTACCTTATCCACAAAGTATGCAAACGAAATTATTTTTTCTATAATCTGGATTAGTCAAGATACCTATAGGAAAAAAAACCCGGTTCTAGCTGGCTCAGTAGATCTCAAGATAGGATCATACCCTATTCTCGATCTCACTTCCTTAACCACAAAACAGAGAAATCAAATTGTTTTTTCAATAATCTGGTTTAGTCAAGCTACCTATAGAAAAAAAAAACAGTTCAAATTGAACCAGTAAACCTCAAGTTCCGATCATACCCCATTATCGATTCCACAACTATAATTAGGAAGCATTCGAATGAAATTGTGTTCCCGATAGCCTGGATTAGTCAAGATACACATAAAAAAATTGATTAAGTAGTTCTCAAATTTTGATCATTTCTCTTTAGGGAATTGAAAGGGGGGATAGAAGGGATTTTTAGAAAACCCATGTGATCAGTAACCTTCCTGTTGTTCCAGTTCCTGTTCCAAGTTTCAGTAAATTCGGAGCGAAACTATAGATTGTTCTATAAAAGAAACGCACACATATACCCAAGGACATTCTTTATGTCGATTCATAGTCTTTCAGTAAAGACTCCCTAAGTTTGAAATAACATAACTTCAAAACAGCAAACACAGAAAGAAGATACAAGTAGTGTGTAAGATAGACAGACATGGATTTTAAAATACGCCGGTTTGTAAAATTAGTTACAATATTGAAATATGGCCACAAACTGTTGTAAAATCTAAAACTAGTGGAATGAGTTTATCGTTTCCCTCAGCGGCGTACTGGCCATAGGGTTGTTCGGCGCAATCACCGGGCCGGTCAGTATCTGGAAAAAATGGGCCGGTCCGATACGAAATCTTTTTAAAATTATTATATCATTACAAATAGTTGCTTTTCTCAACGCTGTGTTTTTAAGTCCAATACATTCAAATACCAATCATTATCCCACCCCCAAGTGAAGCCTTTCTTTTGGTAAGGGTATAGTAAGAAGTTATATAAGAAAAGTAGACGTACTAAGATTTAAATATCATCGTATTACCTGTTACTTATTTTATAACCTTTATACTTATTTTATAACCTTTATACTTATTTTATAACCTTTATACTTATTTTATAACCTTTATACTTATTTTATAACCTTTATACTTATTTTATAACCTTTATACTTATTTTATAGCCTTTTTATTGTTAAACATTTAGTATCAGTTCTGATGTCCTTTTCTAATACAATAAACCTATTAGTTAAATTCTTGCACATTCTTTATTGAACAATTTATATTTCTTTGTTTTTGCGACAAACTATCAATGGCTTATGGAAACTAAGTTCATTCAAAGGAGATATAAATACTACAGGCAGGGAATATTTTCTATAAAAGAATTGTTATAATAATTAAACTAATTATTATAACAATTCAATATTTAAAATTGATAAATAAAAATAATTTAATTATTGAAAACAATTATTGAATACAAACATTTAAATATGCTAATTATTAAAACAAATTATAATAAATTAATTATTTAATTATTAGAATTATTTCATTAAAATATTATTAATGATGATATTGAAAATTTTAGCCGGTATAAATCTAAAATCACCAGGCCGATTTTATTAACCAGTACGCCAGTGGTTTCCCTCATGGAAAAGTGCTCTTTGATCCCTTTACTGAATAGCACAGCCTAAACAGTCAATTTTTCAGATGCAGTGAAGATTCACAGATGGGTTTTAAGTATCCAATATTAACCAGTTTTGTTTAATGACAAATCGTTCCAAATGGACATGCACCTCATCCATAAACCAGTCATCATCAAATTTACACTCATCAATAAATTTTTCAAACCGGTGTATATAAAATTACACACCTGTCTCACATCACTTATCTCTTCTTTTTGTCTCTCACTGTTTTACAATTATGTCATTTTAAAAGTTATAGTCCGAGAGGCAACTGCAAATTTTTGGACTCCATCGAACATCATTCTGAATTTTTTATAGAAATTGGAGAAAAGTGAGTAGATTACGAATCCACTGGTCTGCCGTGGCAAAAATGGCCGAAACTGATCAAAAATTGACTTTTGAACTAATATCCGATTTCCAAATATGTCATAACTTGCCAAAAAGAGAACAAACTTTTTAGTCTGGCAACCCACTGCATTTTAATTTTCAATGAGAAAAAGCGCAAATGATTTCTGATCTCTGGCTCGGAAAACTTGTTTCTGTTAAAAGTAAACCAAATAGCCGACATTAGTTACGTCATCAGTGACATAATGTTTATTGCCAATTAGGCTCATTTGTGAGTAAGCCATAGCCCCACATCCGAATTGTCTGCAACCTTCTTAATTGAAAATTAAAGAGTGAGAGTTACCAAATAAAAAAAGAAATGCTCATTGTTTGGCAAGTTATGGAGCATTTGGCAATTGGATTTAGTTCCAATTATTAAAAGTCGACAAGTTTTTTTTTGTTTTTTTTCACTAGTTTTTGCCATTTTTGCCACGGCAGACCAGTGGGTTCGAAGTCTACTCACTTTTCACCAATTTCTATAAAAAATTCAAAATGATGTTCGATGGGGTCCAAAAATTGCAGTCGCCTCTCAGTCTATTAGGGATTCCCTTTTGAAAGATCATGTGGAAGTTTCTTACGAACATCCATAGGAAAACTTTTAACAGTATAGAACCTTTTCTTAAACATTTCTAACTTTAGGGGACTTGGTACAATTCAAACTTTTTTTCTATTTAAGCATTTAAAACTATAATTTTTACAAATTTGGAAGTTTTACTATGTAAAATCTAAATTTTATTTAAAAAAAAAAGTCACATAGTGCTCTAAATTTTAAAAATTTAAAAAAAAAAAAAAAAAAAAAAAATTTAAATCATCAAATTTCAAATTTTATCTGCTTTTTCATTTTCAATATTTTTTCCTGGTTTTTTAAAAAAAAATTTCCTAGTAATATACTCTAACTTTTCAGACATCGGATTTAGAATAAGTAAAATAATTTTCGAGAAAAACGATAATTACTGTACCTATATGTAAAAAAGCGTTAAAAAAAAACGGAAATTTTTCAGCATTTAAATTAGTAAAAAAAAAAAAAAAATTCAAAAATCCATGCCTATTTTTGTCAAATACATATTAAGAATAACAACAAAAAAAATTCAAGTCATTTCATTTATATTTGCTGATTTATTAGCATTTTGAGTGGGGTGGGAATTTCAAAAATCACGAACAGAGAAAAATTCGTTCAAAACATCAAAAGAGTTTTTGCAACAATGCAAAATTCTCCATAAAAATATAAGTTTTCTGCAGTACAGTTATTCGGATCAGCTCAAAAACTTGCCATAATAAGGAGAAGGTTTCAAAGATTACAACACTCAAAAAATAGAAAATTTATATTCTTATTATTTTTTGTGAAAACAAGGGGTACCAAGTTCCCTTAACAAATCAGTTTGAATAAAGCTTTTTTTATCTGTGTAGCTCCCTTTTTTTACCAGATTGTCGGTACGTTACTTGATAAGGTAAAACATGTGAAGAAAAAAAACCCATATTTTATCAATATGTTACTCGTGAACCATAACCAACTCTACAAAAAGAATTGATATCGAAAAACACTTGCAGTTGCAAGAAAAAAGTAATAAACGCATGGTCAGCCAAAAAGGGCAATAAATTCTCAAATGTTGACCAATAAACAGTTATGTTAGATTTAGCTGAATTTCTTTAAACCTGATAAATTGAACTTAGATTATCGAGAATAATCTTAAAGCCAGCTAAGACTACTGCCTAAAAATATATTTTGTACTACCATTTACGAGTACGGAATATTTTAATCTAAATCATTTCATTTCTTAGTATAAGATTTCCCCTACCAAACATATGATTCAAAAGTCACTTATTCACATATAAGCAGCAAAAAATAAAAAAATAATAATAAAAAAAAATGAAATTCACTCATCCGCTTAGGTCATAGGCCAGAAAGAAGTTCACAACTTCCAGGATCATTCTTTGTGAACAGGACTGTAAAACACACACATCAATCAGCTAAGAAGAATAAAATATACCACGTTTGAAGAAGCTTTTACAATATAAAAAAATGCAGTCGTGATTCTTAAACTCTTGCTTAAGATGTTGCAGAAAAAATTTAGTGCTACAAAATTTGCATACACATTTTTTGGGACGTTAAATATACGTCACAAAATTGTAGAACATAACATGGTTCTTATCTAGATTAGAAAATATTTATAAAGTTGTTAATTTTTTTCTTTTACTTTGTGATAATGGCACACTAGATTGCTCAGAAGTGTTTTATAACTTTGTATTCGTTAGTTCAATTACGTCGTACAAGAAAGAATAATGAAAACGTTTTAAAAACATTTTTTAAAATTAACGTACTTAAATTTGTTGTAAAACAAAGTTGAATAGCATATTTCGATTAAGCATTATTGTATAACAAAGTTAACTCAGTTGAATTATGTACTGTTAAATGACAAAGTTAACTAAGTTGATTTATGCATTGTTCTACAACGAAGATACATTAAGCATTGTTATAGAACAAACTTGATATGCAAAGCTATATTAAGTATTGTTGCTGATTTTTTTTATATGTAACTTGTATACTTAGCTTAAAAAAGATTAACCTATATCCAGATACTAAAATATAAATCCAGATACGAAACCTAAAGGAATAAAAAAATTAATTTTTACAGAGGAAAGCATAAATGGAAACACTGTGAATGCTCCTTTTAACATGCTTTCTGTTGCATTCAGATTATAATTACCGTGCAGTATATTATTATCCTTTACGAATTCCCAAGAAAGAAACGTGATTCACATTTCCTAAACTTATACTTCTAAACTTATGTTTTTCCCCTTCACTCTTCAAAACCACTGTTGAGGCCGACTCAAACGTTGCCAGTTAGATGAATTGATAGAAAAGTCACTGTCTCGCGTTGATTGGAATACTAACTTTCCGTTTACACAATGCCACTAACTGGAACAATCCAAGTATGGATTGAGTGTTACGCCCCCTGTCAGTGGTCATGGGAAAGCAAGGGTGATGGGAGTTCACGTGCCAGTAAATATAAAATGTTTGATCTACTGGAGTTGCTAGTTAGTTACATGACAGTGGCAAATTTCTCCAGTGACTCACCAGAAGATTTTATATTTTGCTAGTGGCTGATTGGTGGAATTTTTTCTCCTAGAGCAAGGACAACACTATGGTCAAACTGCTAGTCACCGGTATCTGGTAACTGGCAACCACAACTTGTTCGCTGACTGGTAACGTATAAAGCAGCCTTTACATATTGCGTGGGTTTCAAACTGATGAATAATTTTAATAAAATTCAAGTTTAAGTTTTTAATTTATAACTGTGCTTGAGAAAATTTCCAGTGTACGAATATATATATTTTAATGTTTTCTCCGCTGGTAAACGAATCAGTACAGGCGATGCGAAATCGTGTCAGATTCTTGCGTATTAATCCAATTGAACGTTTTAAGTATAAGATGTTTATAATTAAAATTCACTTTTTAAAAAGCTGTAAAAAAAAAGTGGTCTGAATGACCTGAAATTTAACCTGTACATACTCAAATAAAAAGGAAATGGTATGGCATAAGAAGAAAAAAACTATTTTGAACTATTTTTTTTTTCCTTATGCCATACAAGTGCTTTTTAAAATCAGTGATTTACCATAGTAAAAAATTGCATGCTTTTTAAATCATGTTTTTTGAAAGTTAAACTTCAACTAAAATCCCACCGGGGTTATTATAATTAAAGTTCAACTTTCAAAAAGTTGTAAAAAATAAACACTCTTCAAAATGACCTAAAATTTGACTTGAATATACACGAAGAAGGAAAGTAGTATGGCATACGAAAAAAATTGTTCGAAATAGTTTTTTTTTACTTATGCCCCCATACAGTTTCCCTCTTCTTCAAATATATTCAGGTCAAATTGCAGGTCACTCTGAACAATATTCTTTTTTTACACTTCTTTGAAAGTTGAACTTTAATTTAACTTTTGAAGAAAAATAATTCAACATCCTGAGTCTCCAGTCGATCTTTTTGTACACAACATGTTCCCAACTGCTCGATGAATGACATGTGCAGTGAAGCTGAGTTAAATGAGTTGTCCTGTTTAACTTTTCGATAATGACATTTATTATTCTTTCACATTGAAGAAGTTGCAACCGGTCACGCCTACTTTGGTACCTACTTTGGTAAAACGAAACACATAATTTTGATAATGAATGTTTACTGCAGGAACAGAGTATAATAAAATTAAGTCCAGTGACTTTATTCAGCTAGGACGGGAGTATTTCTTTTGAAACTAAATGCGATAACCATTGTTTTAAGCTAAATAAGTTTGACCGTATTTTGTTAAAAATGTGACTGTGTATAAAGCGTCAACTATCAGAACAAACTAAGCCCTAATTAGATTAATTTGACAAAACTATTTTTTTTTTTTTTAATTTAAAACAACGATTTTCGTAAATGATGAAAAGAAATCTTTCACTTAATGTGTGCTTTATAAGTTAAACCCCATAAACTTCCCAAAATAATTTCAGCTAAGTTTGTATAATTGCACCTTCTTACGAAACGCATTTTTATGGAAAATAATCATTTCACTTTGTTTCCTTACAATTAAAGTAAATAGATTTTTTATACAAAAAATACTCGCAAAAAATTTAACTAATATACATGTGCGAGAAGCAAAATTCAAGTTTATTAAATGTCACTAATTTGTACCCAAATAGTCAGAAAATTTTCGGTTCTGTATATTTTATTTTAATTAAACCTTTTCTATTATATTTGAAAATTAATTACTTAAGGAGATATTTTAGTCTGAGATTTGTATTTATCCATTTAAAATTAAAAGTATTAATATTTTAGTCGATTTATTACCTATTTAAAAAATATTTGTAATTATGATAGGGTTGAACTATGACTAACACATTTGCCTGTGATCTAAATAAATAAGTTGGTAAAGATTGCAGTAAAATTTTTCAAAAACAATTTTTTTTTTTTTTTTTTTTTTTTTAAATTTAAATGACTTGATGGGTTTCGTGGTTTTTACATTCACATACAGCTATTATCCTGTTGATTTCTGTGGGGATATCTTCATTACTGTTGAGCCTGTGTCTGATTCTCAATGAAACTATCAATTATTTTTAAATCATTTGTATTATCTTCGATTTGTATGTATGAATGTTTGTAAGTAGGTTTGTCGATGACAAGAAAATCTGAGGAGACCTAATTAACCCCCTTGCCGTCATCCAATCGGGCAGAAACTTGGCAGATTGATTCGATGTTAAGGGCATTCTATCAAATTTAGGGGCTGTAACTGTCAATAAAAGTTCGCTTTTACGAAATGCTAATAAACTAAGTTGCTATCATCCAATCGCGCAAGAATAGCATTTAATCGGCTATTGAAGAAACTCTTTACTGTTGCAAAAAAATTTTAATAAATAAATCAATTGTTTTAATCAGAATAAATAAAGTTGTTTCGATGTGAGTAAATAAATTCACGTTCATTTTTAATAAATTAATTTTGAAACATAGTTTGCTGATAGAAAAAAAGTTTAATTAAGAAAAATTAATTTAATGGAAGCAGAAAATTTATTTATTTATATCTATATTTTAATTGTTTTAATATTTATTAATAAGCAAAAAGTTGTTTAATCCGAAATTTGCATGCTATTTAATTGAACAAAAGTTAATAAAATATTCTAGCATTTATATCCAAAAATAAATAAATAAATAAAAAACAATGTTTCTTTTTAACATTTGTCAGTCATTTTTTTTTTTTTTTTTTTTTTTTTTTTTTTTTTTTTTTGTCTTCACTTAAATATCTAACCATTTCTTGAAAATATATGAAACTTTGTTTTGCTATGCTGTTTTTTGTGCTCAATCGAAATATGTAATGTTATGAGTTTTCAATTGAGCTATTAAAATTTAGTTTCTATTTTAATACGTATTTGACTGTTATAATATAGGACAAAAAAAGTTTACATATATAAAAAGAACTTTTCACGAAATACAGTTGTAACTATATCAATTAGTATAAAAGATATTGCCAACATTTAAATTTTTATAACGTTGCTATCTGTTTTGTTTCCATTAAACTGAAAAAAAGATCTCACATTAAAAAATTATGGCAGTACATTATTAATTTGAGAAAAAATACCCGAAATCACAGAGTAGTTTAAGTGTGAAATTTTGTTAAACTACTTTGCCTCCCCCACCCTCTCAAAACATCCTAGTTCCGCGACTATTTCCTTGGTCATTCAGACTCCTTGATTTAGGAAGTTTTGTATAAAGGAACTTTGAAAATTACATCTCTTTATCTTTTTATTTTGGAAACTACAGGGTTAGAATCCTCACTTTGTATGCTGGGCACCCTCTAATTTCAAAAATTAGTAGACACGACTACTATTGTGACAGATATTCTTAAAATAGTCTTCCAGCTGGAAGTTCACTGGATTTTCTCCCACTCGAGCCGTAATGTAGGGCAATTTCTCAGAATTCACGAAAGGCATTTTCCCCTTGACAATTTCAGTTACTCCAGTAGCCTAGCTGCTGCGGAGTGAATGATGGTTGGGTGGTTAGAGCTCTGGCTTCGCATGGTAAAGGTGCCAGGTTCGAATCGGGAGATAGGTATGGATGTTCGTTGGTATTCGGAATCCACGCTATGCTGTAGGTCCCAGCCGAATTAGCCATTATTGAACCCAAAAATAGGTCGTTGAGGGTACAAACAAACCTAGTTGTTGTCACATTTCCAGTTGTTTTGTTGTTTGTTGTAACTCTTGCAAAGGAGAGTGTTTCATCCATTTTACTTATAAGAGTGTTATCGGTTGTCAAAAACTGTTGCTTCAAAGTTTTCAATATCAGCCTTTTTTATCGATTTCAGAACCATTGGCAAACTTTCCCGTTGTGTTGTAGTAGGAAATATATAAGTAGTGCAACGTGACCAATGAAAGTCAAAGCTCAAATAAAAGTGTCCAAATTTCGACCCGCTTATAAAAAGTGAATGGAACGCCGTTCCACCTCCACTACAGTACCTTCCACCTAAACCGAAACTTCTTGCGCACGCCGTTTTCCTCAACCCTTTCCATCATAACTCCTTCATTTCAGCCAACCCAAAATCGCAGTGGCAAACAACACAATCCAAAAAACAAAAATATCTGAAAACAAAGCACCCCAAATTGTGGAGGGGGGGAGGCCAGTAGCCCCTCCCCTCCGTTTCGCCACTGGTGGATGCACATATTCAAAACTTCAACGTCACATACACAAACTATAAATCACATTTGCCACTCTCCATGATTGCGCTGACGTCACACACTGGGCCGGCCCTTCGCAGCCAATCGGAGGAGATCCCTTCGACGTGCGCGCTCACCTCCAAAACTCAGTTTGCCAGAGTAGTGTATGCTGAAGGTCCGATTCGGACCTGTGTTCTTCACGAGATACTGTGACTTAGTTCAGGAGAGCAGATCAGCTGGAATTTCTCGCTTGAGGATGAGGATCACAAGCTGAGGATTCGTCCCAGACACAGATTTCATGTCCACGACGAAACGTAGGACGGTAGGTGGATTTTTTTTTTTCGGTTTGTTATCGAAAAGTTTGTTCTGAAGAAAGTTTGAAAAGTTTTTGATGTGTTTGTTACCTTGTTTCTTGTGTGTTGCTATTGTTGATGGACTTCATAAGGATGTGTTTTGGTTCGGATTATAATTTTAAATGAACTGTTAGAGTTACTTTAATGCGGTTCTGGTTAAATTTGTGTCCTGAATAAAATGAGCTTTTTTTTTTTTTTTTTTTTTCATTTTACCACCTTTTTCAAAAATTTGCCATCTTGTTCCTTATATTCTGCGTTATTGATGCATGTGGTGGTAACAATTGTCTTTCAAATTAATGGATTTATTTGTTCAAAATGGTGGTTTGTTTTAAAACATAAGATTTGTAAAAGAATAGATTTTATCACATTGAGGATTCCACAATACACATAATTCTTTCCTCTGAATATACTTAGGACTGTTAATTTGTTTTAGTCTCAAAACTTTATTCAGAAAGCTAAAAAGTTAGATTTTTCATGCTGTTTTACTGGAATGATTACTAAATGGTAATATACTTTAATGTACATTTCGATTTTGAGTTCCTTGTGTTTGCCCCTATAAAACGAATTATCAGTTATGACAACGTACTTGAAAATATTTTGGTATATTTAAATGCTTTTTTCCCAAAAACTTATATTTTTTATGAGTTATGAAACATAATTTCGAGCTCAAGCATTCTTTCCATAAAATATCATGAAATCTGAGTTGGTATATCCTTGTTTTTGTGTTTTTCTGTATTTGAAAAGAATTCTGAAAGCACTAAGTTCAGTTACTTTTCGTTCCCATGGAAGTACCACCTTGTTTCTTTGGCCGTGCTTTGTTTATAAGTTGCCTGGTACCGGATAATCAAAATAAAAGTGTCCGGAAAAGTTTAATCAGGTACATTAAATTTACACTGGTACTTTTCGGATCTTTTCCTTGGACAATATTATTTTGAATACCCAGTAGAAACATTTATTTTTGTGTTGAGTAAACAGTAGCGGTATTGATTTTGATAGGAGACTGCTTAAAATGAATTGAATCGGAATTGTAATTGTACTAATATAAATTATGACTTTGTTAGTATTTAATATTTTTCTGCGATACCTAAAGGACATTATTTTTGTTTGTCTATGTTTCAAAAATGTGTGATTTTATGTTGTGGGTTTGTACACTTTCACTTTGATTCCATGCAAATATGTTGGATCTTAATTCCAAGTAAATATGTTGGATCTTGATTCCAAGTAAATATGTTGGATCTTGATTCCAAGTAAATATGTTGGATCTTGATTCCATGTAAATATGTTGGATCTTGATTCCAAGTAAATATGTTGGGGCCCTATAAATTGAAGTTTAAACTGTCTCAACGCTCATTCGTTTATAATTGTTTTCAGAGATATTTAAAGGATATTATTTTTAGTTTGTCTACACTCCAAAACTTTGTTTTTTTGTTTGGTGAACTTGAATGCCTGTTTTTGCTCCCGGACATTCCATTTGCACCTTAAATGAAATCTAATGTGTTATTTAAAGGTTAATTTTTAAATGTGCTTGTTGATCTAAAGGATTTTCTTAACATTTGAAAGATATTACGATTATTTTCTTTCAGCATTTCCAAACTTGATTGGTTCTTGTTAAGGAATTGTTGCTTAAAGTGTGTATAATTTATCTGTAGCATCTAAAACCTTTTTCTTCCATTCAATTTTCATGAATTGTAACAGTCATTTTTATTGACATATGCTTTATATGCTTTGGATGTTCATGTACTTTTCCGTAATGTTGTTAGCTTTGAAAAGAAAATAATCGGTTTATAACATATACTAATATTTTCATGAAAGCGTTTTTAATTATTTGGATTATAGTATTTACATTTATTTCCATAAAGGTGTTTGTGCAGCATAGCTAACATTGGCTCTTGTGCCATAAAAATCACAAAACATACCGACCAACCAACCATAAAGGCGTTTTTAATAATTATTTCCATAAAAGAGTTTTTAATTAGTTTAAAATAAATACTAATATTTTCATGAAAGCATTTTTTTTTTTATTATAGGAAGGCATTGTTGTTTTTATGAAAGCTTTAAAAAATTAGTTTATGGTGCGAACTAATATTTTCATGAAAGCTTGTTTAATTTAATTAGAATACTGTTATTTTCATGAAAGCATTTTTTTTTTTTATTATAGGAAGGCATTGTTGTTTTTATGAAAGCTTTAAAAAATTAGTTTATGGTGCGAACTAATATTTTCATGAAAGCTTGTTTAATTTAATTAGAATACTGTTATTTTCATGAAAAGATTTTTTTACACACACACACAATTAGTGTATAGTACATACTAGTACTTTCATGAATTCGTTTTTCATCTTCATCGGTTCATGAATTATAAGTAATAAGCCTGGTGTATAGTCATGTGCAAAAAAAGTGTTCCACATGTTGGAATGAATCTGAGAAATATAATTATTGTAAGGTTGCAAATGTTAAGGGCTTTGAGAGCAGTATCGTTAACTCTCTGGAGAATCCCCCCTCACTATTTGCAACCAATCGCTGCTACCGAAATGCGCATTTCTGGATATATGTCACATTGTATGAAGTTTCAGAGATAGTAGCTATACCTTAAATTTCGGTTCTATTCTAAACTTTTTGAATGAAGTTATTGTTTAAAATCCTTCCGAACTGATATTTATGTTTTTACTTAGGTAGTTGGAAGTGTTAACAATTTTGTAGTATTTTTTTTTTTTTTTTCAAAATGACGAAGATAACTTTATGCCGAAGATACGATAAAGGTTGAGCGTTGAATTAAGTTTTAAGTTAAATAATGATTACGCCTTCGCTTCTGAAAAAATTTCACGTTTCCCTATTTCTGTACGCACACAAGAGCAACTAATACCACGAAATTGTCAAAATGAATTCTAGTTCCAAAGTGACGACAACCAAAGTTCTTGGAGTGCAACTTTTTGAATAATTTCGAAAGTTGTATAAACGCAAATGACGTCTTTTTATTCACATCGGTTGTTCAAAGTTGTATTTATTTGGTTCGTATCAAAGTTTCTTCATATCCCGTGAAAATGCGTATTTCTCTTTCTTTTTTTTTTGCATAGTCGTTCTTGAGATTTCATTTGGGTTTATTATTGCCATCGGAATTATTTATTTCTCCAAAATTGTATAAATTATGTTAACTATACCTCAATGTAATAGGTTTTTTTTTTGCTAAAATTACATCATTTGTCTGCTGTACACCATCCTCTGAAGCTCAACTTTTTTTGTACAAATGTCACAAAATTGTAAAAAGGAATTCTTATTCAAAATTAACCACCAAAGCTAGGATGGACAACTTTCTGAATAATTCCGTAAATTCCATTGACGTAAGGCAAGCTTTTTTATCTTCTGTTTATAATAGCACATCGGATGTTTACTTAAAGAGACAAACGATTTTGGTTCGCATCAAAATTCCCCCCCGCCCCCAATTCCATGGAAATTAACGTTTGCTTCATTTTTTTTTTTTTTTTTTTACTTAGTCATTCCTGAAATATATATATGTATTTTTTTTAAAGCCATTTGAATGATTTATTTGCTAGAAATTTATGTGTTAACTATATCTAAATCCATTTTTTTTTTCTCTCTTTGAAAAAGTTGTCATTTGACTCTGGTGTACATCATCCTCTGATGTTCAGTTCTTTTTTCTTTTTTTTTTTATTACAAATGTCTCAAAATTGTTAAATTGAATTTTTGTTCGAAAGTGACAACCAAAGTTCTGTGTGTACTACTTTCTGAATAACTTCCGAAAATTACAGGGACGTAAATGACACTTTTTTGTTATATATCTTTATATTTACATCGTATAAGATCTGTAACCAGCGTTAACAGACCTCGAATTAAAAACTGTTCAGTTGGCAATTTTTCATGATGAATTTTGAACGTAGCATATTTAATAGTATTTTTACCTATTGAAGTATTAATAGTACTTCAAAAATTAAGACTTCCTGCACTTTAAAAAATACTAAGAAGGGAATATATCAAAATATTGATGTGAGATAAACAACAGCGTGGTATTAAAAATACTAAGTGCCAACCTGATGGCTGTGGGGTTAGCGCTCTGGCTTCGCATGCCAAAGGTGCCAGGTTCGAAACCCGGATTAGACATGGATGTTCGTTGTGGTTCGGAATCCACGTTAAGCTGTAGGTCCTGGCCTGATTAGCCGTTACTGTGCATAAAAATAGGCTGTTGAGACCAAACCAACCAAAAATACTACGTCAGGTAACGCTGGCTGTAGCATATCTATAAGAAATATCAGAAATTTCGATAACTTTCCGACACCATGCAATTGTGGCTAAGCGAGAAAAAAAAAATCACGAAAGAGGTTTCGTTTCTTATTTATGTACTGTCGAAAGAATTGTTTCGTCACTGTTGAAAAAATATACAATTTTCAATTTAATTAATTTTTGTATTGCATTCGCACGATAACTTTCTATCGAACCATTTGAATGTCTTTTTTTCTGAAAGCTTTATTTCTATTGCTTGGACCTTGGAGATATTGCGATTTTGAATGACATACAATTTGCTATTATTTTCTTAGTGTAATACAGTTAAATTTTTTTAATAGAAGCCAGCTTGTTAGAAAAACATTGTCAGTTCGATTCGAGAAGTTTAATTACAACGCATTGACAAATGAATTGGAAATTTGAATATTGCAATGTATTTATATTTTGTTATGATCAATCGAATCAAATGATTATTACAAACAAACTTCACTTGACGAAATTAATTCACATTTATATTGTTATTGAATGACATCACCTGTTTAAAAGCTACCGAACTTTTTTTGTGGGAACTGTTTATGTTGATGGGGAGAGGAATTCTAACTTAATCCTTGGTACCCAATTTTTTGTATTCTTAACCCTTGGTTAGGCGCGCGACTTTTTGTCTCGTGGTTAGTTGCGTGGGGGACAAATGTCCCCCAAATTCAAATTTTCGTGTATACCGTTAAATTCGTGACCAAATATCAAAGTAAGTGGGTATTTTAATTATAAACAAAACATTATTGAACAGAATAAAGTACAAATTAAAAAATATTTTTAAAATAACTTGAAAAAAAAATATAAAAAGGCTTTGATCATGGGGCTGTAATATATCGAGAAATTGATTGTGGGGAACATTTTCCACAGGGGCGTAGCCAGAAATTGTTTTCGGAAGGGGATATGAAATTATAAGTCAACAAATCATACAATAATTTTTGTTATAAATGCTGAATGTATTTAGTATTCCAAACAATAGTTAATTTTTTTTACGTATATTTAGAAATTTAAATACATTTTAATAAATATATCATCACAACAAAAAAATCCTTTGACTGTTGCGTTCAAATTGCAATTAGAAAAATTTCGGGAGGGGATAAATCCCCATATCCCTCCCCCTGGCTACGCGCCTGATTTGTCAACCGCGTGACTAACCACGGATTAATATTTAGCCCTGTAAATAGTAGGTAATTTTAAAAATGTTAAGCGTTATTTTTTTTATAATGTAAAATGTATAAAGAGGAAATTTTTGGTGGTATATACAAATCCTAATGTACCTCAGTCACCTGACGGCTGTGTGATTAGTGCTGTAGCCTCGCATGCTAAATGTGACGGGTTCAAATCCTGGTCGTTATCGTTTACAGTCCATGTTACATTGAAGGTCGTTCAGCGTACGAACTAACCAATCCAAAGGGTAAGGCATGTTAGGAAAGTAAAATAGTATAACTTAACCATGTAATCAAATAGTTCAGGAGTTCACTCAATTCAGGGCCAATAAGATTATTTTATTTTAAAGAAAATTAATAAATTGGTATACTAGGCCCTACCATTTGAATTGATTTCGTGCATATTAATTTGATTTCGATTCAGGGCCATTTTATTTGGAATATTCAAAAAGAAACAATACGATTTTATCTAACTGTATTGGTAAAGTGTTAGTATAATTGAAAATATTTTTTTTCGTGAGCTTTTCTTTCTGGGGTTGGTTAACGGTGCAAAGGCAACACGTGGGCCTTACTGCGCCAACTTTTCTTTCTGGGATATTTTATTCTGCTGTTTAAATCAAATAATACCTTAAGTATTTAAAATTCACTACGAAAAATTTAAATATATTTATAAAATATTTTTTTTTTTTTTTTTTTTTATAAGAGAAAGGATTTATCTCTGTCTTAAGGTGTAAATATACTTATAAAACAAATATTGAGCTTAGTTTATTTAAATAGTTAAAGTATAATTATTTGGCAAGTGACTGATAAATTTGTTAGCTTATGAACGCAAGGAAAAGTCTGGAATGAAAGGGCTTTTTGGTCACAGACTTTGACTTTCGTAGTCAGTGAAAAATGTATTATTTTTATGTCACTTGCGAAATATATATATATATATATATATATATATATATATATATAATAATAACAACATGGGAAGTGGAAAAACAAGAAACTTTGATAAACAAACATTTTACAACACTTGGTGCCAATCTTATCAACAATAGAGCAGTAGCAAAACAGAACGTTACTACAGTTTCACGTGGATACTGAATCTAGCATTTATATCTCCTTTCGTATATATTTCAAATCGTCAAATTAAGAACTATTTACTCAAGTATGGCATTGGGTAAAGAATCTTTTGCCAGCCCCCTCTCCCTTCCTAAAACAATAGATTCTTGAAAATAAAATCGTTTGTAATAAAAAAAAAAAAATCGAATTGCATATGCAGCAATAATGTCAATTTACCCTTTACATTTAAAAAAGTATTTCACTGTTTTGTAAATAAAAAATAAATAAATTGTAACACCACCTGTTTTCTAAAACTTCCTTTGAATTAGATTGTTTTTCGAATTTAAAACTATGAATTGCCACAGTAAGTTGGTATTGTGTTAGGCCATATATCAGTTACGATACGGCCGTAATAAAAGTTTTTAGCTTTACTGGTCGATAAGACTTGGTTGGTGTGCATGCTAATCGACCTATTTTTGTATATTAAAATGGCTATTTTGGCCGGCACCTACAGATTAACGTATATTCCGAACCACAACAAACATCCATGTCTAATCCAGGATTCGAACCCGGCACTTTTAGCATGCGAGACCAGAAATCTAACCACATATCCATCAGGCCCAGAAGATTTGAGAAAATATTGTTAATAAATAATTACTATTAAATCAATCAATATCACAATAAAATCCTAAGTATTGTAATACTATTTACACCTCCTTTACAACGGCAACCTACATACGTTCACATATTATATTCCACTCGCTATCCCTTGAGGTGCTGTTAAGAGAGATGTGTTAGCTTAGATGTCGGGGCCTCATCTGATTAAGTTCAAAATTAAGAAAGGCTGATTGTTGTTATTGGTTGATAGTATGGGGTTTTTATGGATATGTTGATTGTATGTGGTTTTAGATAGCCCTCGTGTTGTCCTAGTTCCTAAAAACTCCACACACACACAAAAAAAAAACCTTTAAAGTGCACTGCACACGTTGTTGTCTGTCGATCGTGGGAATAGCTCCCGCCACAGTGTCTAGAGTTGTCTGTCACAGTGAAAACAAGATTAGTTCCATTTTCTTCGGGGGATTCCAGAAAAAATACTTCTGCATTTATCTTATTGTAATATATGTGGATGCCAATTTCCTGCATGCATTACCACTATTCTAAATCAACGACATTTGTTACTTTAGAGACCATTGAATTTCCCGGTTTTCTTCCATATCAAATGCGAATCTGATTTACTTAAAAGATCTGGGAAAGCGTCTATAGAATCTAACATTAACTCAATAAGAGTTAACTGCATTACTTTACGTTCATATCTTTTAACCCTTTTCACTCCAGGCCTTTTTCGCGCGAAGGAACCAGAAACTCGAGTCATCTCCCGCCTTTTTTGGATCGGTTCGCGGTTAAAGATCCGCCTCTAATTTCCGCATCAAACCTAGTAGTCTTCTTGTGTTGCGGCATCCAATCATGTGGTGCCTGAGAGGCGCCGCTCGAGCGCAAAGGGTTAAGAAAGATGCTCATTGATGCTTCTACCTGGTTACAGCCATCAGTCTTATGATTGCAGGGTTAATATGTATTTTTGGGATTTTTCTTGTTTAGTTATTTTAGATTTTTACTATATTGTATTTGGTCATTATTTGATTTTGTAAATGGATTTTTTTTGTGCTGTAAAAAATGTGTAATAATTGGCTGAAGTTGAAATGGTCCCATTGACTAAACTTTTATGCATTTGTACCACAAACCAAACTTTGAAGCAAAGGGATATTTTTGTTGTTGTAGTTTTTATCAATATAATCATTACCAAATTTGTGGTCAGCATAACTCTCAAACAGATTGACCTAGGATGTTCAACTTTTATATACGAATAAGTGAGGGCCATAGGACTTGTCATTAAGGTATCCGCAAAAATACATTAGTCAGTTACCGTTGAAAACTTTGGTTTTTCAGCCATTGCCAGAAAAATGACTGTAACGATTTAAATCAAAAACATTGGTGAAAATCATAACGTGTTCTAAATATCGTAGTCCACCCCTTCTCCCCCACTACGAAATTCCCGTAGAAATTTAATAAAGTCGTAAAAGGTTGAAAAAATTAATCTCTTCAGCGTATTTTCTTTCCTTGAGCATTTGCCCATCAATAACAGTCAAACCTCTATTTTACTTACCGAAAGGAATAATGTAATCATTATAGCCAAAAATATCGACAATTTTGCAAATTTAGAAATGTTTTGTATTTTTTACCAATGCAACCATAGCCAAACTGTCATTTTTTTTTTTTAATTAATGAAAATATGAAAATGAAATCTGTAAATTAAACCAATCCATGTCAAACTTAAATGCGCTAACCAGTATTATACTGTAATCGAAAGTAGGTGATGTTTCGCACCCCTAGTTGAAGTGTTTTTTTTTTGTTTTTGTTTTTTTAAGAATTCCCGTGTTCCCCTTATTCCGTAGAAATGTTTTATCTTGCTTACTCAAATTTGCTTACGACTGAGTTATAAGTATTTCAAATAAACGATTCCAATGTATCCCCAGTTTACGATTGAACCGTATCTTGTTACGCCTTTGTGTTTTGTAATTTTCTTCTTGCTTTGAACATCGTCCAATGTTTTGAATCGAGTGCTTCTAGTTAACCAATTAACGATTGGCTATTTTGGAAACAGTCGTGAAGTTTCTCTTAGCTGAGTCAAATAAAAAAAACCAACAAGAGGTTACGGATGAACTCCTGCTTCATGACTCGTAACTACTTAATTGCAGTTTCAAATCGAAGTAGTAGTCGCATAGAAAAGTAAACAAAGTTTAAAAAAGACTACCAGTAACTATCTTAACACATGATTTTCCCTGTACCGTAGAAAGACGCGAAAATGACCAAAAATAGATTATTATTTTTTTAAATAACATCTCAATTCCACAGCCCAACTAGTGACTCAGCAAAACGATAAAAAAAATTATAGTATATCAAGTGGCTTTTCAAAATATTGTTGGGATCCGCTTATCAGGTAGCGAGAGGTTTCCGGATATGCTCTCAATTGAGATGTAAATGCTGATAGTTCTCGAAATACAGACTGATTATAATTAAAGTGCAACTTTCAAAAAGCTGTAGAAAAGAAGCACTGGTAAGAACATTCAGATTGGTTGGTCCACCTGATGGCTATGGGGTTAGCGCTCTGGCCTCGTATGCCACAGATTGGTTGGTTGGTTTGCTCAAGGACCTATTTTTACGCACAATGATGGCTAATCAGGCCGGGACCTACAGATTAAATTGGATTCCAAGCCACAATGAACATCCATGCCTAACCCGGGATTCGAACCCTGCATTTTTGGCATCGAGGCCAGAGCTCTAACCACACAGTTATCAGGTGAGCTAAAAATGTCCTGAATATGCGGGAAAAAGTGGGACATGGTACGGCGTAAAAAATAACAATAATAATAATTCGAATTAGGTGGGGTTCTTTTCATGCCATACCATTTCCCCCTTCTCCGCTCGAGTGTATTCAGGTCAAATTTTAGGTCATTCGACCAGTGGTACTTACAGCATTTTGAAATTTGAACTTTAATTTTAATCGCCTACATCCCAGAAGGAGATCATATCGACCCCCTCCCCTTCTCTCCTTTTTCTATTTTGTTTATTCCCAGTTCATTTTTTTTTGGGGGGGGGGGGTTGGATAGCCTCGTTGACCCACGTGTTGCCTTTGACATATGCAATGCAACAAATCAAATAGATATTTGAACCCCCCCCCCCCATTCAGGAAGAAAGATGTGTCGCTTGTGTGAGTGTATTACGGTACATTTCACAGAGCAAGGTTGATATTGTTGGTGTGCACATTTTTGTCCTCTAATAGAAAATTACCTTGTTACCCACTGTTGACTTTTTTTGTCGTTAAATGTGCAAAGATCGTCTCGGTTGATTAATCCACTTCCCAATCGATTTAAAATTGTTCATTTGAGATAATTTCGATTTCTTCAAATGCTAGTTCGTACGTTTATGAGAAAATGCTCATATTTCAAAAAGGAAAGTAGTAAAAGGCTTCCTGATTTTCTTCCATTTGATACGCAAATGCAGATACTTCCTCTGGAAAGATCTCCAGGAAAGAGGTCAGCCCCTTTTCCTTAAATATCGAATGCTTAGTTGACAATATATGATTTGTGAGTTTTATTTTTGCAATTTGTGTTGGCCAGCTTTGAGTTAGGCAGGATCTTTCAGCAAAGGACTCCCTAAATTTGAAATTACATAACTGCCGAAATTGTGAGAGACAAGTGGCAAGTTGAATAGACAGGTATAGAATTCTAAATCGATCGGTTTGCAAAATTGATTGATGGGAGTAAATTTGATGATGGCAGCATATGGTTTACTGATATGGACCATTCTCAATTGAACAGATTTGTCAATAAAAAAACTAGGTTAAGAAGGGGGACTAAAAACTCGTATGTGTGCAGGGCCTTTTTTCCCATAAGGCCAGTGTCTCGGGTCCCTGAATTTTGTGGGTCCCCAAATTGCCTGAAAAATTCAGAATTGTTATGTAACTATTAATATTTGATTCAGCGCACTTGATCAATTCCATAGAATATGAAAATATATTTTAATAATTCTTATTGGTTATTAAAATATTAACCCATTAAAGACGACTATGAAACGGATAAATATTTATTGTTTTTATCTTGTTTATTTAGATCATTTAAAGTATATTTTGAATTTTTCAGATTTTTTGGATAATTATTTTTATGATTTTTAAAAAACACTAAGTGGAACCACAATCTCAATTTAGTAGCAAACAAAAAAAACTAAAATGTCGATTGTCAAGTTTTTTTGCCAACCTTCGTTAATGGGTTAATATCTCAACATTAATTTAATCAAGATGGAAATAGACGCTAGTTGAAATTGTTATTAATATTTAAATAACTCCAGCAATCATCGATGGGGGCCCATCTGTTTTGTTGTAGCTATAGTAATCGGTTTTCTAAATCGGACTCTATGTGCGTCTCGCAAAACCACTTCATTTTGCAAAAGTGACCTTACGGTATGCAATATCCAGTAAAGAGATCTTACATCGCTTTTTCATAATTGAAAGAATCAACTCATTCCTATATACTCAATCAATCCCTATACTAATCAATTTGTTGCTACATTTCAATATCGTAACTAATATTGCAAGCCGGCGTATTTAAAATTCCACACTTGTCTGTACAACATATCTTTCTGTTTGTTACTGTTTCTCAGTTGTGCCCTTTATTATGTCATTCAGGGGTTTCTTTCTAAAGGAGTTTCATATTATTATCCAGTAAAGGAATCATATGGCGCTTTTTCGTGATTGAAAAAATCAACTCGTTCCTCTATACTCAATCAATCCCTATACTAATCAATTTGTTGCTACATTTCAATATCGTAACTAATATTGCAAGCCGGCGTATTTAAAATTCCACACTTGTCTGTACAACATATCTTTCTGTTTGTTACTGTTTCTCAGTTGTGCCATTTATTATGTCATTCAGGGATTTCTTCCTAAAGGAGCTTTGTATTAACTTGCTGACCGCGTGTTCTCTTAAGTGCTACTGTTGTCGTTTCACTTCAAAGAGATCCATCATCCTGACCTCTCACGTATGGAAAGCATTAAAGTTCAGGGAATGCTTGCATCAGGTTTTTTATTACCATTCAGTTTATTTGTTAATTAAAATGGTAATTGTTCTCATTTGAGTTTGGTAACCTCCTAGTAGTTTGAGCTATTTGAAATGTGACTTACCACATTAAGAAGTCAGAACACTTCCCAGAATAATTGTGTCTAATGAGGAGATTAGTATTTCAATAACTACTAACTTGTATAGCATCTTGAATAGTTATTTAGTAACTACACGGTTTGAAATTTTGTTCCATCTTGCACCAAAAATTGGTTCCCATTTCGCTGCAATCAACATTTGGTGCTTAGTTTCACGATTTATTGGTGCTTACAGTCCGAGGTAGCACCGTTAAATAGCTAAACTAAGCACCAAATGTTGGTTGCAGCGAAATGGGGACCAATTTTTGGTGCAAGGTGGGTTCAAATTTTTAACAGCAGTTACTTTTTCAGTATTTTAAACTAGTTAAACAAAGAGCAACTAGTTAATTTTCAATACTTTAATCTAGTACTACAAAGAGTGATAGTTAAATTTTCAGCTTCTACAGTAGTAATTTTTTGACTAGTTTCTTTTTTATTGCTTTAACTAGTCATTTACTAACCAGTTACTTTTAGGAATTAGTATATTTTAAAGTAGGATTTTAGCTGGACTAAACACTGTCGAGAAAAATTACTCCGGTATAATTCTTCCATTTTAGTGCTTGTTTATTATAAGTGATAGTAAAATGATGCAATGCACTTCGTACGAAAGATTGTAAAAATACTAATTGATGTTTAGGTTGGAACCATTTTGCTTAGTGGGAAAAGCTACTTCAAACATTCTAAGTACTTAACGAAAACTTGTTTCTTTTCTACCTCATTTTGAATGACCTTAAAATTAAATAATAATTCTATGATTAGATAATCTCTCCTAGTTTCAATAATTATAACTTTTAGTTGTCTTCCGGAAAGGAAATTACTTATTTAGATGTAATGAAAGACTTTCGTACCAATTATATCTTCTCCCAAACGATATTTCGTTTAAAATTTCGTATGTTTTAAAATAAAATAATGATCTTTAGGATGCAATTTGACCAAACTTTGTTTTACGAAAAATCTTGATTCGATTAATTTCCTTGTGCATTTTTCTGGGAACAATTTTAAAGAGTAATGCGACCTTTTTTTTATATTTTCGGAAGAAACCTCATTGTTTATAAATGCTTTTTTCTCTATGTTACTTTTTTTTCCGATGTTTTTCGAACAGAATTTACCCATTCTACTCGTATCTGAAGGTCAATTGTTTAAAATCTATATATTTGCCTGCGTCTAGCTAAGGTAAAATTCCAAATGTTTGATAACTTTTACTGCAAATTGATTAGTATTTGCAATTGTTGTGGAATTTCGTAACATGGTTTTTTTTAAATATTGTCTACACAAAAAAAAAAACTTTTTTTTTTCTACACTGTTTCCACAAATTTTAAACTCTGTAAATAATAACAGAAAATGGTTCAAAATTATATCTAATTTTATCTGCTATAATAGGGAAAAAAAATTATTTACAGCTTTATATGACACAGAAAAAACTTGCCGAGACTATTTGCATAATTTTCTTCACTACACTAATCAAACCAATTAATGTTTTAATAAGTATATTATAAGAATATTGTGATTTTTAGAATTCTTCTGTAAAGACCATCTAATTAGGCAAAAAATTAATAAAAGTCTGCGTTTTTCATGGTTAATATAAGCAAAAAATACTACAAGTTGGCTTTGTGCCAATACATTTATGTAGCAGTGTAGGTAAATAGAGGAACTATTTCGTGTTTTTGTTGTTTTTATATTGGACGGACATATCTCTTAAAATAAACTCAAGGTACCAATTTATTATACATATGCATTGTACAAAACTGCTCAATTGCTTTTGCTAAATGTCACAATTTATCTTCTAAGGACACAATTGAACTTGGTTAACTTTATCTTTTGATTTACTTCAAGGAACTGGAATTTGGCACAAAGGTAATCTTCATAAGAACTAATTACGAAATATAAAGAGACTATAATCAGGGTAGTTACCTTAATCAAAACATTGGGTAATAGAATGATAAGTTCTAATGCATTTTTAGTTTGTTTCACTATCCAAACCTGGGTTTATTCTTTAACCATTATATTGTTGTAGAAGAAGCGCGCTGACATTTAGAATTGAATTATTTTTCATAATGTCTTAGTTCGGGAAAAGTCACTGTTATTTTCTTTATGTATGTTTTCAGCTTTATGTTAGGGACTTCGCGGTGTTTCTATGGTATCGCTAAGAACTATATCATTAGGACTTAAAATACACAATGCCTTATTCAATTCCAAAACTATAATATTACTACGAGAATTCAGCTAGCGCCATATACAGAATGACTATAATTCAAGTTCAATTTTCAAAAGCTGTAAAAAAACGCTGGTCAGAATGACCTAAAATTTTACCTGAATACACGCAAAAAAAAAGGAGACATGAGAAAAAAAAGTTCGAAATAGTTTTTGTTCCTCATGCCATACCATTCACACTTTATTCATGTACATTGAGATCAAATTTAAAGTCATTCCGACTTGTGTTTTCTTACAGCTTTTTAAAAGTTGAATTTTCATTACCACCCTATATATGACAGTAAAAATACATTTGAACTGTCCACTTGAATATACTTTAAATCAAGAAACCCATAAAATAAATCGTTGTGGTGCTATTTCACTTAAAATATCCTAATTGAAAAGCTGCATTATTAAATTAACGAGTTTATTTACAAAAACGCAATATTCAATCCAGCATCCATGTCCCTCTTATACTAGCAGAACAAATTTACCATATATCACTCCATGCGGATCTTGCATCCTTTTAATGGGCAACCCGGAAACACTACGAAAATTTATTGAAACATCTTTTCGTTTGTGGCGGATAAAATATTTTCAATACCTCCAATGAAGCACTTCCTATGCTGGTGCATGATACTCTGTTACTTCATTTTTCAATTAACGATGATGCATGACATTTAATTATTATAAAGGTGACCGTCGACAGCCATTTTTTTTTTCGTAGAAAGCGTCCATGATATACGAGACGGGTCATCCATTTTTTACTTGAAACATGTGAATAAGGCTTGTATTGCCGGGCCTCTGCATACAGGGCCTCTATCTTGAAAGTAGATCTCAACCATAAACTATATCCTTGCTCCGAATGCTACTGGGGGCTACCTGAGCAATCTAGTTTACCCTTACGGCTGTACTTTATGGCCATGTTCAGCATTGCTGTCGAGTTTGGTGCTCATAAAGCTTCTTTTCCAGAACTGCAATGGTGTCTTCCGGCGACTGTTAGAAGTGGCGCAATATTTGTCATTTCCAGCACTGACCCGTCTAAATGTCGTGGGTTTTCTGATGGTAATCTGTTGCTAATGTCGACTTGAGAAGCAAAACGATGGACGTGGGCAGGAATATGCCCATAATTCTATTTCATTTGCTTGAGTAGATTTGTTCAAAGCATATATCTAAAGACTGTTCTAAAACTTTTCTAGGTCGTTTTAATGTATGGCGTGTGTAATGCTATGTTTTTATGCCGTTTTACTGCAAAGTAAGCTTGTAGTGTAAGGTTGGCAGGCAATTTTAACCATATATGGATAAACTAGTGGAAGATAGTTTTATTTTATCCCAGCAGTTGAATATAGTTAGAAATCTTCTAATCAACCAGCCAAGGGTGACTTTTTTATAAAGTTTAGCTCTAGAGGCCGGCATTTTATATTTAGGTTACACTTTTAATGCATGTAATTATTATGATGAATCAGATCGCAGTTGTACAGTGGCTGACGGATAAAAATAATCTAGGGGGTAATTTAATTGACTTGTTAATCACCATTTCATTAAGAAGCTTGCTTTTATAAAAAAATATATGTGCTAAAAAAAACTTAAAAACATGGTTTCAATAAATAACTTTTCATTAATCGCAGTAAAACTAACCACAACTAATCACTGTATAATGACTTTTAAATGCCTAAAATAATCTCCAACTATATATTTTTTTCAATCATACTAAGCCTTATCAGGAGGTTTTCATCTTAGACTAACACTGGGTTTGGAAAATTTTAGTCAAACTTCCAGAAGAACACTAGCTATAGGGCAACCAACGTATATTTACTATTACCAATGTAAATTTTCAATTATGCAATCTAATTATTATGAATTATTATGTGTAAATAATGAAATTATCTATTGATGAAAATAATATTTTTGATTGTGATTGAGAATACTTTGATTGCAAACTTAAAATGTTGAAGTCCTTTCTCAGTTCCATACATACATTTCTGCAGTTAAATCTTACGATTCCCAAAGAATTTATTAATAGTAACCATCTCTGCGATATTAACTTTTTCTTGACTAAAGCAATTTTCTCTTTCATATTCATTGAAATTTCCAATTTTAATAGTTCCATAGAACAGGAACCATTACCCATTGTCCTCATGTACGAGACAATTTCAATTCCCTTCAATTGGGGTAAAAAAGATGTTGCAACAATGCATATACAACTTCGTTAACTTTCCTTTTTATCAAATCTTAAAAGTTTCTGCCAAATCTATTAGTTTCCCAGCCATTCACGAAAGGGATCGAATATTAATCCTTTCGCATTGAAAACGTTCAGAAATAAAAGAAACATACTGTTGCGAACTCAGCACTAATTGAAAACTTTCCTCCTATCCAAATACTCTCTTGACTGCAACTGCAATCTTATTCATTGTCTCCCTCGAATGAATGATCAATCGAGATCGAGACTATTCCCCTTCTCAATCAATAAAAACTTCAAAGAAAAGTCCTCAGGTGTTGCGTCGTTAGTTACCCGTTAATAAGCGTATAAATTAAACATGCTTCCAAGCATCATGCACCCACAATGAGCCACTAATAAAGCTTTCATCGCAACGACAGTTTTCGCCATTTATTGCTGATTTGTTGGCCCAACATCTGCTTTGCTATTGTGTTCCTCATATAAATTAGCTGCTTCGGATCTGTGTGTCAAAGTGAACTTGTCGCCTTTGCATTCATTGTTTTCGATGGAGTGTTATTTTCACTTTTGTCATTAATTCCTACGTATGAAACCGGAAAATGAAGCAGATCGCGAAGCTACTTTTCCAGCTTTGTGTTCGCGGAGTTCATGTCAGAACTCAAGACTTATGAGTGATTAGTTTTAGTCGGCATTGTTGTTGCAGCATTGGAAACGTTTTATCGTTTTATTCAAGTTAGGGTTTTATGGACATTGCGTATTTAGGGTTCGATAGGTTTTACATTTGTGGCCTTTTTCTTTTTGTTAATTAATTCAAATTAGTTAATAGATCATTAATAAATCATTGGAATGTCCTTCTCAGAATTTAGTGAACATTTTCTCAAAATGTGAATTTCATAAGGAAAATAGAAAAGTCCCAATAATATTTTTAATATTTCATTTCTCGCATACACAACTGGTGAAATGATCCAAAATTACACATTTGTACATTTCTTTCATTATAATCAAACTATAATTGTCTTCCTAATTATAGTATATGTAGTTAAATTTGTTTTTCCATTGGAAAGTGTTTGCTTTGGATATTCGCTTTATGTATCACATTTATTTTCGGGTATTTCAATTGCAAAGGTCAGAAAATTTGTCATCCGACATTTTTAAAAATGGTATGAAAAATGGCTTTAAAAATGGTCATAGTGAATTGATAGAAAGATTAAAAAAAACTAACCCACACTATAATTTTTTTTTTACTATAAATCTTTTATGTGCATTTGTCAACTCTATGTTCAATTGCAAATTAAGTAATTTTGAGCTCAGGTCAAGTTTTCATAGTTTGACCAGTCCAATGAAAACCATCGATTCCATACCATTGACCTACTTTTTTTTGCCCTGAAAACATTAGAGGGAATATCAACCTTAACAAGAATTTCAGTCGTTCAGTATCGCCAAATTACACATGCTTGAATTGGCTCTTAATTGGTATCTTAATCTGACGTACTCTAATGGAAAATGTGTAAAAGCGGCCTTCTTGTGACACACTCAAGACTTGATAGACTCGTTGTCGATGGCTATGCATTCTATCTGTCAAGTCTCAACTCGATTGCATGAAGGCAAGTTTTTCAGTTAGCCCTTGTAAGAATTTGCCCACCGCAAACATACGAAATCGAAGTTACTAAAAGGATTTTAAAATATGCATAAGAAACTACTTATTTTGCGGGGTTTTTGCTACTTTCAGTGCAGGTATATTAACTTTTGAAATTTAACCCTTTGCACTCCAGAGGTGACTCTCACTCACCACATGATTTGATGCCGCAACTCGAGAGGACCACTAGGTTTGATGGTGAAATTTGATTCAAGGCCAATGACTGTTTAGTTTCTTGGAAGCAGATCTGTAACCGCGAACCAACCAAAAATGGCGGGAAAAGTCTTGAGTTGCTGGTTCCTCAGCGCGAAAAAGGCCTGGAGTGCAAAGGGTTAATCTCTGCATACTATGCATAAACAAAGATCGTAAGAAAATTATTTTTAGCGTTTCTGGTATAAAAATGGGATAGTTAATGATCTTAATTTATATTTAGAAAAAAAAAATGACAAAGCTTTTGTGTGAACAAAACACTTAGCTAAGTTCTCGAAACTTAAGGTAAACATGACAAGCGTCGGTCAACCAGCTCAGTGCACGATCATTTCCCGAACGAGTTACAGTAGAACCTATCCCTTTAATAAATATCTTAAGTATAACCGGATTTGGGTTACTTACTTTTTCTTTTAAAATCCCGATAGCAGCTCTTCCATTCCTGGGATTTTCACCAGCAAAATCAAACTAGCCTGGATATATCTGATGAAAAAGCGGCCTTTTAGACGAGTCTCTAGGGGGTGGGAGAGGGAGGTCTGCCTACTCTCCTTGTTTATCTCTTTTGTTAGTACTCCTCCCCCCCCCATTTTTTTTTTGACCCGCCCTTCGGTTGTTGCTTCAGGGACATTCCTTGGTCGACCCGACCGCTTACCGCTTTTATTTAATTTGTGTAACCACCCCCTATGCTTTGAACCTTGGTTACAAGAAAAATGTCTTCATTTTTTGCGAAGCATTTGAATTTAATAAAGAAGGAAGTATTGTGTGGACTTAATATATAAGGAATGACAAAGAGATTCAAGACAGCGCCTACTGTTTCTTTTTCCTATGTGTAATGATGATTTTGTACCATTTATTTTCGTAACGTTAAATTCACTTGATATGTGCATACAAACATTTGTATATAAACAATTACCCACACATTTGTATATAAACAATTACATACATATATTTATATATGAACAATTAAATGCATATATTTATATATGAACAATTAAATGCATATATTTATATATGAACAATTAAATGCATATATTTATATATGAACAATTAAATGCATATATTTATATATGAACAATTAAATGCATATATTTATATATAAACAATTAAATGCATACATTTGTATATAAACAATTACATGCATACATTTGTATATAAACAATTACATGCATACATTTGTATACAAATAATTACATGCATACATTTGTATACAAATAATTACATGCATACATGTGTATACAAACAATTACATGCATACATGTGTATATAAACAATTACATACATATATTTGTATATAAACAATTACATGCATATATTTGTATATAAACAATTACATGCATACATATAGTTGTTTAAAAACATATAAATAATTATATAAAAACAATTAAATATAAATAATTATATAAAAAAAATTAAATATAAATAATTATATAAAAACAATTACCTATAATTAATTATATACAAACAATTACATATAAATAATAAAATATAAACAGTTACATACAAACAATTGCTTACAAACACTTACATACAAACAATTGGATGCGATTGTATAAAAGCATTTGTGTATACACATTTGTATATAAACACTAGTATACAATCACTTATATACAAACGTTTGTTTACATACACTTGCACATAAAGATTTGCTCGTAAGAAATTTATATAATAGCAGATGATGATTAAGTAATCAATTCTGTACAAATATTTTATATAAGCACACTCCTACACGTACTAGTAACTATTTCGTAGATTGGGAATTGTATTAAACAAGGGAGGGGGGTACAGCAAAAATAAGATATATTATCACATTAGCCAAATAGAAAGAACAACTAAAAGGTATATTAATTTTAAACATTAATTAAAGGAATAATTTATTTTTATATATTTATATATATGTGCTACATAAAAACCTAAAAAAGTATTGGAAGCAGACATCTTAATTGTGGTTAAATATATAGAATTTTTCTTGGACTGTGTTATTCTTTGACTTGCAAAACAAAAAGAGAAACCTACAAAGCAAGCGGAAAATATTAGCAAACATAAAATTAAACCATTCTTTAAAATCAGTGTTAATTAATTTTTAAACAATCGGTTAAACATGGAAAGCTTTTGTCTATTAAGAGATGTAGTTTTACGAAGCAAACAACAGCGGGTAGTTCAAAGTTTTCAGATAAGTTTCATTGTGTTAGGATAATGTAAAATAATATTATGAATAAAATAATTTTTGCGGCTTCTATCTTTAAAACTATCGCTCAAATTAATTTAGTTTCTTAGATTAATCTCCATTTGTGTATTTTTTTACGTTTTATTAAATATCTTCATTTTAAAAAGTACCTTACATTAAAAAATTTCTTTCAAGAGTACGAAACATAATGGAAAATGTTTAAGAAATCGCATATCGTATTAATTCTTAATTAATGAATTTTCGCTTGTATTTTTTTTTCTTTGTTTATCATGGTTGATAAAGCTCTCTTAGAGTGACATAGCATAAAGTATTAGTCTAATGATATAAATGTATTTAAAATTATTTGATTAATACATCATCATTTTTGATAGGTAGTGCCATGTTCATTATTGGGTCCACTTAATGGCTGTGGGGTTAGCGCTCTGACCTTGCATGCCAAAGGTGCCGGGTTCGAATACTGATTTAGGCATGGATGTTCGTGGTGGTTCGGAATCTACGTTAAGTTGTAGATCCCAGAATAATTAGCCGTCATTGTGCAAAAGAAAAAGGTCGTTGAACGTACCAACCAATTAACCAACCAACCAACCATATACATTATTAGGTTGTCTCGTAGGATTTTTCTGGTTTTTCTCCTTTTCGAGAAGCAGATGGGGGACGTGTTTCGCTTTGGAAGACATCTCTGAATTTATTCCCTTCTTAACCCTTTGGGTACATTTGACGGCTGAGATTCGTCATGCACTTGTTTTGCTTGTTAATAATGACGAACCTATTTCGTCATTCAAACTAGGTTGATTGAATGGATTTTAATGTCACAAGAGCCATGATTGGTTAAGCCAAGCATCGGTTGGTTTACCTATACTTTAAAAAAATAATTTGTTTGGCTGTGTTCCTTTAAAGTTCCTTTATTGCTTTGAACCAACCGCTCAAAACGCAAGAATTTTCCCAAATAAATCTGTACCCAAGGGGTTAATACTTCTCGGTGTAGCAGCAGATTCTTATATACATCTTGCCGAAATATAATTTCAATACAAACAACTCTCTACGAGTATTGCCTGGATGATGATCGTGTGGTGGTCTCGCATGCCAAAGGGGCGGGTTCGAATCCTGTATTAGACATGGGTGTTTGTGGCTCAGAATCCGCGTACAGTATTCCTGCCTGATAAAGCTGAGGAGAGTAGAAAACCATTCAACTAACAACTTTACTGCCATGCTAAACACAGACGCCGAATCTGCAACTGAGCTCAAATTGAGAAATATCGGTTTAACTTCTAACATATTAACTTTTTAATATTTTCCGCTCAGATACGACCATTAAATTACATCATTATATAGAATAAATTACATCATTATATAGAATAAATTACAGAGAACAATCTAGAACTTGCAATTCGGCAAAAAAAAAAAAAAATGCAGATATTACCTCTGTGCTTAGCACGGCAATATGAGTATTCTTGGTCATTTTAAATTATTTCAAGTTGTTTGTTGTTTTCCAAGTTCCATCGGAAGTTTCATTGAGTTTTCCAAGTCCCTTCGGAAGTAAATACTTTTGAGTTGCAACGATCGCCTCGCTTCTATCCGAGTGTGCAATGTCTTATTTGCATGCAATTATTTTTCGCGCATTTTATTCTATTTTTAATCAATTGATACCAGGAAGGTTTCTCAGGGGGTGCGTCTTTCTTCTCTCTTTTTTTTGTTTGGGTTCATTTTGTTTTTTTGTTTTGTATTCATTTCCTGTTTCGCTTTCTTTATCGGCGTGTCGGTTTAACACATGGTGTGGAAATTGAGGTTCTTCTTATGATTGGATTTCCTTTAGTTCAATCTCTTACCAAAAGAACTTTGAGAAAAATCTAAAGGATATAATTTTCAAAAGATAGAGATGTCATATTATTAGTAGAAGTTTAAATGACGGTAGCAGATTGGATTTTTTTGGGGCAGTCATCAATTTGAATCTTATTCCAATTTTGCTTTTTTAATTGTTGTGTTTTAATTGGGAAATTATAACGAACACCATTTACGTACATAAAACATTAAATTACTTAGGTTTTTTTTGTAGTTCTTTTGAAGATTTCACATTTTGTCGGGAACTACTAAAAGTGCAATTTCAGAAATGAATCTCGTGTGCGAATAGTTTAATCTTTAACTGCTGTATGCGGTCTAGCAGACCACGTGTCATTTTTTTGTTCCACCCCTAAAAATGTTTCATCTTTGACTAATTTTTCTGATACTATGCTTCTTAAATTTTAAACTGATGGTCCCCAGTTTATTTGGCGCAGCGTAAACCACGTGTTGCCCTTGCGCCAAAGGTATCAAATCACCCAACCGCAGCAGTTAAACGTTAATTGTCTTTATTGAAATAATGGTAAGCACTATGAAGTGCTTATCAGAACCAAATACACCTCGTAATTTTGAATTACGATAGGATTACGAAGTTGGAACCATATCGCGCGTATTTCAATCTCTCTCAAACCACATTACACCAAAGATAGAACATTGAGGCTACTACCTATTTAATCTGCACCAGCCAAAATTATCGTACACACCGATATTCGGCGAACTGGAGCCACAGTATACCGCTCACGATTTCTGTGACTTTCTCACCAGGACACTAGAGCCCAGCATATGGTACTCTTGTCTTTCTTAGAATTTCAACCATTGCTGTCATTTACTTGCTACCATAAGCTACAAAGTTTTCAAGAATGTCTTACTAACAAAGCTAGTGATCAGAAGATATCAGTTTTCTTGTCTAATGCACTGGATCCTTCAAAGGTGGCAGAATCTTAGATTAGGATTTGTGGCTCGGTAGCATAATGGGAGCCTAGCTTGTTTCGCTTTCGATTCCAGATGTGTCAACGCTCAGCATACTTTGTTTGCAAAAATAAGTAGACACGACGGTGATTATAAGTATTTTCAGTTCTTTAATGTCAGGCAAATGTCTGGCAAAGATTTTCAAGGTTTGCTCCCATTCAAGAAACAAGTACGAAGTTGATTTCCTTGAAAAGTCTTTTATAAATGAATTCTTGCTTTAAATTAGAAAAACTTTCCGTAGACCATATACATAAGTTAACGCAGTATAGTCCTTATGTAACTTTTGCGTCATCAAAATTCAATAGGGTGTAATTAAAGTGTAAACAGGGCTTCAATTGTATATTCAAATTTACAATTGAAAGATATGATCTTCAATTTTAAGTTGGTTGATATTAATCACAAAATGTCATGCATCAAATGCAAAATTAAAAACATTTCAACTATTAAAAATGCTCATACTTCTAAAAATTAAGTTGGATACATTCTGTTCCGATTTGCAGAAAAATCTGCATTGATTTAATTTATAATTATGTATAGGTTATAAAAAGCTTTGTACAAAAAAAAAAAAAAAAAAAAATCATCTCACGCATGTTATATATTATTTAATCAAAAACTAATACGACCTATAAACTCAAAATAAATTTTGATTATTTTGTATACCTGTGAAAATACATTTATTTGAGATGCATCCCATAATTAGTAAGTCAACCTAAAACAGTTTATCATATAAATATTAGATTGCTGCTCAAATGCTTATAATAAAAAGAAAAACAGGATAAACATTGATAATGTGTATTGCTTTGAGGCCTGGCCTGTGCTAATTGGGTAAGCATACATCGCTGCAATTTTGTATTAAGTCACTACATTTCCGTTTAATTATTCATTTAACGACTTATTTAATCCTTTCTATTTTATTTTTGTCAGAAATACCACTACTTTTTTAATTTTATAACAAAATCTGACTTTTAAGAAAATTGACTTCCATATTAATAAGCTTTTCAATTTTGGAAAGTTGCTGAGTATTTCGGGTATAATTAGACAGCATGTAAAGATGCGTAGCTTAAACCATCTGTGTATGAAGCTTATTTTCCAACACAATTTCAAGTATCCGTTAATTGATATTGCTTATTAATATCTAAATCGCTTGAGAAAAAATACTTTTGCCATTAGTTGAATTAAATATCTAGTTTTAAATTTGTAAAGTAATTGTAATTAACATTCGGTATATTATATATTATCTAAAATATGTAGTAAGCAATTTAAGTGGTTGAACTTAAAATAACCGTTAAACCTAATACACATCATTAGTGCAACAATATTTGAATAAGCAACGAGAGCTTAAACAGGCTCATTCTTGCGTTACAAGAAACTTCAAAATAATTTGGAGTATTTTGATATCCCAAAGTTGTTGTTTTTTCTTCTTTTTTTTATATACAGGGTTCTAATTAAAAGCTGTAAGAAAAAAAGAAACACTGATCAGAATGACCTGACATTTGACCTGAATGTATGCGAAAAAGTATGTATTATATGACATCAGAGAAAAGACAACTATTTCAAACTGTTTTTTTTTTTTTTTATTATGCCATACCATTTCACTCTTCTTTGCGTATATTAAGATTAAATTTCATGACATTTTGGACATCAGGACAGAAAAAAGACAACTATTTCAAACTAATTTTTTTATTATGCCATACCATTTCCCTCTTTGCATATATGAAGATTAAATTTTCAGGACATTTTGACGTCAGAGAAAATATGCCATGCCATTTCCTTCTTTGCGTATATTAAGATTAAATTTCAGGACATTTTGGACATCAAGACAGAGAAAAGGCAACTATTTCAAACTATTTTTTTTTATTATGCCATACCATTTCCCTCTTTGCGTATATTAAGATTAAATTTCAGGACATTTTGTCAAGTGTTCTTTTTCACAGCTTTTTAAAAGTTTAACT
The DNA here is from genome assembly GCA_963978545.1 of Linyphia triangularis. NCBI lineage: Eukaryota > Metazoa > Arthropoda > Arachnida > Araneae > Linyphiidae > Linyphia > Linyphia triangularis. The sequence goes on from OZ021721.1 coordinate 100,224,214, forward strand.
TTAATTTTAAACACCCTGTAAATCGTCTACTCTGGTTGGGTTATTTGAATTTATTTGCTGTAGCCTTTATGAAATAAAGTCACTGGCAGTTATGAAAAATAAAATATTTAGAATTTATAAATGCGATGAAAAAGGGAAATTGTTTGTGTGAAAAGTTTAGCTGCTTTGTTATATGACAGGTAAAATCCATATCGGAAAGGAGAAGCGCTTTTTATAGATTTTCTTTGTTTTTATAGGGGAAAATTTATTCCTACTTTCTCAAATAAAATATTTTCTTTTTTCGGAAGTTCCTCGGAAAAAGATGACCACAAAGTCTATAAAGATATTTGTCTTTAGCGGAATTAAATTACATCTATTTTTTAATTTGGATTTTTTTTTTTCAAACAATTGACATTAGAAAAATGTGTTTATAATCTTAGGAAAAATCTAAATCTTTGTTTTAAATGCATTTACAAAAAAAAAAAAAAAAAGAGTTAAATTTTTATTGAAGTTTAAAATAATCACGTAATCAAATTCATTAATTTTATTGGAAGTGCATTTGTCTGTAGAAACTTACTCAAACTTTGTATAAGGCACAAGCTTTCTTTCAGATGTATTCATTTAAAGACAAAAATATTTTTGTATTTAAATTTTTACATTTGAGTATTCTAATTAAACTGTATATTTAGTTTGAATTAAATGGACGAAGCGTCATTAAATAGAAATAAATCAATTAATTTATTGTTTTTATTACCAATTAAATGATTTAAAAGTTTTTAAAAGTATCAAATTAATTAAAAGTGTTTTATTTCAACATCAATTAGGGTGTGTTTTCTAGACCATAATTTTCAAATTGCAAACTGAATAATTTACCATCAGATTAGAATAAAAAAATAAGGTATCTTTAATTTTAAGTTAATCAATCACATCGTTTGGAGATTATAAACGGTACATCTTTGTCAATAAAATTGTAGCTAATGTAAAATTCTCATAAGTTATTAACTTGGTGTAATGCAGAAATGCAAAATAAGTTATAATCTATCGACATAATTTTCATTCACATGCTCAAAAGCCCCCCTCCCCCCTAAAAGCTGTATTTCTATGTGTGGATTGGCAACAATGGTCGTTTATTTACATATGGGAATCAACAGTTGCTGAACGTTGAATTGAAATAAATATTTATCATGTTGCTGCAACATTTAAAAAAATATAAGAGATAGAGCGTTCAATAAGAAATTGGCCGACCAAACGGTATAGTGGTTAGCGTGCTAGCTTCTAGACCGCGAGGTTGCGGGTTCGAGTCCCGTGTTAGGCATGGGTATTTGTAAATGTATGTTGGCTTGTCTAATGACGAATGTTTCGGCGCATTATAGCCCTCGTGTTGCTGACGGGGCCAGATAATCTGAAAACAACCAACCAACTAATCAATAAGAAATTGAGAGAAGTTTTGAAAGACGAAATGCTGAGAGATATCGTAGATGCAGCCTAGCCTTGCATTGGAAGTTGGAAGTGTTGTTGAAGAACATGATACAAGTTCTATTCGTGAAGTTTGTTCTTTCTGTGGAGTCCGTTTCCGGAAAAAGTTCCGAGAAATGTGACAGTGAATAATGAAGCTTTTCTATTGCTTATGATGCGAATTTTATTTTTTTATTCTTGAATGTCTACTAGAATGTCTACTTGAATGCACGAAATTTTTTGAAATCCATTCACTATTAAGAACAAACAATTCTCTGTAGTTGCAATTCAGGTAGTTCCGTTTGATTCGCTTCTTTCATGAGGGATAGTTTCACGGTGACTCCGTTTTCATTCAGTTTTCCTCCGCTCGGGGATTCGAGTTCAAATTCTCCTCTCAGTATCGGCCGACCAAACGGTATAGTGGTTAGCGTGCTGGCTTCTAGACCGCGAGGTTGCGGGTTCGAGTCCCGTGTTAGGCATGGGTGTTTGTAAATGTATGTTGGCTTGTCTAATGACGAATGTTTCGGCGCATTATAGCCCTCGTGTTGCTGACGGCGCCAGATAATCTGAATACAACCAACCAACCTCTCAGTATCAAATAATAAAACGCATCTGTGAAAGAGTCCAGTTGTTTCACATACCCACAGATTATTTACTGCTATATTGAAAGTGCTCGCTTAATGGCTGTGTAGCTAACTCTCTGGCCCCAAAGGTGCCGGATTCGAATCCTGGGTTCGGCATGGATGTTCGTTGTGGTTTTGAATCCACGTTGTAGGTCCTGATTAGTCTTTATTGTGCTAAAAATAAGTCGTTGAGTGTAGAAACCAACCAAATTACTTACTAAAATTTACTTTTGCTCTTCAGCAAAAAACTTTTGCCGACCAAACGGTATAGTGGTTAGCATACTGGCTTCTAGACCGCGATTTTGCGGGTTCGAGTCCCGTGTAAGGCATGGGTGTTTGTAAATGTATGTTGGCTTGTCAAATGGCTAATGTTTCGGCGCATTATAGCCCTCGTGTTGCTGACGGCGCCAGATAACATGAAAACAACCAATCAGCACAAAACTTCAGTTCAACTTTTTTTTCATTTTATTTGAAAGGTTACCAAGATTTTACTTGTATAGTAAAATGTCATTTAAAGTATTTGATCAAAAATATTCGTCATAAATAGAAAATTAAGATTTTTTTGGGTTTAGTAAGTCGAGTAAATTTAGATAAAAAAAAATAGCTAAATTATTGTTTAAAGAATTAATTTAGTTTATAGAATTAATCTACGCCTATTTCAACATATTAGTTATATACTGAAAGTATTTTCTCGTATTTTCAGTCTATATTTCGTTTATTTATAGTTTGGTTTGGTAATATTTTCATTTTGTCACTAATTGGAGAAAAGTGATACCGATTTTTTAACTCATTTCTAAAGGTTAGTTTAAAATCTTTATTTCATTATTTGCTGGAGTTTTGCGTATGACTTGTATGTATATCCAATTATTTCAATACATTAGTAAACTACAATATGTTAGTTGACTAATCACCAGGCATTGTATTTTTTTTTTTTAAGTAAAGCTACTCATTTGCATTTTTAGTATGTTATTACGTGTTTGGTAAGAGTTTTTTTGCTTCAGTTGAAACGAGTTACGAAATGCTGTATTTTTTATTCATTGACAGATTTTGTTTATTTTATCGAATGTAGTAAAAAATCCAGTTGATAAAATTTTGTACTTAATAATATGCTCTAAGAGTTCTACTCAAAAATAAAATAGTTTGTTACTCGTTTTAACTTGTAAAAAACTGTTACCAAAAATTTAATAACATACAAAAAATGCAAATGAGTATATTCACTTTAAAAAAAAAAAGAGAGAAATCGCATACTATGATTGCGTATACAATAGAAATCAATAAAAATTGAATTGTGTATCCGCATTTTCTGCTCAAAATTATTTTAAGCAAACTTTTCGTATTGATAAGTGTATCCGCTAAAATTTACAACATTTTAGTCTAGTGTGTGCATAAAAAATATTATAACCCATACAAACAGAGTTTTAAAAAAAATCCTTTATTTGCATTGTCAATTTTTATATTTATTAATACAGCGCCGATATCAAAAACATTTCTATCAGCAAAATCTCAGGAAAAATACGTTTCAAAATTTATTTATTAATAACAAACATGATTTTATACACTCGCATCCAAATATCATTTATTTATTCAGAATAAAACAATTTAATTTTTTATTTATTAAAACGTATTTTGGTAACAGGAAATAGTTTCTGCAAAGGTCGGTAAAATAATATTTTAACGAGATTGGATGACGGCAATTTGGTTTGTTAGTATTCCGTAAAAGCGACCTTTTAGTGACAGTAACAGCCCTAAAATTAGATAGAATGCACTGTCATCGACATCGAATCTATCTGCCAAGTTTCAACCCGATTGAGTGACAGCAGGGGGTTAATTATGCCTCCGAAGATTCCCCCCCCCCCCCATCGACAAGCATACAAATAAAATCAAAGTTAATAGAAAGGATTTAAAAATTAAATTTTTCCGAACGATTTTTGCATTAAATTGGGGAAAGCATTCTCTACTGTTTTGAAAGAGAATTAAACGAGCTACGGCGGTTTAGTCGGAAGACAACATGATGCTTTTATTAGTAAGGCACCGGTTGAACGCGTTTGGTATATTTTCAATTTTAATTATAAAAGTGAAAAAAAATTTTAAATATTTCGGAAAAATTTCTCAATTTACTTGAAATTTAGCACATAATACCATAATAATTTTTCTATGTAGTGTCCTGTTAAACAACTGCTTATACAAATACATATGGTATCTGGTAATTAAGTGATATAAGCGAGTGATAGGTATATTGGAAATCATTGTGTTTATTGAATTGAGATTTTCATAGCTAATAATATAACCCATAGAAACAAAGTTTTAATAAAAATCCTTTATATTCATTAACCCAGCACCGATTCTGTATACAGCTTGTGTTTGGTGTTTGCTTCAAATTTTAAATATCAAAAACATTTCTATTAACAAAATGTTCTTCAAACTACGTTTCAAAATTTATTTATAAAAAATGAACGTCGTACTCACATCCACATCCAAATATCTTTAATTTATTCTGATTCAAACAATTTTATTATTTATTAAAAAAAATGGCAATAGCAAAGATTTTCTTCAATGGTCGGTTAAATGCTATTTTAACTCGATTAGATGACGGTAAGTTTGTTGATTAGTATTCCGTAAAAGGACCTTTTAGTGACAGTAACAGCCCAAAAATTTGATAGAATGCATTGTCATCGACATTGAATCTATCTGCCAATTTTCAGTCCGATTGGATGACGGCAAGGGATTAATTAGGCGTCCTAGATTTGCCCGCCATCGACAAACCCACAAAATTGAAGTTAAAATAAAGGAATTAAAAAGAACTTAAAGTTGGTGCAGACTAAAGTTATCTCTCGTGCAACAATCCATCATAAATCTATTAATTCTTCCAAACGACTGTTCTTCGAATCGGCATCCATGGAAAATAACTCTTTTTCATCACTTTAACCAAACGAATTTCCTTCACGAGTTTTCACCTGTTAATGTGTGAGCTTCCTTCGTATAAAAAGAACAAAATAAATATTATTTCAGAAAAAGTAGAATAGAAAGAATCTCTACTCTTGCCCTTAAATTTAAATGTTTCTATCTGGGAATAATACTTATTATCATTAAGAAATGAACAATAAGGCGGTAGCTAACTTCCGCTTACGCCAGTCTGGGAACACGTTTCTTCTATTCAATTTTCTTAATTATTGAATCCATTTGAGGTTCTGGTTCTAAACTCCGGTTAAAACAACAGATCTCTAGATAATTAAATTCCTAATTCAAATTCAAATTTAATATGTACCTAAGCAAACTCCGCGTTTTGAAACTGTTCTATTGTGAAAATATGTTTTGTTAGCGTTTTTGTTTCTTTTTAATATTCATCGCACTTTTATAATCTTATTTAATTTCCGTAAAATCTTTAATTATTCGTAGAAATCAGTCAAAAAAATATACTAACACCTGGAAAATAAATACACGTTCTGAGCGTTGGCAAATATGTGCTTTTAAGAAAAACTATAATCAAACAAATTAAATTAAGTTGAAAGGTTAACTGTACTTTAATTCGTGTTTATGAAGATTGAATTCATTTCCCTTGATCTGGTAATATTTGCTTGAATATGTTTTGCATGCAACTGTTTAACTCATATTTAAGGAGTTTGTGATCAATTCCCATAGCTGTAATATGAATGTTTTTGTTTAGTTTAGTTTGCAATGTTTTGGCTGTCTATTTATGTCCCTATGAAGTAACAAAGTTGAAAGGTTAACTGTATTTTAATTCATATTAACAATGAATAAATATGAAGATGGTGTTAAGGAGGCGTATTTGGATGTGTATATCACAGCCGAAGACACTTCGCAATTTTGAAATACGATTAGATTATGAAGTCAAAACCTTAACGCGCGTACCTCTGTCTGCATACGTTTTTGAATGTACCTGTTCAGTTCATATTTGAAAAGATTGAGTTCAGTTCCTTAAATATGGTAAGAATTTTTGAATATAACTGTTTTAATAAAAGTTTTATATATTTTTTTAAAATATAACTTATACATTTTGAATGCAAGCTTCTCAAGTTCCATCAACAAGTGGAAGTGCCATCAAAATTAACTCTAAATTGTCTTTGAACGTTATCTAGACTACGATTTGGAAGGGAAAGTGATCTTTTTGGTTTTAACTATTGTACAACTATTAAACATTGTACATTAAGTTTGCCTAGAACAAAACATTACGAATTCCAAACTCTTTCTTGGAGATTAATTTTAAAACTAGCAAGCATCACTGCTAGAGGAGTATTGACAGTCACTTTAAAACCTAAATGTTTCCATCAGGCATGAACAGAAGCTTTTGTCTGGCGATTAGAGTTTTTGTGTAGCATAACGGATGTCTTGACTAGGGCTTAATTTCAGACTAGTCCTTGCTTGCTCTAAATAATAGACAATTGTATCATTTAGACTTGTAAATCATGTAAATTCATATATATGCATGTCATTGTCGTTATATCATTAGACATGTATCATGTCATGTAAAGTAATATATATAGACATGTCATTATCATTAGACATGTATCATGTGCACTTATATATAGACATGTCATTATCATTAGACATGTATCATGTGCACTTATATATAGACATGTCATTATTATTAGACATGTATCATGTGCACTTATATATAGACATGTCATTATTATTAGACATGTATCATGTGCACTTATATATAGACATGTCATTATTATTAGACATGTATCATGTGCACTTATATATAGACATGTCATTATTATTAGACATGTATCATGTACACTTATATATAGACATGTCATTATTATTAGACATGTATCATGTACACTTATATATAGACATGTCATTATCATTAGACATGTATTATGTAAACTTATAAATAGTTGAATATATGACGGTAGGAATCGAATGCACCGTAAGGATATTTTGAATAATAGTTCTCAAAAATTATAAGCTCTTGAAAACTGGATGAAAGAAAACTTTTTTCTTTCAAATCTTAGAAAATAATTTTATTTTGAACACTCTTATTTTTTTTATCGGCTTCTAACTACTTCAAAGTAATGCCTGTCATTTGCAAAATAGATAAGAAACAATGTGTTCGATTATAGTCCGAGAAAAGTTTAGGTGTCCCATCAAGCATCATTCTGATTTTTTTTTATAAAAGGTGAAAAATGTTAGTAGATTATGAATATAATAGTCTGACAGGGCAAAAATGGCCAAAATTGTAGAAAATTTTTCTTCTCTTGCTCGAAAAACTTCCATCTTTTAAAGCTGAGTCAAGTTGACAATACAGAATATTACGAATTATGCAATTTATCAAATAATGAACACTCTTTCTTATTTTGAACCAAACTGCTCTTTAATTTTCTATGAGGGCAGGGAGCAGACGATTTCTGATCTCTGCCTCGGAAAACTTCTTTCTTTTAAAGCTGAGACAAGTTGACAATACAGAATATTACGAATTATGTCATTTGTCAAATAATGAGCATTCTTTTTTATTTTGTACCCCACTGCTCATTAATTTTCTATAAGAGCAGGATGCTGATGGTTTCTGATCTCTGCCTCGGAAAACTTGTATCTTTTAAAACTGAGTCAAATTGACAGTACATATTAAGTAACTGATGAAGCCAATTTGGCTCATTTTTAAAAGATGCAGGTTTTCTGAGCCAGAGATCAGAAATCGTCTGCACTCTCCCTCCTTAAAAATTAAAGAGCGGTGGCAACCAAATTAGTAAATAGAATTCTCACTATTTGTTATCGTGTCGGCCTTTTTTGTCCCGGCAGACCAGTACATTCATAATCTACTACTATTTCTCCGCATTCTATAAAAAATTCAAATTGATGAGTACGTAAACTTGCTGTTACCTCTCCATATTCAAGTATATTTTTTAACTAATGTTTTTCCTAATAAATTGCAATAATAACCTAATAAATTGCAATAGATTTAAAATGTCTTTCAAATCTATTGCAATTTCTTAGGTTATTTGAGAAACCCATAGAATGAAGCAAATACACATTTTGTATATCACAAGAAAAACGCTTCAGTGAAATAAACAAAGAAAAAAAATTCTTAAATAAACGCAGACTTCATAACCATTAAAACCACCTCAAATCATGAGATTCCTTTCAAATAATGCACCTCCCTAAAGAATCGATTACTGAAAGAAAGCTCAATTTTGACAAAAAGGAAGTTATGGGGTTTCTCAAATATCCGATTCAATTCATGTTGGTTATCTGTGCCCTTATGGGTGAACAATTTTATATTGACATTTTCGGACATTGAATCATCTACCAATTTAGTAGCTGAACGAATAAAAGTTTTGAAGACCTAGTAGCAAATAAATATTCCCCAAAACTCAAAACTTCATATATATCCAAGCGATGTTTTTGCATATATATGCCATTTAATGATCAAGTCAAGACATCACTTTAATCTCACTGAATTTTAATATATCCACACTGAGTGTAGAAAGTTCTTTCATTATTATTTTTTTTTGTGAACTAAGCGCTTGTAATAACGAATAAAAATATGGAAACCGACTGAGCTTACAATTAAAAGTTAAAGAAACCGAGTGCAATAATTCCTCTAAGCTCGTACATTTGTTAGATATAATGCCTGAGATTTTCATTAAATCCCGAAGCTGAAGAAACACTATCGCAAAAAAAAATCCCCTCCTATTAAAAAATAAACTGAGGCGAGGTGGAATATGCAGGGTAAAGTGGGGAGGAAAGAATGAGGGGGGGGGGGGATAGATTAACATTAAAATAAAAAGCTGAAGCTCTACAGCCAAAAATTCTAATCATTCCTTATACTGATTCAACGTCTGTGTGATGACGGGGTAAAAAAAAAGAGGAATGTTTTTAAAAGTGTTTTGCAAGTTGATTTTCCCCCTTCACCTTATTATGTTTCATTTTGCATTGAAAAAAAGGGGGTTTTTTTCTACACTTAACTTTGTCTAGTTTAAGTAGAAAAAACTTTGCGTTGTTATGGGATACCCGTTTTTTCCCAACTTTTTTTTTCGGGGGAAAAAAAGTTGTCATTTAAGATGTTCTCTAATAAATTTATCAGATGTTTGAATCAATATAAGTGTGGATATTGATGCTCGTTTATTTTGTTAATTCTTAACTGCTTTCTTCGCGTTTGTAAATGGCAGAGAATCGTGAATATTTCTTTATGATTAATTGATTGGGATCTTAATTACTGATATATTAAACATGTTCTTTTAATAAAATACAAAATATATATTTTAAGTGTAAAAGATGTATTGTTTTCAAAGTATTTAACCCTAGGTTAGTCACGTGGTTGACAAATGTCCCATACTATCAATTTCTCAACAGACGACAGCCCATGATCAAAGCCTTCTTACAGGGTTTTTTTTTCCCCTAGTTATTTTTTAAATATTTTAAATTTTTACTTTATTCTGTTTGATAATATTGTGTTTTTAATTAAAATACCCCCTTCGATATTTGGTCCCAAATTTAATGGTATGCACGAAAATTTGAATTTGTGGGACATTTGTCCCCCACACGACTAACCGCAGAACAAAAGGTAGCGTGCCTAACCAAGAGCCAACAGTGGTATCCTATATAAAAGTACCACCTTACGACAAAACTTAACACTTTCTTATGGATATTTTTTGTCGGAATTCATACACAGCTGGTGACTTAACATTTTGTTTTACCGATTTTATATAAATGGAACACACACAAAAACTTACCTTTTAATAAAGATCTTTCTATATCTCAAGTACTTAATACTTTGAGAAAGGACTCCCTAACTTTGAAATGACATAACTGCAAAACAGTGAGAGATAGGAAGAAGAGACAAGAGGCATGTTGAATAGACCGGTATAGAATTTTACACTCACCTGTTTTCAAAATTGATTGATGGAAGTCATTTTTTAATATTGATTGATGGAATTGCTTCCATGAATCAATTTTGTAAACAGGTGTGTGTAAAATTCCATACCTGTCTCTTCTATCTGCCGACCAAACGGTATAGTGGTTAGCGTGCTAGCTTCTAGGCCGCGAGGTTGCGGGTTCGAGTCCCGTGTTAGGCATGGGTGTTTGTAAATGTATGTTGGCTTGTCTAATGACGAATATTTCGGCGCATTATAGCCCTCGTGTTGCTGACGGCGCCAGATAATCTGAATGCAACCAATCTTATCGCTCCTTTCAAGTGACACAGAAAAGTGCTCGGACCGTCGTGAACCGACACTTCTCACGTTCTCTTTTGACACAAAACCCCACTGAAATGGGTTTTTTTTTATATATCTTGGTAATTTTATAATATTTTGATTTGATTTCTTGTGCCATTTCAAGAGAAAACTTCAGGGAAACATGTATTTCTCAAAAAGTTGTGCTGGAAAAAGTTAATTCTCCGTAATCACTAATAAACTTCAATGTCCCCTGAGAGAGCACATCAGAGTGATATGCTAGAATTACGATGTCCCCTGAGTGGGTACAGCGGAGTGCAAAGGGTTAATGTGGTGTAGTGTAATATGCTTAAGTATTTTTAGTAGTTTCAATAAATTATTTTGAAACGTTGAAAAATAAAATATTATGTGGCCACATTGCCATCCTAGGTCAAGGGGTGTATTCAGGGACTATATTTTTAAATTTTTGATTTAAGGATGGTAAACCTTCTAGTTAAATTGGAACACATTTCCATAAAAAAATTCATCTTGATCGAACGTAAAAAAAAAATTCCGAGTTATTTGCTAACTTTCTAAAGCATAATTACGAGTGCAAAGGGTTAAATTGGAACACATTTCCATAAAAAAGAAATTCATCTTGATTGAACATGAAAAAAAATTCCGAGTTATTTGCTAACTTTCTAAAGCATAATTACGAGTGCAAAGGGTTAAGTTTAAATTTGTATTAATATTTTACTTTTCTAACCACGGATACTACAAGAGTTTTAACAAATCGACCCTGCATCGTTCCGATCAGCCAATCAGGGTGTAGTAAACCGGTTCATTCATCGTTGCAGCGTAATCAGTGAGTTCAGGGTATATTGTTTTCTAGTATAGTAATGGAATCGCACTATCTAGTAAAGAAATCATAGGGGTTTTTTTTATATGGGAAAAGATAAACTCACTCCGCTATATTCAGATTTTACAATAATTTTTTAACACATTTTTCTACTGTAACCAGTGCTAGAAGTGTGGGTAGACGCGGGGTTACGCTTCCCCCTTTTTTTCAAGAAAATACCCATGCGTTCCCCTACTCCTAAAAACACTGAAATCCATCCCCACACTTTTAACAACTCTCAATCCGTCCAAAAACTACTAAAGAAAAATAATATTAGCCTTTAAATATAGTGGCACTGAGAAAAAGTTTTCAAATATTCTGGCTTATGGTGTTATACACATATATCAAACTGTTTAAAAAATGTATCATTACTACTTAATGTAAAAAAGTAAATATTTGTATTAACAAATACTTTTGCATTTATTTAACTTTTAACTTTGGAGGTACTTTCTTCTAAGTAAAATTTATATTCTTGTTTCACATAAAGACAAGCTATATAAAAAAAAAAAAATTGTTTTTTAGAGATAACTATCAATTTAATTGTATGAAAGTTTGAACATTTTGAAACACTATTTAAATCTAAATAAACAGTTATGTATATAATGGTGAATTATTACTTCATTTTATCTCTTACTTTCAAATAAAAAACTAAGTCACAGAATACTCATTAAAATAACAATACATTTTCTATCTTGGTTCAAAATTAGTTTTAAGAAGTATAAATTATTTATTTAGCAATTAGTATTTTTATTTTAAGATGCGTATTTATAACATTTATCGTTGGGGGGTGGGGTCACTTGTCACTAATTTTGAAGTCGGTATATTTAAAATTCCATACATGTCTGTCCATCATACGACTGGTCTCTTTTTGTCTCACTGTTTCACAATTATGAAATTTTTTCAAAATTAGGGAGCCTTTTTGAGAGACCCTGTATATTCTAATATTAAATTGTCGAATTATAACTGCTTAACTTACTGCTTGCCTTTAAAAAAATTTCGTTTGAATTTATAAGTTGTTTTGAAATGCGGGTTTCTGAAGACTAAATTTTTACATCGCAATAAATGTAAACTTATAAATAGAATTAAAGTAATAGCAAACAGATTCTTTTAATTTTTTTGTTGTGCACCTGGTTTGATTAATTTTTTCAACTGTTATATATGGTTTACAGTTTTAATGTTTACACCTTCGCAATTTCTATTTTCAAGAAATCTAATTTAAAATAGCATCATCAATGTCAAATAATTTACATGGCTATTATATAACTGTTTCCGAACAAAAAATATTAGTTTACCCGTAAAAGCACAAATTTGAAATACACAAGATAAGAACGAAAAAAATTTCACAAAATAATCTGGATTTTATTATAGATTCTCAATAAAACACTAAATTAACTGGCACTTCTACTCAAAGTTATCCTCAAAAATAATCAATTAATGAAGAAACTATGCCTCACAATACTATCCTTATCCTAAATTATTCTATCTTAAAAATAGTATAAACTTAAAGGTTCAGTATTAAGTACAAGTGTGAAATGCTTTTCTCTTTAAATTGCATTACTTAGCCTTAAGCTATTACGAAAAAAAGAATAATTATACCAAAAATATTTGACTATATTATATTCTTCGTCTCTTAAATTACATCGTAAAGAGTATTAACCGTAAGTTGAATAATTATTATAAAATATTATACAGTGTCTTTCAATTACTAGTCCCCAAAAATAATTTATTAACGAAGATAAATTATACTTCAAAAATACTATGCTATTCAGTACTCTCCATATCCCAAATGATGCTATCTGAAAAAGAGCATGAAGTGCAGGAGCGTAGGGATATGGGGATATATCCCCTCCTGAATTTTTTCAGTTTGCTATTAGAACGCAAAAACCAAAGGATTTTTTTTGCTTAAAATGGTAAATTTATGTAAAGTGTTTTTAATTTTGCTAAACATACGTTAAAAAAATACTTGTCATTAAATATATTCGTCATTAATAACAAAAATTACTGCTATGACTTGTTGAGTTATAATTTCATATCCCCTCCCGAAAAAAATCCCTGGCTAAGCCACTGATAAAGTGTTATGTTCAGTCACAATACTTTATTGTCTTTGGATGTAATATGAGAGGAAGCTTGTAAACTCTGTGGTATACTTTTTTTCTGCTTTATCTAATTCAGCTAGTTAATCAGAATATTCCTAACATTTTTGTCTGCTTTTTTGAAGCAAATCAATATTGCATCGATCATTTGAATAGTTAAATTTTTTTCTCAGTTTCTTGTCTTAAAAGGTCGTCGCTTTTCCGTTTTTCTAAACGACATATTAATTTCTCCATTTCAGAATTGATTCATTGTTTCACCCTTTTCGAAATCACCATTATTCTTCCATTTTAAAATTATTCATTATTTCTCTTATTTGAAACGATTCGTTATATCTTTATATTAACTTCGATTTTGTGTATATGTCGATGACGGGCAAATCTGTGGAGGCCTAATTAACCCCCTTGCCATCATTCAATGGGTCTGAAACTTTGCTGATAGATTCAATGTCGATGACAATGCATTCTATCAAATTTTGGGGGCTGCCACTCTCACTAAAATGTCGTTTTTATGGAATACTAATAAACCAACTTGCCGTTATCCAATCATGCTGAATTAGCATTTAATCGATCGTTGAAGAAACTTTTTCCTGTTGCCAAAAAAGTAGTTTGCTGTATATTTTGCTGATATAGATGTTTTTAATATTTAAAATTAGATGCAAACACTAAGCACAAGCTGGCAACAGAAACGTCACTGTTAATGAATACAAAAATTGGCAATGCCTAAAAAGAATTTATATTAAAAACTTTATTTTTAGTTAAATAAATGAACCGTTTAATAATACTTTTTTTTTAGTTTTATTTATCTTTTTTTAAAAAGTGTAATTGTTTCTCCTTTTTTTTTAAAAAAAAAGGTTTATTCGTGTCTCCTTTTTCTAAAAAAATAATCATTATTTCTCTTTTTTTTTTTAATTCATTGTTTCTCTTTTAAAAAAAAAAAATCATTATTGCTCCTAATTTAAAAAAAAAAATCTTACATCCTTTTTTTTTAAAAGAAGGTTTTTTAATACCATCATTTTATGATATCCAAGAATATTTGCTTTATATAAATGATACACTATGCATCCATTTTAAATTCATTATTTCTCTCAAAATTTTCAAAGCTGCTCAACACTTCCCAAACATCCCTTCCTAGATAACATTATTCTCTATGTATCAACGAGGACGAAATCCCTACATCCCAATCGGCGTCATTTCCGAACCACCCTCCTCCAAACATCCAAAAAGGTTCAAATGAGAAACAACTTCCAAGGTCACAGCCTCCCTCCAAGGCTACGAGGCAAAGCCCTCGTTTGTCCAAGTGTCACTGGCACTGTTTTTTTCGACAAACAAAAAAGCGTCCTTCTCTCTTCCACATCAGGAGGATGTAGAGCAGGCGAAAATAGCTCATCGGATCCACCGCACATTCTCCGCTCTCACTCCCCGGCGAAAGAGCCACTGGCCTCGGCGAGAGAAGGACGACAAGCTTCGGACACAAAAAGCGCGCCGATGGGCAGGAGTCGCGATGCTTGGGCGGGGCTCTGCTAAGGGTGAGTCCGTTAGGGATGATGCATCTTTTCAGTTTTTGGGTCGGGGAGTCCAGTGTTGGGGTTTTAAGGAGGAAATGGTTTAGGTCTCGGAAATTTTTATCACATAGATCGTGAATGTATTTATTATTATTTTTTTATACTTACAATAACTTAGAAATTATGTTTCTGTATTGCAAACTTTCCATGTTTCGAAAGTAGTTTCTGTATTTCAGAAGTAAACTATTGTAAGTGCAATTGGTTTAACATTGTTCTTGCGATAGTTTACTTCTGAGGTACAGATTTTGTTTTTAAACTCGGGTTTTTAATATTCAAAAATATATATTGAAGTTTTGACGTTCCTTTTTTAATAAATCAAAAATTTCATGATCTAAAAACGAATTTTTTGTTCAATTAAATTTCAGTTTTTCTCCCAATCTAGATCTTCTCCTCCTACCCAATTGATATTTGGGTGGTTAGTGTTCTGGCCTAGTATGCCAAAGATGCCGGGATCGAATCTTGGATTAAGTTTGGATTTCCGTTGTGATTATGAGTCCACGTTAATTTGTAGTGTTATTTGGCACAGAAGAATGCAAACCAAACATAATCTAGACCCAAACACTTTCCCTTGTAAAGACCTCCCCGAAAGCATACCGTCTTCTCCCTTGAAATTCACACCATCTCACTATGCAGTGGCCAAAGTTTACCCCGTATTCGAATACTTAACGTCAACATATACATTTCCAAAAATATTTGATCTCAATAGCACACTTAACGCCATTGAAACATTAACCGAAATATAAGTAAATCGATGAAACTCGACTCTAGTTTGTTAATGTGTGTGTTTTGTTTCAGGGGCCGAGCAAGTGTGAGGATGTCTCGCCGCAAGCAGCAGCACCCCCTTCACCTCGACACTCTGGATCAACTAAGCAACCTCCTGGAACACGGTAATTCAACCTCCTTCCTCCTGACACACACAAACGAACCAACCCACTTCCTAAACTCCCACTCAACAGCATCCCTTTCTGCTTACCACTGTGTGTTTCTAGATACAAGGAAGAAGGGGCGACTCCCGATTTAAACAAACTGCCTTCTCCGCCTCAGCGCGACTCTTTTCATTTCTTTCTTTATTTTTTTTTTTGCTAACCCTAAACTGGTGGGGGTTTTGATTAGGCTTAACAGAGGGGTCGTTTCCGACGGGTGTGTTGCCGGCTATCGATGCGAAGTGCGGCGGCGAAATATGGTTGAGAGGTACTCTTGCTTGTGTCTGCGATGCCGTATAATATCTAAACAGAAAATAACCCAGAAAGTTGCAACATTATAACAAAGCGAAGTTATTCAACTAGTATTGTCTGCCCTTGTTTGATACTGTATTCAGTTGATGCTGCTCGCAATGAAATATATGATGCAGAATCTTAGCTAAATTATTAATTTGGTATTGGGTATTGTAAAGCACCTTACGAAGTGTATAATTGAATTGTTTATTTTATCAATGTGACGCAATGCACTATTAACCTGCCTTCTTTAGAGATAGTTATTCTGAGTTCGAATATTATAATGGATTAAGCCGTTTCATGCCATGGGCTGCTCTTAGAATGTGAAAGATCTTGGGATCGAATCCCGATTGGGGTTGTCTCTCTGCAAGATCTACTATTAAATAAAATGAGAAGAAACGACGGTGATTGTGACAAATAGCATATGGGGCTTGTCGAGCTTGTTAAGAGTCATTCGGGTTTTCTCCTAATCAAGATACAAATACGGGGCAGTTTACCTTTGAAAGACCTCCCTGAAGGCAATTACCTCTGATATTTTACACGTTCAAATCGTTGTTACATAGCCGGCTTCGTTGGAGGTTGCTTAACTCTGATACATCATAAATGTAAAACTTGTACTTTTATATTTCAACGTTACATTAGCTTGAATGAAATCCACAAATTTGGTTTTTAAGTTTGAGGAACAATAGCTATTTATTCTTCTTTCAAGTAACATCGTTTTTTCTGGTATTCAACAAAATAATCCTTGCCACACGATTGCTGAATCTCCAGCTTCAGCCAAAAGCAGAGCATGCACCAGATAAAAACAGGTTTCAAGTTATTAATTGCTGTTGAGTATGGCTATTGCGACAATATTTAACGATTGACAATATTTAACGTATGACAATCTAAAAAGTTAAGCGAAAAAAGTTAAAGAAAAAGTTAAACGAAAGTCAGCGATTCTATCAAGCTTGGTGCTAACTACAACTTCTAAAAAGTTTGTAGGAGGTTTCTGCTCTGCAAGCAAATGAAGCCAATTGAATACTTCCTCCCAGCTATGCTGCGTAATTCGTTGCCCATGGTTAAAAACACACTCGAACTAGTTTGAGGGGGAGTTGCTAATATAGATCTCTAAAGCGATTGTTATGCCTTTGGCTTCAATTCAATGACCAGATGTTACAGTTAGATCTTAGTGGGTAGAATCAGTTTTGCCACAATGCTGCAGATCTTATTCTTGGGATTCATTATTACATAAAAGATAACTTCGCAATCACATATTACAAAGAAAACAACATAAAACATATTTTTACGAAACAGTTTCGAGAATCGAACATGATATCCTGCATTTTAAAAAATGAGTACCGCATGAAATAACTCAACAGTATCATTTCCCTTTTTGAGTTGCTTTGATACCAGACTTTCAATTGATATGAATCAAAATACTTCACAAGACTAAAAAAAATATTTATGCATAAAGCGTTATGAGTCATCCTCTCGTCTACTTCATGGTCATGGATTCATGACCTTGGTGCGTCTTTTAGATTAACTGCAGTTGTCAACAGTTTTACCGCAATAATAGAATAGACATCGGTAATGGTAAAGCCATGGATTAGAAATGTAAGTTCAACGAGGCAGAAATGACACGGGTGTAGTCGTTCATCAAAGGTAAGTAGGTTCGATCTCTTACAAGAAGTCGTTTCACGCAATTGTAAGAACAGAGGATTGCAACATTGCGTTTACAAAATCGTTTTGTTCGTTAGGGTAAGTTCGCGCGTATTTTTGCAGAAAGTAGCATTTTAGATTACATGAACTCTGAAGAACTTTTTGTTGATTTTTGCGCGTCCGAAATCAAGTTGAGGTAAGTGAAGACTTTCATGATGGTAGAACTGTGTTCTCTTGGTGTAGTAAAAAAATTTCTATAAACCAGCAAATTTTTTCTTAATCCAAATTTTGATAATGCTTTGAGAGCTTATAATTTTTATATGAAAGATAATTCATCTAGTTTCTTGGTGTTTGTAATTACTAAAGTTTTAATTGAAATGTTTGTTTGAATTTGTTTTGATTTCTTGGGTCAAAATTACTTGATACCTATACGACAAATAGTTTTGTTTAAGATGTAATATTTGCTGCAAATGTTTGCATTAAATATTAATAAACTAAACTAGGGTATCTTTATAATTTTCTTTATGCAAGCCTTCTAAAAAGATAATATTTGTATATGTGGATTGACCGTTTGTTTACATATCGGAATCAAATGTCGCTGAACGGTTGAATCAAATGAATATTTGTCGTGCTGAATCAGCATTTAAAAGAAATGGAGATGGCATTTTCAGCGTGTTCATGAGAGCGTATTTAAAAGTTTTGAATAACAAAATGCTTGAAGATATCGCAGAAACAACTTAGCTTGCATCAGGAGTGCTGTTATTGAAGAACATGATAGTTACTATGCAAGAAGTTATTTCTTTGTTATAGACTCCACTTGTATAGACTCCGCAAAAAAGAAACAAAATCTTTGGCAATATTAAATGTGCGAATGGATATAATGAACTTAAACTTGTGTCCTTTTCTATTGGTGATACAATTTATTTATGCTAGGACGTATTCGAAAGACTGCTATTAGATTAGAAACTGAAACGAGCCTGGTTTGCAAAGCGAGCGTTAGCGAGCATAGGTCGGCAACCCCTAGTATGTTGAAATGGCCTAAAGTACATTTCCTAACATATTAATTAGTTCCAACCAACCGTTTGCGCATCATTATTCAAAATTTCCTTCGAGCATAAACATAATTCAAATGAACGAAATTTAAAGCTAAAATGTATCGGACATTTAATAATCCTGTTATAACATACATCATTAAAATAATTAAAATTAAAAAAAAAAAAATCCCCAATTTTCAAATGACAATAGTCAAACGTTCATAAGGCCATGAAATTTAATGACCTACACTCAAAATCGATCAATCTTTCACTCAATAAATGACCTTGAAATACATTTGTATTGTTGAAAAAATAAAAATTTTCCTGACACAAATCTCAGTCCCTCACTAAGCTATTTAGCTATTTGTCCTAGCTCGTTTCATTAGGAATATTTTGAAACACAGTTCAATCCGTTTGCCCATTTTCCCCTGACGCGGCACTTTATTCAAATGAAAGCATTTCTCAACGACCCAAATGCCACGAAACAAAGCTTTGGTGGGAAAACACGAGTGAAATCTTTTTCTTTTCAAAAAGAAAAATGGAAAACTTATAATTGAATTAAATTCTAGGATAAATAAGCAATCATCTTGATGACTCCTTTTCTGAAATATTTCATCGGGACGAAATCTATTCAGAATTTATTCCTCCCTAAGCTGATGAATTATTAATATCAGTTATACGATGAATAAGTTTTTATTGGAGAAAAGTACTTACTGTTTGGGACATTTCTGGAACAGTTGGATTAAATGTGAGAGAATTGGAGATATGTATTTCGTGTTGTAAAAATTGGAATTCCTTTAAGTATTTGAAAATTGTTAATTTAAAATAATCTTGATATTAAACATTTGAAACTTCTTACTACTTTTATTGCATGGTAAACTCAATATGTTTTAGATATGCATATTTATATGTTTGTCTTTATAAAGTTAAGACAACACGCTCTTGTATTGTGAAACGTTCAATTTCCGATGACTTTTGCCTGTTTAGGGATGACCTAGTGCGTTTCACCATTTATTTATATGGCTTTTAGAATGGCAGAGGTTTATTGAATTTATAGAAATGTATCGTTCTTATCTTTTTGCTAATTAACTTAGGTTCATGTGTTTGATAATTATACAGGATGATTATAGTTAAAATTCAACTTTCAAACAGATATAAAAAAAATAGTCATAATGACTTAAAATTTGACCTGAATATACATGAAAAGGGTAGAGATGGTGTGTCATAAGAAACAATTTTGAACTATTTTTTGTATTTTCACCTATATTCAGGTCAAATTTCAGGTCATTCTAATGCATGATTCCTCTTTTATAGCTTTTTGAAAATTGAACTTTAATCATAACCACCCTGTATATCCGAAAATCTTGATAAATCGACAAAATCACGTTCACGATTTAATACTCTTTTTATTTTACGTTCTACGAATATTGATAAATTATACCTATGGCTTAAACAATAATCACAAACTTCTTTGCGTAGCAACTCTTCAATTGAACAATCACACTTCTTGTTCAACAATGTCTCACAAATAATTGCTAAGGGTTAAAGAACTTCAAGAAACCACGTTTACAAAAAGGAAATTCTGAGAACATAGAGTTAAAGAGTTTTTTATTTCTTAGGCCAACGCTGTATTTTAAATAAACTTATTTTCAGTGGATGATAATTTAACTATTTTTTAAGCTCTCTGCAAAATTATCCAATTAAATCAAGTCAACTTCAATGCAACGTCGTTATCAAGATTGACTTAATTTACTATAACACTGGACCCTGTAATAGTACTTAGCTGTCAGCTCTTTATCTATAAATTGAATTGGTTATTTGAGAACCGCACACCCACCCCAATCACTTTTTGTCGAAATCTCTGTTGTCTGTATCTCTAAATGGGTTTCTCAAATAACAGGTTTAGTCGACCTTGATAATAAGACATTCTAAAAATGTATGAACTATACTACCGTGCTAAGCACAGAAGTCGTATCTACAACTGAGCTCAAAATGAAAAATATTGGTTTAACTATTAACTTTATAACTAACTTAATAACTTTTTAATATTTCCCGTGCAGATACGACCATTAAATTTTATCATTATATAGAATAAATTACGAAGAAAAACTTGATAACAATAACTCAATTTGGCAAAAAATGCAGATGCAACTTCTGAGCTTAGCACGATATAGTTTACTGCCTTACCAAGCGTAGAAGTCTCATTTGCAACTGAGCTCAAATGAGAAATACATCGATATAGATAAACAACTGGATAGACTGCTTAACGCTGGGAAAATGAAGCCGTTGCCAGATGCAATTGGTGGGATAAAAAATACGGATTGCCGAGGATTGCAAATAACATTTTGGGTTGTACACAGCAGAAATGTCAATAGTAGATCTTAATTAGTAATAATGTGCAAAAAAATATGTACTCAAACACTTTACAAGGTTTTTCGCATTCCCATCCAACTATAAAAGTGATCTGTGATTGGTTAATCATCCCACCAGCTTCGCAAAGCTTCGTAATCCCCGGTGCGTTTTTCTCTTTGCATTGACAATGGAGCAGTCTATCCAGTTGTTTATCTATATCGATGGAGAAATATCGGTTCAAAGTTTGATAAATTCATGTAGTTGATGCTAACTTATTACCTTTTTTTAATATTTCCCTCACAGATACGACCATTACATTTTCTCCTTATGTAGAACAAATTACAGAGAAGCACCTGGTAACAAAATTACAGAAAAGCACCTGGTAACAACTCTGTTTGGCCAAAATTGCAGATAAGATCTCTATGATCAGAACGGTGTTTTAGGCCAATTCCTTGCAACGAATAACATATTCTGCTCAAGTAAATGTCATCGGATTCTTTCCAAACCTTAGCAACTTTGTGGAAATACACAAGATACGATTGTGGTATCACGGGGAGTTAGTTATTTTTACTCCTAGTAGAAGATACGACTTTAGTAGAGGCCGTCAAAATCACAGACGTATTAGAGAAGTTTTCAGGAATTTTGCCGCTATTCGTTTGGATGCGGTCCAAAAAAGCTGCCTTCACGTCACTGAAGAAAACTTTTTGTGTTATTTGGTTGAGATGAACCTATAAACAAAAACGAGGAGGGGTGTATTTTATCCAAGGGATGGTGGAAATAAATATTATATTCAACGCTTTTTTCTTTGGATATTTAGACTGGATTCCCTACTTATTTTTATACCTGCAGTGAATATAAATATACATTTTTAACTTTCGGTTCGTACAGAGAAAGATTTTTTCGTATTTTCCGTCTCTCGTATATATCGCTATTTTATTTTATTCGTTTAATTTTTTTAATTATTTTTATTTTATATCAACAGATTAAACGATGTGCTATTTTTGTATGAAAATAAATATGGTAAAATTATTCATTTAAGTTTCCGCCGAGCGCAATGTTCTTGATGGGCTACATTAAAAAAAAAAAAAAAAAAAAAAAAAAAACTCATAAGTTTATTTATATAACTGTAAAGTGGTGAGCATCTTTGAGAACACTTAATTTTCTAGAAAAACATCTTATATTTGACGTTTAATAAGTTAGCGGGGTGATGCGGCAAAATCAATTGTACTTGTCCGATCAAATGCACCCGACGGATGATTGGATGTTCTTGTCAAGAGTATTCGTCAGAATTATTCATATTTTTGAATATTTAAAACATTTCTTTTTTCTCTGTGTATTCATTGTGAAATAATTTAAAATACTAATACATTTCGGTTTGAAGGAACTGTCATAATACGTAAACTTCCGATTTACAGGAAATTGGATTAAACATTGAAAGCTCACGTTATATTGTTTTTGACGTCGTTTTTCTTTCAAGCATTTCTAATGTTAATATCAAAAAGGACAGTTTTCTTCAAAAGTATACAGAAATAAATAAAACTAGGGGTGTGGAACATCGCACAACTTTCAATTACACTATATTGCTGATGTAGATTTGTGTAGTTTATCATTTTTATATTTTCATCAGTCGCTTAGAAAAAATTGCCAGTTTGGCGTTATTTTTTGTGATAATTCTTGTATGGGTCCTTATTTTAAATAAATAAAAAATAACTAGAAAAAATGGGGATTTTGGCGATATGTTTATCGATAATTCTTATATTATCCTTTCTTGTAAGTGAAACTGAGCTAAAGAAAAAAAAAATCGTTGATGAAGTATGCCCAAGGAAAGAGAACTCTGTGTTACAGGCATTCGTTTTTCAACTTTTTTAGATATTAAAACATTTTTACGAGAATTTCGGTGGTGAGGATGTTTAGAACACCTTAAGAGGAATTATCATAGCGATTTTGAACAAAATCGTTAAAGCCGTTTTTTAGCAATTATTAAAAAACAGGATTTTTTTCAATGGCAGCTACCTTACGCGCATGCGCGATTTTGACGAAAACCTTAACGGTTGGTCCCATGGCTACCACCAACACGCACACCAAACTTGAATATCGTGGGTCAATTTGTTCGGGAGTTATGCTGACCACATACATACACACAGACATTTTTTCTAGATCACTTTTTTGAAATCAGGATGTTCCATAACGTAAAGAAATGCAAAAAAAAACCTAAATTTTTTTGACCGAATGCCATACTTTCATTACCCTATGTATACATTATATACCCTATGTGATTGAAAGTAAAAAGGGCAGTTTTTTTTCCAAAAGTATGCAAAAATCAAAAAAGACAGTTTTCCTTCAAAAGTATGGAAACATTAAAAAAAAAGGGGGGGGGGGGGCATTTTTCTTCCAAAAGTGCGCAAAAATCAAAATGGATAGTTTTTTCCCAAAAGTGCGGGAGCGAAATAACGAGATGTTCTCATAATAGGAGACATTTCACGGTTTTATTTGGTATTGTGATTTTTGTAGTCTTGATAATTTCCCCATACGCCAAAAATATTTTGAAAACGAAAAATAGTATAGTTAATCTCAAACAATTGTGAACACAATACAGAAAAAATTACCTTGCTCATGCTTCAAACAAGCCTAGAATAATTTAATAAAATTTACTTTTTGAATAGTCTAATTCAAATAAAACATACTGCCTCTAAGAACATGTTTATTCTACATCCCATTTTCAATAAAACACGATAATTATTGCATAAAATTATCTAATAAAATGTAAAATATAGGGAATCTCGTCCTTCAGTTTTCGGTACACGCAGTTCCGTTTACACCGAACAAAAGCGTAAAGTAGAAATTACTACGCAGATGTACCATTTAAACCATAAACAGTTCCAATAAGAAAAAAATTGCCCATAAAGTATGGTCATTTCCCTTCGCTCTCTGTTATTAGATCCAGGTTTAACTCGACACACAAGTTGAATGGAAGCTGGGGAAATCATGGAAATTTTTTATTCTTGTATACAGCTTCAAGGTATCAAAGAAATAAATTTTCTGAAGCACTGTTTGCCCTAAAAACAACCCCGATATAATCGTTTTTATTTAGTGTCTCTACGAGTCACGGGAATCTATAAGAGTAAGTTAAATGCTTCTTTTGTTTGAAACCGGTTCTACAAAATATAAATTTGGAGGCGAATCCGTCTTGACTTACGGAAACAATATGTCCCTCACGTATCCAAAATGCCCATAAAGAGTGCATCTCACAAACAGTTTGAGCATTACAGCAACAGCATAATTAGCATGAATGAAATTTGAAATCCCATCTTGAAGGCATCGGTCATTTGCCAGGTGGTTGGCTTTTCACCCAACGGGATGGAAATTGCTAGGTGGAAGGAAATTTATGTTTCTGGCACTGTTTAGAAAATAGCGATTCCAAGCACCCGTTACTCTTGATCTCTCCCTTCTATCTTCACCACGGAAATATTTTGCAAAATTATTGCTGATGCGGTGCCTTGAAGCACTTAGATGCCTTTAACCACAGAAACGTTTGCCAAATCTACTGAAGCTGATAGGCGTGTAACCGGATGGGATGGAAATTGCTTGATGGAAAAAATTACGTTTTTGGACTTCTGGCACTGCTTAGGAACTGTCAGTTCCAAGCCCAACTTTATGTCACTCCCTTCCCTTTATTTACCAGCAGAAATATTTTGAAAAATTACTGCAGAATCTGTCTCTTGAAGCGTTTAAATGAAGTAATCTCGTTGTTCTAACCTCAACCCTATGGCTTACTTTTTAGAAAATCATTGACGACAAAATTAGCATTAGAATCAAATTGTTTACACTTTGGATCAAGTTCGCATTGTAAACTTTATTTAAGTTGACCATTAGACAAACCATATTTGGTCCATTCTAGCATGAATGGCTTTGAAAAAGGGGGTAAATACAGCCTGGGCCGTAGACAAGGGGGGGGGGGGATAATCTAATACCCCCCCCCTCCCCGAAATTGTGTGTAAATCTTGTTTCACCACTTTCCCTTCTTTTTTGTGTAACTTGTAATATGTATTTAAATAAATCTTCAACCATAAACCCCTCCCCACCCCCGAAAAAAATCCTGGCTACGGGCATGGAAATGGTAATTAATCAAATTGGTGTGATAGTCTGTTCTAGCACTCAACTTCTCATGTATAGATATATGAAAAAGAAAAAAACTAGAACCATTGGTAAAATACCGCTTTTTTAACTGTTTTTAAAAATAGGTAATTTAGAGTATTCGATGTTTTTTTATTTTTTAATCCAATTAAACATTTCGAAGCACTGCAAAGTATGTTAACATTCTAATGCTGAAATAACTTTAAAGGCTGCGAGTCACTTAACGTTTAATTATTATTACCAGGAACATAATGAATGATGATGCGAACACTTTTCAAGGTCTTCGAGGAAATAAATAACGATTTCAAAGCGGTTCCTTATTTCCTCGTCTTATACTTTAAACTTGGCAAATATATTTCTTTTTAAATATCAATAGTATTGTCTAAATATCACAATTCAATATCAATATATAAATACTATCTATATCAATGAAAATAATACATCTTAATTAAAAAAAAGTTCAATTCAATACAAATTTATGACATCAATTGAATTCTGATAATCAGTATTATAAGTTATTATAATCTAACAGAATTGAATTGTAATTATTCTTACAAAAGAATAATGAGGCATTATACTCTTATAATTAAACTTCAATCGCAAAGTTAGAAAACAAACCTAACGATTCGATCAATAACTCAGTGTTGCGAAGTGGTCACTTTTCAAGGTCCTCCAGGGAATAAGTAACAATATCAACGCGATTCCTTATTCGCAACAGAAAGCGAACAATCAACTTATTCGTAATAGAAAGCGAACAATCAACTTAAACGAAAGAACCTACTTTGTTAAAATTCAAATGAAACGAAGTTGTGCGAATTAGTATTACATAAAGTGGATTGTAAATTACACGGCTGCTTTCCGGCAAATTTAATGGGCAATGTCGTTTTTTGAGGGGGGGCAGGCATAAAAGAGTAGAAAAAGCCGCTAAACGCTTCGCGTCTTTCTTCAAAGGCCAAGGAAAGTAGGCTAAATCTTTTAACAATGACAGGGAACGCGATGTTTTTTACAAAACCTTTTGACAGCCTATAATACAGGGCTATTCTGAGGCATAAAATGACAACAAAGTATATCATTTTTACTTTTTATCTTGTCCTCCTGTTTTTAGGCAGACTATGAAGTCAAACTGTTCAACAATGTATAAAGATTGGATTTCGGCCCATATCCTGTTTTTGAGGCAGGTCTCTTTTTTTTTTGTCTTGTTAAGCTTTGTTTGGAGCAGACATATCTGTTCATGTTTCAGTAGATAGTGACATTAGTGGGATCGCCCACTTTGCTGCCATGCGTTGCCAGTATCGGGGCGAGGGAATTATTTCACACCTTTTTTTTTTCTTTTTGTCGCTGACGAGCTTTTTTTTTATATAAACCGAAAGGGTGACTTACCTGATATTGAAAGTAATAAATCAGAATTTTCCTTAAGAAAGACCATTGAGTTGTTATATTATCAATCTTCTCAACTGTATATGTATGATTGAGACATATTTAATGTCACAATTTAAAACTGTTTTATGCTCAAATTATTCACTAATTGTCTTTGTATTTAGGTGGTATGTTTACTAGTTCAAGTTTGTCTACAAAAGTCTCTCTATATATCCCATAATTTATTTATTTTACTAAATTTTCAATGAAATTTTTTATACATTTGATTGAAATATTACAGCCTAGGTAATGAAACTAATTTTTGAAGGGTGCTGTGTAACATAAATAGGAATTTCTTTTTAAATTTGCTCAGAGATTACAATGTGATTATAATTATAGATCTAGTTTAAAAAAAGCTATAAAAAAGCTCTCGTCAAAATTGACCTGAAATGTGACCTTATACATAAAAAGAAAGGGTAAATGATATACCATACGAAAAAATATAGTTTGAAATAGTTTTTAAATGCCATACCATTTCTCTTTTCTTCGCTTATATTCAGGTCAAATTTCAAGCCATTCTGACTAGTGTTTTTTTACAACTTTTTAGGAGTTAAACTTTAATTATAATCGCCCATTAGATGACAAATGTTACAAGTACTTATGGATCTCACAGATTTTGCAACGTTTGAGAGATTGGTAAGCCTTGCAAACTTTTTGAGGTTGTTGAAAAATGCTTGGATTAAGTAATCTGATATTAATTTTGGATTGCAGAAGCTCTCTTAGATGTAGCCATTTTTACACTTTCTGTTCGTCTCTGAAACCCTGCAAAAAGTATCAGTTTTAAATTGAAACGAAAAAACCTTACTTTTTGCAACAACGTTGCTGAATTAAAATGGAATAGTTATCACCACAATGTATATAAAAGAAGTTTCAAATTTAATATGTTTGTTACTAAGAAAACAAAAGATTTTAATCTATCAATAAATGGACTTATAAACAAATTTAAGAGCTAAATTTCTCCGAACTAGTGCTTTATATACGATTTCCGTATTATCCCTCACACAATACTTTTTTTGCATTTAAAAACATTTCATTGTGTCACATTTCCCAAAATTGATATAAAAATGTGTATTTTGTATGCGAGAAGTCAATTGTGTGCAACATTGGTAAATATCTCTTCTAATTGTACCAGAAATAATCGCTTGTCCCACCAGACTGGATGAGTCATACCCACTGACATCAAAGCTGTAAGTGAAATGGCCTAAATATTGGATCATTCCGAGCTCCTGACTACTGCAACGGGCAGTTTTGTCACAGATAATAAAATAGTTGCATGGACGCGTGTCCGTGGGTCAGAGGTGACCATACAATGACCGCCCTCACAGAGGTCATTGCTTTGACGAATGCCCTTTGTGTTCAGGTCACAACCCCGTGAAAGATTAGACCAACTGCCGCGTCACTGTGGCCGGCTGGATAAAAGCGCAACAATGCAGTACAAGCACCACTGACCATAAAAGTGTGGAGAGACTTATTGGATGTCTTTCTCTTCCTACGCGCACCAGATGGCATTGTCTCCAGAAGTTTCAGTTCGAATTGGACTTGCAGTTTTATGAATATTGTACCACGTTGCCAGACGTTAAGAGATTTTTGCGTGGGTTTTTTCCTGGTGGTACGAGAGGCAACTGCACGTTTTGGTAACCCATCGAATATCATTCTGATTTTTTTTTATTGAATCTAGAGAAATGCTAATACATTATAAATATACTGGTCTGCCAGGATAAAAATGGCAGAAACTGCACAAAAATCGACTTTTGATTAGTTGAACTAAATCCGACTGTCGTATATGTCTTAACTTGCCAAATAATGAACATTCTTTATTTAGCAACCCACCGCTCTATAATTTTCCACGAGGAAGGGCGCAGATGGTTCCTCTTCTCTGGTGCCAAATACTTGCACCTTTCAAAAGTAATTAAAATTGACGCCATTTGTGACGAAATATTTATTGCCAATTTGGCTCACTTTTAAAAGATCCAAGTATCGGATTTAGTTCAACTCAGTCACTGTTTTGACCAATCCCCTCCCCCCCCCCCCCCCTTCTCCCGTCTCCACCACCATACCAGTATATTCATATTCTAAATGATTTTTCTACATTCTATTAAAAAAATCAGAATGATGTTCAAAGGGGTACCTATATGCAGTTGCCAATCAGTCTATGTAGATAGGTGGCACAGAATTACAAAAATATAACTTATTTTATTCTTCTCCAAAAACAGCAGCAACGATTCATAAAAAATCTCACTCCTCGGGATTTGTCGCTCCAACGAAAATACGAAAATTTAAGTTCTTAACTTTTCTAAAAACCAACGCTCCGATCACACGGCAGTTAATGCCAATACCATGGCGAACTCGCCTGGTCTGAATCCCAATAAAATCCCACTCTAGCTTATATTGATTGGTGACTTTTCACAAACTTCTCGAAGCGCTTTTATAAAACCAATACCTTAAACGTTTCAACTAGCTTGAAGCTTGTATATCCTCTAATACGTACAGTTTTTACATTAATAAAAAGCTATAAATAAAAGTTATTAGATTAAAATTTTTAAATTTACGAAACAGTTATATTATATATAACTATTTTTAAACCTCTATCGCAGCACTTGTTTATTTAAACCTTAATCATTGAAGTAAAGTGCCAGGATAACCTTTTAAATCTATTTTTTTTTCACCATACCATGTATTCATTTACAAAGAAACAAATAAATCCATATTTTTTTACAGAATCCAAAAAAAATACAAGCTATTTTTCTAAAAAGTAGCCATTACTTTCTTGTTTATACAATCCTTGTATTTAAAAATTTTCTTCTGGCCTAGTTACGTTTTCACTAAAAGTACACATTCTAAAATACTAAAACAAACTTTTAATTAACAACATTTTAGTTGATGCTTTACCAATATAATTCATAATTTACTCAACTCAACTCAAATCAAAATTACTTGTATTGCACGTCTTTTTTTTTTTTTTTTTGTCTTTTTTTTGTTTATGCAATTAGTTTCAGTCATTCTTTCAACTTGAATCTATTTTGGAAAGACGTATACGTAAAATAAGTTTAATACTTTTATATGCATGAGTACGGAACACGTCAATTAATGGGAGTTTACTTAGTTTCAAGATACCGGCAAAATAGCATTTTTTTTTTTTAATTATTTACTACTCATACAAAAATTAGCAAACTTTGTTTAACATATGCCTAGTTAGTCATCATAGCAACCTCTCATCCAAGAAAGAATTACTTATTCATAGAGAACATTGAGTGATCAGAAATGTCAGATTCCTTCCATTGATTATGCTATGTTTCTATTCCCACCTTCTTCAACCGGCTAAATATGCTTCATTGAATTGATAAAGATGGCCATCGATATGAATAAAAGGAACCATTAATTCCTACATGATGCCATGTTTCTATTCCCTACTTTCACCAATCTACTAAAAAGGCTTCATTGAATAGATAAAGATGGCCATCGACAAGTGAAACCCTCAGTTCCTAAAAGATGCCATATTTCTATTCCTACCTTCATCAACCTACTAAAAATGCTTCATTGAATAGATAAAGATGGCCATCGATATGAATAAGTGAACTTCTTAAGACTTGGGTCACTGAGGCCCTCAGTGGCCTACCTAAGAAGAGAAATGTTTATAGCCACAGCCCAAAAGCACTTCCGATAAAAATAACCCCCGCTCACCCCGTATAAAAGAAATATCACCCATGAAGAAACGTCAAAACTCAAAGTCAAAAGATTTATAAGGTTTACCACAGTCTCCATCTAATACTCTGACAGATTGATACGCATTGGCAGAGCAAAAAGCAAGCGCCATTCAAATGCAGAAAAAATTTGTCAAATCCATTTAAATTCCCGGCATGTTATGATGTATGTAGGCGACAATCCATTGAGTGGCTGGTGTTTTGAATACCGAGTCGAATATAAAAACGATTGCAAAAAGAATTACCCCGGCGCATAAACCGATTTGGAGTATTGCAGACTGTTTGCTCCGCTTGAATAACATCTCTTTTTTAAAGGAAAACATGGAGAGAAAGAAGGGAATATTTGCATAAGATTCTTTTCCCGAGAAATGATAAAAATATATGGATTATATCTTATAAGATTATATAACGTTCACTGTGAAGATATAAAATGCCTACTTCTCTTTTACGGTGCCAATATTTGAATGTAATTCTGACAGGTTTTATTATTGCAAAGTTGAAGGCGTTAGGTTTTTTTTTATTCCGGAGAGGGAGGGTGAAAGAATATTTTCTGTACCAATAAAGGATATCTTTCAATATCTGGTAACGTAGGATATATAGTGCAAATCCTAAAATATATATATTCTGACATTGAAATGAACTCATCGCCACCATCCGTGTTTGAATTATATGAATAAAATTGACGTTCGGTAAAAGTGTGTGAATTATTCATAAAAAATATTGCGCGTAAAAGCATTTATTCCTTTTGAAATAAAAGAAAAGTATTTTAAAAGCGATAAATATTGTGAACCTGAATTTCCATCTGTAAAATTAAATACTAAATTTAGCTCATTTAAACATTTGGTATTAGTATGTGATAAAATGTATACATCCACGTAATAGCCTTAAGATTTTTAAAATTTAAGATGTATATACTACTACAAACCACTGAAGAAATAACTTTACCATCATGTAAAAAGGGTTTTAAGTAAACATTTCAAAGTTTAAATCCATTCAAACGGAGATTAATTTGTTGTTGTATTCATAGTAAGAACAAGTATACTCCGACTTAAATAGCTTTTTGTTGTATATAGCTCTACTTTTGAAGGAATTGGTTAATATACATTATTAATTCTGCTACGATACATACAACGCAAATTATACTATTTTTTATGTCAATTATTGTTGTACGAAAATGATTTCAGTCCTCACTTCTCTTAAATGCATATAATGACGCACTTTGAAGTCGTATCTGGTAAGATTTGAGTTCTAGTAAATAATTCCTTAAGGTTTTTCTCCTTCAAGGGTAAGTTTATCATTCAAGGAATTCCTGATAGAGCTCGGATCTGGAGGGATTGCAGCAGGAGGTTCCGTCAGCAAAGGTTCACCTTTTATTGGAGTCTACTTTTATATGGTAGGTGATTAATTAGTAATTGAAGATTCTGAAACTAGCGTAATAGTACTACTAGAAATTGTTGCATGAAGAATTATAGTTTGTGCTTCACTAGGACAAAGCTGCTTTGACTATACAAGATAAGTCGTTCTGGACGGAACTCATACTTTCTTATCTTAGAGATGATAACTTTGCTAAATATATTTTTCAACTCTAAAATGACAACAATTTCTTATATCATAAAAATGCAGCATTTTACCTGCTACCCGAAACTTTCCTCATGTTTAATTAATAAAATAGAGCTATCTTCAGATGCGATTTTTACAAGAATCAAAAGGATAAAGAATTATTTTTAATAAGTAAAAGTGAATCCACCTGTAAAGCGGTGAAGATGTGTTTCTTTAAGATTCAAACAACATACTAAGTGCTCATACTTTTTAGCTGAACTTGCAGAACTTAAAGTTAAGATTTACATAAAGCACAAATCAATTCATAACTCCATGAAGAACAATCCGTCAAGAATGAGGAAGTGTCACACATCGATAAAACTTATTATTAGGTTTCTATTCAAAAATTCTTCAAAAGGTAAAGTGAAGAGACAAGACTTCTGATAAAACTTGTTTTACTTTAGTTTCAAATATAAAACAAGATGTGTTATACTTTAATACAGTGGTATCGTGTTCAAAACTCTGTAGAAATCCTTTTAAGGATCAGCAATTATTCTATTTTATTACTAATCCATTACCTTTCAGCTGTAATTACTGTGTATAATAATTGTTTTATGAAATTGATTTTGTAATGTATTGAAACCGTATTTGATTTGCCTTTCATCTCGTGTTTACACTTAAAATGTTAAATAAATTTTATTTCTCGCAACATGCAGGCATGTTCAAAACGGTCGGACAGTTTTTGGTCGGACAGACTTTGTCGGACAGTTTTTGTAAACATGTTTAGAGCGAACATGTCAGTCATTTCTCGCAAACATCTTCAAAACGGATTATAAATTTGCCCTCAAGTATGAAATATGCTTTAAAATTGAAACGTGTTTCAATAGAGAACTCAACATGTTTTTGGAATATGTATAATTTGAATTTTTTATACTACTTCAATAGCTCAAAAAAATAACTCGAATATTTAAAATAAATTTAAATAACTCTATAGCTATATTATAAATACCCTTAATATTTTGGTATATATTTAAAAAAAAAAATGTTTAATGGCAGAAAATTGACTGCAAGTAATAGCTGGCCCAGTTTTTTCATAAATTAAATATATATTTATATAATGTTGTATAACCTTAAATATCGTTGGGAATTAGTTAAGTCCAAAGAATTCTTTTAATATGACCAAAAATTTTATCAAACTTGTGTGATTATGAGCCATGTTAAATTTTATTTTCTGATACAATGTGAAATATTTATTATCAATACATTGGAAGAGATAACTCAAGTGAAAATTAACTACTTATAAAAAAAAATAGTGGATTCACGTTTAAAAACACTAAGCTTGCAATAGAATGTAACATTCAAACCAAAATTGTAACATATTTTAGGTAAAATGTCCAATTTTCAAAGGGAAAATGCTTCTCAGGTTTCACTACATTACATGTTTGTAGCATATAGGAATGGTTGAAGGGCTCGGGGCAACACAGTGCTAAGTCACATGATCAACGCCAATTCTGTTTACATTTTTGGTTTTATTGTTGTGGATAACTTAATAATTGCCTTCCTCTATGCACACAGAAAACAGAAGTATTTGTTACAATAGCGAGCGCGCATCTTTTGGCCGCGCTAACAGCGATTGTATTTCAATGCAGAAGGAAGACAAGCAATTTTGCCAAGTTCTCTAATTGAACTACGTAAGTAACAACTTATTTTGTTCCTTTTTCAAAATAAGGTTAGGTTTAGCATCGTTTTGCCCCAGGCTCTTTATGCACTGTTCATGATATTCGTCTAGTTTTCAAAAAGTTATATTTAAGTGTCGTCATTAGACAATGGTGGGAATAACAGGTGGCATTGTTTTACAGGTGTCTTTCCATCGATGCCTGGATCTGGAACTCGTAATGCAGTTCATTATTTGAAAACAGTCTAAATTTTATTGGAAATCACAATAAACATAGAAATTATCGGAACTAAATTATGAAGAAATATTACGTGATAATTTTAATGAAGCAGGTTCTCCATATGAAAGAGGGAATTACCTGAACATAAAAAACCTGAAATGGCTTGAAAATGCTGCGAATGTCATCAAGAGAAAAGGAGATTTAATTGAAATTGTGAATTGTAAATAAGGCTGTTGAAATCAAAATCTTCTTTTTGTTGAAAGCGAAAGAAGGAAAAATCAAGAGTAAAAGAACAGTGCCCGAAACTTCATAAGCAAATAAGGAAATGACAGAGAAGTTAAGCAAAATAAACTTGGTGAACTCGAAAGGTAAAAAAAAAGTGTTGCAATTCCTTATGATTGTTATTCTGAAAGTAAAATTGTGTGAATATTTAATATATGTTATTGTAGATTTTCTTTTCAAAGCTTTCCTCAGTTGAACGAAAGCTTTTTGATATGTGACTTAGCATTACGTTGCCCGAGTTCTTATCCTTACAATTGTTTGTTCCATGTCGTAATGTGTAAAATACACATTTTGAAGGGATTTATCAAGTGATTTAGTGATAATAATTAGTACAAAAAGATATTGTGTTCTGTATTTTCCATACTGGTAAATGGTTTTGGTTCAAACATGTACAAGATGATTATAATTAAGGTTCAACTTTCTAAATGCTGTAAATAAAGAACCACTTATCAGAATGACCTAAAATTTGACCTGAACATATGCGAAGAAAGGATAAATGGTATGGATTGAGACAAAAATCGTTCGCAATATTTTTTTTTCTTGTACCGTACAATTTTACCCTCCTTGAGGTGTATGTATATTCAAGTCAAATATCAGGTCATTCTGACCAGTATTTTTTATTTTGCAACTTTTTGAAAGTTGAACTTTTATTAAAATCACTCCGTATTAAAAAATACTTTCTTTAATATGTTTTTTTAAGTATGCAATTTATTTTTTTAGTTTCATATTTCGTTAAAGGAGCAAATAATTTTGCAAATAATAAAATGTTCCTTATCCCAGTGTAACCCTTCATTATCTTCGAAATTGAAATGTTTTATGCAAGCGTGTATTTGATTGAAATCATACAAAGAAATTGTAGCGTTCGTTGATCTTTCTTTCCCTTCAAATTAATTCCTACAAAACATACGCAATAACATTTAACTACCAAAAGATGTTTTTCCATCTTCAATTATTTTGACACTGCGTGGGAAGAATCTCATGTTCATTGGTTTTATGAAAGAACATCCCGATTTAACCTAGATGTGCAAACAAATACAGTTTATTTCATTTCGAACTGTACAAGTAAGAGGTCGAACCACTTTTTTCGATTCATTCGTAATAGTATCCTTTGTCTGGGAAGTTACCAAATTATAATGAAGACATCAAAATAATGACTGAAGTGTCCCTGTATAATCAACACTGAACTTTTGTATTTTCCCATCTGTATTCACATTTTGATTAGTTACTTATTTTTATGCAGATTTAGAAAACGCAATTATGTTAAAAATGGTTTTTTTTTTTTAAAGTACTCACTTCCTACATGCCGAATGCAAATTGAATATTATTTTTGTTATTTCTAATTTATATTTACCCTCTTAAGTAAATTCGGCATCCTTTTAAAGGTCACTCAATGTTGAAATTCATCAAGTTTTTAATAAGCGCATATTTTTTTGGTAAAAAGTTTATTGATCGTATACGTTACTATGGGTACATTTATTTTACTATGTCCAATGAAATTGGTAAAATTTTAGCGTCCAAAACTACTTTTCATGAAAGAATTTAAAAGATTTATTGCATATTTAAGAAGTAATTTTAGTTTGTGAGTTGTTTTATTTCTTATTTCATAGTTCTGTACTTTTAAACCAGCAGACAACTTACGAACGGGAAGAATTGCAAATACAGACAAGAATCAAGGAAATATAAATTTAGCTACCAAATTAGTTTCAAATAAGTTATTTCCTTTTCTAAGATTTCCGCAAAATGTCTCACTTCACAAATGAAATCTATTCTCACGAGGTTTGGTTATAAAGCTGTTCTAAGAGAATTGCCTTCCTCAGTCTCAATAGTGAATCTACAGGGATCGTATCTTTTAAGAAAATCCTATCCTCTAGCACACCAATCGCATCTTTTCTTAGTTTCTTAATAAATCAGTTTCTTTGACTTTTATGAAAAGTGTGTTTTGTTTAAGTTTATTTGTTGGCAGAAAAATCATCTCCTAATTTGGGCTTAAGGTTTAATAGAAACATTAAGCTTTCTGCAATTTTTTTTTAAATTTGCATACTAATGTATCAAGAGAACCGTATCCGACTCATTATAAAATGAAGCGTTGCAATAACTTAGAATACTTACCTTTAATTAAAAGAAATACAATGAAGGGAAAGAGACACGCACGAATAATTACTACACCAATGCTTTTTTTTCTTTGAGAACAGCTTAATTTTTCCCTTTTCTAGTCTTCTTTGTTCTATCTTTTATTTATTAAAAAGTATTTCAATTGAAGCGCTAATATCAAGTTGCCATTCAATAAAAATATTCATAAGTTAAAGTCTCCCGAGATTGAAAAAAAAAACAATGTTTTCGCAAACTCGCGTAAGATTTGGTTTAATAGCTCTTTAAGCATTGTTTTGACCAGATGGTATTTTAATTACAAACGAATAGAGATATTTTTATAAAATGTTTTAATGAAACCATCTTTGTTTTGTTTCCGTCTCGAGATATATAAATTAAAGTTATTGTTCCCTAAAATTAATGCACTATATATTTTTGTTTTGAAGTGTTTACGATCTGAGTTTATTATGTTTGTTAATAACACTTTTTTTTTATTTCTGAATTATGTAACCACTTTCCAAGTTTTGTGTTAATAAAGCTATTTGGGTGTATTGCTTACGAGCTTATAAATTTATTTCCACACGCTTTTCATATAAGTCACAATTTAAATTAAATTTGCTCAAATCGGAGTTGATAGTTGAAATGGCTCTAGTATTTAAGTTTTATCTTTTTTACGTATTTGAATTCCGAAATTCCACATTTAAATAATTTTTCAACCGAATTCCACTTTTTACATTATTCTAGATATTCACTATTTAATATTATATTTCCCATTGCAAATGAGCCTTGTGTCGTATTCCAATGTCCATTTTGTGCAGCTTCTTTCTTCTGTTGCTCTTATGTCAATTGAATTAAAAACTAGCCAAAGCAGTTTTATATGCTATGTTCAGCTTGATTTGAATAAAATAACTTATAAAAAATTGTTGATTTCCATAAAATTCCATTGGTAGTACCGATAATAATAATTCAGAATCCACTTGCAATTTTGAAAACAATCCTGTAGTCTTTTTTGAAATTTGATAAAAAATGTATGCCTTGATAAGTGGAACTCTTTTTACATGCCATACCGAGCATGCTTCAGACGATAGGCACGGTGTTCATATCACCTCAAAATAAAGTTCTATAATATCGAGGGAATTGTATTGATTGATATATTATTGATTTGAATAAAATAACTTATAAAAAATTGTTGATATCCATAAAATTCCATTGGTAGTACCGATAGTAATCATTCAGAATCCACTTGCAATTTTGAAAACAATCCTGTAGTCTTTTTTGAAATTTGAGAAAAATGTATGCCTTGTAAAGTGAACCTCTTTTACATGCCATACCGAGCATGCTTCAGACGATACGCAAGGTGTTCATATCACCTCAAAATAAAGTTCTATAATATCGTAGGAATATACTTCATTCTTTAACATGTGCTTAAAATTATCTCGAAATAACATTTATTACTTAATTCTCGTCTATCCCATGTAGCACACATCCTCTCAGGATGATCTATAGGAAGTTCCCAGTCATCCTTGGGACTCCAATGACTTCCTAGAGATCTCCCTCCCTAAGAGAATGTGTGCTATATGGGATGGTATCTGATAAGCAGTAATTTAATATATAAAACAGCTTTTTATGGATGGCTACTACTAGCTTTTGGAGAACATGGTTTGTCTTGCCTTACCGCATTTGACCTTATACTAAAACGAGTGAGTGATGTTCCAATTGATAAGTGAGAAAAATTTTATGACAATCAATTTATAGTTCGTTTTAAGAGACAACTATAACCATCAACATAACTTTGAATATCAAAATTTGCCATATCGACCTTTCCCGGACCTCTATGTTTTGTGACCTTTTGTTGTCATTTTGAATACTTTATCTCTAGCCTATTGATGCCACCCCCAAGCGAGTCACCACCGAACAAAAGAGCATCGCATTGGAACAGATACTTTTATGAGCCCATTTTGTCCCATTTCAAGTGGAAGATTGTGTTATAAAACATCTCCCCATGGAGAATCGATTGGACCTCTCTTGTTTCCCACTGTCCAATTCAGCACTCAAAGGACGGTAATTCCAGGGGGTGGTAATTCCTAGGACCATGGATTCCAGTGAGATTTGTACGCTCACCGGTACAAAGAACAGCATATAACTTTTTCCCTGATTTTAAGAAATTTCTAAAACTTGGTCACAACATTAGAAATAAAAAATATTCCTTGTGAAAAGAAAGTTCAAAAATTAATTGCTTACTGCATTAAAAATATTTTTTTATTGTTTTAATGAATTTCCCAAAACTTTATTAGTGGCATTTTGAAAACAATTCTGTATTTGTGAAGTATAATGCCCAAAACTTAACTGGTTGTGCAAAATAAAAATATGTTTATCTGTGGAATTCGATATCCAGAACTCAATTGGTTGTGCAAGTTTAAAATATGTTTCTTTTTGTATAGAATAGACTACCCAAACCTTTAAAATAAGTCTTTTTTGTTGTGCAACTTTAAAATGTGTTTATTTATGGAATAAAATACCCGAATTTAATTGTTTGTGCAATTTTTTAATATACTCCTTTATTTTGTAAAATTTTCCAAAACTCAATTAGAAGCAACTAAAAGTAGTCTCGAAGTTATTCCATGCTTTTCTAATGACGCAATTCCAAACCAATAAGTTATGGTGGTGGACAACTAGCACTTAATAATTACTTACCCTTTTAAGGGTCTTTCTACTTTGGGTGCATGAAAAAAAACGCTTTTATTATTATTATTTTTTTAAGAATACTGTTATGTTTATTGATATAAAACTTGTTAGGCTTAACAAAAATATTCGTAAATTAGAAGAAAAAAAAATGATTTAAACCACTTTTTTAGTGTAAAAATGCCAGGTAAACAAGAGTCCTCAAAAAGTAGGTAGGTGTGTGCTTGTTGAAAAAATCTCAGAAACTACCTAAAAATATGCAAAAAACCACGTTTTTTAATTATTATTATTTTTTAACCACCAATTTGGTAATTTTTTCTTCATATAAATAAATATTAGTGGTGCGGGATATAGCCACTGTCACACTAAACCCAAAACCATTCAATTGTTTTGTTTCAGATGGGCCGTTGTTCAGATTTTTTCAACAGCGCACACCTACCTACTTTTTGAGGACTCCTGTTTACCTGGCATTTTCACACTAAAAAAGTGGTTAGAATCAATATTTTTTTAATAATTTACGAATGTTTTTGTTAAGCCTAACAAGTTTTATATCAATAAACATAACAGCATTCTTAAAAAAAATTAATAAATATAGCGTTTTTTTCATGCATCCAAAGTAGACAGAGCCCTTAACAGCTTTTTTATTCTTCTGTTAATCGATACACTTAAAATCTACTTCCAGCAAAAATTCGATTGAAACCAAATATTACGTTTGCTACAAGAAAGCCAACTCTTCTTTAAATTTATTATTTTATTACAAATACGATAAGCCTAAACATCAGGTTTTTTTTAATGTATTATTTAGAAAGATCCGGTTAAAATGAATTAAAATTTACGTAATGGGAATATAAGGTTAAGATTTAAAAATATCTTTTACTACCGTTTTAGAATAATAGCGATTGTACCCATAGTTGCGTAACGGACCAGTTTCGAATCACCTCATGTAGCATATTAAACTATACAAAATAACTGCGCATTGTCTCATTGTATTGGCATGACCCACGTAACAATAGAAAAGCATTTGTATCTTTGTGATCGATGAATAATTGAATAGATATTAGTCCCCATCCTCATTTTTTACCCCTCCATATTTGAGCGTCGGGTTTTCCTTTGTCCATAAACAGAACTGAAAGGACCTTTTGTTTGTTTTTTTACATTTAAATAAAGCTCGATTGATTTCTTCAAATGAAACGTGCATTCAATATTTACGAAAATGCAGAGGGGGGGATTCAGTTTTCATATAAGAAATAAGTCTTTCGACAGGCAGATCTATATCTACACTCCAAAAAACACTTTAATTTTCAATGTACGATTAGCAAAAAAGCGTAGAAAAAAATGTCAAATTTATCCTCCCGCTGACTTATTTGCTAATCTAGCTCGATGACTTTGATAGCAAGAGATGTACTCTAACAAAACTCTAGACTGCTTAAAGTAAGTAAATGGGGATGCGTTGCGTTTGAATAATTTATTAGTAACAAAAATCTTTTCGAAAGCTGTAGGGTATACAGACGGTGGTGTTCGTTAAAAAAAGTGAAAGAAAAACTAGGAGGTTCCCCTCTATGTATGTATTCATATATCTTTTAACTTATGAAAACGATGCTCTTCTGTTTGTTCTTTTCTTTCTTTCGAGTCCCAAAAGTTTGTGAATTGCTTTCTTCTAAATATTTTGTCGCCATAGAATTGGGGTTTTTTTTGGAAGATTAGTATTGGTCAAAAGATTTTGGAGGACGTGCCCTTCTTTTTTCCCCGCTTTTTCAGGCAGGAATATTTTAAATAATTTATCTTAGATTAAAATTAATCCTCTGACAACTTTCGGTACCGTGTTTACATTATTTATGCGTAAGAGAAGGCATTGTCTTAAAAAATAAAACAAAAATTTCTCGGAAAAACTTCTTTTTTTTTGCAACTCGTAAAAATTTGAAGAGCTTTTTTTTTTGGTCGTCAAAACAATGCGTTAAAAACTTTGTTAAACACACATTCAGCAAAATTAATTATTGATGATTGAGATTTGGAACAAGTTTTACTTTTAAGGAAACAAATACTGTCATTGTTTTTCTTAAATGCATTAAGTCCAAACATTGCTATTTGAACAGATCCAGAATAAACAGATTAAATGCTTAGTGAAATGGTAAGAAACAATAATAAAGTTTTTGCTTGTCTACGAATCAATTCTTTACCCACATCTTAAGAAATGCAATGCTGAGTTTTGAAAAACATGTTTAGCTTGTGAAATTCTGACAACCACAAATTTTGACAGTTCTCCTGAATTTGCTTTGTCAAAATAGTATTATGAAAACATACGAACTCAAAAAAATATCGAAACTTTATTAAAAGGAAACTGAAACGTTACTAGAAGATCAAATTAAAACAAAAAGAAAAAAATTATTTTATACTTATTTAAAAGAATGTCCTACATTAAAAACTATCGGGTGCTATATATACTTTTTCTTTTTTATTTATATCACTAATGTTGATTTTAATCACTAATGTTGATTTTAATCACTAATGTTAATTTAATCACTAATGTTAATTTAATCACTAATGTGTTGCTCAGTTAAGCTGTTAGTAGGTTTATTAAATGTTCTTTTGATCTTAAAAAAGTTCAAAAGATAATTTCCATTCATCCCGAGTGTTTTACTATTCTACTGCATTATCATTCTTAATACTTACTGCAATAATCGCTGTTGAACCTAGACTTTAATACTTGATCTAAGTCATTTATGGTCTCAAAGATCTTGAATTCCTATCATTAGTGCGCACCTGATGGCTGTGTGGTTACCTCGCATGTCAAAGGTGATGGGCTCGAATCCTGGGTTAGGCGGTATTGATTATGAATAGATGTTTGTTATGGGTTGGAATCCAAGTTAAGATTTATCCCTGGCCTAGTTAGCCATTATTGTGCACAAAAATAGGTCTTTGAGCGCTCACACAAAGCAAACTTTTATTATCCCACAATAGGGTTTATTTATCATTAATTTAAAGCGTTGCACTTTTAATAAGCGCTAAAAACTTCTAAAGTAATATATAAATAGTTATTTTGTTCCATTATCTGCTAATTTTCACCTCTACGAATTCATTTTATATGATGAGTTTATAAATTTAGTTCTATTCATAAGAATGTTAATGTTTCTGTTCTTCCCTTTTGATTAACAATACTTGATTAATTAGGAAGCTAAATTATAAGATCGATGCTCTTTAAAAAACATGCACTTTTCACCATTAAATTAAAAAATATCGTAACATATATAAGTTCAAATTTGATTTTGAAGATTGTAAACTAAAGTTAATTTCTTAAGAAAATAATTCTTCAATTTTAACTCTGATGAATAATTACATTAAACATTTTTCCCAGTGTCTTATCACCAAATTTTTCACCAATAATTAAACTTTTTCAAATGAACGTAGCACAATATTAAGAATTACATTACTTCTATATCAGTGCATACAATAAACAGCAAAGTGGTATATGCTAGTATGCTGAGGTATAAGACTCCATTATTTCTCCCATTATTGATTAGCACGTGAAAACTAAAGGGGCTTTTCTATATAATCTGTTAAATGGGATATGCCAATTTTAACTATATTGTTAAAATATACTTCGGTGTTCAGTGCAAATGTTTTGTTAAACGCATGGGAATTCTTTCAAGTTTTTTTTTCTTCTTTCTTTGTATGAAAATAAAAATTATACAACTTTGCGGCAAAAACAAATAGTGTGCCTAAATTATTGTTCGGTTTAGTAAATTCAATTGAAGAAAAGCCTGAAATTATATAAAAAAAGTATCCTGATTTATTCCATTTTTTAATTAAAAAAAATTTCAAATAATTATGAATATGAAAATTCAATTGTACTCTTTTTATAAGCATAGTAAATTCAATTTTACTCTTTTTATAAGCGTTGCAGGTGATATTCGAATTTCCAGTCTTTTTTACAACCACTGGAAATTATTTGTAAGATTCATTTCCTGGCGGAATTCCCATTTAAATAGTTTAATTTGTTTTCCGTAAAGAATTTTGACTCTCTACTTGTAATTACGGGATATAAATGTAGCTCATTGTCAAGTAAGATGAAAGCGTCTTTTCACAATTACTGCACATGCGTATAGTATTTCTAGAATTAGGAAAGCAAATTCAGTAAACTTTTTTCAATTAATCCGGTGAAAAATTATGGGACACCCTGTACATTCTTTTTCTCTCTTTGTCTATTTATAGTATACCATTCCCCAAAACTCATCTACTGTCAATTCTTTTGTCCTGTCTAAGATCGCAGCTCACACCTATTACAGATAACAACTTCGTGTACCTACTGCTTGATGGGACAACACTTAAACATTCCTTTTTCGACCTCCAATAAGCTTGTTTTTCCCCTTCAAACTGGTTTCTGAACGTACAAATATGTCAAGTTTGTGAGGGATAAAAAAAAATAACAGAACAAATAAAAACATGTTAGATGCTTCAGACATTAATTGGTGGGCCTGCGGTCAAGCTAAAAAGGAGTTCTGGTTGATATACCT
This sequence comes from Linyphia triangularis, assembly GCA_963978545.1. Classification (NCBI taxonomy): domain Eukaryota; kingdom Metazoa; phylum Arthropoda; class Arachnida; order Araneae; family Linyphiidae; genus Linyphia; species Linyphia triangularis. The sequence continues at coordinate 100,267,427 of OZ021721.1, forward strand.
GTTGTAGTGTTCCCCGCCCATTTCCGGGACCACCGAGCCAACCACTGCTCGCACGTGAACGTGTGGACACGCCCATTCTTACCTGTGCAACTGTTTTTAAGGTACATCAGTGGACTATTTACCATTTGATGTGCTGGTAATAACTGCTATTGTTTCGAGTAAATTTCGAGGAACCAATGAACAACGACGAGATCAAAGGATTGGCTGAGAGTCAATGATCTGCTAGTTTGATGAAATTTAACAAAAGAACACATCAGGATGTTAAGTTGAGAGGTCCCCCCCCCCCACTTCTTTGATCTTTATCTAAATATGATTGAAAAGAAATTCTGCTGTTGGGAGACAGCTACTGATGCGCGATAGTTGTGTTCCTCAAACTACAGTTTTGAGTCGAATGTAATTGTGCTCTTTAACATGGCATCACTGTAGGGTCTATGTCACCCATCCTATTAATCTTCCTATATTGGTTCCCTTCTGAAATTTATAGATTACGATTTATTTGCAATCTATGGAATTATTCAAAGTAAATTCTTCATTCTTAACGTAGAAAAACAAGCGTTACAAATTTAATTTTTTTTAAATTTGGCAATTTGTCCCCCAATTTCCTTTATATAACTTAGATGAGCAATTGTAATTTAGTTGTATCCTGATAAATTAAATGAATTTGTTATTTTGAATAAATGCTGATTTTCTTGCGTCTTCTGATGTTGAATGCTGACAGTTTTAAATTTTTCGTATTTTGGTCCCATCTTGACCAAATTTTGTAACATTTTAGTAAGTTATTCCTTCACCATTTCAGCCTAGTATAAAATGCCAATTAAAAAGTTTATTTGCGAAAGCTGAATCGTTGCATCAAAGCTTGTTCAATGACTTTTTGAACTCCTAAATGTTTAAAAATGATAGCCTATTTTGTACTATTACTTTCCACAAAATTACAACTTCAATCCCTTAGCATCCATTAAGTAATTCATCTTCTGAAAGAACTTATTTTACGAACCAGTCACAAATATTCTCAATTATGTATGTCACTCGCCTTTCAAAAGAGTTTATATCTACTTTGAACTAATCGCTAATAATATTTTCAGTCCTGTGGATCGCTGCAAGGCATGGTGGATAGGCAAGTTCTCAAAGAACTGTATACTGATGAGCTTGCTGTGCACATAATGCGAAATATGGTCGAGCGGCAAAAAGCGACGCCCTCATTGTCGAAGCAGCAATCCATTAAAAATCCATTTATTTTTCATTTGGGCAACTTCAAACCCTTCATCTCCCGATGAGAGATTTCAAAAAGCTAGCGATTAGCCTTCCAGAAAGGAAATTAAGTACGAAGACGGGCGACAAATTTCTATTAGACTGCGATGAGTGAAAATAATGTCATTAAATCCTGCCAGATGACGGATCCGTAAACCTGTTTACCATGTCTCGAGAAAAACTGCTGCAGGGTTGAGCTACCGTCTTAAAGTGGCAACTCATATAAAATTCTCGAACTTATCTTCAATGACGATGTTTTCCAAAACTCACAAGTGGCAACTGTTCGGAAGTTCCATTAATTGGCTCTGGATCTAATTAGGTGCGTTTAAGCCTCTTCTTCTGCATTCATTACATGGGAATATTGCATTATGTCTAGGAACACCATTTGCGGAGCTGAATTAGCACCAATCATTTCTTGAATTCCTCTTTTTGTCTTATCTCTTCGACTCATTTCGACTATTAGCCTTATTACTTAGCGATCTTAATCAATTTACAATCTTTTCTTTGGACTCATTGTACGCGGCCGACTCCATTATTTCGTAATCCGGGGACACGAGTCTTTATTAAATAAATTTCTTACAACAAATCGGGAGAAATGCTACATAATTACATATTTAAGGGGAAGATGATGTTTTTAACTCTCTTGCTGCTGCAAAATTTCGGGCTAATTCGATGCGAAGAAGCTAACTTCCGACCGATTCGCATGTGTGACGGTTAACGCGTTAATGAGTTTTCTACTAAATATCGCTAAACATTTTTCAATCCTTGACTCATTTCAAAATTTACGTATTTTCTTCGGGGTTCAAAATAATGGAGTTAATTAGAAAATGCTGATAGGCTTTATAATTAGCAATGATGTTAAATTTGGTAAAACTTTTGTTTGCGCTGCTTATGTTTTGTAAAATATTCATTTCTTTAACATTAGATGTGGATTATATGTTGGGTTTGTATAGAACTATTTTGTTTTTTAATTTTTTATATTAACTTCGATTTTGGTTTGTGTGTTGTTTTGTAGAGGATAAAATATTTGAAGGGTTAATTAATCCACTTGCCATCATCCGATCGAACTGAAATTCGGCAAATAGACTCGTTTTCGATGACAATGCATTCTATCAAGTTCTAATATCTGTCACTAAAAGGTAATTTTTCTACCCGTTTCTATTGCCGTACGATAGATCCAGATACCAAACCATGTTCAAACATGTACAATTTATGTGATATTTAATGAGTGAAACCTTCTCTTGTTAAAGTTGACATATTATTGAGAAGAAAAAAAAACTGCCATTTTGAAGTTTTTAAATCTTATTTTGTTTGTGGCGGGCAAAAATTGGAAGACTATTCAACCCTTGCCATTATACAAATAAACTGAAAACTTGGCTGCAAGATTCGTTTTCGATAGCAATGCGATCTGTCAAGTAGTGGGGGTCAAAAAAAAAAAAAAATCAATAGCACCGAATCAATGATTTTTGTCGTAGTAGTCAAACACCATAAGATTTGATCTGAGCTTAAAATCACTTAAATAAGTTCCGATTGTGCATAAAATTTAAAAAAAAAAAAAGATTCTAGTCAAAACTTTATTTTTTTAGGTTAATTTTTTAGTGATATTTGTAATTTTTGTGTACAGGCATACTTTACTACTAAATGGATTTTAAATATTTTGAGTTTTTAAGTGACAGACTTTGTTGTTTAAAGAGATCCCAGCTGCTGTATATAGTATCGCTTGAATAAGCTCCAATTTCTTATAAAATTTAACGAAAGGAATTATAGTCTATATTTTGCTTTTATGGGATAATATTTTAGTGATTTTGGTAGAATTAGTGTGCAATCATACTTCACTACAAAATGGCTTTTAAATATTTTGAGTGGCAGACTTTGTACTTGTTTAATGAGATCCCAGCTGCTGTATTAATGTATTTAGCTTTCCTTCTTCATGAAACACGAAAGTCACTTTGATGTAAGATTTATTACTGATTTAAGGGCAGGACATGATAAAAATGGTTTTTATTACTCCATGAAAGCCATAAAAGAGTTTCGTCTGTTCCTTTCAAATCATTTCCCTTTCTCTTGAGTACTATAATTAAAAACTTTTTTCTTTAGCCCGTGGATACTCCCCATCCAAATGCGGAGAATAATAAACCGAGTCTAAAAAACGGGGAGGGGGTCACGAATAAAATTCTTCGCTAGTTTAAGTTGTCAAAGAAACCTGTTTGAAGAATTTGCGATCTACTAACGCGATAGGGAGTTATGAAAAATCCCTCGAAAAGTGTTCCCCAAAGTCAGCAAAAAATATTTATGTGAAATAGATCTCCGAAGTCGTAAAAAGCCTCCTAAGAGTAGCTTTGAGGAGGGGGGTCCAGAAACTTCAGGAGGAGGGAATATCGAAACGATTTCCCACGCGCCGTAAAGATAAGTTACCGTCAAGACCTTTGGTGGTCTTCTGCGATTTCTGCCAAGATGCTTTCTTGGCCGTGTTTACCGTAAACTCCCCCGGCTCAAACTGATTGAAAATGGAATTCAATTTATAACTGAGCGTAACTCATGAGCAGTGTGTCACCTTAGACGTGTAACCAGTTCGGAATGAAATGGGAATGTGGGTTTATGGTGGTAAATGATTAAACGCGGGGTCATTTACGAACCAGTCTCTGTAAAAAAAGAAATGAGGGCCTTTTCTGATGGATAATGATGGACACTAAAAATTAGTCTGCCGGTAGATTGTCGTAACTCTTGGAATAGGTATTTGAAACATATGTTTGTATATGTAATTTATGGACAGTTAATTTTTTATTAACATCTCTTTGAAATACACAAACATAAAAATAAAAAATAAATTATATTGATTAAAAAAAGGAATACTTCCTCTATTTAACAGGAAAATAATCATACCCTTGTAAAAGATACTATGTATTCTTTTCTACTGTACTAAATGTTATATAGCATCAGCTGAACGCTACAACTAGACAACCAAAGTAACTTTAACATTACAGTTAACTAGTTAATTGAAGTTTTCGCCCCACGATATTATTTCTGGACAAGGATTTGCAACTATATTTTTTCTTTTATACAAAACTAAAATTGATACATGACTTACCAATTTCAATGCTAAAACCACCGCTTCCGACGAATACTTTATTTATAATTGCGCATTGTGTTACTTGTTTGAAAATTGAAGTTAAAAAGACTCAAATAGTCCAAAAATTTCGGAAATACACAACAAATGTCAGCACTACAGAAAAGAGAAAACAGCAATTAAAGTACGTTATTGAATCTTAAGAAATATTGCATCTCTCAGCAATAGAATACAATATCACCTCAGATGAACTTCTAAAAAAGTAGTTCCTCTAAACAGTCTTAAGTATACAAGGGACCACAAGCAGTGATAAATAATGATTAAATTGGTCAAATAAACTATATTTAATGACTGTGTAAGTTTGTTGTAATCTATATACAAAATATTTTAATTCTTTATTAACCCCCTCCAAAACAGATAGCTTCTACAACCATTCTACTATCAAATATCGTTTGCGGCTGTTCAATAGTCTCAAAGACCCTTTCCCAATCCGCAATGTTTGCTTTAAAGATTCTAAATGCTCCAGAAAAGGGCAGCTGATCCCCATCCCCCCACTCACCAGGGCAGAGTAATTGCCTCGCTTCCCAATCAGGAAGCTGCCCCGTGTGTCCTATTGTAAAAAGGTTCCCGTCCCGTGACCATTGTAGCAGCGTGGGCTCAAGTTGTCCTTTTGTGTGCCCCCTTTTCGCGCTTTTATGGTAGCACGCGAGTATCCTGTTGAAAAGCATTTGCCCACTGAAGTGTCACCCGCTATGTGTGAAATGAACACTGAAAGGGAATTTGAAGTCGTTCTGGATGAATGTGTGGATCCCCACGTGTCAACACAATTTTTGATAGTATACAATGCTGCTTTCCGTTAAAACACTCAAATGCAAGTGTGAAATGGATACTGAAGGAGAGTTTGAAGTTGCTCTGTGTGGACATGTTAACACAATTCTTGGAATTGTTGATGGAATAAAACTTTGTTTTCTCCGTTAAAACTCTCAAATGCTCCGTTAAAATACTCACATGCAAGTGTAAAATTGACACAGAAAGAAAGTGAATGATTGTGTGTGTGTGTGTGTGTGTGTGTGTGTGTGTGTGTGTGTGTGTGTGTGTGTGTGTGTGTGTGTGTGTGTGTGTGTGTGTGTGTGTGTGTGTGTGTGTGTGTGTGTGTGTGTGTGTGTGTGTGTGTGTGTGTGTGTGTGTCATTAAATATCACCACAATTCTTGATATGATTCAGAGCTCTTCATTGTTTTATTTTTTTAAAACAAGATGATGAAATCAAAACACAGGTTGCGGGTTCGAGTCCCGTGTTAGGCATGGGTGTTTGTAAATGTATGTTGGCTTGTCTAATGACGAAAGTTTCGGCGCATTATAGCCCTCGTGTTGCTGACGGCGCCAGATAATCTGAAAACAACCAACGAAATCAAAACACACTTGATGATACGTTAGTGTTTTATTCTTAATGTTAAAATGCGGGGAAAAGTTTTTTCTATTAAAAAGAGATTCTGAGACTTGCGTATCTGCGACACCATGTTAGTAGAAATAAGGATTTTTTTATTGAAATTAGTTAACTTTTTCGGTAATATCATCTTTACAAAATGAGAAGCGTTGAAACGATTACCAATATATTCGCATGTTTGAGATTTTTAATTTGTCAACTCTTGTCAATAGATTTGCAATATTTGTCGACTCATTCAAATTCTGTACCAAACCAGCAATTAACTGCGCCAAAAATAGAAAAACACTGTTCTCTCAAGGGTTAAAGTTTTGATGGAACAAACTCAATCTATAAAGTGTGGTATGTTTATTCGTAGCGTTTAACATCTGAATCACTAGAAGAAATAAGATATTTCAAACGAATTAGTTGAGATAATTGAATCAGTTTAGTTTCATTTAAATGCATTGTATTTTTATATTTTAAGGGAAACCCGAAAGTAAAAACCTAATTTTTTTCATTAATTTATAGGCACTAAATTTTTTATACAAATTTTTTTAATTTTCATTTATTTTATTTTTGTGTTTTAGTGTTTTTTGACCGAAATATAACCTTTTTTAAGAAGACTGTTCCTCCAATTTTTAATGTATAGTAATTACAAAACTAATTAATTATGTGTCTATGTATGTTATGTACATATACTCTAAATATGTAGACACTTTTTTTTTAATTTGTTTAAAAGGCAATTTTAAAAAAAATATTTATTTTTCCACAAGAAATTTCTAAATTTTCACAAAAAATTAATTTTTTTAATTCTTCAAAAAAACTGATACAATTTTCTAGAATAAAACTACCTATATTTACAAAACTGATATTAAAGATTCAAAAAATATAAACAGTTTAATCCTAAGTAAATTTTTCTCAAAGCCTTAGCATTTTAAACACAGTTCAAATTGCCAAATCTAGATTTAGAGAAAAATGAATTTAAAAATAAAAACTTACCATTCTACTATGAAGTTTTATGTATGTAAAAGTTTAAAAACTGAATGTTTGCAGTCCCTTAGAACTTTGCAATTTTTTTCATGTCTTATTGAATATATATTACTTAATTTTTTGCAATAAAATAAAATAAAAAAAAAAAAAAAACTTTTTAGAAATTGTGTACATTTTCAAACACTACTGTATTAAATCTGTTTATAGCGTCTTAATCTGTTTGAAATGTAGCTTATGTTGAGTTTGAAATATCACAATCGAAATTAGTAAAGTTTGAAGAATTTTCTATGAAATCTTCAACAACATTTCATGTTATTACCGTAAGTTAAAGTAGAAGATGCCTATTATAAATGACTTTGTTTTATGGGAACATTGATTCAAATGTCTGCTAATAGTATTTATTGGAGTAAACTGAAAATCACTAATTGACAGGGGTACACTAGGACATAAAATTGGCCCGGTGATTTTAGATTTGTGTAGGTCCAATTTTTCAATGGTCATCTTTAAGCAAATTTTGATAATTATTACCAATAATTAAATAAATAATTTTGATAATTAGTTTAATTAATATATTTTATTTTTTAAATATTTATATTTAATAGTTTCCATTATTAAATAGTTTTATATAGTAATACGAGTTTTATTTATAATTTTAAGAGGTTGTTTTAATAATTAGTTTAATCAATCCAAGTTTTCTTTGCTTAATCTATTTTTACCTCCTTTGAGTAAACTTGGTTTTCATAAACCATTGATAGATTTTTCAAAAACTAAAAGAAATCTAAATGGCAAAATGAAGAATGTCCAGGTACATAACTTGTATGTATATAGAAATTAAGAAATCTACATTGGAAATCATAATATAAACTTAACCTTAAAATTTATAAAAATAACTAATACGATAATTGATAATATATAAATCTTAGTGCATCTAATTTCCAAATACAACATAATCTATAAAATTAAAGTAATGTAAAATTTAAAATTTTGTGGAATGTATTAGGCTTTTTTAAAACGTTAAGGAAAGCAATACTTATATTGAAAAACAAAGAAAAAAAGAATTACCGTACCTAACTTATTGTTTACAGATACTGATCGACTCGGTTACTGCAACGGACTATGGCCTATGAAAATTAGTACCAATATTTATGCTAAATGTGTGCTTCTCTTTCTGAATTCTTACAAGTTATAACCACTGTAAACGTATTCCTCAAACAGATCTATTTGATAGTAATTGGAATTAATATTTCCGCCAAATGTATGCTGCTATTTTTGAATTATTACAAACCATAAATACTGTAACTATATTCCTGAAACAGATCTATTTGATGAGAACGCAGATTTCACTCCACAGTTGCAAATGTAGAAGATAGGATAGTCCAAACCTATAACGAGCTCTAATGCTTCTGGGTAAACCGAATCGATAAGTCATCATTTAAGAAATATAACATTTGATAAAGAGAAAATCGGGAAAACAAATGCCTTTTGAAAAAGGGGCCCATTTCTTTTAAGTAAAGCTATTTTCAGGACCGGAATGCCGTTCTCGAAGATAAAGAACCAGTCATGTCTTAGATAACCGATGGGCCATTGGTAATAAGAGATACATCGGCTCGTAAATTCTATTTCTCGTGAGGTAGCTTGTCATGACTTACTGCTTTCGAGCAAACAAATAACATTGGAATAATTTATGAAACCCCAATTCGACCCAGCAGTGTGTTTTGTTGCTCGCCAAATAGGGCCTTGCATGTCACTTTTCCAGTTTATGGCTGAACGTCAATTTGCTCGATCATACATAGAAGTGTGGAAGGGAAATTGCGCCACTTGAAGAGGTTGGAAGGGGCTCATTGCTCTTTAATAATATTCTACACGATGCAGGCGCGCATAAAGAGGTAGGGTTTTTACGGTCAACCCCCCTCCCTCCTCTCCCCATCTCCCTTGGATACCCACAATTCCGATATTTTGTATGACTAAATAAGTAATACTTATATATAGAAATTACCTACTAAGGTTAAAATTTATCATTATTCATACAAAGTAAGATTGATGGGCATCAACATGATTATTTACAGGAGGATGCAAAGAGGCAAAATTTTGAGTCGAAATCGTAAATTTTCAAAATTGATTATTGGGTTTCTTAGTGAAATGTTAATATTAATCTGTTCAAATGAATAATTTGAAACTCTTATTATACTTACATTTTCTTTGAACTTTCCCACTGTTAAAAAATTTAATTTGAATTTTCAAAAGCCAAGGGAGTGGAGATGCACCTCCTTGACCCTCCCTGGCGGAGTACATGGTAAGCATACAATATTGTATTAAAGTAGCTTATAAGATCCAAGAACTTTGCAATAAATACCGAAATTGTAAATCACATAGCATTAAAAATCAATATACATTATTTTTAGGCTAATATGAACAAGCGCTTGAGAAATGTAAAAAATAACAGGAATTTGTCTGTTTTCTAATATTCGTCATTGTGTTTCAGTGCAATAATTTTCAGGTTTTTGTATAAAAAGGTCACAAATATCTAATGGTATTTGTCCGTCTGCTTAAAATATTACTCCTTTACAAACAAGAAAAAATTAGGATTAATATATTTTTTCAAAACATTAAAAAAAATAAAACAAACGATTTTCATATTCATAATAGGATATTTTGTATAATTGAAAAATTAACCAACAAGTATTTGAGTATTTTGGAGTATGTTGGTCGTATAACAAGAAACTGCAAAATATCGGTAACATCACATGAGATGAGAAAGTTGTGCATATACGTTTTTTAGGCAGATTATAACAGGAGGATATGAAAGGAATTTTGTACAAAAAAATCTATGGAGCCCCTGGGGAGCCTAAAGGAATATAAATACTATTAAATTAAAACCTCCTAATGTATAAAGAAACTTGATTGATTCCCTTAAATCCAATTTTCAGTAAGTTAACTGAATATTTAATATTTATATTAACAATATTTGCCTAACTCTCAAAAGGTAATTCTACAATGTGAATTTATTCCCTAACGTTCAAATACTATTGTTCTACAAACACAGTATAATACTTCTTTGCTACATTGAGATATTTTTTCCCCCGTTGCGTTCCCTTCTGCATTGCATTTACATATTTTTAGTTATTTTCAAACGTCATAAAGGTATAGCCTGGCATTTTCTTTAATCCGATCGTAAGGAAAACTAATGCAGCATTTAATACTTATGCTACAATTTTCATGCAGTTACATTTGAAAATTAATTTAATAACCAGATGATTAAGTAACGTTCTAATACAAGTGTTCTGCAAATACAATTGTGCATTTTCACTTCACTGCGTCAATTACTTACACTACTTTTATGCTTTGGTGTGTACGCTGTTTCTACCTATCTGCGTACTTTTTGCGTTATACGCCATTTCTAGTCATATGTATGACAAGGCAGTGCGACAGAAAGGAAAGATAAACGATATATCTTTCTCGTCCTTTATAAAGGCTTTTTGAGCCCCTGGGGAGTCTTTAGGCAGGACCAGTGGCATATAAAACCGGAATCTTTTTCCATTCTTTACGTTTTTATAGGCGACTGTAAACAAGCTATCCTCACCTTTTTTTCGAAACTTCGGGGGTCTTCTGCCATATTGGTGTCTACAGCCATAAACTAAACTACCTTGGAGTAATCAGGGAAAAGGTCTGGCTTAGCATCCTCGGGGGGGTAAAGGAAAGATGACAGAGCTTTCACATTTGGCGAATTGTCGCTCGGCCGTTTACAATTTTTTTTATCTTCTTCTGTTGCTATAGAACTGTGTTTGCACTACTAGGAAATGCAATTTGTCGATTTTGGATATTTTAACGGTTTTGGTTAGGTACAACTGCAAATTAGTTTTATGTTTCAAATTGATTTCTCGAGAAGTAATTTTTAAGTGTTAGGTTTCTTTCTTGACGTATATGGTAAATACTTAGTCTTTTTTTTTTTCGAAATCTTGTGTCTTACTTTATAAAAGGAGAATATGCTTTTTGCTTACTATTCTTTTTCGTTCGAAGTATGTTAATTATTTTAAATTAACTTGTAAGCACATGTTTTTGTTATCTGCCCTCTGATTGACCAATGATTTTTGTTTTGCATGAGAATGGCTTTTATCTATTAATAAAATAAATAAGTTTGACTTGACTATAAGAAGTATTATGTTAATTCAGAAGGATTTAATTGATAAGTCCTACTAAATGTAATTTTTGACTTAGAATTGCATTTCATTTTCATCCATACAGAAATAGTTGCTTTACAGTGTAGTTAAGTACATAATATTCATGTAGTTTAGCATGTGATACCACAAATACATTATTTCATTAACGAAATGCTCTATATTTATTTAGACTATAATCTCATTCTTTTGCTTAGTTAAACTTAATCACCTGTGGAATTTCTTTACCAATGTCTTCGATTTTCTAATTACCTAGTTACTCCATTTATTTCAAGACTTCTAATAGCTATACCTATTTAAATGAATAAATTCTTAAAAATATTTGTAAAGTCATATATGTTTAAAAATAGTTAAGCTTATTGCAGAAAGGGAAAGTATGGAAGAATTTCTTAACTATAAATCTATTGATAAAAAAGAAATAAAATTTTATATTTTCATTTAATTTATCATTTTGACTGTCTATTATCTTTAGAACATTATTTCTTGAAAGTTTTAGTTCGGAAATTTGAAATGCAATGATTGCACATTTTCAAATTTCCTCCCTAAAATGTATATATAGTGAAATGACAAATCATTATAAATTAAATTAGATTATTATATAATGGCCAACTTAAGCGAATATCAATACCTATATAAAATATTAGTGATATTACTTTATAAAATTATTAAAAATTGTATAAATTAGAAAAAAATAATTATATAAATAAATTTATATAATTTTTAAATTATACAAGTTACAAAAAAAAATTGTATAAAATTGTTTCTCCAAAATTTGAAAATGTACATATTATTGCCACTAGTATTATTCTGCATTGGCTAGGAAATATGTATGCAACATACTCAATTATCTTCAAGTTACTGAACTAATAAATAAGTTAGAATTTGTATACTCATTATAAACAACATTCACGTTTCATATAATTAAGCAGTTCTTTTTACTAATGACGAGATTCTTATTTAAATGTTTACTATTCCATTTTACAGATTTTGCCTGGTAATGATTCCATCATCAAGCATTGTATTGCAAAACGAAATATAGTGTGCAATTCAATTTATGGCTCATTGTTTTAACTAGTATATTAAAATAACGTCCCATCGGTAGTGAAAACACATTTTTAGGTCTACGGGTACTGCCTTATTTTGTGTCCGAAATAAAATTATTTCTAACTGGTTTGTGCAATAATATCAGGACTTAATGTATCATCTTCACAATGAAAAGTATTTCGTATCCAATTTACACCCAAGCGAATGTATTTTTGAACATTTTCATATTAAAAGTAATTTAAGAATTTAAAATAAATATCTTGCATAGATTAGAAAAGTTACAACTCGCAATTCTTCATTTTTGAGTTAAAGTAAAATCCATACTACATGAGCTTGAAACTGGAAAATTTACACATCAGTTTCAACTCAACTTGAAAACAGTCTTATGCTTCCATCCACAGCTTCAAGTAGTCTGTAGCTCATTTAAATGTAAAATGAGGAATTATCAGTTACCATTTTTCACGCAGGCGTGTGATATGCACTGGGTGTGAATTTTCCTCATAAAATACATTTTTAGTAGAGGTCGGCGATATATCGATACGACGATATTTTTATCGATATTTCTATAAAAATATCGATAAAAGTCACTGATATATCGATATTTTCAAACATTTTTAGTTTTTTGATGATCGTTTTGTAGTTTCCTGCGTTTTTTCGATTTTCTTTATACCCTTTTCAAAAACTTCAAAACTAAAGTTAGAACTTGGCTGAGAGACATTTAAAATGGCACCAATATTCAATACTTTGCCATACACTTAAAAGCTATTGAAAATTATCTAGATTTTTCTTAAAATCACTTCCCCAATTAAGCGAAAATATAACTTTTTTTTTCCTTCTTTTTTTCCTAATAGATCGATTTCAGTTGAAAAAGTAATCACCTTACAAAAATGCAATCATGAAAAGTAGAAATTCGCCCCGATAAACTTTGTTTCTGGCAAAATTAAAAATCAAATTAAAAAAAAATCATGTATCGATACATCGATATTTTATCGATATTTTTTAATATGCAACGATATAGTATCGATATTTATTTTGATCGATATTTCCGACCTCTAATTTTTAGAGTGTGGTAAGTTTTAATAACTCTTACATAATAAAAAGCGAAAAAGTATTTAAATATTGCGCGAACCTCATTTTTGCTTAAAAATCCAGTAACCCATAACTCGTCTGTGCAACAACTTCAGGACTAATTATTTCCGATTTTAAGACCATTTACATTAGTAGCAAAATCCCATTAGTACACGAGTCATTATTTTTATTTGATAGTCCCCTAAATAAAATTGTCACCAATCCTCCCCCTCCAGCATAACAGGTGCTTGGCAAAGCCTCACCCAAAACCTGGCAACCCCCTTTCCTAGGAACAAAAAATATTCGAGATCATTCTCTACGGATTGGTTCCGTAAATCCTGATCTCAGCCGGGTCTGGCCGACAGAGCTCAGAATTCCATACGTAACCTGGCCACTAAACACAGATTTACGACTCTGAGTTGGCCCTTTCTTTCAAAGGCCAGAGGTCCCTAGGGTAAAGAAGCTGGACCTCGATAGCTGTCCCCATCTGTACTGGACTAGACGACCCTATCATAACTGTCTCTGGATTTGGGGAAATAAAATTGTTTCTCATAAACTTTCGATGCGGGGTCGTCCGTTTTATTTGGCATGAATGAATGCTGCCATAGAATTTACAGTGTAATATCTGTATGACCCACCCCTCAATGGTTTTTTAAGGGGAGGGGGGAGGCATGCGGGATTCTTTTAGGGAAAGGGAGTTGGGGAGGGTGAGAGAAAGGACGACTAGATAAGATCACTTTCTTTGAGGGGATTTGAGAAATGCCAATTTTTCGCACTTTTTCTCCACCCAGTCGATAGCTGGGTATTTAAGTTGAAGGTTTCGGGCATCAAACTGAGCAGGGGGTGATAGAGTTGATACTTGTGTGTGACTAAGGCTGTGTGTACTTTATGGAAGTTTTGAGAAATATCGTTTGTCTTTGACCACCTCATACACTTCATGTAATATTCTGTAGAATACAAGATTAGTCTAAAAATTGAATGGAAGTTTGCGATATATGTCTGCGTATATAGCATCAATTAGGATTTTAGACTCGTTTGAGGCTACACTTTTAAAATTGGAGGATTTTGCAATTTTATCGAGGAGGTGGAGCCACGAATAAAAGTAAAATATTAATAGTTAAAAAGACATTCGTGATGCTAATACTAATTTTTGTTGATAAGCATCTATTGTTGTTATTACTACAAAACAACTTTTTTTTTTTTTTTTTTAATTTTTTTTTTTTTTAATAATGTTGGAAATTCGAATCAATAGGTTGGAAATTTGATGAGAAAATGAGACGTTGCGTTTTATTGATAATATTTAAAATTGTATTTCTTATGTGTTGTTCGAAAAATCGTGGCGCTATGTGTTAAAAAACAACAGAATCTTTCTTGTTTATTTTTTTTCTCTTTTGAATTGCCATTTAAATGTTTATTACAATTATCAGCATTCTCCGTTGGTATTGTGGCAAATATGGTCAAAGAAAATTTGGGGTACTTTCCAGGCAGTGAAAATTATGGAAAACTGTGCCCTGTAAAAAAAATCTTCCCGATTACAAATATTTCTAAAACAACAAAAAATAGTAATTTTAAGTACACAAATCAGTTTTAAGAGAATTACCATTAGGAATTTATTTGAATCTAAAACAAAAGTTCTTAATTTTGATTTAAAATGCTGAATAAATCCCACATGCAACAACAATTATATTTGTTTTTGTAAAGGTTAAAAGTTCAATAATTTCCTTTGAGAAGAGTTTGGCAATTCAAATTATCTTTTCTAACTCTCGCCGACCAAACGGTATAGTGGTTAGCGTGCTAGCTTCTAGACCACGAGGTTGCGGGTTCGAGTCTCGTGTTAGGCATGGGTGTTTGTAAATGTATGCTGGCTTGTCTAATGACGAATGTTTCGGCTCATTATAGCCCTCGTGTTGCTGACGGTGCCAGATAATCTGAAAACAACCTTTTCTAACTCTCTAATCCCTGCTTCCCAGTTTATTTACGATTTACAATGAATATGAATCGAAGAATCAACACAAAAAACTAACTTTATTTTCAACATTGGATGAAATTAAAAGTACGCAAAGAACTCTGTCATAATTTTCATCTGAGGTGTTGCGGTTTTTCCCTATAATTAAGGTGGAAACATATTGGTTTTGGCCCTATAATTAGGGTGGGTACATATTGTTTCCGACAATACGACTGCTGTGTTTAACTTAGAATTATTCGCGGTAATTTTACATCACAGATGGGGAACCGCTTATTATAACCTGCACAACCTTCTTTTTTGGCAACGGATTCGATTTCGTCTAAAAAAAAAAATTGGCATTGGCGGTAATGAAATAACAATAGCAAAATATTCTCGTGGAAATTGAAAGAAGAATTATTTTTTGAAGGGTGCATCACTACGAACTTGAATTTGTTCATTTTCAAAACTGAAACTAGAAATTATTGCAAAATAATCGTATTCAGCTAGTTCTTTCCTACTTTATTTACTGAATAATTATTAAACCAACAAAGGAAATATTTGTTGTATGAATATAAGAGACTAGATACATTTCACTTTCTATTGACCCATTAAAAATTGCCAGATTATCAGGTTGCTGAATGAGAAATAAAATATGTTTTGTACTTATTCGTGTTTTTAGTTATTTTATGGCATATTAATATAAAATATAAGATTTTATTTTAGCATTACAATAAATGCCCTATAATACATGGGAATTAATTAACTTTTTCTTTCATAAGATTACTCGTAAATTTTAAACAATCCTGTTTCGTTTGAATATTGTTCATTCAGTTTAAAATTATTTAATTCTTACTCGCTTTTTAAAATTATTTTAAGCGCAAATAATATTTCAACTGTAAAAGTAATCATGTATACGTACAGTCTTCCAGAAAGGACTCTCTAATTTTGAATGGCATATCTGCGAAACAGAGAGAGGCAGAAAAGAGACAAATGTTTTGTTGGGCAGACAGGTATGGAATTTTAAATATACAGTTTTGCAAAATTGATCGATGAAAGTAAATTTGATGACGGCTGCATACGATTTACCAATGAGTCAATGAACAAAACTGTTGAATAAGGGTACTGAAAACCCATATTCACCAGTTGTCTTGCCATATGTGTTGCAAAACCACTCCATTTTGCAAAAGTGACCATTTGGGTGGCACTATCCTGTAGGGAATAAAGAGATCAATTTTTCATAAGTTAAACTATAAACTCCTTACGGCTATAACTAGATTTTACAACAATTTGTTGTCACATTTCAATAAAACTAATTTTGCAAACTAGTGTATTTAAAATTCAATACCTGTTTATCAAAAATACTACTTGTCTCTAGTATTTGTCTCTCTGTTTTGCAGTCATGTCATTTCAAAGTTAGTCTTTTTTTCAAAGACCCTGTATATCCAACTAACATTAAAACATTATTCACTAGCCATTGTATCTAAATAACACATATATCTATTCTTTAAGACACTCCATTGGCATTTGATAAGAGTATATTTTTCTCGACGTGTTTCTACTTACGCTAATATAAATAAGTACTAATATAATTGCGTCCTTTATCGATATTCGAATGGTAGTCCTAACTGTTTGAGTGACTCACAGGGAGTTGGGTGCGGAAACCTAATAAAGGAATACCCTCTTTGTAGCACGGAATATCGAAATGAGAATTAAATGAGGATGGGAAAGAGTTCTTTTTATCTGACATTAGATGAATGTACATTGGAATGCAAGATTGTAGATCGAAATATTTTTAATGACCATTTTTCCTTTTTGTTAATGTTTCAAAAAATTATTTTACCCCAGATCGAATTTCGGTACGAGTAATATAGTCAATGACTAAATTTTCATGTACATGGTACAGTGTATTTATATATTTTGCCATTTTCTATACTCTGTGTGTTTTGAGTAGCTTCAGTTATTTATATATACGATTTTCTTTATTTTTATTTTGTTATTTTTATTTTGATTTTTATGCATCCTATCTAGTTCACAATCGCAAACTGCGATTGTGTGTTTTGAGTTGCTTAAGATATTTATAAATACCATTTTTAGTTTTATTGTTATGACTCGAGATGTACGCCTGGTATCTAATCTTTGCCAACTTTTTACCTTTAAAACAGTTCACTTTAATAGTTTCAGATTAAGTCCAAAACCTTTTACATACCGTTCTTTGTGACATTTTGTACTTACACTCTTCAATTTCACCCCCCAAAATATTAAGTACTTATAGTAATAAATCTATTAACCATTTATTGACATCAATAATATTTAAATTTAATACCATTATAATGGAATTAATTTTTTTTACAAATTTATTTTTGAAGTAAGACCATTGTGTTTATTATTATACCGTTCCTCTTTTTTGACAAAATTGTGTTATTTAAAAAAGCGTTCGCATTTTTGAAATTCAATACGTTTAATAATTTATAGTTTTCCCACAGAATGTCAAAATAGTAAATTGCCAGTTACAAAAAACTGATTTACAATTTCCTATTTTGAAGATAGTTCTCCCAGAGTATATTTTATTTGCTCTACTGATGCTCTAATTAGTTATACACTAGATATAATACAATTGACTTATGTTTGCAAAGGGTCTCTGCCTATATTATTATATTGCAAGAGACTCTGAAATATTGATAATTTTTCGGAACTTCCTCATTTCACATGCGGCTCTATATTAGTAGAACGTTGAAAAAATTTAATAATAGTGTTCCAAAAAGATCCGTAAAATTTCAAACTAATTCTATCCAAGAACGGTTTATATTGTCGAGATCAAATGTTACTACAGTGGCTTGGATCCTTTGCTTTAATTCCCTTGCCCGAAACATCCTTAACATTTCTTCGGACACAGCATTTTTCACAAAACTCTAGAAAAAAATGTATGTTGGAGTAATATGTAGCGACCATGGTATGGGACCATCCCACCAATCCAACGCTGTGGGAAGAAATGATTCAGCGAACTGTCAATGCCCAATGAAATGACGGTAAACAAAATTTGAGTTGCTCTATTCACTTCTGCAAAAGTTTTTTGTTATAGACTTGTTCTATTTTTAAAATAAAAGTTTGAAGTTGCATTGATCTTTTTGGGACAATTTGTGTTTCTAGAGTGTAAATGGTTAATAACATTTGTATATATATTAATTATATTAGCTTTCATATTGATAATAACAACTAATATCGTAGATGTTCCAATCAGTTACGTCTAACCCCGACCATATGTGTAAAAATTAGCGTTCTAAATGATTGTGTGGAAAAAGTAATTTTCATTAATACCCCATGTCGTTTAAATCTGTCAAGCAATTTCAAATCCAAACTAGCGATTTTCAAACAGCAACGCCATGCTCAAGATAGTACAATTCCCCTTCAAAGTAAATAGTTAAAATATATTTAGATGTTCAATGAAAACAGAAGCAAACATATTAAAACTATCAAATGACCCCATTTCGGGGAAAAAAAACCCTGTCCAAAGCGTGACACTAGTGATCTATTACTTTAAGATGGCCAATGAGCCATTCCAAAACACTATGTTCACTCTATGTTCAAAGTTATACATCGGATATTCATCTGAATATTATAAAAACAAAATAACCAAAAAGTATCCCGTTGACCAAGGTTTACCATCCAAGTCAGTTAATGTAAGAGAAATTGAATTTATTTCAGCTGAACAAAATGTTACCTCCAATGAGATCTCTACCAACAAAATGGCAAATAAGGTGTCTTTCCCCGTCGGTAATTTGCGCAGTTGTCAGTTGATAGTGGGTATTAAGTTGCAAAACTTGCTGGCCGGATTACGCGGCTCTCGGAAATAATAGGTTTGCTGCATAATTGACTGTGCAGTCACTCACTCTTTTTGTGGTATGATGTGTGAGAACTCTAGTCTGATTGTCCGCTTACAATTTCTTTTTCGACACCACTTCCGATTGGGGGATTTTTTTTAGAAGCTCTGTGTGGTCTTTCAGGATACGCCCGGCTGATGCCTTGGCCATGACTAGGAATATAGTCTCCGGTTGGTATACCAATCAGTATGGGAGATGTCGTGAATATATCATTGACGATTTTCATGGTATTGGATATGGGCCTTTGAAGAAATTTTCTAAGAACGTCTAATATCTTGACCATGACTAGAGATAGTCTCGGGTTTGTATTCCAAACAATATTTCCAGTCATGAATTTATCATTTATTTGATTTTCATGATATTATACTTAGGACCTTGGAATAAATTTAATAAAAATGAATCAAACAGTGAAATAATATGTACTTTTCGAAAATTTGGATTTAGGCCGATTTAGAATATTAAGAAAGCCTTGGAGACACAGCCTCACTTATTGAGCTTCCTCGCAAGAGTTTTTCGGATTCACTATTAGCTGAACTCGGGACATGGAGGCAAAGCACGCATCTTGCATGCGAAGAAAGCGGACTCGGGTTCGAGTATCAGACAATCTTAAATCGATTATCGCAAGCTTTAGTATTTTTTTCTAAAATTCAAGGTGTGGTCAACCTTTAGTATGCGAAGTACAATAAAGTGAGTCTTGAAAATACGAAACTCAAATCATGAGTGTGAATGCTTGAAGATTTTTAATTGCGGATGAATGGTATTTCTGAATCAATAAGCTCAATTCTACGATTGATTTCATCTTCTGAATAAAATAACACATAAATGAATTAATAAACCCGAGTTAAAATGGCATTTCTGAAAGAAATCCATTTTTATTTTCATAAACAACATCTTGAGGGTATTGTACGGAAAAGAAAAAAAAGAAGAAAAATACCGTAACCGAAAAAAGAATCATTTTCTACATTAAATAAATTTTTCTAGGTTGATAGCCTAGTAGAACTTTCTAAATAAATACCTCGCATAGGCATCCGCAGGAAAAACCTGCTCGATTGTCATAATTACCGCACTGTCATCATATGATGGATTGCCAGTGCTAATGTCACCCACTGATGATGTTGGAGCGTGTACTTAAGTATAAACATTTTTATACTGAGTTGGCGTAGTAAGTGGGCGTCTTAATAAAGTCATTGTATATGGTGTTGCACGAAGGATGATGCTATATTAGGACGGTAGATATACCTTCAAACAGGTGTTTAACTTCAGAATAGGTTGTTAACGGTTGGATTGTTTGTTTGGGTGCAGATTTAAAGTTGATGTAGAACAGACAAATGAAGTTTTATCGAACCAAGAAACTGCATCAGGGTATAATATTTGAAAGTTTAAGTACATAGGAAATATATATATTTGTGATAGTGCGCAATTTTTCTGATTCGACGACTTTATTTCGTTAACTATTAATTTGAATATTCTACTTTAAAGATCCCTTATCCCAAAGATAAAAAACAAAAACAGATTCTGTCTGTTTAAAATATTCGAGTTAAATAACAACTGATAACTTGTTGATACTGTTAAATGAAATTTGGATAACAGCTAGCCTAAAAATACCATGGAGTTCGCGGCTGACCATGGTATGGCAATAACCCAAATTCATAGTGAACCCTATGTTTAAATGTATAGTGCATTCTATGCTTAAAGTTATAAGTGTATACTATGTTTGAAGTACTAAAACTATAATTTTCTCCAAGAATAAAACTGTAGTATGCCTCATGACTAAAACTAAAGTGACCTAAAGTGAACCATGACTTAACTATAGTGTATCTAATGACTTATATTATTATATGCATTCTGATATTCATATCCCAAGACTTCAATTCGGGTGCGTAATGAAAATAGTCACATCTAAAATTATTTAATTTTTTTTTCCTTGAAGAATTACAAAACAATTAATCCCAACATGTTTTTTTTTTAGTTTTTTTTTTTAATGTTGATATATAAATATTTTTCATGAAAATTTATGTTTTTAGGCAAAATTGTTACGCTAATCATACAATGAATTTTGAAGCCGATATACAGCAAAATTATGGTATTTTGATTTCCAAACATCAATTTTCCCTTCCTTTCTGTATTGGAGTGTATCGTCTAGATTCAGGGTTCGCCACAAATTTTTAGAGGCGGGCCGTATGACTTATGTTGAAGTTTTTCACCGGTCGGATGGCTGCGTACACCAAAATATGTATTTTTAATTATCGATTGAACAATATATACCATTTCTGAAAACTAAAAAAAAAATATTAATTTTTTTATCGTAATAAAATGACAATTGATATTTGATTTTTTTTTTCAAATAAATAATAGTTTTCATTATTAGTAAATTAAAGTCTAAAAAAGAAGGAAATCTTTTGTTTCTACATGACATTATGACTTGACCTAACTTTTAATAAAAGTATTTAAACTGTACATACAAATTACTTAGTTTTAGTCCAAATCAATTATAAGACGATGGCGGTCAAAACTGATCAGTTTATTTTTATGATAGAGTCGATATCTTTCGGAGTATTAGTTGCAATCAATTTTAATAAATTTTCGAAATGAGATTCAGTTAAATTATTTATGTATTTATTCCTCATGGAAACCACCTTGCTGAAAGCTTCTTCGTATAGTTTCTTCGGGCACGTTATGGAGTACTCTGTTCTATATAGTTAACACTTATTATTTATGATAAATTACAATTCTGTAAAAAAAAAAGTTGAAATAGGGAAATTTGATTTTTTTTTTTAATCTTTTGTGGTACCAGTGGGCCGCAGAAAATGTCGCGGGCAAATCCGGCCCGCGGGTCGCGTATTGGTTAACGCTGGTCTAGAAGGTGAATGTGGATGATGTTGATCAAACAAGCATTCATTCAAAGCATTTCATTTAAAACTAAGTTTTAAAATTTGAGGAAAAAAACTATATTTTTGCATTACTCTTGTTTGTTTTTAAACAAAAGTTACAGACGAGATGATTTTAGAAATATCTACCAGGATATCTCTCCAAATACATGTCATTCCAGAAAAGTGTTTATTTTTTTAGTATTTTCATATATATATAAAGAATCTCTGCCAAATGCGGTCCTGACAGGGGATATTCACAATAGGTATAATTTGGCGGGATCACAATCCAGGCGTTATCATTAGCGTTGTTTGCCACACACCCCTGCTATTCTACAGTGACGTCACGATGGTCTTCCTGTTATGAATGCTGACATAACGATATGGGAGGCAAGCAAAGGGATTTTCAAGCGTGACCTCCCGAGAAGAAATTTTCCTCTTTTTTCGGGATGTGGGGTTGGGAGAGAGGGGGATTGCCAGACGACTTTTATGTGAGGTGGGTAAAGATAACGAGTAAGTGGTGATGATATGTCTGTACCGCTTAAGTTTCCGTTCGTACCTAAGTATTTTTGAGTGATAGTAAAATGGCGGTGCCATTTAACTCTGTAATGGGCAAATAGCAAATATGTTATTAATTTTTTTAGAGTTGTTTTTGAACTCTAAAAATAATAAAACTTGAAGTCCTGCTTAGACGAGTAGAATATTGAGGCAAGAATTTGATAAAGTAGTCGGACTTTATATGTTTGAACACAGTTGAGTGGAGTTTTTAATAGTGGGTAGAGTGGGGCGAATTAGTACCTTACTCTATTAATATTTTCATTCCAGTGAATCCTCATCAACCATTTACGCTATCACTATCTGGTATTATTAACCGAATATTTAAAGGATTTTTAATTTGAGTACTTTTGCTAAAAGAGCAAACCAGTATTTATCATGAATATGAAAGTTGATAAGTATTTATCAACTTTCGTAATTGTGACATGTTAATAGTAATCGTAAATTGTGACATTTGCGGAAGCAAAAATTGAGCTGTGAAACCCAACACTTTAAGAGAAAGAAAATAATGATTAAGAAACTAACAGAAAGTAAACAATTTTACTGACAAATTTTTGTTTCATTAGGGCTAGAAGTGAAAACTCTGTAACGAATTGGAAAGGACAAAAAGTTTTAATTAAATGTAATTTTTTTTCAACAATAACAACAGGAAATTGAAGAAAGTGCCAAATCAAGAAATAGAAATGTATTTCTAATGTCGAAAATGCATAACTCACCACAGATTTACCTTTATTTATACACATAACGAGGGGAAAAAAACTTATACTAAGCAACCATTATTTCATACTTATTGTGCAATACATAAAATTACTCGCCAAAAAACAAGTTGAGTTTTCAGCCAAATTGCAATCAATCCATAAATTTCACCAACGATCTAGCACTCAAGATTGCACATTTTAATTACTTGGGTACATAACGCGACTATATATGACGTGTTTATAAGTCCTTACGAAATGAAAATTATCCAAAGCACACTTATTCAAGGTAGATTTGAGCTGGAGTAGTACATTTTATTCTCAAAAGTATCGTGTAACGGATCTCTTCATCTGAAACAAGATGCACAACAATCGTAAACAGCCAGCTATTCTACTTACTAATAAAAGAAGACCAATTTGTTCAACCCTCCAACTTGTTGATTTTCTCTACCCATGTAAATCCCCCGGAAATGTTCTAAAATCTACAATCAGTGGCGGCTCGTGAGTAGTAAAAGTGAGGGAGCCAAAATTAATAATGACGGGACTTTAAGAAAAAAAAAAAGGGTCTGGAGGAGGATGGAGTGAAAATTTCAAATTAAAAATTTATGAATTCCATGTAATTTTATAAATGTAACACAAATGCATATACAAATAAAAAATACATAAGATAAATTAAACTATTGAAAATTAAAAATTAAATGAAAAAAAATTGAGAAATTTTTAGAAAAAGTATAGTATTGTTTCAAATTATTCATTTGAAAATAAAATTAATTCATATCGATTTATTAATATTTCAGTGCGAAATCTACATGACTCAACATAAACATTTTCAAACTTATGTTTTACTCCATAAAAATTTTGGTGTTTCAGTGTGGTCACTTTTGTCACTTGTGCAAATGTAACAGAAAAAAAAATAGTTATTGTTATCTTTATAAATGGAAATTTCAGACAACTGAATGAGTTAAAGATAATTAATGTTGAAAAATATCAAGGACGAGTTTAAAAAAATCAATAAAAAAAATCTTCGCTACTTGCAAATTTGATTTAAAAATGAAACAAATAAATCTCATTCACAATTTTATCACTGCTTAGATTAAATTTAGAATAGAACTGAGGATAAGGACTTAACACTACTCTATACAATAAAAGGTGGACCAGCGTGTGTTTTTTGGAGGGGACAGAAAAGTTTTCAAAATTGAAATTGTTATTAAATATATCTTATGTGTTAACAATCGGCCGTGAAAAAGTCTTTTTTTACCTTAATATTTTTACCTAAAATAGTTTTAAATCAAATCCAGCTTATTTAATAATTATTTTAAAATTTCATTTAAGTTATTTGTATAAAATTCTTATATTTCGTTAATTGAATTTTATTGTTTAAATAATTGAATATTTAGATCATTACATTAATTAAATATAAGTTACTTACAGATGTCATTTAAATCATGAATTTCACTTTTGGTATAAAATAAATTCACCAAAACCTTCAAGAGGACTTCGTCTAAAACGAAGCTTTTTTTGTTTAAATGATAATATACATGAAATATTATGTAAGTTTGTTTTTGTTGGGGACGGCACAAACTAAACCTATATGCATTAAAATACTTTAAATATTGTTTCAATTACAAGATTTTTTTTTTTATTATGTCATCGGAAGCGGATTTAGACGTTAGTTTAAAGGGAGAGTCATATGATGACCATTGTTGTCTATTATAGCGGCGGTAAGGTGACATTAATTTTGCTTACCATACAAGTACTCACGTCTAAAATAAAACTAATTCAAAAGGTAAATTATATTTTTACGACACTTATTTATGATAATTAAGATACAATATACTTAACAAATTGAACTCAAATATACGAAGGGACCTGGGATCATCCGAACAAAATACCAGTTTCTAAATATTTTTAAAAAAATCATGATTCTGTTTAAACATTTATTAAGAAAAACTTGCGTTTATATATGAAAAATAAAGGGTAAAATTAAATGATCTCACTAAGACCTTTTGTTCAAAAAGTAGTACTCATTAGTCATCTGTAATTTTAGTTTTTAATCTATTCTCTACGACTTTCTCAGTTTTAATGCTCCATCATAACCTTCTACGCTTGTTCTGTAACAAATCGCAACACTTCTTTCGACGGTTCAAGCTTGACTTCCGTCTCAATCCTGCTTTTTCTCAACACATAAAGTTGACCATTCCTTATATCGAATTTCTGTAAATAGATACCCATGGAAGAGAAGAAGCCCCCCCCCCCCCACTCACACACCGAGTTTTCTACATAGTATTCTTTAGTTTCAAGGTCTGAGAGTCCAAAAAGGGGTCGTTTATCCCCTAAAGAGTGCGTCCCATTGCGGATAGACTTCAAGGTTATTCTGACAAGGGGAATGAGTATCTTGTTCAGAATTATTTGTTTTTCAGTGTTCGAAGAACTACATTTGGCATTTTGTTCATCGTTTTTTTAATTATCTGGGAATTTTATTTTTTAAAACGGAATTAAAGGGAGAAAGAAAAAACAACAAAAAACGTGCATTCAAAAAATCTTTAGTGATACCTTCTCGTATGTAAAATAAATTTTACTGGGTGCCATCGTACACCCCCTAAGTCCGCCTCTGTGCTTACTTAACTTCTTTGAAAACGGCGTTTTTTTTGCACAACTTTTTGAAATTTCTTTTCTTCAAACACATCCCGCAATACTGACAATGCTTGTTTTATTGTCTTGAAAAGAACTGTATTTTTGTTGAAATGGTTGCGTTCGATTGACATTTCCACTAGTTTGGGGCAAGAGAACTGCTACTCCATTCAAAATAGTTAATATTCTGATGCTACATTAGTTTTATATTTAAAATAAAATATTTTATAGAAATTCCTCAACAAAACAATATTATCAAGTTAAACCAAGGCCAAAAAAGTCCCCCCCCCCCCCCTCTGCACCAGCCGCCACTGTCTACAATGAGTTCTAGAAAAATAGGAAGTGCCCCGTATAAGAAACATTGCTTCAAAGCAACATTTGATGAAGCAAATGACAAGCACACATTTTAGCTGTTTAGGTCGAATTTTGTAAATACTTAATTGATAATACGATTATAAACATGTACGATATAGAAGTATAAGGATATCGGATACGTCATAAATGTAAAAAATATGCGACTATAATTTATGATGATTAAAAGCTAATTGTAAAAAAAAGTATTCCATTTAAAAATTGTATGCATTTATGACATTTTATTTGGCCCCTAAGCAACAGTGTTTCAACATATATTTTTAATTTATTTTGTCGGCCTTAGCAACAACCCTTAGTAGCATCCATGATATGGAGCTTGTCTGTACTACATTGGAAAGTGAACATATGCAATAAATTTATTTAAGATTGATTAAATGTAATCTGAAATAGTTTATTTAGTTGTTTTTTTCGCTCGAAAACCTATTATTAAAAAATATCAAAGCTTAAAAAAGTTTGAAATAAGATTTCGATTTATTATTCCATTGAAACATTAAGTTTTTACGGTCAGGTGTCTAATTTTATAGAAAGGTTGGGCTTTTTAAGTATGACATTTCTTATTTTCCAAGTGTTTATCCTTTCCTACAAGAGGATACATTTATGATTCTCTTCACCAATTTTACGACCTTTAGAAGCATAGCAACAATAAAAGCGCACAACTTTTATAAGTTATGACTCGCGGCATTGCTGGTAACCAGCATTGCTTCTCGGAATGATCCATCAAATCCAAGCACTCTCAAGCCATTACCATTTCAAATCGGGTACTATGGTTAAAGACCCCTCAAGAGCATAGAGTACTAAGGGGGTGGTTGTTTCAAGACATCAACGCTTTTTATCTCCCACGTTTACACTCTTTCCAGGGGTCAAAGCTGGCCTTGACCCCTAACCAGTGAAGGCAAGGTCACATCCTTCAGACTTTAGGTCGTAAGTGTCACGTAACTTTGCACCCTGGTCAGACAGATGCGTACGTAATAGGAAAAAAGGGGATATCTATGGCAGTACCAGGAAAAAGACCCCCGAGATTCAGAGATGGTAGGGGGTGATTAGGAGTTGGCTTTGGTAAAAGAAAGTTAGCTGGCTGGGGAAGATACTATTTCAGTACTTGTCTCCAGTGAAGGTCAGCCCAAGTGTAAGATTATTTGAGCAAGATCTTTTTTAAATCTTAAAGGATTGTCCAGATGACAAATAGAAATGAGCGCTGCTGTAAGCAACCGAAAACTAAACGTTGAATATCCCCCCCCCCCCAATTTCTTGTTATTATGGTTCAATGGTTAAATGTTGGAATAAAAGTTTCTTTCTTACTCGGTTTTGTGTTAATAATATATCCGAGTCCAAAAAAGCGTAATTTATATTAAGAGGGCTCAATTTATAGTCTCGTTTCTCTATCAATCTGCATTTTATTTTATCCACAAACCTTTGCTATTAATAAGGCATAACCACTAATGTCTCGCTCGATCGATGTAATTTAAAAGTAGAAAAGAATTTTCAAAAGAGTTCTGGATTTTTACAATCGAAGAGTTGATAACAGATATTTTCTCAAATGAAATTCGTTCCTCGGTTAAACTATTTTGGAAAATTGACCAGTGTCTTACTAATTGTGATTTAACATAAATCAGATGGTTTTTCATTTTTTGGCTCATTTATTTTGAGAAAATTGTGTAACATGCCTCGAAATGGCTACTTTGGACAGTCAAACAACGTAACATAGGGTATTGATTTTATTTTGGTGGTGCCTAATTAAGGTTCACGCTTGACGTCCTCCTATCTTCTATACTTTTTACGATACCGGAGATTCTACAAGGTTCCTAGCTCGTTTTAATTCAATGTTATCGGGCAGAAGAGTTTTGCCCTGAGGCTTAAAGGAAAGAAAATAAAGTAACCAATAATGGGAAAGAGTCGAACATTAAACCTAGAATTATATTCTTGTCTATACTATGATCTAGTAACAAAGGGACTGCCGTTATTCAAGATACTAAAGCTTCCATTTTCATCACCTATTGTGTATTTGCAATCTTTTTGTTCCATTTGTACCTGGTGGGCGTATTTTATTTTTCTTTTGCAATTTCTTAAAACTTTTCTTATATTTGTCACCGCCAAGATTAAAGGTGATAATTGGCGCATCGTTTTTGATGTTCCTTGTAATTTTTTTTTTTTTCATTCTAAGTTGATTCTGCTTAGAAATCACTCTTGCAGAACGACTTGTGAGTATAGGGGGACTTCGTGTTGTAAAAACTTAAGAATAATCATTTGTTGTTACAGCGTCGTTCTTTGTAGCCTTGTTCTGGAATAAAAATAGTAATGTGATGTTGGTGGTTTGAATGAATTGGACGATAAAAACTTGACTTCTTGATAGTAAGACGAAAAACGAAGCACATTTTGCTGGAAGGAGTTATTTGCTGCTTTAAAGAGTGTTTCTACTTAGTGCGTTGATTTTTTTATCGATGTAAACAATACATTAAAATTTCTTTCTTTGTGAAATGTAGTTGGTCGCGAGTAAAAGAAGTCGATGTAAGTACTCACTAGGCATGTGAGTATTTACACTTTACAGATTTAAGAAAATATTTAAATTCTAATAATCTAATTCTACTTGCACAGTGTCATCAATAATTGCTTGTTTTTGTTACCTCAAATCTCTATATAACAATCTATCACACCAATTGTTGGTCCTGCAATCTGAAGGCATCCACATTTACCCCCATAACATTACCCCTGCAGTCCCCGCTCTATTGACTTTGCCCCGTCCTCTCATTTTTTTTTTTTCACAAGCTGCAATTAGATCCCACATTTTCGTGACTAGCCTCCCTTGGCCACTTGAGAGTGAAGTGGCCAGTCTACCTGAAGAGCTCACACTAAGGAGCCTGGAATAAGGTCCGGGTCGGGCAACTTGAGTTTCTGGCCATTTGCATTATTGTAGGCACCTGTACCAGAGTGTTAAGAAGGGTATTTGTGGCCACCCACGTCAAAAAACGCTTTTCAACAACTTCTTGAGGCGGTGTGGTTCAAGGTCTTCAATGTACCGTTGCGATTCTGATTTTGTTTCTTGCCAATAACGTAGTGAGGGTCCTCCTGTCTTTATTTTATTTGAAGTGACGAATTAACATTTTGCTTTAATTAGTAGTTGCGTCTATTGACCTTCTTTCAAATATTCCGCAACATATTATGCTTACATAAATTTATTTTGGCTCTCTTATTCTTATCGTATGGTAATAATCTTAGTCTATTAGAAGTATATAGTCCTCTATTATTATTTATTTTTGAAAATATGGTAGTGTTGTTGTTAGTTTAATTATTAAGAAATAATGTTTACCCACTCTAAAATATCATGCGAATTAGCTTATGCCTTAATAATTCGTTGTTATTTACCTAAAATTTAATTACAGAAAATATAACATTGCATTAATGACAATCAGTTTATTTGAATTCTGTTAAACTAGAAATATGAGTAAAAACGTTTTTAAAAAAAAACCCTATTGAAACCCTCTTTTCAATTGCCTATTCTGAACTTCATAAATGTATATTAGGTGTCACTACCTTCAAGAAAATGAATATATTAAAAATTTGTAAGAAAAGGTCATCTATTGTATCCAGACATTTGTTATGGGGGTGCGTATATTTGCATTTAAATCAATAATATTAACACAATATTTTGCAATTTTGAACTTTATTTAAAAAAGGTATATCAATTACTGTTAGTTATACCAACGTTTTCAAATTTTTCCTTTCAAATAAAGAAGTAATTTAGCAATAAATAATCTTTATGTTAGCATTGACATAAAATAACATGGGCGATTAAAAATTAATATTTAAAAAAAATTGTGCTACCTAAAATAATTTCAGTTGCGACAAATTTTCAAATTCGCCAAATAAAAATTCGTTCAATCAAAATTCGTGGTCGTCTGTCATCAAAAGAAAAAAAAATCCTATTTTGGGGACCATTTTGACTTTCATTTACTTACCACAAAATTTCCTAGCTTGATTTCTTTAAAAACAGTTTAAGTTCGTAAAATTTAATTCAATTCATATATTTTCCCTCTTCAAAATTATGTATGATAAATATGTAAACGATACAAAACCTTATAAAATGCCCTTTTAAGCATATAGTTTTTAAAATTTGGTTACCAATTTTTTAAATGTAGCTATGATTCGCCCCAGTTTTAGTAGTCACTGACTACTATTTAAAGTTGGCACTCCCTCTCGGTACACTACTAAAAGGTCTATTCTTTAAAGAAGTGTATAAAAAATCCACCTTCTTAATAGAGGTGGATAAAACAAAATCTCCCTCCGCCTTCTGAGGAAAAGCATTGGTATTGTGATCACAAAAAGGTGTTTCCTTTGCAAATGTGATCCGAGTTGGTCGAGGTAGTCTGGCTGGCATTCCTTCTGACAAAAATAACTTCGCTCTCGGCAGGAGACAATGTTCTTTTCTATTCATATCATTCCCGAACTCTCTTTGTTATCGTGTTCTGCTGTGAGGCCTTCTTTATATCCTTTTTAGAAGAGTGATAATTGTAAGCGCTTTTGTTTTCTATGGATGGTAGGAATATGTTTCTGTTTTTGGAATGTTCATCAGATGTGTCGTGGATTTCGTTCTTTTGTCTTTTGTTTCTGTATTTGGGATAAGATGCCATTGCTCTGTCAAGGGATAGTGTTGCTCAAAGGGTAGTGCATTTTTCTGTACATCTTCTTTACTATGGATCACTGGAGATATCCAGTTACGCAATGAAAGAAGTAAACTATCGTAGGTGTAATTGGTTTAACATTGCACTTATTATAGTTTGCTTCTGATGTACAGAAAGTGGTTGCCAAAAGTCTGTTTTGTGTGAACTGTATTAAAAGGAATACAAGTACTATGTTCTGTTCCAGGGAAGATTTTTGGGATAAGATGCTATTGATCTGTCAAGGCATAAATTTGGGCAAATGATAGTATGTTCTGTACATTTTCTTTACTTTGGATCAGTGGCGATTTCTAGTTACGTAATAAAAGCTGTACCTTAAAAATAAACTATCATAAGTGCAATTGATTTAACATTGCCCTTACGATAGTTTGTTTATGATGTACAGAAAGTGGTTGCCAAAAGTCTGTTTTGTGGGAAATATACTGAAAGAAGAACAAGTACTATGTTGTGCTGTAGGGTAATTGGTTGGTTGTATTCAGATTATCTGGCGCCGTCAGCAACACGAGGGCTATAATGCGCCGAAACATTTCGTCATTAGACAAGCCAACATACATTTACAAACACCCATGCCAACACGGGACTCGAACCCGCAACCTCGCGGTCTAGAAGCTAGCACGCTAACCACTATACCGTTTGGTCGGCATGCTGTAGGGTAGATTTTTGGTACTAGATGTTATTGCTCGTCAAGGGATAGTGTTACACAAAGAGTACATTTTCTTTATTCTAGATCAGTGGCGATATTAGTTACGTATACTAACAAATATGGTTACAAAAAGTATGCTTCGTGGGAAATATATTGATAAGAGAACAAATCTTATCTTCCATTGTAGGGGAGAAATCTGACAGATTTGAAATTTTAGATTTTTCCAGCGTATTGCAACTTTAATACTTTCGCTGCCAAAGCTGACATTAAACATCTGTTCACACACGCCAAGTTCCTATTTAAAAATGTTTTTCTGTTTTATTTTTAATTATTTTCTTTTTTTAAATACATATGTAAGAGATTACTTTTAACAAGATATTCGCAGGGGTATACTCGTAGTTAGCTTCTGAAACAATCTTTTTGCTAACTGTGCCAACTACAAGCAATCTCGCAGTCGTCTTATTAAAATGCCAACTGTGTTTAAGGCAGATTTAAATTGTAGGGTGTTTAGTAATTTACTTTTGTGAAATAGAATACTATATATTATTAAGATAATATAGGCTATCACATGTTAAATAATTTACTTTCATTCTCCTGTAAGTAATACTTTACAACTAACTAAATTTCTTTAATTTGTGTCAACTTAAAGAACTGTGTTTCAAGAACTACTCTTTTTTTTTTTTTCAGAAAAAAATACTGCATTACTATTTAACGCATGGGGTAGTTTCAAAACTGTAACGCAAATAAAATCTAAAACATAAACATCACTTTGCGTTGAAGCTAAACATAACAAAATAAAAAAAAAACTTCCTACACTAGTTTTTTGGCAGCAAGAAGACATTTATCAAGGAAAATTGGCAGCATGTAGTCACTTGGTTGCAGAGCTTCCTACATTGTAGTACGGGAATATTTTCTTAAGATTTTTTAAAGATTGATACACTTCATGATAAGATGTTATTTTTAAATGTCCATGTTTCTCTTGGCTTTCACTATTCTGTCCCAAAAGGTATCTTCAGAAATCGGTTGAAACAAATTTCCATTTCGATTCTTATTTTTGGTTCTTTGAATTTCGGTAAAATTTTGGATTCTATTTAAAGCCAAAATGCAACTACATGTGTAGCCGTGTTATTCTACATATCTCAAATTGTATCAAGCATTTATACGTAATGGGACCAGATTTTTCTATCTCCAGAAACTTCACCAGTTACTCACTGCTCTGTTGGTATTCTTAATTAAAGAAGCTCTGAAGACATTTTTGTTTTGTTTAGGACTTTAGCGGGACTCAGTAACGGAAAAGCGGGACATTCGGTCAGTGGGACAGCGAGGTGAAAGCGGGACTGTCACGCCTAAGTTGGGACGTCTAGTCACATTAATTATATGGTCAATATTTAGTCTTTGATTAGTTGAAATAGAATTTCTCAAAGGATTGGAAATGTGCGCAATGTTTATTTCTACTAGCAACAGATTTGTAAAAAATTTAAAGCTTGACTCGTAGCTGAGAGGCAGAATACATGCTTATGAGAGATGACTCTATTTCGTGTCCCAGCGTATAGGTGTTTTACACACTCTGCTTTAAAAAAAAATGAGTAGGCACAAAACGATTGTGACAAATGGTGTACCCAGGTGTGTTGTTTGTTGGAACTTTTCGGGGTTTTCTCCCATTCAAAACGTGCATACAGTGTCCTTGAAGGGCTTCCCGAAAGCCTTCCTTCTTGAAATGCAGACTACTTGTAATAATCCTGATAGTGATATAACACGTTAAAGCAATGTAGCTTTCGTATAGGTTTTGCACAATTAAAAAATCCCAACGCAAAGCTTGTTAATATAAAAAAGTTTGAGAGTAGTTGGAATATTATAGTAAACTGTTTGGTACCAACCAATTTACTATAATATTACATTTTTTAAAGTGGGTGGTATAACCTTAAAAAATACATTTTTAAGGTCATACCAACCAATTTAAAAATGTAAATGTTTCATTACTTTTTCTACCAATATTTAAAATTATCTTCAAAATGATAACCAAAATACGAGGATCAATTTTCCACCTTCAATTTGATTTCTCAAACTTATGCTCAGTTCTAACTTGATTACTTAAACAATGATCCATCTTCAATTTGATTAATCAAAGTAAGATCCATCTCTAACTTGATTACTCAAACTGTGATTTAAACAATTACAGATTTTTTGGTTTTTAATTGATGATTATTATTTTTTAAACTAGTTACATTTCTGACAGTGTATAAATACTTTTTTTTAAATAGTAATAGCAGCTAAATTTAAAATTGATTAATACAAATAAATTAAAATTAAAATAACAGATAAAGAAAAAATTAACTGTTTTTGCTAGAGGCGTCTTATAAACACTTGTGGTTTTTAAAAATTAATAGTTTGAATATGTAAATTATTTGTTGTCAGATTATGTTTTCCAAGGGTTATTGAATATGTTTGCTAATTCCAATGGGTTTAGCTAATATCATTATCTCATGGGTTAAAAAAAAAATACACTAAACTTTTTTTTAAAAAGCAATGTTTAAGAAAAATACGAAAAATTAAAGTTAAAAAGCCACAATATGCAAAGCCGACCAAGCGGTATAGTGGTTAGCGTGCTAGCTTCTGGACCTCGAGGTTACGGGTTCGAGTCCCGTGTTAGGCATGAGTGTTTGTAAATGTATGTTGGCTTGTCTAATGACGAATGTTTCGGCGCATTATAGCTCTCGTGTTGCTGACGGTGCCAGATAATCTGAATACAACCAACCAACCACAATATGCAAAACAAGTGTTTATCTTAAAACCAAAATGCCAAAAAAAAAACAAAAAAAAAAACAAAAAAAAACAAACTTATAACTATTTACTAATTCTATATGCCTTCATAACTGAAATACCACAGCAATAGTTCTCTTTTTGGAAATACACAGTTTTATGTTAAGAGACTGGTTTTTAAGTTAATGAATATATAGACATTTAATGGACAGATTTTTTTCTAATCTAGAAAGAAAATTTTAAAGATGGATTTTCCCAGTAAGAATATTTGGCATTGGGCATTTTTAAGATTATAATTGTCAGTCTGTCGCTCTTCCATCAATCTTAAGTCCCTCTTTTTTTTACCACTGTATATGCCGAAATATTTCTTTAAATTGCAATATTTTCACTAGGTTTCACGGTAATAAAATTTCATTAACACGATTTCACTGGAAAATAAGTATGTGTTTTGTTTATTGTGATTTAAAAACTTTATATATGCTAGCTTATAAAAACTTAGATGAAATTAATAATAAAAAGAACACCTGTAATCTTCTCTTCAAATTTTGTTAATGACGTTTTATTGTTTTATCACATCAGTTTTTCACACTTTATACTGTTCTTTTTATGTGTTCTACGCAAAAATATTGAAAACACACACAAAAATCTGAATTTATAAAATTAAAATTAAAACCGTGGCAGTTATATTACAAGGTCCTGGGTTTTGGTTCAGGAGAAGGCCAAGTTACATTTCTTTGCCCTTTCACCTTATTAACCCCTCGGCAGTTAAGGAATCATGTCCAAGCACAGATATAACCAAAAGAGCATCGGTTCCTATTATACATATTTAACAAAAAAATTAAATTATATACGTTTTTTAGCAACTTCTGTAAGAACATTACAGTTTCCAATGCAATCATGGAATCACAGACAATTCGTTGCACATACCTTCCCTTTCCAATTTTCACTGTTTTGTGTTTCCGGCCAAATAAAGTACTCGACCTTGGACTTACTTTCAAGCCATCTCGTTTCTCGCCGGCTTTCTTCGCGAAATGATATCCCACTGCATTATTTACTTTTTTTTTTTTTTAGTGGGACTTCCCATCCCGCCCTCCGAAACAAAACAAACCAAAAGACAGCCTAGCTTCTGCATTCTGTCGCAGCCGGTCTTATTAAGTTACAAAGCTAGTGGCGCCTGGCTGACCGACTCCTTAATTTTAACTATGACATCCTCCCCCTCAGTGAAGCTGTCCAGAACTAGGGTGGAGGAATCAATTCGTGAAAATGGCACCTCTGCGGTGTTGGAACACACATCTGCCCCTGTGTGACGTTGATACTGACTAATGACGAACTCGATTCTGTCACCAGAACGAACGGGTCATTACTTATCTACCACGAGACTGAACAGGCTTGATGCAATGATGGTCCAGGAGGTGAAACGGCTTAGGTTTTGTAAAATAAAATATAAAAAAAACGATATTGAGGATAATACATTTTTCTGAAATTTGAATGGATGGTCCATGGATGAAGCCGATTATTTGAGTCCTTGTTGATCTGTATTGCATTACTTCGAAGAGTGTTTTGAGGTCATGTTGAGATAGTGGTTGGCTGTTTTAAGTGTTTTGTAAGTAAGTGTTGAGTTTTGGATTAACAACGAAATTGGTTGTTTAACTTTATTCTTTATCTTTTTGGGACACAAGTTTTTGGGGATAAGTTGGACAGTCATAAAAATGTGCAGAATGTTTTTGAGGCATAGAAGGTCATATATAGAGAAGGTAAAACTAAAGTAAGTTGTTAAACTTATTAGTAAAACACTTTATTTGTATTTTATTAGCGTTCTACATTGCCATGAAATATTTTTCAAAATTTTTCTTGAATTTAACTAACAAAGGTAAACTATTTTGTACATTTTCGATGTTATTGCATAATAGAAACCCGGCATTAGAATGATAATCATACAAGAAATGTATACTTTTGAATTGATAATCTCTCGCAGCTCATTTGAAAGGTAATATTTTTTTTTTTACCTGCTGAATTAAAATTATTTAAAAATTACACATGATTATGCAAAAGTCCCCAATCTTCAAATATACTTGGAGATATTTAAATTTGTGTAGTTCATATTTTATAAGCCTATACTAACAAAAAAAATCTCTCTAATTCAGGAGTTATAACGCTTATTTTTAATAGGACAATATAGCCTCAATCAAGTGAAGCGGCCGTTTATACTTCAATTAAGGATTACTTGTAATATGCAACAGAAAGTGTTTTTCGATCTACTCTTTAAACAAACAAAAATTCATTACAAGCTGAAAAGAAATGACATATTAACCTTTAAAGTTCGACAATGTTGAAATTAAACCTAAAAGAGAAATCTTTAATCGATGGCAGTGTTTCCGAAGTTATCAAATTCAATAAGAATATATTTCTTCCTGGAAAACTCGATCAAAATCTTGATGCGAGACGACCCTACACTGAGTGTGGACAAACATTCAATATTTGACAGAAGTAGTACAAACAAGCCAATTCAATACAATAAAAATGCGTGGTATATGAATTCGATATGTTTTGTCTAACTTCACTATCCTGCCTAACAAAAACCGAAAAGATGACAAAGCAGCGTCAGTGCTCAAACAGAAAAAAATGAATCCAAAACTTTGATCTGAAGTCACGGTCGGTTGTACTATTGTCGGAATCTCAAACAATTCTATAAGACTCGTTTCCACAATAATTAAAAATTATGAAACTCTATCTTATTTATATACATCGAAAATAAATATACACATTGTATAATGTATATACACATTGTATAATGTATATACACATTTAAATTCTATAAACTCCTGTTTCCATATGATGGAATTGAACTTGTGTGGTCAGTGTTATTTATATTTTTACTCGCCAAAGATAAACTTGGTAAAAAAAAAAAAGAGTACTTTATTTGATTATTGTATATTGAAATTAAATAACTTGGTAAAAAGTTGATTAAGCTATTATGTGTGCAGAAAAAAACGCCTGGAAAATTTTCTTAGTTACTTTACATTGTTGAATATTTTGTTCAAAATAAAACCAGTGATACCGTAATTGAAGCGATTAGATTCAAAACCGACTTAATCGATACTTTTTGAAAAATAGTTTATTTCTAACTTTCAATTACCCATATGTTGACATATAGTAATGAAAGTATAGTGGTTAAAAAATTCCATTTATTTTTATTTTTTAAATACACATTTTAGAACGATCCGAGTCCAAAAAAGTACTCAACGGTCAGCATAACTCTCGAACAGATTGACCTACGATGTTCACATTTTTTTTACTGGTCAGTGGTGGCCATGGAATTTGTTATTAAGGTTTTCGTCAAAATAGCCCATCCTCATAAAGCAGCTGTAATTGAAAAATTTGATTTTCAGCATTTATGAAAAAACGGCTTCAATGATTTTGTTCAAATCACCATGTGGTAATGCATATTAAGGTCTAAACATCCCTATACACGGAATTCTTATAAAATTTCGAAAAAAGTATTAAAAAAAAGTTGAAAACGAATGTCTTTCAAGTAAAGTTCTCTTCCCCCTTGAAATTACTGCGACTGTTCCTCCTCTATTTCACTTACCCGTACAGGATGAGTTAACAATTATTGCCAAAAATATCGCACATTTCCCAAATTTGGCAATGTTTTTTAGCCGGTGTCATAATGATTACCAAAATTGCCATGGTGGCGTATGTTTTGATTTACATGATCTAATTGAAATATGTGTGATGTTCGATACCATTTGTTTAATTTCATTCGTTCTCAATGCAGTACATCACCAGAAAATTGATATTGAGGTCTCCATACAGTCAAAAAAGTGTATTCTAAGTCTTGGCTTGTGAATTCTTATAGGATTGAAGGGTGGATGCAAAATCTGCGACGTCTTGTGTAAAGTTTGTGAATATGAAATGATCAAGTGTTGAATCTAATCGCCTCAATTATACTTTGCTAAAACTAAATTACAATTTACTGGTTAAAGTATAATGAATGTATCTTATCTTGTGAAAACCTGTAAAGCATTACAGCATACACTACGTTAAAATACTTTAATTATTAATTAATTAATCAATCAATAAAAACAATGCGCACCTGATTTTGAGGTTAGGCCTTTAAGAAAACTATTATTGGAAGCACTTGTTAATATGTAGACTTATGCCATTGAATGAGTTTGATTCAGCTGTAAAATGTGTATTACAGAAAAAAAAACTATTCACTCTTAGATGTAACAGTTCAGGAATTAAAACGGTTCTTTCTTGGATTTTTCTTGTAAAAATTAGAATACTCAAAGGAGTTATCGTAAAGTAATATGAAAATCGCTAAACAATTATTTTTTCTTAGCATGTGATGGTAATCATTTGAAAAGTATAGTGGGATTAAAGTTCAACTTTCCAAAAACCGGAAAAAAGAAAAGAAACACTAGTCAGAATGACTTGGAAATTTGTCCTGATATTAGCAAAGAAAGGGTAAAAGGCATAAGGGGGGGAAAAATGCAATTCTTTTTATGCCGTACTGTTTCCCACTCCTTTACGTATATGCATGTCAAATTTGAGGTCATTCTGAGCAGTGGTTCTTATTTTACAGCTTTTTTATTCACTCTGTAAATTTCAATGAAAATTAAATTTTTTCTATGAAAATTTTAACTCAAGGGAGAGATTAAAAAATAATTGTAGGTTTTGTGGGAGTTTTTATAGGTAATCATTTAAAAGTTTTTGGAAGCAATCATTTGCTTCCAAATAAGCTTTCTTTAATAGGATTATTTTATAATTATTTAATTTTTATTTATTTAATTTAATTATTTTAAAATTATTATAGTATTTTATTACTAATAAAATTATTTTTCAAATAATCTCCTTTTTATAAGCAATCATTTGAGTTTTTATAATTTAATCATTTGAAAAGTACAGAGGGATTAAAGTTCAACTTTCCGAAAACCTGGAAAAAGAAAAGAAACACTAGTCAGAATGATTTGAAATTTGTCCTGATATAAGCAAAGAAAGGGTTGAAGTCATAAAGGGGAAAAAAAACAATTTTTAATTGTTTTTATGCCGTACTGTTTCCCACTCCTTTACGTATATTCATGTCAAATTTGTGGTCATTCTGAGCAGTGGTTCTTATTTTACAGCTTTTTTAATCACTCTGTAAATTTCAATGAAAATTAAATTTTTTCCTATGAAAATTTCAACTCAAGGTAGAGATTAGAAAATAATAGTAGGTTTTGTGAGTTTTTATAAGCAATAGACTCCAAATATTTTGTTTACTGCAATTCTGTTCCTATATTTGATATTCGCAAGCAATAAAAAAAACTGATGAAAAAAACTTTAATTTTAAAGTATAACTAACAAAATCAAAATAGCATTGTATTTATAAGTATTTTTATAGAAATGTTCAATTATACATAAACTTTTTAATCAGGAGTATGGAAGTCGGACAAACTAAAGGAAGTTCGACGTGCGGGAAATGGACAATACCTTTGCATACGCCTGTTAGTACGAAATCCACATTAATCATATTTGAATCTCAAAAACTTACCTATCCTTTTATAAACTATTATCAACTGCGAAATAATAGTCCTTAATGATGATAACTGGCAACAAATTGTTCTACTGTCTGCCAATCTCAAGAATACCTCTAGCCAGGTTGTCTAGCGTCGTCTATTGCCGAAAAAACAAGACTGGCTAATTCAATGCAAGCTTAAGCTTATGCATTTCCCTCATTTACCAAAAATTGATTTCAATGACCAAGTTTTAGCTCTCTCTCTAAGCCGATGATATGTTGTTTATTTTTACGTATCAATAAAAAAGGCCAAGATCTAGTATTCAAATATTTTTAATAAGGTTAGTACAAAACTTATACTCTAAAAGAAGGGAATTCTGATTCAACAAATTATGTGCCTTACTTTGAATCGAAGCTAAGTAAAGAAAAAGTTACTTTTTGTCACAAAAAAAAACAAAAAAACAAGTTGTCCTTGGATCGTTTACGTCTTCAGATCATCAGAATTCAATAAAGATGACTAACTCATTTTAAGTGGGCAAAGCATTCAGCTTAAACGATGTAGGTGCCATAACCAGCCATTAGCTGAACTTTGTGAAAGATTATAGAAATTTGAAACTACTGTGAAAAAATTGATACCTGGAAAGAGATTTGTATACAAGTGTTCAAATACAGATTGCCTTAATGCTTATGGATATGGTTTGGTAGGCACAGTACTTGATGTAATGGATTTCCCGTCCGTTACTGATTGTACATTTTTGTCGCATTTAGATCGTTAAGCATTTCCTTTTGAGGAAGGAAATGATATTGAAGGAATAGTTTTTAAGATTGTTTAAATTCTACTGTATTGTACTAAAGACAGTTTTGGACGTGTTTTCGTTTCATTATTAGAACATCATTTATAAGTACCTAGCTCTACTAAAAGTGGATTTTACTCTATTGAACTAGAGATAGTTTTGGACATGTTTTCGTTTCAATTTTGGGGCTGGAGAAACATCACTTATTGTTACCTAGCACTACTCTATTGGACTAAAGATAGTTTTCCTTATTCTATAGGACTAAAGATAGTTTTCAACATGTTTTCGTTTAATTTTTGGGTCTGGTCAAACATCATTTATAGTTAGTTATCTATCATTATTGTAACTTATTAGTGAATATGAATGAAATGCATTGTGAGGTTATTTAAGTGCATTGAGGAAAATGCGTTTTTTTTGGGGGAGGCGAGGGGGACCTTTTTTTTTAAATTGTAATATTAAAGCTAGTTTTAATTGAGCAAAAAAACTATCAATTCTGAAATGGACTTCCATAAATATCAAATTACTCTGTTGGTTTAAAATAGTTACTACTAACTCTTGCTTTGAAAAAGTTACTACTAACTCTTGCATCCCATTTTAAATGTTCATTTATTTTTTGATTATCACTGAATTTTTTCATGCAACAACGTCAAATCTTATTGAACTAGATTCATTAGAGCAAATCAAATTATACTACCGGGAAAGGTTAGTCACACACACAAAACCAGTGTATATATTTTGTAATTTTACGCATATTTTTTTAAATTGATAGTTTTGTAGAATTTTTTCTGTTGCATAATATCGTTATCATTTTAAATTTATTCAATTTGGAAAAATGTTTATCTATTTCTAATAAATTCAGGCAATGGGTTGAACAAAAGTGGCTATAAACCAAACATACTTTTTCCGAGACCATTAAAAATAATCGTACTTTTTAGAATGAATTATGCTTTCAACTACAATAACATATAGAAAGCTGAATTTTTTTTTTATCTGGTTGAAGGTGAAAAAATTGCGAGTCATTACTCCCTAAATGCATGTTCTACAAATTCTGTTTTATACTAAACAACCGAGCGTTCAAAAAACGATTTTCTAAATAGTGGTAAAATTTCAACGAAATCGGATTTGCTGATTCAATTCGACACATTAAACATCAAAGTTGTAACTTTTGATTCTCAGAATTTGATTATTTGTTCTGGCAACAGACTCTCAAACAAGACAAAATAATAATGCAAGTTGATGAGGCAGAACGCAGCGTGTGCCAGAAACATGTTTGTCTTCATATAAGGGAAAGTGTTCCCGATTTTGGAAAGAAAAAAACGGCTTTGTTTTCACTTGATCGTTGTATAGTTAATCAATATTTCACTTTACATTTTTTTTCTTTTACTTTTTATCGTGGAAATTTCCAGTTAAATTGTTTAGCTTTTTAAGAAATGTGGAGTTTGAGATACATGTTTAAAAAGACGTTTCGTTTTGAAATAGAAACGTTATGTTTCACTGCTCCGAATGTCGTAACAAAACTTTTCAATAGATTCACAATAGTTTTGCTAATGCAGTTATAATATTTGAAACAACTATAGTTTCATTCTTCTAAATGCGTTTTTTGTTACTACGTAAAGACTGAGCTTTGCGGTATTCCTTTGTACCCGTCATTGCCCTCAATCGAAGTGGCATCGAAAGTGATTAAGCTGCTTCATAAAACTTGTCTACTGCTATTTTCCTATGTTGAATTTCTTTAATCTTAAAATATAATATTATTTTAATAGATAAATATGCAAAAATGAACTACTTTGGGAATTTATTATTTTAGGATTAGTATTGTTTTTTATTACTACGTGCTTTGCGATATTCCTTTACTCAGCTTTGCGATATTCCTTTGTACCCGTCATTGCCCTCAATCGAAGTGGCATCGAAAGTGATTAAGCTGCTTCATAAAACTAGTCTACTGCTATTTTCCTATGTTGTATTTCTTTAAACTTAAAATATAATATTATTTTAATAGAAAAATATGCAAAAATGAACTACTTTGGGAATTTATTATTTTTGGATTAGTATTGTGTTTTGCTACTACGTAAAGACTCAGCTTTGCGATATTCCTTTGTACCCATCATTGCGCTCAATCGAAGTGGCATCGAAAGTGATTAAGCTGCTTCATAAAACTTGTCTACTGCTATTTTCCTATGTTGAATTTCTTTAATCTTAAAATATAATATTATTTTAATAGATAAATATGCAAAAATGAACTACTTTGGGAATTTATTATTTTAGGATTAGTATTGTTTTTGCTACTACGTAAAGACTCAGCTCTGCGATATTCCTTTGCGCCCGTCATTGCCCTCAATCGAAGTGGCATCGAAAGTGATTAAGCTGCTTCATAAAACTTGTCTACTGCTATTTTCCTATGTTGAATTTCTTTAATCTTAAAATATAGTATTATTTAATAGATAAATATGCAAAAATGAACTACTTTGGCAATTTATTATTTTAGGATTAGTATTGTTTTTTGCTACTACGTAAAGACTCAGCTTTGCGATAAATCTTTGTACCCGTTATTACCCTCAACCGAAGTGGTATCGAAAATGATTAAATTGTTTCATAATACTAGTCCAATGCTATTTTTCTAAGCTTTACTTATTTTAATCATAATGTATTATAGGAATTTTGATTGATAAATATGCAAAAATGGTCGACTGTGGGAATTTTGTATTTTTTGGATAAGTATTGTTTTTCCTCCAGCCTATGTTAATATTGTGTTAACTTTTCTTCCAAAAATATGCCAACCTGTTGGCTGTGCGGTTAGCGCTCTGGCTTCACATGCCAAAGGTGCAGGGTTCGAATCGCGGATTAGGCATGGATGTTCATTGTGGTTCGGAATCCAAGTTAAGCTGTAGGTCCCGTCCTGATTATCCGTTATTGTGCACAAGTATAGGCCGTTGAGCGTACAAACCAACCAACCAACCAACTTGCAAAAATATCTTTTGCAAGCTAAACTGCGATTTTGAACTTGAAATATTGTTAAAATAGTTTTTAAAAGTATTAATATATGTTATAGTTTTAAAGTTATTGCTCGAATTTATATTGAATCAAAGCCCTCAATAAGAATTAGCTCAAAATTTGTTTCAAATAAAAATAAGAT
The DNA here is from genome assembly GCA_963978545.1 of Linyphia triangularis. NCBI lineage: Eukaryota > Metazoa > Arthropoda > Arachnida > Araneae > Linyphiidae > Linyphia > Linyphia triangularis. The sequence continues at coordinate 100,310,889 of OZ021721.1, forward strand.
TCATCCCGTTAGTTAATAACTTTTTTTTTTAATTTTTTTTTTTAATAGACACTATATTTATACAGAAAAAAAAATTATCATTATTCAAATAATTTTTTTGTTGGTAAATTTTATCTTATATAATATTCTGCGGTACTATTTTGTAACGATTTTTTTTCCCTTCATACAAAACCAAAATGGATAAATGATGCATCAATTTATAGGCTAAAACCTCCTCTTCAGTCAAATAGTTTATGTAGAATTGCATATTGCGTTATTTGTTTAAAAATTTTGAGTTTAACTCTTATAAGTTTTTTGTTAAAAGTAAAAGAAAAAATCCGAAGTTGTGATGGTATACAGTGAATGGCCACACTAAAAAAGAAAAAATTAGCAATTTAAACTAGTTAGAAAAAACTGAGGAATAAGTCCCTCAGCAATTAACCCTTTTAATTTTTTTTTTTTTTTGGTGTTTTGGGGGGGGGGGGAGTTCATCAAATTCCTAATAATAATAACACTAATAATAATTCTAAGTAATTTTAAATAATGCGCACAGGCCTACTATTCTGTTCAATATTTTAAAATCAAATCAAAATTAACATTCAATCGATTTTTTTTTTTTTGTTAAATTTTATTTGTTCAATATTTGAGAAAGAAAAAATTATTGTTATTCAAATTCTTTATGTTAAAAATGTTATCCATTCAATACTTGTAAAGTAAAGACCATTCCTTCAAATATAGCTCACACATGTATTTATAAATAAAAAACACCTAAGCAAATCGTTATTAAATGCAAGTAGAAATAAAAAAAATAAAAAATTCTATTGCTACAATTAACAAAATGATTTTAAAGTATTTCATACGTATTTTTTCTATTTTTTTTTATTCCCGCGACTTTAATTTCCATTTCCAAAGCTCTAAATATTCTTGCTTCCTCAAACTCTTAGCTTATTCTTTGTTGCATTGAAAATTTAAAAAAATGTAAACATAAACAAGTTTCCAAAACGTGTTTACAAATAGTTGCCTTTTCTTTTTCTGTGGCGGAAAAGAAATATTATGTTTTTTCTTTGTAGTCAGAAATATTTTAGCTCGATTACCTTATCAACGAATAATTTTCATAGCAAAGATAGTTCTCAAAGGAACACAAACTCATATTCACCCGTAAACAGGCACGGGTCTAAAGGATTGCAAGGGGAGCAATTGCCCCCTCATATAACCTGAAAGTTGCAAAATAAAGGCAGAAAAAATAATAGAAATATCAAGAGGAAAAATGAGAAAAACAACACGATTATCAATAGTCCGAGAGTCGACTGCAATTTTTGGACCCCATCGAACATCATTCTGAATATTTTATAGGAATTGGAGAAAAGTGAGTAGATTAGGAATCCACTGGTCTGCCGTGGCAAAAATAGCCGAAACTAATCAATAATCGACTTGGAATGAGTTGAGCTAAAATCCGATTGCCAAATATGTCATAACTTGCCGAAAATAGAACAAACTTATTCATCTGGCAACCCACTTCATTTTGATTTTCAATGAGAAAAAGCGCAAACGATTTCTGATCTTTGGCTCGGAAAACTTGCACATTTTAAAAGTAAGCCAAATTGGCGACATCAGTTACGTCATAAGTGACGTAATATTTTTTGCTAACTTGGCTCCCTTTTAATAGATGCAAGTAGACCGTCGCCAGATATCTGAATCGTCTGCAACCTTCTTAATTGAAAATTAAAGAGTGAGGGTTACTAAATAAATAAAAAATGCTCATTATTTGACAAGTTATGGCGCATTTGGCAATTGGATTTAGTTCAACTTATTAAAAGTCGATTTTGGCACAGTTTCGACCATTTTTGCCACGGCAGACCAGTGGATTCGTAATCTACTCACTTTTCTCTAATTTCTATAAAAAATTCAGAATGATGTTTGATGGGGTCCAAAAATTGCAGTCGCGTCTCAGTCTACAGGGATCAAAATGTTAAAATAACAAAGCTCGAAGCCCCCAAATGTTCGAGGTAATATAAATTCTGGGTAAATTGTTATAGCCTGAAATTAAATAAATAATAAATTTAATTCTTTTTTTGCAAATGTTTTAACATAACTTCTAACGTCAGAAATTAATCTATCCCTGTTTTCCAAAACAATATTACGCTAATAATTCATACTAAAATTCTAAAATCCCTTAATTGTTCTGAGCAGAGCTCTTATTGCCCTTTTCGAAATGTATTAAAATATGTTTCAATATAATTATATTTCTTAAGCTGGGGTTATATCTAGAATAAAGTTAGCTTTTTTTTCCACCTAAGATCCCAAAATTCATTCTTTGCCTAAGGCTCAAGCCATGCATTTCGGCTCCTAATGATTCCTTATTGTGGGAACATTGTATTGACTTTGGGAATGAGTAAATAGCTAAGTGCCAAGTCAAGTTGATGGGATATAAGTTGAGTCAACTCATTTGACTGTATGACAACAACAGATAGTTAAGAAACTCTATGTATTACGCTTATAAATATGTCCATATCCATTAAAGTGCCAGATAACCCTTTTACCTACCAAAGAGTATATTCTGTCGTTATAAGAATAAATATCAGTAGTGTCAGTGTTTAAGACATTATTTTTTTTTATATATTTCTAACTTGCTCATATTATTTTGCGCACTATTCTTCAAAGTAAATATTTAAAGTTATCTTGTTTAGAGCTGTCTGTACTAATCAACATACCTTCATAACATTTTGCATACGTTCTACTAAGTTAATTAAAAAAGGAAATTTGCGTACATGCTACCAAGATCATGCAATTTTTTTTGCATACGTCCTACTAAGGTCATGCTAACATGTTACCTGAAGAATAAAAAACAAATATTAGTTAAAATGTTTACTACCAGATGGAAATGTACCTCTCTAAGGAATTATAAATGCTATTTTTACAAGCATTACTTGAACCGGAAAATTGTTAATGAAGTTTTAGACCAAAAAAAAAAGCAATCGAATAAAGTTTTAATATTTCTATATAGGTTATTGTCCTTGTATATAAGTTAGTGTCATGTGAGAAAATTGTAACTTTTGTTCAATTCTTATTTTCAAGATTTTTTTTATATGCACCCGTAACTATATATATATTGAAAACATGTTTTCTATAAGCTTCTGACGCCATTAAATAGAAGAACTTTAATTATGACCATTTTACTATCTTTTATACTATCTATAGTTCTGCCTTCTAGTATAGATAGAAGAGAGTACTTCTCTCTATAGCTACTATACACTTCTTTCAATATACTACTATCAATATAATTCTATAGATAATAGTATTATGTACTACTATCTATGGAATTATATACTTCTATCTATAGGGATTTTTCTGGTAAAGGGAGGTTTACAACCTCTTGGTAAAAGGATTTTTACAAACCTCTGAAGACTTTTTTACAAACCTTTTGAAACTCTCAACCTAAGATTTTACAAAACGATTTTTGCACTATTTTAAGTATGAATTGTCGTAAAATGGGTACGAATAAAAACCTATATTTTGGTTGCTATAGATGACAAAAATTTAAGAGTTTGAAGTAGCGATATTATGGTCTGTAATGTCTTCAGAAAAACATCGTATTTGGTTTATATTTCATAAAAGGACGGCATATCACTCATAACGTTAAACGTCATATCCATGAATTGACAACAACAAAACCTTTTTAATCCCATGATTTTCCCTAATCTCGTCTGCTTTTACGATGTTTCAGCTTACGGTTGAATTGTTATTAACCCTTTGCACTCCAGTGGCGCCTATCAGGCGCCACACGATTGGATGCCAAACCACGAGAGGACCATTAGGTGTGATGCGGAAATTCGATGTAAGGCCAATGACTGTGTTTAGTTTCTATGAAGCAAATCCATAAACACCAGCCGAACCTAAAATGTCTCGAGTTGCTGATTCCTCCACGCGAAAAAGGCATGGAGTGCAAAGGGTTAAATGAGTATGATAACGATCGGTATTGATGTTGCAAAAGATGTCATAAATGTTGACAGTTTAGTAGTCGTAATTTTTCGGCAAATGTGTTGTGTTAAGACATCCAATCATTCTTAATGTTAAACGGTATATCTGCACATTGACTATAACGAAATCTTTAAAACCCAATGATCTCGATAATATCGCCTGCGGTTACGATGTTTCAGTTTAAAACTGAATTATCATTTAATGAGAATGAAAACGATTGATGCTGCTATAAATAGCAAAATGTTGTCAGTTTTGATTTCGACAGACACAGAGTTATGAAAATCATTGCATACTGCGGAAGAATACCCAATAATTTCTAAACTTAAACATGGTATTCGCACATTTGCAACAACAAAATCTTTCAAGTCCAATAATCTCGTCTGTAACTTCAGTTTGAGGCGGAATTGTCAATAAATGAGTATGAAAATGAAACCCACTATGTCTGATTTAGTATAGTATGCACTTTTTCTGCTTCATCTAAGATTCTAAGCGATGCCTTCTTTCAATACATCTGCCAGTTTACTTGGACAATGCACATAATTCTGCAAGCCTACTGAAAAGTTACAGATCGCTGTTATCCACGCGACGTTTGTTTTCAAAAGGACTAAAACAATACTGTCAATCGTTTTTCCACTGTGGTTTCAGACGGTGACAATGGTTATGCTCCAATCATGTGAAATGTTTGCCTCAGCTTCTTATTATCTGCTTCGGTTGAAACTGGCAATTCGTAGTACTAAAAACAAAGAAGGAAGGAAAAACAATGTTCACAATTGGTAGGATCCATCCTGTTTACATATCTGTCTTCATGCAACGGTGGAACGATCTGGCGTGAAATAATTGCAAATAGATCAGGTTTTGTGAGCAGAACTAGGAAAAAGATATTCTTCCTTAGTCTGTAGCGTGTCAATTTTCGGGCTCAAGTGATTTTTAAAGTGGATCACCTTAAAAAATTTTAATGTTTTTTATTAGGTGGATCATTTGTGTATTTTTCACTGACTGTAGAAGTAATTCGTTTTTTCATAAAAATGCTTATTTAAAATTAGTGTTTCCTGTTTATTTCATTTTTCTATATTCTGTTATTTATATGCATCTATAGGGTCGTTTCAGAGAGGAATCTTAAGTGGATCTGGTTATTAAATTTTCATAATTCTTAAAATATATCTATACATATATATTGTAAAAAATAATACAAATATTTGTGAATAAAATGACAAACAAATTTTGTTTCTATCATTGGTAGAACTTGAAATATTTAAGTTTTTGTTACATGACAACTGTATCTCAGAAATGCTATCTTGAAACTTCGAAACTGTTTTCTCGGTGATGGCTTTTTGTCCCTTTTTTGAGTTTAAATTGATATAAATTAAAAACTACTTATTATAAAACTATAAAACTTGCTATAATTATTTTCATGTATAGTTTTTAATTTATCTTCAGGAATTATGCTTTTTATTTAACTTTTTTTAAAGTTTTTGGAGCTTAGCACACTATGGAGTTATACAGTTTTTGAACAAACTATATATTTTTTTAATTTTTACTAATTACTTTATTGAAAATTCATGAAGAATTTTTTTTATATGTATTATAAGAAGTAATTTAAGGCAAAAATGAAGTGATTTTTTAAAAAAGTGTTTTGGATATATCAAATTTAGGAAATATCAAAAAATTTTGTTTTTTAATTTTTAAAAAAAGAATGTTTTAAATTCGAAAATTTAAAATGATTTTTTAAGTTTCAAAGCATCATAGATTACTGCTTAAAAAATTTCAGAAAAATAATTCTAAAAATAGAAATTTTAGAATTTTGAGCCCAGACCCCCTTAAATTTGAAAGAACATTACTAGGAAATAGTGAAAAACAAAAAGATGAGACAAGTAGTACTTTGGATTGTGATATAGAATTCTAAATACATTTGTTTGAAAAATCGATTGATGACGGTGGCATATGGTTTATCGAAGTGGCCCATTTTCATTTGGATGGATTTGTCAGTACACAAAACTGGTAAATATAGGGCACTGAAAACGATCTGTGTCTCTTGTAAAACCTCAGCATTCAGCAAAAGGAATAATTTGGGTTGCACTATCCAGCAAATAGATTATAAGGCCTTTTTTTACGAGGGAAACGATAAACTCATTCCGCTATAATACGATTTTACAACAATGTGTTACCATATTTCATTACTGTAATTAATATAGCAAACCAATGCATTTTAAATTCCATACCTGTCTATCCATGCACTATCCAGTAAAGAGATTATAGGGCCTTTTTTCATGAGGGAAACGATAAACTCATTCCGCTATAATACGATTTTACAACAATGTGTTACCATATTTCATTACTGTAATTAATATAGCAAACCAATGCATTTTAAATTCCATACCTGTCTATCCATGCACTATCCAGTAAAGAGATTATAGGGCCTTTTTTCATGAGGGAAACGATAAACTCATTCCGCTATAATACGATTTTACAACAATGTGTTACCATATTTCATTACTGTAATTAATGTAGCAAACCAGTGCATTTTAAATTCCATACCTGTCTATCCAGCATACCATTTATCTTCTTTCTGTCTAATGTCACTGTTTCACAGCTATATCACTTTAAAGTTAGGAAGTCCTTTCTGAAAGACCCTATAAAGGTGTAATCAAAAATCTGTTTAACTTTCTCAATTCCTAAAAATGTAAGAACACCATTATCTTTATTTACTTGCTCTTTTTATTTAAGAGTGATCATTAGTCATCACCTGTATATAATAAAAGGTTTTTGAAAATACATTCTAATGAAACAATTACTGGTTTCCTCCCATTTGGGACACAAATGCATGGCAGTTTCCCATTGATAAACCTTCGGAAAGGCACCCTTTACTGACACTCGAACTACTCTTATTATAGCATGTCCATCTCTAACGATGTCCTGGCACAGCACAACTCTCGTATACTTTTGCAACCTCCCATTCCGAAATGTGGCTTTGGTACTTACATGTTGGCCTCTTTTATAAAACTCATATTACAGCTCATTTTATAATTACTTTGTACTTTTGCAACCACCCATTCCGAAATGTGGCTTTGGTACTTACATGTTGGCCTCTTTTATAAAACTCATATTACAGCTCATTTTATAATTACTTTGTACTTTTGCAACCACCCATTCCGAAATGTGGCTTTGGTACTTACATGTTGGCCTCTTTTATAAAACTCATATTACAGCTCATTTTATAATTACTTTGTACTTTTGCAACCACCCATTCCGAAATGTGGCTTTGGTACTTACATGTTGGCCTCTTTTATAAAACTCATATTACAGCTCATTTTATAATTACTTTGTACTTTTGCAACCACCCATTCCGAAATGTGGCTTTGGTACTTACAAGTTGGCCTCTTTTATAAAGCTCATATTACAGCTCATTTTACAATTATCTTTGAACAACAATGAGCATTTATAAATACGATGATGAATGATAAAAAAAATTGAATAATTAGATATTTTGCATTTTCTCTCAACAGGTTGCGCTGTAACTTTAACTAAGAAAAAATATTAAACGTTAAACACAAAATAAATTAACAAAAGTCTCACGTTTTTTCTAATTTCGTAAAATAGCTTGAATTATTATTGTTTTTTCTGCAACAACAAAAATTTGCAAAGATTTTAAAGCAATATTTAACGGGATAATATGCGATAACTGTTGGCCTCTAGAAATGCTTTTAGTTTTTGATGAAAATAATCAAAAGACTTATGTCAACTCCTAGAAAACTAGTTAATGTACAAAATTCTATTCCGAGTTACGCAAACACTAATTACTTGACTATAATACATCTTCAATCGAATAAAAAAAAAAATAGAAGAACATTTCTAAATGGTCAATATCGGATATTTGATTTATTGCTGAAATGCTTGAGTTCAGTATCTATAAAATATTAAAACATTTTAAAATAAGTAGAATGTACACATTTTCAAGTAAATTGGATAATTCTCATTTTGTCAAAATTAACCAGAAATTTATCTAAAATTTTCAGAAAAATATGGAGTATTTTTTTAATGAAATAAGTAGATTAATATTAGTGGATTAGATGAGATATTGATTTAGTTTAGCTGTCGAGATAAAAGTCATTAGGGTGTTAGGCCCAACTTACACTTAAATAAGTGATAAATGTATGAAAATCACAAATTTCAGTGTTATTTGAGAGATTGTTTGGCACAGACCGGTAACAGCCACTGAAACGGTAAAAAATATGATAAAGTATTAGATCTATTGGGCAAAGAAAGACTCTTAAAAGATTGGAGTATTTTTAAATGATCAAAACGGGAACACACGGCATGTAAGTAATTTCTGGATTTTAAAAAGTTTATAAAACCGTTCAGAATGTTCCCCTGCATAATGAATAGTAGCTATAATATGTATCAATATTCCTATTGACTACTTTGTATGCCCTGTTTGCTTCTAGAAACTCGATGAAAGTAAGCACGGGGAAAAGCAAATAGAAAATAATTTTACGCAAGGCAAGCGTATTTTTTTTTTTTTTTTTTTTTTTTGAAGATGAATGAAAAACTCTGTATTCATTCATGGACAGAATTCGCGCTAACTCGGCTGACATTTCACGCCTCGCTAACTCAAAATACGCTCAAACGATTCAAGACACGGTTTTTCCACGTATCAGGATTTTCTATTAAAAAAATTATTCGTCTCAGATGAATACGATTTGCAAAATACTACTACTTCGAAAGAATAGCATCACGCTTGCCAAAATAAACAACAGTATTTCAAGTTAGGAGGACATTTTCCCCCTACTATTTAGCCTCCTCGGCCATTCATATTATTGCGTAAAGTTAATGTGTGGAAAAAACTACGCAGTAATAATAGGACAAAAGTGGAACGGACGAGTTCAAATGTAGAGAATATTTTGTTTACTTCACGCAAATGTAGCGAGCTTATGTTTTTTTCTGGTTTTAAAGTAAACAATGCATTATTTACTGAAAAGGGGGGAAAAAGTGGTTTGTCGGACTTTTAATGATGTTAGTTCATAAGGAAGCTGGAATTTTCTACTAATTCCCGTGTTACCATTAAAATAGCCTTGTTCGGTTATTAAAAAGAGTATAAGAAAAGTTTTGTGTATGATTACTCATAAATGAGTATCAGTTTTGAGATTAAATGTTTCTCTTATTTTAATGTCGCAGCATGAGTACTTTGGTTTGTAAACTATAACTTTTATTTTATACATCATAATACAGAGATACCTTTATATTCTTAAACGATATCTTGGAAATTTAATTTCTCATGATTCTGGACATTTCTCTTAACAAGAAAACATCCACAATTTCATTGACTATAATTAAATTTCATTAATTTGTCCAATTTTAAAACCTAATTTTATTCTAACTCAAAACATTATTTTCTCTTATTTTAATGCCGCAGTATGAGTACTTTGGTTTGTAAACTATAACTTTTATTTTATGCATCATAATACAGATACCTTTATATTCTTAAACGAAATCTTGGAAATTTAATTTCTCATGGTTCTGGACATTTCTCTTTACAAGACAACCATCCACAATTTCATTGCCTATAATTAAATTTCATTAATTTGTCCAATTTTAAAACCTAATTTTATTCTAACTCAAAACATTATTTTCTCTTATTTTAATGCCGCAGTATGAGTACTTTGGTTTGTAAACTATAACTTTTATTTTATGCATCATAATACAGATACCTTTATATTCTTAAACGAAATCTTGGAAATTTAATTTCTCATGATTCTGGACATTTCTCTTAACAAGAAAACCATCCACAATTTCATTGCCTATAATTAAATTTCATTAATTTGTCCAATTTTAAAACCTAATTTTATTCTAACTCAAAACATTATTTTCTCTTATTTTAATGCCGCAGTATGAGTACTTTGGTTTGTAAACTATAACTTTTATTTTATGCATCATAATACAGATACCTTTATATTCTTAAACGAAATCTTGGAAATTTAATTTCTCATGATTCTGGACATTTCTCTTAACAAGAAAACCATCCACAATTTCATTGACTATAATTAAATTTCTTTCATTTGTCCAATTTTAAAACCTAATTTTATTCAAACTCAAAACATTATTTTTTAACATTTGCGTAAGTAAGCACTTCCCTTGTTAGTAACTTTGTGAACCATGTATCAAGGTTTAAATTAAAAATCCTAAATTAAGCCCACAAAAAAGCTAATACAAGATTTATTTCATTCGAGTTATGCAGCTGGGGAAATTTGGTCAAACGGATTTGTAAAAAATACGAAAAACGATTGCTTTACCCAGTGAAATCTTTTTTGTCTTAAAATACGAAAAAAATCAAAATTTAATGTCCAGAGGAATTTTGAACATAACGGTAAACTCAATTCAATACTTAATTTTTGAGAATGATTCATTTAATAAGCAATTAAAAAATTACTAATAACTGTCATTAGATTAAAATCTAAACCTATTAGTATATATAGTGGTGTTGATTATGAAATAAAGGTGTTTATACATATTTTCTTCATGTTCACATAGAAGTACGCGCAACATGTTTACCTAGTTTACAATTCATAACAAAAATTTCGTTTTTAAAATTACTTCTTATTCTGAATCTCCCTTGAAATAGGATTGAGTAGTGAAAATAAAACTGATTAAATTTTTAAATCCTATATTTTTTTACCAAATGTTTCGCTATTTTATAAAAAGAGTGTTATAATACGACAATCCCAAATTGTGGATAAATGAGATTAAAATGTTCCCACTCACGGACGTCGCCAGGAAAGGTCATTGGTGGTGCACTTCCAACTTCTCCCTGGTTTAAAGATCAATAATAAAGTAAAGAAAAGTGGTAAAATTTACAGGAAAAAGAAGCATCATATTGGTTTAAAATTATTAATTTGAACAAAAAATTTTAAATTCATATTTCAGTAAGAAATCCAATTATCATTTTCGAAAAATCAGGGTTGGAAGAAAACTTTAGCAAGTCCCTCATTTTGTATGTAACGATGAAACTGAAATTATGATACTTCGTTCTATAAAAGTAAACTTGGCTTGAAGTGGCTCTAACATAAAAGTTAAAATAAAATAAAATTAACCAATAAAAACAAAGTTTTCAATATAAACCCTTCATATGCATTGCCAACTTTTATGTGCTATTACAAAATTTATTTTGGAGATTCTCAGCTCAGGTCAACTTTTCATAGCGCTTTACCACAAACAAGTTAGTCCATTCCATGCCATCAACTCTCTTTTTATGCCTCTAAAACTTGATAGAATGCATTCTCATCGACCACAAGTCTATCTGCCAAGTTTCAGATGAATTCGATGACAGCAAGTGGGTTAATTAGTCCTCGAAAATGACAATAGAAGCGAGTGTAATAGAGAATTTTTAGTGACAGGCCCCAAAACTTGATGGAATACAGTGTCATCGACGATTAACCTATATGCCAAGTTTCAGAATGGATAACTTCAAGTCGGTTAAATAGCATTCCACAGATTTGCCCTCCACATACAAGCCCATCACGAAACTGAAGTTAATATAAAGGATTAAATAAAACTGAGTTTTGACGGTGTTTTTCCAAATGAGTGATATTTAAACCTAATACTAAACACACATTTCAATAAAACCTTCTTTTCTTGTCGTAAATGGGCCCTAAAATATCGTAGTCCCAGACCCACCCTTTATGGTTGCCATCCGATTCCCATCCAGACATTCTTCATTGACAGCAAACTTTCTCTTTGCAACGCCATCCTCCCCTTCTTCAGCATACCAAACTTCAGTATCTCAACTTCAGAATCCCAACTCCAAAGGCAAGTCTATTCTCCCCTTTGTTGAAAAATGAATCTCGCAGGCAGACACGGCTCTCTGCCAAAAAGGTCTGTCATCTGCATATGGCTCCAGGGATATCGGAAGTAGTCCATCCAGCGTAACCAAACATCGCAGTGTATTGTATTGTTTCCCTGGAAAGAGAATGGAGCCCTTCCAACAATGATGAGATCAACAAATGCAGTGTTGGAGGAAACTGAGTCAGGGGGAAGTGATGAACGAGTTACAGAAAAGAGCCTTCACAAAGTGACTCACTTTCTTGACTACAAGCCAGCTTCTGCTAATATTGGAGCAGATTGTGTGGACTTAATATATATTAGGAACCACGTCATGTTTGAAATGAAGATGGCATAACTGCTGTTTTTTATTGCGAAATAAGTAGGTTTTTTTTTGTTTTTTTTTTTAATTTTATTATTCAAACTTGAACTACTGGTAGGTTGCTATCAATAAAATACCATCAATAAAAAATTTCAAATTTCAAAAAAAAAAAAAAGTTTACCAAAGAAAAACAAAGTTTACAAAGAAAAATAAAGTTTACAAAAAAAAAAAAGTTTGTAAAAAATAAGAATGTTAACCAAAGAAAACCTAAGTCTAATAAAGTAAAACAAGTTAACCAAAGAAAAACAAATGTCTACCAAAGGAAACAAAGTCTGTCAAAAAAAACAAAGTCAATTAAAAGAAAATTCCGCCTTCCAATAATTAAAATACAACTAGTGGACTCGTGCGCCGGTCTGTTTGGTGATAAATCGTATACGTTACATCCATCATGGAGTATCCAGGGGGACTTTTTCACCTTTTAGTTCGATTTATCAACAAATAACCTTATAAGCGGAGAACTACATCTTTAATTACATTAATACAATTATTTTTTGTAGTTTAAAATATAATGGGAGATTAGGGGATTAATGCGAGTAGAGTCGATCCACCCCCTACATAGAAGTATTCTCATCTTAGAGTCCCTTCTCATAGAGCACCAAAATATCCTTACAATGAATTCCCTCTCATTAAGTACCAAATAATTTTTTTTAATTTCGATCTTCCGACAAATAATTCATAATTAATACACAATTGTGTTACAAATAATCATAGTTATTACATTATTTGACACGACGGGAGATCTTAGTCTGTATATAGTTATATCATTTATCAATTTTGGTTTTGTTAAAAGGGAGTATAAAGGATCATCGCAAAAAAAAAAAAAAAAAAAAAAAAAAAAAAAAACGATAAAACGATGAGATTGAAATGGATTGATGTGAAAAATTGGGAAAGGATGGATTGTAAAAACAATACGATAGTTTCCTAAACTCAGTGCAAAGTACTGGATGCTGGAAAATTGAATATCCAGAATTCATGTTCAAAGAAAATACGGTGGATTATGATTGTAAATCTCCCTAAAAGATTGTTTATACACATTTTTTTAATATGGTTAATCACTCAGATGCCTAGCATATACAAATTGGTGACACTTAATGACCGAAATCCTCTTCTCTTAAAGTTCACGACGTTTAACAAAGACATGACTACCCTTTTAAAACTTAACTAGAAAACACTATCTTTATTTGGAGCCAACATGTGAGCTTCTCATAAAGTTACCGTTTAACAATTTTTCCGATTGAATATTGAAGAACTTCTGTTTGTGATGTACGATTAAATTTCTTGCAATCCTTTTAATATTTTCGGGTCATCTAGATGTATTGCACATGAATGCAGCATTTACAGTTAACTTCCAGAACTTGCGCTCGCAATCTCTGGTTGAATTTTTGTGTTCAAACTCGTCTAAATAGGTCCCTTTTATTAGTCTCTAGTATTCTATTACTAGACATATCACACATGTCTAGTATTTGTTGTTTGGCTTGAATTGTTGACTTCATACAGACAAACAAAGCTTTTGTATAAGCTTCTCGCATCATTGTCGTAGAGATAAAACCAAAATAAGAATTTAAAAAATAAAAAAATAAATAAAAAGAGGAAAATTTTCTACACCCATAAGCATTTGTAGTTTTGTAGGGTTTCCTCTGGTTTAAGAAAGTATATTGTATATACACTCTAAAAATGTACTCTTGTACATTATGTACCAAATTAACACGTGCATTAGGTATTTGAACTTTGATTATATTTTTCGCTATTATTTATTTGATTATATTTTTCACTATTATTTATTTGATTATATTTTTCACTATTATTTTTTTTTTTTTTTTTTTTTTTTTTTTTAAATTTTGAGATGGCTACAAATAATTGACTTGAAAATTTACTTTATTAGAAGATAGTAGTTTCACTTTTAAATTTTTTTAAACCAATAAAAAAAATTTAAAATATGGCATATAAATTGTTTTAATTGCCTGGTTTCTTAAAGTACTTCTTTCTTATTTGTTCAATATCTTGTACGAAGATAAATTTGAGTTCAAACTGTGACTTGAACCGATTGTAACTGATATTCGATTTAAATAAACAAAATATTGTTGAATGATTAAAACATGTTCATGTCTTATTTATCTAAAGACAAGAAAATTTAAAAATATTTAAGTTTAAGAAATCATTATTTCGTCTTTTTTTTTTTTTTTTTTTTTTCTTTTTTTTTTTTTTTTTTTTAATTATTTGCTTTTAATATGATGTTTCTTTTTTTAGGTAAGGAACAATATTTTATGTTTGAGTTAGTGGCGCTTAAATTCACTCTGCTGGACGACTTGTAAGTTTTTAGCTTATTTCCACTCTTATTTGGATTAGAAATACCTATTAATTTTACAGAATACTTTTTTTTTTATATAAAACCTCAAATATGAAATTAACTAAAATATTATAAGTCTGGTCATCACGAAATCGGTAACCTTTTTATAAAGAATGAAAGTAAAATTTACAATTATCCATTTTTAAAAATATTAATACGCTTTTGAGTAATTTAAAATGTAATACAAAAATAATCATGTCCTCTAATAACAATAAATCTAATTATACGCCATTTACAATAATCTGCTTATGTATAAACTATTATATATAAGTGTATACAGCTTGCAAAATATATTGTTCAATAGTTTGGTTTAATAAAGTATTAGCGATCTTTTTGGCAGCCATTTCATAAAATTTACCAAAGCTCGTAGAAGGAATCTTTAAACAATTTTATTCACAGATTAATTTTTATCTGTTTAATTAGGTGAAATTAATCGATATACATAATTGTTTCAACTTAAAATAAAATTTTAAAAACCATGAACTAATTTTTCCGTTAATTTAAATACCATTCATGATGGTAAACAAATAAAAAAACAATTTTTTAAAAAATATTGTTTTACACCTTTTTTTATTAAGTTAACCTATAAGTTTACATTCTTATTATAGTTAATATATTTATAGATTAATTATGTTAGTTAAAAAAAAATAAGTTCAAAAGCATTTGCAAAAAATTAGGGAATTTTTTAATAATTCCTGTACTATTTTCACATCCCAATCTGTTTCAGACTACAAAAGTTGCTCCCGATTTCAAGTTGTTATAATGTTCGATAGAGCTTTTCATTATACTAGCCACATTGAACATTCATTTTTGTTTTGTTTCTTCTCTTTTTTTTCTAAATGACTGCCAGACAGATCAAAAGAAGCAAACAGTGCTTTAAACCACTTTTTTCTCCTGGGCTTTTTTTTTGAAACTTTTCCATGGAAACCGCTGGCTGAATAACCAAAGTTTTTTTTTTTTTTTTTTTTTTATTTTTTTTTTTTTTATTCCTTCGATTCTTTTCTTTTTCTTTTTTTATCCTTTCCCTTTTTTCCTGCTCTTCTTTTACGATAGAGAAAAAAGAAACAAATGTTGTGTTGGTTTTACTCACTTGCTGAAAAATTGAACCCATTCGGTTCTGTGTATTTTAAGCTGCTTTGAAAGCTTTTTGCCTCTTCGCCTAGACGTGAGTTGAAAGTTCGAAAGGGCTTCTAATGAATTTTATTTTAAAATGAGTACTACGCTATTTAATCGATAACCTGCTGCTCTAATAGAGCTCTTCGAAAAAGACCAGTTTCTGGGTGGCTCTTTTTCAATTTTAATTCAAAAAACATGTATTAATTTATTAAACTTTTTACCAAATTACCAACTTTCTTATAGTAATAAAATAAGCCACACGCTCAAACACAGCTGGAATTATGATTTTGTGCGAAACAAATTGCAGTGTGGTTAATAAACACAGTTGCGCTAATTATCCTACACTGATACATAATAACTTGAGTTGGATATTTGAAATGTTTATTATTAATTATGTTTCCAAACAAGTTCTTTGCTATTTGATCAATGTCCTGCTTGTCTTAATAGAACAGAAGCTAATTTGCATTTAAAATTACATAAAAAAGTTAATTTTTAGCATTTTTAAAAAAAATATTTTTTCTTCCTTAGGCGCCCCTCTCAAAAACGCATGTGTGCGCTAAAAACACGCACAGTAATAGTTAGTCTAAAGATAACCTGTTTCTGGATGCCTAATTTCAGTTCAAATGTACTAAATTTATTTTTGAATTTAATAAAATCGTGTTTGATTGTATTGCAAGTAGTGATTAGTAAAATTACATTCGATTGCGTTACAAATAGCGATTAGTACAATTTCATTTGATTGGCATTGCAATTAGCGATTAGTAAAGTTGCATTTGATTGGCATTGCAAGTAGTGATTATTGATATTCGTTTAATACGAGGACATGGTTGAGCTTTAAAAATGAGAAATTATTTATGCTCGTATTGAGTGTTTGTCAGTAAATACAGTTGTAAAATTCTTGGGGTATTGAGAATTAGAATGACTGAAGCTACGACAACTAAAAAAATAATAATAAGTCAATCTGCTAGAAAAATTGTGGTAAGAAATTAATGATATCTGAACGAGATAGAAAGACATTTTAAGGGGATTTTTTTATTTTTTAGCCTTAGAAAGAGATTGTCAACCTATTCCTGCTCTATAATGCTTAATTTTTTTTTACTGCAATATCTGCCAAGTATTGTTTTAAGCAAGAATTCTTACACCATGTACGACAGTAGTAATTAAATCTTAACAAAAAAACTAAGTTTTTAATTTAATGAGCTCAAATTTTCAACCAAAAATCTAGTTAAGTTTTACGAGTTCAGATCTGTAGCTTTTGGATATAGAATTCGAGCCTAGGTTTTTTAAAAGAGTATTTTTTTCGTGTGATTCCTGAAATAAAATAAAAGTGAAAAAGCTATCATACCGTCGGCTGCTATTTTCTTTCGATTTTATATTGATAACATATGCTTCAGTTATTCATATTTTTAAAGTACCTAGTTTAATCATCTCTTGCTTTATAACAACTTCTCATTTTTTAAAGATATTGCCCGATTTGTATGTTAAAACAAACATTTATTCTGAATTTTTACCAATGTTACAATACTGTGTCCATCATCCAAACTTCACCCTTAATTGATTCATCCTCATTCTTCCCATAATTTTATATCCCACATGACAATCCCCAAAAAGCGCTTTTACACGCCACAAAGAGGAACTAGGTAAGGGAGCGAAGATATTTAATGAACTTGGTGATTTAATTAAAAGGCAAAAGACGCGTAAATCATGCGAAATGTGCCCCGCTATCGACAAGTTTCTAATTAAGGCAATAAAATATTTGCGAATATCTTCATCTCCATAGTGAAGAACCGTCCTCAGCCAGCGCATTAACAACAACAAAAAAAGTCCTTAAGTATTAAGTGAAAATTTATTACTCAGAGGAAAACATTTCTACCGTACGCCTCCAACAAGAACTAGGGAAGGTCGCATTTAGCAAATTAGCGATGAAAAAAACAACAAAGAAAACAACAAGTTTTGTCGAAAAAAACTTTTCGTAAAACAACTGCTTTTAATTAATCTCGTTGCCTCATATGCGATTGAAAAGAAATGGAAATTAAAAAAGGAGATATTTCGGGACGGTCTATGCTATAAGGATCGATGTGGCCAAACCTTTGTGGATGAAGATCTTCTGTTTGCAGGATGCCGTTTTTTCCCCAACTATTGGTCATTAGCGGGGTTTTCAGTTAATTGCGTCGTACAGTTTTCGTTGTTGCTTCAGGAATTGTCGATGACATCTGAAAGGCGTGTCAGTAAGTCCGTATGGGGCAATTAAGCCTAATGCGTCCAAACCCTTAAGAAGCGCGTCTTGAACGGCTACGTATCTCCAGATCCTTTCCTCCGTTAATTATCTAGGTTTTAATTTGCTCCGGCTCTTTAAGTATTTGTTGTTGGAATCGTTTTTTTCCCCCCGTGTCCTTAATGCCAACGCGTCTTAATCACTGAATATTCTCCTTGCTAATATGAGTGCCTACTGACGTGCTGCAATAAAAGAGTTATATCCCGTTTTACTCACTGAATATTCTCCTTGCCAATAACAGGGATAGTCTCCACTGACATGCAGCAATAATAGAATTATGTCGCGTCTTAATCACTCAACAAAATTCTTCCTGCTAATATGAGGGATGGTGTCGTGCTGCTGTAAAAGGGTGATGCGTCTCAATCGCTGAATATTACCCTTGCCAATGTGAGTGTTTACTGACCCGCTGCAATAAAGGAAAGAGTTTATTTCCATGATCTTTTTTGGTTGCGATGGCGTTTGAAATATTGAAATTTAGTTATTAGAAATTTCGGTTACTAAAATTTACACTCTTTGATTGATTACTCATTTTGCAAGCTAGACTTTTCCTAAAAATATGAAGCTTGACTTGCACTGAGCTTTGAAATAATGGGGAAACCTAATATAAAAATATTTTCTTTTTGTCTTGGAATAAAACCAGTAAAGCCTAGGTAGTATAATGTAATGATTCAATCATTGGATATTAGATTATTAGTGTGAAAATTAGTATGTATTTTTAAATGTATGAATGGAATATTTTAGAAAAACTCAAAACAACTTCCTCTTATGGCACCGAAAATTTGTATTTACAAAGAATAATTCGTGATAAACAGAATATATTATTGCTTTACTTATTGTAATAGCTCCGTTTTTAGTATTGATAGTCAGATAGTACTTTTGTCTTAGAATAAAACCAGTAAAGTCTAGGTAGTATGATACAATGATTCAATCATTGGATATTAGATTATTAGTGCAAAAATTAGTATGTATATTTAAATGTATGAAAGGAATATTCTAGAAAAACTCAAAACAACTTCCTCTTACGGCACTGAAAATTTGTCTTTACAAAGAATAATTCGTGTTAAACAAAATGTATTCTTGCCCTACTTATTGTAATAGCTCCATTTTTAGTATTGGTAGTCGTCGAGCAATACTAATACTAATGCAAGTATTTGGAATTCATTCAAAGTTATACGAACTTGTGTTTATTAAATATAAAAATATATCCTAGTGCTCTATTAAAACAATATCTATTCTAAAACTCTCTATTCAAAATCTATCCAAGATCATGGTTCAAAAAGTAATTTTAAATGTATGTGTTCACATTGAAAAAGGCTATATTAGATAATTGTACCAACAGCAATAGATTTTTCTTCTTCAATTCCCAAAATCAGGAATATTGATAATAGTTTATTGTCTTTCTTTAAATACACTTTCGAACCCAAACTATTTTTTCGGTCATCATCTACGGTAACGGAGAATTTTATAATTGTTTGATAGTTTTTCCCCTTACCATAGTAACGTTTTCCAGAACACATCCAATGACTTAGTGGACAAAATACTGGTTCAAAGTTTTTCTAATTTCGTAACAATAATAATAGCTAATACATTAAATTTGGAGGGATAATTAAGTGCGGTCTTTTAGCTATTGGCATTTGTGAATGAATTTTTTTGTCAAAATAGGGACAATACCTGTTGAAAAAACAAGTAAAATCTTTAGTTTTCTATTTTCTTTCAAATTTATGACTTTGACTTATTATTCGATGATTATTAAAATGAGCTACATTGATTATGATTAAATGAGTTATATGATCGATGATTATTAAAATTGCTACAGTTGAGAATATACAATGTTTTTAAACAAGATTTCAGTAGATGTTTTAGAAAACATAAGATTTGGTCTATTGGTTGAGAAAAGACCGACTTTCACTCGTATACCAAAACAGCGCACACAAACAGGAAGAAAAAAAGAAACATTTGACGAGTTAAATAACCAAATGATGTTATTGTTTGCCCTGTATCCCCGAAAAAAAAAAAAGAAAAAAGAGGGTTCTCTCAGTTATTTCCAGTTCACCGGAAACTCCGATATGGTGCCGAACTAAGTTTTTTGTAATGACACGCTTCTTCCACCCGTTTGTCTGGCAGACAATAGCGTAACATGCCCCTCTGTAGCCTGCCAACTTTGAAAGCTGTGATTACGCTTTTCTCCCCCAACTTTACTTTTTCTTCCTGATGTTTTACTTCTTTGGCTTTTTTCTTTTGTAGAAGGTCAATCGCTTGCCAGGTATCATTTAAACCGACATTGTGGCCTTTTTCTTCACTTTATTAGCTATAACTGATGTCGTTAAAAATATATTCTCTGTGATCATTTCAACGAGTGTGCAGGATACGACAGGGCCATTAAAGCAAAAGATCGGGTAGTAATGAGGCGCAACTTATGGCATGGTTTGGAACAGGAGTAATAACTTCATTTTTGTTTAAGAGTTTTAGGTTGAGAAGGGTATGAAATCTTTTGGGAGTGATTATATGTTTACATTCTAATTTTCCCAAGATGAACCCAAAAAACTAACCTTTAAGGTATACATATACAATTGAGATGATTTTCTTTAATTTTTAGGTTATGATTTCAAACTTTTTGCAAGTATATCAGAATTAAAAATGATGCATTTTTATACCTAAACTTTTTTTTTTCGTAAATTTTTTAATCAGCTAACTGCAATTAAAGTGACTAATTAGGACATTATTAGAACATACATAAATAAACTTGTAATTAACTTAGAGATATGATATTTATTGCAAATAAAAAATATTATAGTGAAGCATGTTCATATGGAGAATTTTGAATATGGCTGCAATATTTATTTAATTATAAATTTTTAATTAAAAAGTTGAAAAAAATACATAGTTTTTAACATAAAATTAAGATTAAAATATTTATAAAAAGTGTATTGATAACAATATGCGTTAGATTCTCCATAGGAAACACATTCACAACTTGTGTCTTCAGAATAAAATTAGAATTTTGTAAATCGGACAATTTATTATGAAGTTATGACCGTTGGAGTAAATTCATATAACACCAAAATGTCATTCTTCAGAAAACCCATTTAAAGTTTACTACACTAATGAATGTGATACAAAACAGGTTCACAAAACCCACTGTAATTTAAAAAGTAAATTGAGTCGCAGAAAAAAAAAATGGTATTATTTTAAAGATAATGAATTCGGGAAAATTTTAAAACAAAAACGTAGACCCGAGTCAAATTTTGCAATTCCTAATGTATACCTTAAAAATATATTATCTATCTATTAAAATATAAATCATTGCGTACGCTAAAAAAAATATGTATTTGTATACGCAGGTTGGCTACACCGACCGTTTGTTTACATATCGGAATCAACGTTTGCTGAACGGTTGAAATGCGCTTTATAGTGGCAGAAATTGGCAGCCGGAAAAAGCGAAACAAACAAAAACGGTTGAATATAAATGAATATATATCTTGATGTCGGAGCATTAAAAAAATATGAGACAGCGTGCTAAAAAGGGCAAATGAGCGTAGTTGAAAGTTTTTTAAAGACGAAATGCTGAAAGGAATCGTCGAAGCAATGCTGTCCAATTTTATCTGTAAATCACTCGGATTTTATTTAGGAGTGAGCAAAATCATATTGAATTTGTTAAGAAAAGGATATGGGGAGGGGGGTGTTTTGAGACTTTTTACGAATCAAACCTCCAAAACTATAAATATGTTTTGGTTTAATGTATAGCTCAGATTCTGCAATACTTAGTGAAAAGCAATACATGTTGTTGCAATACAGCCGAAAAAAAACATAATTTAATGATTTTGTCAGATACTTGATTTTTGATTAGATAGCCGAGCAGCCTAGCTTGCATGAACTATAAAAAATGAATATGATGAAGGTATGGAACTAAACTTTTGCGCAGTGGCGGCTCGTGAGTAGTAAAAGTGAGGGAGCCCATATTAACAATGGCATGGTTTTTTCAGGGGAGGAAGGGGGAGTGCAAATGTCAAAATACACGAGTTTCATACAATTAAATGTTATTCAAATGCACATAAAACAAAGCTATAAGAGCAGTTAAGGGGACTTGGTATCCTTTGTTTTCACACAAAAAAAATGTATATATATATTTTCTAATTTTTGCGTTTTATAATCTTTGAAACTTTCTTATTCTGGCAAGTTGTTGAGCTGATCTGATAACTGCAATTGCAGAAAAACTATATTTTTATGGAGAATTTAGCATTGCTGCAATAGCTCCTTTGATGTTTTGAAAGCATTTTTCTCAGTTCGTGATTTTTGAAATTTCTACCTTACTCAAAATACTAAAACTTCAGCAAATATGAAAGAAATGACTTGAAATTCTTTTTGTGTCATTCTTAATACCTATTTTTTACAAAAACAGGCATGGATGATTGAATAAAATAAACTTTTTTTACAAATTGAAATGTTAGAGAATACCCTTTTTTTACATGTAGGGACAATAATTATAGTTTTTCTCGAAAACTATTCTAAATCCGATGCCTAAAAAGTTAGACTATATTACTAGTAACATTTTTTTTTTTTTTTTTTTTTTTTTTTATAAAAGAGGGAAAAAATATTGAAAAGTGAAAAAAGAAATAGAATTTTAAATTTGAATTTTTTTTTTAAATTTTGAAAATTTAAAGCACTATGAGAACTTTTTTTTTTAATAAAATTTAGTTTTTACTTAGTAATACATCCACGTATGTAAAAAATATAATTTTAAATGTTTAAATAAAAAAAGTTTGTTTAAGAGGACTTGGTACCCTTCAAATTATCCAAATAAATTTTAATAAAATATATGTTTTAATAAAATAAATGATTATAATACAAATTCAACACTGCAGCATTTCGTTCGAGCCAATGGCTTATGAAAATTAACCCCATGTCCTATGGCTTTTGAACTTTATGGCTCATAGCTTTCGAAAATTTAAAAATGAAGAGAAGAAAAATGGTGAGATATTCAGAAAAAGCATGGATTTTAAATTATTCATTTTAACATAAAATTAATGCATATTGATTCATAAGTATTTCAGTTCAAAATTTCATCACTCAACAGAAAAATATTTTCAATCTTATGTTTTGACTTTTTAAAAATTTCGGTTGTTTGCTGTTCAGTCAGAGCCCTTCTGTCACTTGTGGAATGTATAACAAAAAAGTCGTTTATTGTTGTCGTTATAAATGGATATTTCAGGCAACAGAATGAGTTAAAGATAGCTACTATTGTGTTAGGAATGTCAATACATTTATATGGATTAAAATAATGTTTCAATTGCAGAAAGAAAAAAAAAATCTCGTTTTTTGCTACCCATAAAATGAAGTTTCATTGCTATACAAAAGTAAAAAGAGGCTGAAGGTATAGTGGGTCCTATGTCTGCATACTCAGAAGCGGACTTAGACGTCAGTCAAGTCTACCATGACCATTTTGGTCTATTATGGTCATCATATATTAGGCAATGCAAGCAATTAGGTTATAAAATAGGATGGTAGGAGGGAGATAAGGACAGCCTAATTTTACTTGCTGTACAACTCATTTAACTAATCACCTCTAAAATCGAATGAATTAAAAAGAAAAATTATATTTTTTATGATAATTAAGATAATGAAATAAATAACCAATTTAGCTCATCCATGTGAAGGAACCTGGGATTACCCGGACAAAATGCGTCTCTAAATATTTTTTGAAAAATCACGATTCTGTTTAAAAATTTATTTATTAAGAAAAGCTTATGATTATATTTGAAATATAAAGGGTAAAATTAAACGATCTTACCGAGTTTTTTGTTGAAAATTTCCCTTTTCACCAAGTATAATTGTAGTTTTCTGTCTGTTTTCTCTGGCTCTCCCAGTTTAATTCACCGTCATTTCCTTGCACGCTTGCGCTGTAGAAAATTCCAACACTTCTTTCGACAGTTCAAGCTCGAGCTCGACTACTTTTGCCCAACACACAAAGTGGACCATTCCTTATAGAATTGCAGTAAATTGATATTCTTTTGTAAGAGATCCCCCCCCCCCCCTCCTGAAAAACACAGGAAGTGAAGGACCTGGTTACAAGCTTTAATCTGTTCCTTTCAAGGTCTCCGAGAAAGGGGTCGTTTATCCCTCAAGAATTGCGTCCCCGCGGATAGACTTCAAGGTCATTATGATGGAGTCTTTAAGAGAAGGGATGGACAGGAGTGTGTTTTTATTGAAATGGTTGCGGTTGATTGACCTTTTCACGAGTTTGTGGCAAGTTGGTTGTTTTCAGATTATCTGGCGCCGTCAGCGACACGAGGGCTATAATGCGCCGAAACATTCGTCATTAGACAAGCCAACATACATTTACAAACACCCATGCCAACACGGGACTCGAACCCGCAACCTCGCGGTCTAGAAGCTAGCACGCTAACCACTATACCGTTTGGTCGGCGAGTTTGTGGCAAGAGAGCTATTGCTCCACGCACAATAGTTAATATTGTGAGATTAATAACTGCTTTCATTTGTCTTGCATTTTTAAAATATTTTTCTGAAATTCCAAAATAACATTATCAAGTATATATAAGTGAGATCAGGGTCCCAAAAAGTGAGGGGGGCCCGGACCCTCCTGGCCCCTTGCACCAGCCGCCACTGCTTTTGGCTTTTCGACTGATTATGACACGAAAATACCTTTTAATAGGATGTATTCTGAAGACGTCTATTAATTTAAAGTCTATTCTCTTCTTGTTTGCGAGAGAGGCGTGGTCCCCCCTACTTCAATTAATAAATTAGACTTTTGCGAGTGTCCTGTCCATCGTGTCACGTTATTAAAGAAATATTAAAATGTGTTTCTGCAAGAACGGTGCCTCTCAGGCGCCACATGATTGGGTGCCGCAACTCGAGAGAACCACTAGGTTTATGGAAATTCGATGCAAGGCCAATGACTGTGTTTAGTTTCTTTGAAGCTGATCCGTAACCACGAACAGAACCAAAAATGCCACGAAACGTCTCGAGTTGCTGGATCCTCCGCGCGAAATAGGCCTCGAGTGCAAAGTGTTAATTTAATGATCGGAATGATCAGTATAACCATTAAACATAAATAAAGAAGTTATCAGAGCAATAATCACAAAGACGTGAAGAGTGTTTTAAAGCTAATGCTTTGTAAAGCACAATTTATAAAGTAAACATTTCAAAGGTGGTACAGTAAGCAAAATAAAATGCAAACCTGGTACAGTACGCAAAAGGAATAGAAAACCGTTGTAATTCGTGGAAGGTTTTTAATAAATGTAAATATTTTTTTATTTTTTTTGTCATGAGGATTGACAAATTCAACTAAACCAAACTTTAAATAGTTTATTGGCATACCCGAAATATTATGCTATATTTAGAAGTGTCATAATTTTCCAAGGAGTTATTAGTAATTTAAATGATGACAAGGAGATAGCAAAATATTGTTAAAAGAACATTTGCTTTTAAGCCCTAAATTGTTGAATAGTAAATATATTTAGCAATTTCTTGTTTCAAAAGATAGTTTGTTAAAAGCCAAACAAAAATAATTTGCAACGTTTTTTAATTTCTTCCCATTTTGACGTTTGGCTTTCAATAATTTGGAAAAAAGTTTTCTTTTAGAGACCCGTATACTTGATTACATTTGAAATTATTCAAGTTTAAATAAATTAAATTCAATGTAATTTGAATTTATTTGAATTAGTTTCAATGTAATAATTCTAAGCATTTATTTTACTTTTTCAAACTGTTAATTGAGACAAAGGTGGTAAGCGTTTATATTTTTTCGCTAGTGGATTCAGATAGTCACAAACGAATACTGGAATGTGCTGTACATTTTGTAACTCGTATATTTTGGAACATGTGCATCCAATTCATTCCTTTGTAAGTTCTATTCATTGATCGACCCAAACTCATGGATCAGAAACAACACACGCCCCATGAATGTGAGACGACTGCAGTTCATTTTCCAGTGTCGACACTACGTAAATTCTGTTTTCAAAAAAAAAATTAGCAGACACAACGGGAATTGTGCTTTCTAAGTAGGGTTTTCGAAATTAGAGGATTCTTCCATTCGATAATTGAAATGCAAAGAATTTTCCTTTAAACACCATTCTTTAAGGCATTGTCGCTTGAAATTGGGACTAGTATAATAATTTAGATGTTAAGAAATTTTGTCCCAGTGTAGCATTCATTAAGGTCTTTTTTCGCAATGTAAAAAAAAATAAAAATAATAATAACAATGCAATAAAATTGGGTTCGAAACCATGATAAAGTTACAAAAAATTTTGCGTTAAAGGTCACTAGGAAATTTATTGATTTTTCAGAAAGAACCAAAAGCACACATATTATACAACCTCAATTAAAAAAAAAAAAAAAAAATCTATTCATGGAGATTTTGTTCATAACGATGGATTTTATGTTGATGGAATTATCTTCATAAATTTTTTTACCATTCTCTGATTATACAGTGATTTAATAAGTTTGTATTCGTAGGCAATGCTCCATTACGTTGAAAATATAACCAAATTTCAAAAAATAAATTGTATTAAGGAAAAAAAATTAACTTTTTATTTAATTAAGTGAATGGAAAATAAAAGAAATAAGCGGAACCTAATTAGCATAAGATATTTTATCAATGCCAGATACAACCATAATTCAACAATTTTATATTTGTTAATTTTATTATCGACACTAATATTCGTTAATTTTTATTTCCGACCTTAATTGGATTGCGTATGAAGTTGGCCCATATTCAGCTTTGTAAATTATGTTACATTAAAATTAATTTTTGATTGAGCTACTTTACTAATTGTATATTAACCTCTTGTTAAATATAGCACAATTAATTTAATTTCTGCATGAGTTACTTTACTAATTTTATATTAGCCTCTTGTTAAACATAACACAATTAATTTAATTTCAGATTGAGTTACTTTACTAATTTTATATTAATCTCTTGTTAAACATAACACAATAAATATAAGTAGTACTAATACCTGTAACGTCCTAAAACATGCGTCCGTTCATTTGCTTTCATAAGGGGGACCTTAAAATTAAGCATCTTAATATTGAGATTTGCCCTTGGCACATGAATGATGTTTTTTTGATATATTAATTTATAACGTATAAATTTTCGATACATAGGTTTTGTATTTACGGTAAACGATGTATTCCAGATCGAATAAAAATGTAAAAAATGGAGGTTCGTATTGAAATTTTCAAAATTGGAATTTACTTTAGTGAGTAAACAGCCCCCTCCCCCCAAGAAAAGCCGACCAAACGGTATAGTGGTTAGAGTGCTAGTCTAGACCACGAGGTTGTGGGTTCGAGTCCCGTGTTAGGTATGGGTGTTTATAAATGTATGTTGGCTAGTCAAATGATGAATGTTTCAGCGCATTATTACCCTCATGTTGCTGACGGGGCAGATAATCTGAACCCCCCCCCCCCCCTAAGAACATTTTTGCCCCAAGATTCGTAGAAAACAAATTATTTTGTTTCATACCATAATATTCTACGACTTTTATAACCGAAGTTATGGCCATCGTTTGGAGATTTTTCTTTTGCTTAAAGAAGGTCTTTGTACAAGACTGTACTAGGAAGCGCAAGAATTGAATAGAATCTGTTCTGATTCTACCTATTCTTCAATTACTCAAAAATTGTTTTTTAAAGTAATCTATGATCAGCAAGACAAGTGTGAAGACTAGCTCTTGGATAATTATACGAGATATTTTCGAAGTCGTTCTTGGTCATTGCAATTCAACGATCTTATTGCAAAACGATCTTAATGCAATTGCAATAAGATCGCTGAAAAATATCGGATGATTGAAATTAGAGTTCCACTTTAAAAAAGCTGTAAAAAAAAAAGAACAACTTTTTTACAGTTTTGGTTAGAACGACCTGAAATTTGACCTGAATATAGACGAACAAGTTGAGAACAGTATGGCTAAGAAAAAGGCTATTTCGATTTGTTTTTATATTCCATAACATTTCCCCTTTCTTCGCGTATATCTATGTTAAATTTTAAGTCATTCTAGTGAGTTGTTTTTTTAACAGCTTTTTTAAAGTTGAACTTTAACTATAATTGCCCTGTAGTTTCAGATTGCTTGGGTTTCTGTCCAGTGGATTGACATTTCTATTCATATTTAAAATTAAATTGATATTTGGAGTTTTGACAATTTCTCCAACTCTAGTTAATTTAATTCTTGTTAACTACAGATACTAAATTTTTTTTCAATAACGGTATCTTATCACTCAACAGCAAGTTTGTTTCTATTTGACATTTCATTAATATTAATGACTTGATATTTTATAAGGTTGTATTGTATCGATTTCAGAAATACTTTGCTATTAGATGCAATTTATTATGTCCAATATCTAAGTGCAGTTTTTGAAATGGGATTGTATTCCTTGTATTTTATCTCAATAAACTGTAAATTTTGAGGTTATTTATTAATTAATGATAAGTTTTAATTATCATGCTATAACCCAGAAGATTATAAAGAATTTAATACTTCAGATCTGTTAAACATGGAATTTTTAGTTAATTATGGCCTTAATCTGACACATAATGTCCTTTGTGCTGAAATCGTGTCATTAAACTCCATATCAATCTGACTCGTTGTAAATTAATTTTAACCTTAAAGGCGAATTCAGAAAAGTAGTCTTTTAAAGAGTAGACTGCAGGTTAATAAGTGGTCACTTATTTGTCAAAAAAGTTCAAGATAAAATATACAATGATAAGGATTTTTTTTTTTTGTTCAAGAGACAAATTTTATTTCAAGAACTATGTGTTAAGAACTCGGTTTAAACTAACTGCTAACATTAAATAAAACCAGATATCATCATTTTAATAATCCTATTAATTGATCAATTTGATCGACAATGGCTAAAATTCCACATGTGGTTTGCCGACTGCTGATCTATGGTACATATAAAACAGATGGCAATTTCTACATCCCCAAATGAATAAGGTCCTGAACAGTTTTAGGTGACAGCCACCTGTACTGCCGAGTCGAGCATCTGCAGATAAGTCAAAACTTGTCATTTGACTCACGTTCAGATACATATTTCTCAACTAATCATCATAGTTAAAACAGGATTCTTTAACGACCTCGTCCTCCACCCTCCTTATTCGGAAGACACATGTTCCGACATAAATATGCGTGTGTTTGTAAAGTTTGTCCACAGGGCAGTACGTGAAGATTGTTCCTGATATCTCCTATTCCTCACCACTACAAACCTGACGCATGCTCAATAATAAAGCAGAACCTTAGCTTATAAATTAAGTGAACACTACAACAGTCAAGTCCCTCTTTAAGACCTGACTCTACCTTGCTTTATGACAACGCGTTATGGTAGCGAATATTTCATTTCCTCTGGGAGCGTCCATAAAATACGGGAACGTCTATTTTTCATTATGACGGATTTAAGACTACTATTCATCTTGATGGAAAAAATGTCGATTTCCAAAAAAATTATTGGTTAGTCTATATCCTCCTGAGACCCCGCGTACGTTTAAATGTACATCGGATTTTGGACGCATAATTTTTCTTTGCCAGAAATAGCCGAATTCAGTCCTACAGCTGATGACAGTTCCACCGATTGTGATGAAGTAGAGCCTGTAAAGAAACGGCAAAAAACAGTAGAGGTGCCAGTAGAGGCGTCACGAAAAGTTGGTGCGAAGCACATGCCAGCAATGGACACTAAGACTTTTTCCTCACGTTGTCGGATATCTGGATGTTCAACGCGAACAATTTTTTTTTTTTTTTTGCACTAACTGTAAAATATTTTTATGTATCACGCCCTCACGAAATTATTTTGCAGCCTTTCGTGATTAAATTTCACTTCAGAACAATTAAAGTTCAGGATTTTTGCAAGCTTAAGGGGATAGTCATTTTTTGTTCCATATCTATAGTTGAAACCCAATAACTTTAAAAGTACGTTACATAGACTCAAAAGAATAATATACATAAAAATTTGCTTTAAATCATGTTTCAAACAGTTGTGGGTCTCAGGAGGATATTTAAATTGAATTGGTTATTCGACAGACCAAAGATAAATCCACTATAAGAAATCAATAGAAAATTTCATGTACAAGTTATACCAGAATACTTAGAAATAGAAATGCACTTATTTTCAAATAAAATGACTGTTTTTCGCAGCTCAAGAAACATCAGCCTGAATTTTGAGAAACTCAATGCTCCCTTGCTACAAAAATGGCACAACTCAAAATTGTTGGAGCGTCCATAAAAGACGGGAACATCTATTTTTCATTATGACGGATTTAAGACTACTATTCCTCTTGATGGAAAAAAAGTCAATTCCCCCCCAAAAATATTGGTTAGTCTATATATAAATTGAATTGGTTATTCGACAGACCAAAAATAGATCAACTATGAGAAATCAAGAGAAAATTTCGTATACAAGTTATACCAGACTACCTAGAAATAAGAATGCGCTTATTTTCAAATAAATTGGCTGTTTTTCGTAGCTCCAAAAACATCAGCCTAAATTTTAAGAAACGCAACGCTCCATTGCTACGAAAATGGCACAACTCAAAATTGTTTATTTTGAGTAAAAATGTGTACAGAAACACAAAATGCATGTACTTGAAGCTGGTTAAATGGCACAAGATTGTTTACAAGTTTAATTCAAGTTGAAACTGACTTATACCGCTCTTTCATATTCAAGTCCATATAGTCTGTGACATTGTACATTAACTCAAAAATGGAGAATTTTGAGTTGTCTCTTTAGTAGCAAGAGAGAAACTTGTTGAGTAGCTATGTATAACCGCTTCTGTCCCTTGAAATATTTTTACAACTTTTTTTTGGAGAAGGGGAGTGCGAGGGGGGGGGGGGTCGTGCAATGCACATCTATACTTTTAATAAATTATGATCTGAAATGGAAATATAATCATGATTTTTCATTTTAAGTGAGACAATTGCTTTTAAATCTTCAACCGCGGGCTATCTTTTATCGATGATAACGTACCCTTGAAATAGTATGGAATTATTAAAATGCCATATTTACGTTGCCCTGATCGGTTAGAGAGTAAGTAGATATTGCTCATTTTTTAAATAATGTGACTTCAATTAAACAAAGAAGGTGATTTTTGCTCGTAAATTTTTTTTATCAAGCACCGAATGAGGTTATTATTCAGTCACAATTATTATTTCAGTCACAATTTTGAACGAAACACTGAAAATGCTGTTAAGTTATCAATATATAGATAATACCTCCTACCTCTACTTGTAATAATACGTAGTACCAATGATCACTAAGACTTTAAGTTACAGTAAGGTCTGGAAAGTTAATCCGAATTCCAAAGAACTTTTGCCTTATTGAATGTAATCCAAATGTTTCACCACTACGCCAATTGTTACGTTAATAACATTTATTTAAATTAATTTTGACACCATTCGAATTAGTTCATCGACTGATGCAAATCTTTCACAAACTTTACATGCAAACTTTCGCGCTTTGCCCAACCCAAACGGTGGCCCAAAACCAACTTTTTTATGTGCCAGTCACTTCTACGTGATTCTTCTTTTATTTTAATATCTCAACTGTAATTTACCTTCAGAGAAACAACTTATAGAACTGATACAGGGCGATTATAGTTAAAGTTCAACTTTTAAAGCTCTAAAAAAGATACTGGTCAGAATGACCCGAAATTTAACCTGAATATACGCCAATAAAGGGTAAATGGTATGACACAAGAAAACTATTTTTTTTATTATGTCTTGTCATTTCCCCCTTGTACTCATATTCATGTCAAATACTAGGTCATTATTACCAGTGTTTATTACAGCTTTTTGAAAGGTTAACTTTAATTCTAATCACCCTATTTATAAATAGTATAAATATTGGTAAAATTAATCTAAAATATACCAAAACATAGATTAAGTTGAAAGGATCTTAAAGTTTTTTACTTAGTTGTCAAAGTTAAAATAATACATATGTAATCAAAGTGGCTTCTTAAATTCAATTTCATTAGAAATTGTCGAATATTGCCATTAGAATTTTTTTTTAAAGAAAACTGACATTAACCTTTTTGAACTCCAAAGTTGTTGCAGATTCCAAGAGGAACAAAACTTTCTTTCTTTTGTAAAATGGGGCGTGTAGCTCCAGAACCATCTCCATGCATTTTTTCAACAAAATTCGGGAGAGCAAAAGAACGTCATTGTCATGCCGATCAGTTATTTTTATATTTTTTAATTATATATTGAAAGAACCAATGTTCTTGATTGTTTCAAGGTTAACTTTACAACTTCTACAATTTTAAGTTTGCATAGAAATTTGAATTTAAATTTTGGATGAAGTTGATTTTGAAGCAAAACGGGTCAATGAACAATCTTTTGCAATGCAGTAAGTAACTGTTGTAAAGTTACTTTCTGCATGAAACCTTTGTAAGACATTAGTTACTAGGTAGACATATAATATTTTGAAAAGAAGAAAAGTTGTAAAAAAACTATGAACAATACAAACGAAACGAATAAAAAATAAAGGTTTTATTCAACGGAAAAAATCCACATACAAATGAATATTTACAAAAATACAAATACAAAGTATTTTTTTACAAAAAATAAAAGTTATTTTTTTACAAAAAATATAAATTATTTTTTTCAAAAAATTAAAATTATTTTTTTACAAAAAAATAAAAATTAGTTTTTTAAAAACGAATTACTTGTCATGCAAGGAAACTTGGATGGAGTTAATATTGAAACAAACCCATTACTTTGAAAGTAATTTTCACACTGAGGGAGTTGGTTTTTGAATTAATTACTTGGCAGAGCATTGATGTGTATCGTGAACTTATAAAAAATAAAAATAAATCATTTTGGTAAAAAAAAAGTGGATGGAGTCGGTTTTGATGCTACACGCCTCAAATAATAATAAAATTTATAGAACCTCTTATGTCGAATATTTCACTTACAATTTAACTAATCAAACCCATATAAGAAAGTATCAAGTAAAATTTTAGAATATGAAAATATGATTGCAATTCAAGGTGTCTATTTTAAGAAATTATGCTTTATTTACGCGCGGACTAACTTTAAAATGTTCTATTGTGGGGACACAATTTGTATTCACCTGCTAAAATCTACGATACATTTGAAATAAGATGCCAATATAAGGAAAATATCATATTTGGAGAATAGCCAATGTATAACCTTATCAAGATATCATACAAAACTTACCAACAATATTCTAGACCTCTAAATTAGAGAGAACAATATAGTATGGGAATTTAAATTTTTAAGTAATGGTCATTCTTTAACTGTCCTATTCTATTAAAGCTACATTCTCCCTAACGCAATATCTACCAAAATATTTCTTCAAAATCTTAAAATTGGAGGCTGTGATTTTGGGGCTTTCAGTATTTCAATATAGGCCAATCTTTAACAATCAAATACTGCTAATAATATAGTTTCTCAACAAATATATTTAAAATGTTTCACAATTTACACCAAATATAATTTATTAGAAGTTAATTAAGCACATTTCTAGGGAATATAAACGTTTACCATTAGCAAATCAAAATTAACGTCGCCCCATCTTCTGAACACATAGCTCAGAGGCAGAATGCTTGCTAGGATTAGAGTGATCTCTTGGCTTACCCTCTCCCCTTCTGCAACATCTAATTTAAAAATTGAATAGACCTGATGGCGATTGACTGTAACTGCTTAGATACTTTATAGATGTTTCTTGTTTTTCTTCTATTCGAGACACAAATTCGGGGCAGTTTACTTTCGTTAGTGAGTAGGGATTGGAGGGAGAGAGGTGCTCGCTCAGGTTTCGACCTCGTTATCTGACCAAGTTCATAATTACGAGATCATTGGCTATGTTAAGTACTTAAATGTGGCAGAAATGGTCAGCCTGAATTAGTGAACCAAACAAGAGGTATTTACTCTTCAAAAGCCTTCAGGAGAGTTACCTCCATTTGAATTCTGAATTGAATTGTAACGATATTTCAGTGCATTAAAGCATTCGTGTAGCTGGGTAAAAAATCCTCTGATATCTATCTGTAATATCTGGATGTTTGGTTATAGACTTGAAGCCAAAGAAGACTTAACAATCACCATTCAGATCTATAATAACCTCTCCCTCCCAAACTAGTCAGCGTCTATTGGTAACCAAGGATAATATATTACACAGCATAAGATGGTGGTGAGTAAAGCGGCAATTCGATTGGTTTTATATGATTGCAGAACAGAAATCGCTTATGATCTGTACAGTTTGGAAATATCCCATACAAACAACCACTAAGCTATCATTCCGTACTTTCAATATGTTACAGTTAGAGCTGAGTGGAAGAAGTTATAGATAGTTAGAGCTGAGTGGCGGAAGTTACAGTTAAATATCAGTGGAAAAATCCCATACAAGCAACGACTTAAAGCTCTCAATGTTTATCATTCCGTACTTTGAAGATGTCCCCTTTTCGTTGTTGCTGGGAGGGGGGCAGTTATAAAAACCACTTGGTCGACTGCCAAGAGCCATACCTGAAACAATCAATTGAACCTGAGGTGAAAACAGAAACGGTTTTTCCTTTTTATGATGCACACATGCAAGGGCGGAAGAGAGTGTAGAATTGTATTATAAAAAGGGGAGGGACGACAACTTCGAGAAGATGTTTCTCTGCCCTATAACAAAATTGATATACAGCCACCTTGGCAGCCGACCATAAATAAAAACTAACGACCGTGGCCAGTGACTGCTTTATGAGAACTTGGTGGCCTGTTTCTTTAATACACATACTTTAATACGCATACTTTTACGAGACGTTTGTAATCAGTATCGATGTCTTGTCATAATTAGAGTTGGCGCAATAATTGGCTGTCGTGGCTTAACAGTGGCAGGTCAGCAGTAGAAATGTCCTCCTTAATCATTATGAAGTCAGCTTTGTGGTAGTTCTTGGTTAAGAAGGCTTTCAGATGTTTTGCGGTTAAATCTATGACCTAAACTGCGGGTGCTGGGTTTGAATCTTAATAGACAGGTATGCACTCATTTTGTTTGGTTGGTTGGTTTGCTCTGCAACCTATTTTTACTCCTATAAACTTCTAATCAAGCCGGGACCTACAGCTTAACGTGGATTCCGAAACACAAAAGTCCATGAGTTACCCAGCATTCTAAAACGGCACCTTTGGGTGCGAAGCATTTGTTTCGGAATTGGGATGGAACATTAAAAAAATTTGCATAAAATTATGATACTAAATTCTCTAACTTATTAAGACTGGAAGTAAAAATAAAACTAGTTCATTAAATCTTTCACTACAATGGACTAAAGTCTAAAAAAAGATTAAAACTACGAATATAAAACATTTAACAAACAAAAACTCTAAAAACTGCTTTTCATTGTTGTGTGATGTGTAAAGAATGATACAAATGCATTTTGTGCATGCTTTCCATCTTTTTAATGTAGACTTTGTAACAAGAATTCTCTAATTTTGAATCGTATTAAAAGAAAATGAAGGATATGATTCTAAATGAAATGCTAGTTGCCCTAAATTTGGTTGATATCTCTAATTTTTTACTTCAACTTTCAAACAAATAATACAATGTATAGTTGTAAATAAACTATTCGTCAAAAGCAGAGGTTTATCCCTCATATCGGTATATAATTTATCAATTTGGATTTTATTTGATGGAGAAAATGGATTGTCACAAAAAAACAAACTGTGCAGCAATTATATATAAAATATCGAACTGGTTGTTCTGGCCTTAAACACTTTTAAAACCAAGCCCTTCCACTATGTACAATATACATAATTCACTTAGACAATTTTTAAAATTTGATTGTTCGTATTCCAATGGAAAGATGCATGGATATGATCTGCCTTTATTTTGAGTTAGCAATATATAGCACTCATTGGTATATAACACTCGTATCTCTTAAATAGAAAAATTGAGAATTCTTTTATCTGGTCTGCATTTATTAAAATCTTGCTTGCGTAGTAAAATAGAAAACATCCATTTTCAACGTAAGGTTGTCCCTCAAAAAGGTCTGAGGATACGCCTAGATATGCATCAACATCTTCCGTGGGATTGTGTACATCTTAGTCCATGTAACTGCCAGAGAAGTAGACTTCACTTCCATTAGTCATTTATTTCCGAAGTAGTATATAAATTAAGTTAGAGCTTCCGCCTCCACTCTAAGTAGATTTTGTCATCCCTTCTAGAATAATATATTCTTTCTAGTACATCAAATCGATAAATCGTTGAGTGTTCTGGTATTACCTACTAACTAGCCAACCGTATGCGTGTCTCTGTAATGTATTTGTTTTTTGAATTTGACACATTTTAAACATTTCGTCTGCTGATTTGTGACTTGAAAGACTTTATTTCTATTTTCAGACTTCAAAAATATTCTTTATTACATAGTGAAATGAAAGGCGTCTATTTTGGTTCAAATCATTGCATTTAAATCTCATTAATTATAAAAGTATTCATATTCCTCAAACTATATCAAACATTACAATATCAAATCCCATTAATTATTAAATTATTCATATTACTTAAATTACATCAAACTTATAATAGTATCAAATCTCATTAATGAGGAAATTACTCATATTCGTCAAATTACACCAAACATCACAATAATATCAAATCTAATTACAAATAAAATTATTCATATTTGTCATACATTACAATGATATAAAAAATCATCATAAACTTATTCATATTCGTCAAGATAGATATAATTATTGAGATTAGATATCATTGTAATATTTTAAAATTATTAATGCTAATCAAATTAATCAAATTGGTATCCAATCCATCAAAATACATTACAATGAGAGAATTATAACGATTACATAAATGCGTCATAATTTATAGAAAGATATTGAATTACTTGCTTTGATAACTATTAATTGCCAATACAGTTGTTATCATAATGGTGCAATTTTATGAATTTTATGAATTAAAAGGCACTTCATCTGGTTTTTCACTTGAAACTAGCACTATGTAGTTGGGAATCAATTCATGTAATATAGTTTTTAGTATGACTTCCACTTATTAATTACATGTAATTTATGATTCACATTTTTCTATACAAACATGTGCTATTTACATTACATATCAATAGCTATTACAGATTAGGTCATGAAATCGTAATCCTTTGATAACAAAATTTCGTTGTGTTCATTTTATAATTATCATTTAATAAAAATCATTTTATTATAAACTAATTGTGTGAAGTACTGCATGTAAGATATGAGAATATTACGGCTTGTAAGAGTGTATTAGCTTATGAATGTTAAGGATTTTCCAGGCAATAGAAATATATCATCTACGTCTATTCACCTGGATGCAACATTATGTAACTACTAAGTCATTTAACAGTGTTTGTTTTATTACCAGTGGCAATATTTTTTTTTTAAATAAGTAAACTAAATATTTACCTGGTCTTTCAAACGTTCGATTGTGACTCGTTCAACTTTCTTTTTCAATTGCTCAACTCCACAAGTATATTACAATAAATTTTTTCACTAGTAATTCTACTTAAATATTTCTTGATAACTTTTCAGTGAAGTCTCGTAGATGAAAATCATAAGAAATATACATCTTTATGTATCATAAGGATAAGTGAAACACTGTTTCAATATTACATTCTAAGTATATAGGTCATATGTGAGAGAAGAAAAAACCATTAGTGTGCAGTAGTACAGAAGTATCCTTGCTAAAAATTTAAACCCATAATTATTACTATTCTCTAATGAAAATGTTTAACTTGCAATGTATTTTAATATTAAACATATGGTTATTTATAAGCTCTAATGGTCAAATCGCTTGTCCCACCTTTAGAACTGTCTTAAAACGATACATATCGTTGTTTTAATGTCAAACAACATTATCTACATATATACAATTTTACAGATAATGTTCTCTAAGTAATGAAAAAATAACGTCTTATTTACTGTCAGAGAGTTACAATTCAGTCTCTAGGGATGATGGGAGTCGCCAGTAAATAGAAAATGTTTGATCTCCTGGAGCCAGTAGCGTGTGAACCAGTAGTGACGTCACATGACTTCAAAGACCGGCAATCTCAACTGGTATGCCGACTCGCAGCCTGTAAATGAGCCTTATGTTTTAAACGCTCAATGGATACTTCTAATGGAAACTTTTAATGTAACTTACTTTCACTTAAAATCAGCTTTAATGTTGGGATTGGAATTTTGGGATCTCGATATCTTAACCCATAGAGCGGCTGTTCCGGATTATCTCGTCCTTTTATCCCCAGTTTTTCCAGCAATACACAACATTTTTAAATTTATAAATGTGATTTAAAATAAAATATTTTTTTGTAATATTTTTACTAGGATGATAGTTTAAAACCCATTTAAAACAAATTGAATAAAAAAATTAAATTAATTATATATTAGAATCAGAAATATAATTTAAAAATTATTGCAGGGAAAACAACTGTACAATTTTGCCCATTCCCTGGACTCTCAATGGGTTAAAGAACCTCATGTTAAGTGTAAGAGTAAAGTGAAAGCTTAATACTTATATATAGGGAAATCATAACTCCATTTATAAATTATTGATTTTTAACAAGTGCATGTTTACACAATTATGGTTTTTCATTATTTTACATATATCCCTACTGTATACTTAGTATATAGGGTGGGAAGGGAAAGGTGTTACAACGTTGAATATATAGATAGATAGCAGTCAGTGGCCAGTAACCTGTTAACCATCGGGATAGATCAGGGGGCACAGACTGCAGTTACCTGTATACTTAGTATCTAATTTAACAACTGTACTTTATTTAGCACTAAGATACGCTCAAATGTTTTTTTTTTTTTTTTTTTTTTTTTTTTTTTTTTTTTTATGAGAATTGTGTACCTAAGCTGCACCACTGAAAGGTCATCAAAGAAAAACTGTCAGATGCTTAAGTTTTGCTCACTAGTGTTGATGGATGAGATCGAAGTATTATTTTATATAAAAAAATTAACAATTAAATGCAATTCCACATTATCAGAATTATCGCTGCACAATGATAAATAATATGGCCATTTGTATGTATCATCCCACACAATAAGCGTGGGCTTTCGTCTAGTATCCCCAACTCCAAATAAGCATTGAAAAATAATTAGCAGTCCACCACTAACTCCAGTGTCACTGTTAGCCATTCAAATATGAGTTATTCTCC
This sequence comes from Linyphia triangularis, assembly GCA_963978545.1. Classification (NCBI taxonomy): domain Eukaryota; kingdom Metazoa; phylum Arthropoda; class Arachnida; order Araneae; family Linyphiidae; genus Linyphia; species Linyphia triangularis. Next base: position 100,349,917 of record OZ021721.1, read on the forward strand.
ACTAGAGACTGTTTACAATTCCAAGCACACTCCAACGCTTTATGCCGGAGTGTCAAATCATTTGATATATAATATTATCGCCTTTGATTCCGTTGAGTAAGTGCTCGTGTCTTCTAAAAGGGGACGTTAAGTTGGTGACGCTAGCTCCTTTGTGTTGCCCTGGGATTCTGCTATACAATAGGGCAGTTTCAATTCGGGTGTGAAGATGTGTGAAGGTTTCAATTAGTGGCCTTTTGACTGGATGATAGGTGAGTGATAATTCAGTTTGTGCTTGCAAACTGAAAAGTTCGCTCAAAAAGGATTATTTTTTTTAACTCCTTCTTATCCAGTTTTTTTTTTTACTGCTTATTTCTTTCCACTACTCCCTGCTACTTATGCAGAGATACTAGATATTACTTTTGCTTATGAAACACCGGTAGTTAAGTAACATTTCATTAAATTCATCACATTTTTGTTGTACAATTTTTTGGTATATGTATCCATCCCAGAGTAGTTATGAGTAAAAGCAAGTATTAACTTTGTTTCAATAATTTTCTACTGTTTTGCAATATTCTACCATATTGCTTTGAAGTGTTATGTAAATTTGTTCGATAAGTTGAGCATTGACCAGAAGTTAGTTCATTTGCTCCAAAGTAAAGTTTAATGCTTCATTCTTGTAGAACATTTACTCAATAAAGTTATATAAAACTTTGCAGCAGGAAATTTTTGATATTGTTGAAAATTCAGTCATATGAAAGCCATAATAAAATATTTAAACTTAGGAAATTTGTTACTTGCATCTCAAAATAATAAATCTAAAGATACTCATTAAAAAAAAAAGGGGGGGGGGCAATGTAGGCATCTGTGGTTCGCTTTCAGGTTTGCACAAAAGCGCATGTTCTTTCAAACAGTATCAGTTACTTTTAACAGATTCACAGCATCCTCTTCACCTGAATAACTTGTATTACAAATTCTTCTAATTAATATGGATCTTAGGGAAGCATCTTTCACAGTACTAAAAAAGATCTGAACGATGGCTGTATCTTGTATTCTAATTGATAAAAAAAATACCGATGTAATTTGTGTAAGATTTTTAATAATTGTATACAATTTCTATTATCATAAGGGGAGATATGCATATTAAAACTATTATGCCATATTTACATTAAACATCTGAAAGAAAGGCGAAATACCAAATTTCATAATTTTTCAAAGAGTGGTCAGTAGTTTAAATGGTGACTAGGGAATGACAAACTAATGTTAATTTTTTTTTTTTTTTTTTTTAAGCCATAAATTGCTAAATAATACATTTTAGTAATTTTTGTTCCAAACAATAGTTTGTTAAAGACCAAATTTATAAATAACATGCCCCTTTTGCATTAAACAGTTTTTTTAATTATTAATTAATAAAATAATTTAAATTTTTTTTTTAAAGAAAAACATTTTATTTGTTATCATTAGATTTATCATGGTTTAAAATTATTCAGAGTTTTCTTTTTTTCTTTTTTTTTTCATTTTGACGGTTGGTTTTCAATACAATATTTTAGAAGAAACTTATAAAAGTTTACTTTTAGGGACCATATACTAGATTACATTTGCAATTAATTGAAGTTCAATTGAAGTAATAAAAATGTTTCCAAGTATACATTTTAAGTAATTTACCTTTTCAAAAGTGTTAGAAACATAGGTGATAATTATTTTATTGAACTGCTGTGTTTAAGCAGCCCAGGTTCGAATCCCGTTTTATGCGATCAACTACTTCAGGATCAGTGACATCATCCAAATTTTCATTAACTTTTGGAATCTAAATCAATCAAAACTTCCAGTATGTTTTCCAAATTATTTCGAGAATCAAGTTAGAAGTCGGTTAAATCCCTAGAGTTTTTATTAGATGGATTTTCTTTCAAAATATTTCTTGCAAATGAACCTGCATCCAAATAACCCTTGGAATTAAAGCATTAACGATGAATATAGATAGTTCATTAACTGTCCGCAAATGAACGTGTGCTTACTTGAACAATAATCGGGTGCCAAACTTTCGACGTGAGAGTATCCGTATTTGAAATTTTTTTTGTCTACTTAACTCGGTCCGAAGAAGTTTGACACCCAATCTCTCTTGTCTTTATTCGGGTTGTCACTGAAGTTTCCTCACTTCTGTAATTGCCCATAGTTATCTCCTTAGTAAACATGTATGCATAGTTACAATACATTAGATGAAACTCAACACCCGATCTCTCTGATCACAACTCGGGTTATCACTGGAATCGGGTTATCACCTCAGTTCTGGAATTGTCTATACTTCCATCACTAGTAAACTTACATAGTTACACCAGATGAAGTTTGGCTCCATAACTCTCTTGTCAAAAAGTTATCACTGAAGTTCCCTCAGTTCTGACATTGCCCATAGTTTCATCACTAGTAAACTTGACATAGTTACATCAGATGAAGTTCAACACCACATCTAGAGTTGTCACTAATGTTCCCTCAGTTTCGGCATTGCTCATAGTCACATCACTAGTAAATTACTGGTAGAGTTGCATCATATGATATCAATTCCCGATCACTTTGGTCACAACTCGGGTTGTCATTGAAGTTCCCTTTTCTCAGTGACCCTCCATCGATTCCCTAATGAATCAATGCGCTTATCAAATCGATGGTCGAAACCCAAAGAGAGAAATCAATTGTCAATCCCGCCGGAGTCCCAGATGGCCTCTTGACAAGGGCCGTGATTTAGGCCCCACTCACCCTAAGAGAAAAGGAACTAACTGACTGAGTGGGGTAGGATGACATGTTGTTATTAATCCTGTTATGGATGCATTAGCGAAGGTGCAACCCCACTCAGTGGTAGGGAGTAAGTGAGAATGCTATGATACTTCTTCTTGAGGCCGGGTTCACTTACAGAAAGGTTTTTGGATTTCAGCAATAGGGATGTGGTAGGTAAGGGCCATGCCAAACAGTTCTCGAAGGGAATGTGGGTAGAACTAAAATTTTAATGCTGTGTTTTTTATTTTGTACAAAATAGTTGTACAATTTTGCTTATCAACTTCTCGAATTAGAAGAAAGATATCACTACGTTACATGACATATCAATAATGTATAAGGATTAGTTCCAAATCCAGAGTCTGTAAGATTAAAAGAAGTTGTGAAATTTCGTTTGACTTTTTTTCTATATAATATCGTTCCAGAAATATTGTTCCAATTTTTAAATGAATTTTATTTCAGTTAATTTTAAAGATAGTGTTGATTTCTTATGAAATGAACTTTACCTCAGGACACTTTTTAATTGGCCATTTTCTCTTTTAGGAGCATAATACCGTTCGGCATTTTTCTAAAATATTGTTTCTACTTTAAAGTCTTACGCAAATTATTTCAGAAATCGGGAAATAGCGTTGTTAAAAATATGTGTACTGTTGTTATGTAGGAGGTGCCCAAAAGGTGGGGAAAGAGGTTATTTCTTTTACTATTAGATACTGAATATTAGTGTAAATTACAAAAATGTTTTAAATAAGATAAGAAATCATAAAAAATTATTTTCATGATTAATTCATTTTAAGTTACAGAAATCACAATTTCTATACAATCACTGAAAGAAAAAATGATCAAACTAAAAAGTGTTCCTGAGTACTTAAAACTAAACTCTTTTAAAATAATTGAAATGAAATAAAACGCTCTCAAAAACTTGAAACGATATTATATATATATTAGTTTAACAACTCTTTTATTTAACAGACTCTGGATTGGGAATATGTTATAAGGCAAAACTGATATGTTTTGTAACTTTGTAATGAGTAGTTTATTTGATCACACTCTGAAAAGTTGATGAACAAAGCAGTGCCATCGCTTTACAAAAGCTATTCGAATTACGAAACTAGGAACGCTCTCTAAATTGAGTATTTGAATTTCCAGATCTATGTAATTGTAAAGATTATGAATTATTTCGATATAAGAAAGCATGCTTGTAAGAAAGATTAATTCAACATAAAGTTTTAATTAAACGTTAAAAATCAGTTGTATCGGAATATGGTTTATACCAATATTGTCAGCAACTTATGAATTTAATTTTCCAAACCAAGAAATGGCTCAATCAATTTTAAACTCATAATTATTCAGTTAATTTTATAAATGCTGTTCATATTTTAAGTGGTTTGACCTTAGTAAAACTTTATCAATGACCTTTTCCTCCTACAAGGGCCGTTTTTATATTAAAACTTTTTTTTTTTAATGACAGGCCCAAGTACTTACAGTCAATTAGTAGTGCTCGCAGTCACTTGGCCACAACAAGGCCGGTAGCGATGATCACTTGTAAAAGGACACCCAATAGTAGGGTCATCATTGCCCCTAACTTAGGACATCCATGTCTTATTCCGGATTCGAACCGAGAGCCACCAACGTGGTAGTCTGATGCTTTAACCACTATACTAAACGGGCGACTTCTATAAATAAATTCCCATAAAAATGACACTATCTCTTCATGATTTCTTACATAATCTTGAGCATTTTCCTAACTAAAACTGATGCTAAGCCTCTAGTAGCAAAAGAAATAAATCCTTTCAAGCATATTTCAAACATTTATCGAGCATTTAAGATTTTGTTCCAAAATAGAAAATGGTACAATGTAGACAAAATTACCTCAATCAAATGTGCCCTATTCTTCACTACAAATTCAGATAGATATTTGTGTTGGGTTTCTAATGAACGCTGAATTTTGTTTTGAAAAATATGATTTGTGGGAAAATAAGTTTCAATTATAATGAAACTAATTTTTTTAATTTAAAAATTACATGGTGCGTTCCTTTAAAGGGGATTGGCAGGCAAAATTTCCCTCAAAATTCACTTTCAAGTTTTTAGAGTGTTGTAATATTTGAAATATTAATTACAAAATGGTATAATTTGGTGGGAAATGTGTCTATTAGAAGTTTGTTTAATAATTTTTAGAAAAAAACCCATCATGACAAAAACGTACGCATTTTTATTCTTTAAACGCTGTTTTCTCAAAATACTGTTTTTTCATAAAAAAAAGTGTACCTTTTTGTCAGAGAATCTACTCAATATTTCATTTTAAAAGTTATTTTTCTTTACGTATTGAAATTTTACACAAACAGAAACATTCTTTAGCAAAAAAAAAATTTGACAAAAGCATGTGTCAGTCTAAGTAAAAGAGTTATAATTTTGGTTGTGCAAAATTTTAAACCAATGCTATGAGTAGTTTCTGAGAAAAAGTTGTATAAAAAGCTATTTTTAACATGAATTAGATAACGCTTTCCGCAATCCCCCTTAAGTAATATTGTATTGGAAGTTTTTGCAATAGGTTGTTTTGGACTTGGGAAACATTCCATTTGATTTTGAAGTTTTAGGTTTTATCATTGTTAAAATTTGTTTCACTTTAATTTACAGTTCCTATTGATATTCTTGAAATATTAAGCCGAGCCGGCGAATATGTTGACATTTTGTTATCACATAATATTAATAAATTGACGTTGGAATTTAAGAACGACCAACAAACTTACCAAATGAAATAACCTCACCACACCAGGCAATTTTGTAACTCTTCCGATGCGAAACAACTTCGTCACCGGGCAATTTTTTTACTACTAATGAATGACCCTATTTTCTCTCCCAAATGTTTCTTTTGTCATGAGCCCATGATTTCCTTAAAAAACCACTCCAAACCAGCCATTTCCTGCTGCATTTTGTTATGATTTCACCAATGTTTAGAACAATTTCACTGCGGATGTGATGTTTTCCGCTTGAGCGATTCTGCAGTGTATTCCTGGAATTCAATCTTGACCAAAAGCGCTTACCTGAAGCATGAACACAAACAACTGAAGACAAAAGGCAACTATGTTCGATCAGAGCTTCATTAACTTCCATTCTTTTTTGTTCTTTTTTCGGTTTCCAAACATGAATCTAGTTTACAAACTCTTCATGTTTTGGTTGCAATCTTCAAGATGATAAATCTGCTCGCAATACTGAACCGACCATGCGTTGCACAACACGTGTCCACTGGCAGAATAATGCTCGACCTTGAATCTTTTGGTAATAAACCACTTCACACTTTTGGCCGCCAAAACTGGACCACCCGGATAAAAGTTAAGTTTGCGTAAAATATTTTATGTCGAGCTTTCATCTGGATATGTCATTTTATAAACTATTCAAAGGAACACTTATCTTTACATACCATAGATGGACGTGTTTTGTCTAGGCGATATGTTTTTGCAGGAACTTGAAAAGCAATTTTTAACCCTCACACACTTTGTATAGGGACTGTAAAGCAATAAATGGAGAATTGTGCTTCTAAAATTATGAATACATGCACAGAGTGATTATAATTAAAGATCAACTTTTTAAAAGCTGAAAATAAAAAGATTGCTCAGAATGACCTGAAAATACGCGAAGCGGGAAATGGTATGGCATAAGAAAACAAAATCCAAATTTGTTTAATTTGTTGCCGATTGTTTTGAAATATCTTGTATACTATTTCTGAAGGATGTTTTTTGTGACAATCCCTTTTTCGCCCTTTTTACAAAACCCAAATTGGTTAATAATATCCTAATTTGAAGGCTTAAGACCTCCGCTCCTGACGAACTGTTTATTTGCATTATGCACATTACATTATTTGTTTGATAGTCGGAAAAAAAAATCATAAATAGTTCAAAATTTGGAAAGTTTTTTTAATATATAATAGATGGCAGTACCATAGAAAAGAGATAATCGTAATTTAAGCATATTGAGGACACCTAAGGAAACTTACATGTATAATCAATAGAATGCAATATCTAACTCTGAACTTCCTAAAAGGTAATTCCTCTAAGCAACCTTAAATGTACAATCTGCGCATGAGCCCACTAGTTCCCGTTACTTTATACAGTTTCCCTACCTTCAACCAGCTTGTTAGGTTTAACAATACATCATCTCAAGTTCAATTTTTGAAACATCTGCAACTTTATTCAAATGTAGTCGCACGTTTTCCACATCTCCCCCTACCCTTCTGTTTAGCAGTTGCAAAGGGTGCGTAAACTAAGTTTCCAACAAAGCCTTTCATGTGCAAGCTACTTAATATGCCAACCACATTTCCCTTACTGTTCCTCCAATCAAGATTTCTACCAATCCCTTGTCTATAGTATTGACTTTAACGAATTCTTTACTCTTAGTAGAGCTGCATTTATCATATCTAAATGGATCGGCAATTACTGGAGAAGAAATATTGTCGTGTGCGGATTAAAAACGAATTATGAGACAGGAGTTGAGAGGCAAAATAATTGGGTTTGGAATGAATTCAAAGATAGCTTTTATACTGCTTGGGCGTACAAAAGTATTCTCCGTCGTGCTACGGTGAGTGTTTATAATGGTCGATTTTTTTAGTGAAGTTACAATGTATCACTGCGATTAGCGACGCTATATTTTGACTTTCTATTCTCCCGAAGCCATAAAGTATCTGAGAATTATTATCTAGCAGCGTCGTGTATCGTTGGGAGATAAATAAAAAGGATCAACCATTTCATGATGGACGTTTTTTACTTTTCCCATTTATTGTTTTCTTTTGTTGCATTGAAACAGGTCCGGAATGAAATACAAAAAGAATGTATATATATATATTTGTTCCATGAGTCAACTTTAATAAATGGCTGCTTTTTATTGTGCCGAAGTTAAATGAAAGAAACACAAGAAAAATTATATCGTATTTCAAAAAGAAAATTATTCTGTTTTGTTTCTTTTGAAATGCGACACATTTTAATAGTCTGAAATAAGTTTGAGTGTTTTTTAGAGAACGAAATTTTTTTTAAATAATAGTGTGCTCGTGCGCAACTATTTTTAGAGTTCATCAGTTGATTGGTTTGTGCATAAAAGTAGGTCGTCAAGCGGATAGTGACGACTAATCAGAGAGGCCTACAGCTTAACGTGGATTCTGAACCACAACGAAATTCCATGCCTAACCCGACACCTTCGGCATGGGAGGCTAAAGTTCATCAGAGTTAGATATTGTATTCTATTAATAAGCTATATAACATTCCTTAGGTTTTCTCAACCTGCTTGAATTACGATTTTCTCTTTTGCTTTGTGCTGCTGTTTACTGTGTAATATCACAACTTCTCAAAATTGTTGGATTTTTTTCTGATTTTCTTTACTTCGATTTTCAAACAAATAACGCAACGTACAATTGTAAATAAATATTTGGTTTTCTATGGGATAAAAAGGAATCGTCACCAAACAATCTGTTCAGAAATAATATATAAGATTAACTTTTCAACTTCTGATAATCTAAGTTTGTTAGAAATGATTAACATTTCCAATCACCAAAAGTCTAATATTAATCTTTAGTAGTTTCGATAGCGATACACGCTCATCAAGAAATTGATTTTACGTCTTTTTCAACTCCCCTTAAGACAAAACACTTCCACCCCCATTCGAATCCTCCCTGGCAGATTTGATACAGCGAACCCCAATAACTTGAGGTAATGAAATCATAGCCCTATTGTATAAACCCTCGCCCGACCCAAATTGCGTTGATTAGGTCTGCCTCCAACCCTCCCTTTTAGGGGGATTTTGGGGACTAATCAAACCACAGTATTAAGTCCCGATGTGTGGGAAGCCTTACGCAAATGAAAGGGATCATGGTTTGCATTTTAACTGGCGGAAATGGGAACAAGAGATCTGCGGCCATGTCTGTCACAATAAATTTTTCCGACTGACTCTAATTTGAAAACAATTACATTTTTCCGACAGTTGTTGATTCCCGGTACTGAGAATAATTCAATTTTTCAGACAGTTTTTAAACATATATTCTGAATTTAAAACAATTCAAGGATGAAGAGAGGTTAGCCTCGGAAACGAAAATGATTATAATTGGAAGGTCAAGATTTTGAAGAATAGTTTTATACTTTGAGGCAAGTTTGGCAATAAACGTTGAAGTGAGAATTTATTAAGATTACGTAACTTCAGGTTTAGATATAAACAGTTGAATATTTATTTTTTGACTTTTAGCTGTTAGTGACATATTTTTCTAAACAAATCCAAGCGTTGATCAATGTTTGGAAAATTGGTCCGTATTTGGTTTTACCAATATGCATTGTTAAACAAAAGCATATATTTAATCTAAATGCTAATTTAATTTTTTTACATTAAAATAAAGCGTAAAAAAACTTCAATTGAATAAGATTTGTTTTGATTTATTTCCTTTGGCTGATATATTACTTTCGATTGTGTCCCATTTGTTTTAGTTAAATTACTAGTAAATGGTTCCACTTGCTATTTTTATGCGAAAAAAAATGAATTACCAGTAAACTAGATGACATTTAAAGACAATTTGTTTGTAAGGGTAGCTAAATAAATCACTATTTGGAGCAATGAAAGGACGAACATAAACAAGCGGGATTAGAACCAGCCTTTGATCGACAGTACAGGAAATTAAATTCCGGTTTGAAAGAAACGACAAATTTCACGTCCAATCACATTTTGGATGGATTGATTTGATTCAATTCATTGCTGGTTAGCCTCGAACGTGGAATGTAATGAAGTCTCAAATTACTTAACAGAGACAAAACAAGCTTTATTTATTTTGGGATTATAAAGAGAGAGATAGTGTGGATATTTAAATTCGGACATTTCTTTCTCAATTCATTCGTATGTCTATTATTTTAACACTTGAGCTACTTCTCATGAAAAAGCTGTTGGGTTCGAATCTCGGTTAGGGAAGATGTGCGTTGTTTTAGAATTGACTCAAATATTGCCGAAAGAGCTTTACTCGGAAAATTGTAAGGCCAAATTTATTTGTGAAAAGCATTTGTAGTTTGAAAAGCATTTGTAGTAGTAGTCTGGTAACTTGCAAGCTTTTTAACGTCTTTATCGGGATTTCTTTTTTTTATGGGAAAATAAAAATCAATGATTGTTTTTTAGTATGTTATTATTGACATCTAATGGATACCAAAAAAAATTGACTTTGTTTTACCACATTTTATTATCATCATTATTATTATTATTGATCAAAGTACACGCCTAAAAAAAAAAGGTACGCGGCTGGTCTCGGTGATTTCGGCTCTTACTGACTTCTCAAATAAAAAAATCGAATCGATTATTAATCTATCGAATTGTCTTTCTCGTTGGAACTAGGATTATTAAATTTTGTCAGAAAATAACAAAATGGCGTACTTAGGAAAATAAGTTATTTTTTTTCAGGCATAAATCGGGCTGTAAAATGGAAAATAGGGATGGAACAAAAAAATCCTAATAGTCCCGACGAGAGCTACTTATGTGTAAAATAACGAGTAAATATTTCAAAGCAATCGGTCAGATGGATTTTTTTTTTTTTTTGTTTACCCGGATCCACCGAAAAAACGTTGTTTCGAGAAAAACTCGCTTCAAGTTTCAAGAACAGATGCTCAACAACGAAACGCTCTCAAATATTCATTATAAATTCATTAATATTTTAAATTTCGGTCTAAAATTGTTAGAATGCACTCTCAATATATTTACTTTCGAAATAAGTAAGAAAAAAAATCAATTTTTCCAACCTAAGTTACTAGACTACTACCTTAAGTACCACAAGTTATATATCTGAGACAAAGTATTTTGTTTAGAGAGCTACGTTTTGTTCTAAAGTGGACAAGAAATCGTGTTTTGTTCTATAGGGCACGAGAAATCGTATTTTATTTTATAGTGGACAGAAAATCGTGTTTTTTTTTCTTGTTTTTTCTTTCTTTCTATAATGGACAAGAAATAGGTTTTTATTCTATAATGACAAGAAATCGCGTTTTTTTTTTTAAATAGTGGACAAGAAATCATGTTTTTTTTTTTTTTATAGTGGACATGAAATCAAGTTTTGTTCTATAATGGTCATTCATATTTTCAGTTAAATCATGTTAATTGTCTTTCATAGTTGAGACGTTTTCACAGTAGAAGATTCTATTTACGTTAGATCTTAATTCCTCTGCTTAGGTACAGAATTCCTTATTCTTAGCTTCAAACTATAATGAAGGTTTTTATTAATAGTTAAACCTTTTGTTAGTGTTCGGGTAATCCCCTAGCGTCAAATTTGGACTGTCTGAACTGACTTCGGACATCTGACTGACAATGAAATAGAAATACTGACTGAGGAAAGGCAGTATTTCTATTCCATTGATCATCTGAGCAATTGAGCATGGCCCTAGTGCCATGCACCAGTAAAATCAAATAAACCGAACCAAATTGTTCCGTTGATCCAAAACTAAGTTTCATTTTTAACATATTTTCCTGATATACACAGGTAAGGGGCTACCTCAGCTTCAATATAAAACTAAAAATATTTTTAAATCAAAGTATTACAAATAGCTAACAATAACTTAATGTTTATTTAATATATAAGTTTCACGCAGGTTACCTGATAACTTTTTGGCAAATTTAGCATAGTATACAATAATTCGCCTTCATCCGTTTTTCCTTTTTAATGAAGTAAAAAGGCTTAGAAATGTACTTATGTTTCAGCAATTATTCTAAACATTACTCATTAAACATTCTACCTGTAAAGCTTTAAGCTGAAATCTGTTGTAAATCCTTTGTAACAAATCTAATTACCAAACTTTGATCATATAAACTACTAAAACATTCGATTTGAACAGTTTTTTAAAGAAGAAATAATCCAATACAAACCATATCCTAACCCAACACGCCACAATCCAACGAGGAAGCTATTTGCATAATACCCTTAAAAATAGTACAAAAAATACAATTGGAAAAAGGTGGGTGGGAAATGAAAAGCTCGCCTAACACGAGGGGCGTACTATGATCCCTAGAGGCGGAAACTTTCATTCATTCATTGAATCCATTCATTCCTCAATGACAAAAGGCCCGAGGAGGGTGGAAAAGGAAACAATTTGAAAACAAAAACTGAATCCCCTATCGCTACACGGAAATTTCATTTGCGAAGGGTGGATTAGCAATGTTGTGTGTAGCAATGGAAGCGTAAGGGTGGAGGTCATAACACTTATGAATGATGGGGTCGAGCTCTCCCTACTCCAGAAATGTATCGGGACTGGTGTTAAAGCTGTTTTCAAAAGGGACATCCAGAGAGTGATTATTGCTGATTTCCAGCCTCGATGGTCAATTTTTGGGTTTGAAATTTGTTATTGGTTATGAAGTGTAGATGCTTATAAGAACGACTTATGATTTGGTTAGTTGATACTTTGATAATTAAGAGTGAAATTAAGTTTTCATGGTTACTAATTTGTGTTAATTTGGAGGTCATAACATTTATGAATGATGGGTCGAGCTCCCTACACCAGAAATGGATTGGGACTGGTGTTAAAGCTGTTTTCAAAAGAGACATTCAGAGTGATTGCTGATTTCCAACCTAGATGGCCTGGATGGTCAATTTTCGGGTTTGAAATTTGTTATTGGTTATGAAGTGTGGATGCTTATAGAACGACTTATGATTTGGTCTTGGTTGATACTTGATAATTAAGAGTGAAATTAAGTTTTCATGGTTACTAATTTGTATAAATTTGGAGGTCATAACACTTATGAATGATGGGGTCAAGCTCCCTACTCCAAAAATAGTTCGGGACTTGCATTAAAGCTGTTTATAAGAGGGGCACAGAGTGTTGTTGATTTTCAGCTGAGGTGGTTGATTTTTGGATTCGAAATTTGCTTTGCACTGGTTATGAAGTGTGGATCCTAATGTTTATAGAAGGATTCTTCGATAATTTGGTTTTAGTTGATACTTTGATGATTAAGAAATAATTCAAGTTTTTATAACTGCATTAATTTGATGGTTAAAACAGAGGAATGAAACTGAGCTCTTTCATAGAGTTAGAAAGTTGACGTGTTCGCTGATCATTTAAATTAATCCTCTAAAATTTAAAAAAGCTCATATGTGATTTCTGCTCAATAATTGTTACAGAGGAAACGTATGTTTAGAGGTCACCGGATAAGCTAAACAAGTTAACTTAAATATGTATTATTAAATTTGATATAAATAAAGTGAAATAATGAAAAATTGTGCATTTAAAATGGTGCTGACTCATGCGGGACCATAAAGTGTCACTAATGAATGACAAATACACCTTACGGATTTTTAAATTTTCACATAATCATTGAAGATAGTAGTTGTTCACTTTTAACTTAAATATAATCCAAATTATTCAAGTACTCTGGAAAGAAAGTAATAAATAAAAATTATCTTAAATATCATTAAACTTATTTTTTATTTTTTTATTTGGATTATAATGACATTAGAAACCTTGTAATGCTTCAAGGGCTATATTTCTGCTTGAATTAAATTAAGAAAACAAATATTTGTAAAATGTTTTTGATTTCGAACTAGTAACATTATTTAGGATTTTATTATCAACTTTTAAATTTTTATAAATTTGTGTATAAAACCAGAAAGCAGTACTAGTACTTAGAAAACAACCTTTTTTAAAAAGGAACACGATTTCTTATTCAATAAATAAAACATAATGCACATGTCTCTAAATAACCTATTTTAGTATAAATTTAGTTGTCAAGTTGTGTTATAATTTAATCAAAATATTTTAAATATTGTTCAATTCATGATTAATCCTTTTTCTCACTCAAATCGTTAATAAAATAAAACAACTAGAATGAATGTGAAAAATAGTGTGATCAAAATCAATTGGTTCTCAAGAAAAAGAAAATGACCCGTTTTCAGATTTTTAAAAACACTGATTTGCTTACAACACCATCTATATTTATTCACATTCATCTTTATTCACTTTCAAAAGATTTATTGAAGAAATCCAACCGAGTTATATTTTCCTTAGCTCCAAGAATTAGATCGCAAAAAGTCAGTCAAGTTAGAAATAAATGAAGTTATCTTCCTATTTAGTTTACCTCCCATCTATGGTTTGAGTAAATAAGCATCACAAGAATTTCTTTTGAGAATAAATTAACTTGCGCTTTGGGATTTCTAAGATGATACAGCGTCGGAACTTTGAATATAAGTTTTTCGTTTAAAAGTTATTTTATGCAGTAATGTTTTTCTACAACGCGATTAAAGTTATATATTCATTCTATCTCGGTTAAGTTTTGTTACATAATTCATTTAAGTCTCACTTTTTTTTCAATTCAATTAATTTCCTCATTTTTTAAATAAAGCACATGTAATATCATTAAAATAAATTTCAGAAAAGGAAAGTTACATTTATAAAAATTCATAGCAATTGCGAGATCGTAAGCAAACATATACCTAATGCTTCATTTTTAGGCCATAATATTTGCCGAATTATTGCTTTAAAACACGAAATTTAGTTACTAGGTAGCTTAACAGTAATAAAGGATCATTAACATTACTGGGAAATTAACTAAGTGTATTTCATACACTTGAATATTTTTTTTTTTTTTTTTTTTTTAAACCAGCATATAAAAACTTAAAAAAAATTAGTAATAAAAAGACTAGCTATTTTACCTTTAAATCTAGATAATGAGATTTTATTACAATTTTTATACCTTGGTCTGTGTAAGTTTATGGAACAGAGACTGACTGACGATGCCTCTTAAATAATGTTATTACCCCACACAATGGGTGTAATACAGAACTTTTCTTTATTACACCCAAAGTACTGACCCTGTAAAAATTACATAATTTGGTTCACCTAATTTAAATACAATCTGAATTTTGAAAATAGTATTATATAAACGAAAATTCCGAATATATTTTCCATTCTTGCTAATGCTTCTATACATGTCAGCATTGCATAGAATTTTTTTCTTCTTTGAGCATACATAGTAAATGTGTATTGTTTTTACGTGTTTAACTAATTCTATAAATTGATCATTCCATTATTACACCTTTTGTAGTCAATATTCGTACGCATGTTAGTGATTAAGCACCTTCTAATCAATTAAACGAAAATTGAAAAAAAAAATGTTTTTCATAAGTAGTTTCTTTGTATTTTTGTGAAAATTTAACAAATGGTAGATATATTTCTATTTTTTCAAAAGCGTATTGGAAGTTGTAAAATAGGATTTTGTCAGTGATAGAGCTAACACATTCTGTACCTTTTTCCATATATTTAATAGTTTACCTAGCACATTTCACCCAACCCACAATTATTTCTCATTTAATTTTTTTTTACCTCGTTTTGCAATTCATCTGTATATATGCGTTTCAAATGGACCAGGTCCATTTTAGGAACACTCATTACATTTATAAATATTTTGTAACACACTAAACTTAGCTACATAAAATAATATTTTCAAACAAATATTACTATGTCAACTTCATTTTTAAATTTTTTTTTACTGGGTTAAGTGTGTATAGCAAAATATTTCTAAATTCGACGAGATTTTATAAAATGGATCTTCTCAAATTGAGCTCCTGCGGTCCAAACTAAGGTATATTTAGTTCTTTTCGGTTAATGACCTTTTATGCTCTTTGAACGTACATTAAGACATTCTCAGTACAAATAAAGCAATTGCTTTCAAGAATGAAATTTGAACAAAGTATGTCACGAAAGGAAAAGTATCTTGATAGTGAAAGCCGGACCACCCTTCTGAATTCAAAGGAATCATTTTCTTAAGCATTATCTAGAAAACCAACGCCTTCCTTGGCACAAAAACTGCTTTTATACGAGTCGCGGACCAACTAGACTGAGGTCCCATTAGCCATCGCTCCCCGCCTTCTGAACTCATGGTCTGCAACTGTTGGACCATTATGGCCTGTCATTACGCCTCATTGAATGCTGAAGTAAAAGTCTATACAGTCCCACAACTTTCTTGCTGTCTTTCGACCACTTCTTCATTATGGAAGGGACTAGACATGGACAATTAGTGGATGGTCGGCTAGTTTCGGCCATCCATCAATCGGTGTGCTTCGATTGGTAGCCGAAACTTTCCCCCAAAAGCTTTCCTTTTCATCGGCTTAATCAGATGAATGCTCTGCTCATATTTCCTTGTAGCTGAAGAATGCTTCATTCCCAAACGCATCATTGGAAGAACTCCAATAAATGTCTAACTGAAGATTAATTTTACTAGAGCCTTTGTTATTTCTTTATAATTAACGCGGGGAAGTGAAATATCACTTATCTATATAAGGAAATATCTTCTTGAATGCAATTAATCGTAATCATTCAAATTATGTTTGAAATTAAAATTACACATATTTACTCTCGTTTGGTATCGCCATTTTTATTACTTTACTTCAGCTTGAGTTAAATTTCTTAACTAACTACCATTTATTCACTTTAATCAAGTTCACTCATTACTTATATGAGCGTGTTTGAAATGCCTAAACAAGATGTACGTATTTGTGTATTGAAATTTATAGACAAATCAGATGAAAATGTGATAATATATTTGTCAACTTTACAAATAGTCATTGAGAATTAGTAATATTCTTTAATGACCAATTCTAATTAATTATGAATTTTAGTTTTCGTAGTTTAATTTTTTTTAAATCTTTTCTCTGTTAAAAATGGTAAACTTATTGTATATAACTACTAGTGGAATATTATGATGTGCATATTTCCTTTAAGATTTTTTTATAACTTCTAAAGAAAAGCTCATATTTGTTTCCGCATTTCTATTTTGCCTTTTTTTATTTATTTTTTTATAAATAACATATTTTTGTTCAATTTTTAAGAATTAAACTAGAAAGGACTCGGTATGATTCGTACTTTATGCAAAATGATTTTTTTTTTACTATTTCAAATCTTTATTGAAATAAAATTTCATTCCTGGCTTTGGGCCTGAAACTATACCAGTCGAATGTAATGTGAGATATCTTTCAGAAGTATTCTTCTAAGGTAAACACCAGAAATTCGATACCAGAATAGTGACAAAGGAAAAATACCATTGTAAAAGCATATTATTTATTTTGATGCAAAAGGGGTTTCAAATGGTCTTTCCAACCTCTCTGACTAAGGCAATAAAAACTAAAAGTTGTTTATATAATGACCTTGTAGATTCTCATACTTTTGAATGAAAGTTTAGCTAGGAAATTATTCAGTTCCTAGCTAACTTCATACTGACGTTCACGGTACAAACCAAATTGAAAGCGATTAAAAGTGTAATCATAATCCGCTTACTTATTGGTTCCTGTCTTCAACGGTTCGAGCACAAACCAAACTTATATCGTAGGATATTGAAACTATTAAAGGACTAATTATTGAAAATCTTTTCTGTCTCGGGTAATGTTTGCTATTTATTAAGGCGGAAAAGAAAAAGCGAAGGAAAAATGGGTGAAGGGGCGCGCACCTCCAAATTTACGGCGTTCATAAACTAAATGGCCATCCATTGCTTTCCACCATCGTGTTAATTACATTAGCTGCAGAGAAGACCTCAGGAAGATATCTAACTGGCAGAAATAAAATAAGATTTATGCATACGTAGGTGGGTAGGTTCTTTGGGCAGGCCCTGATGAATGGTTTACTTAAAGGGCATCGTCCATTTCCTGCTGTCGGGGGAATGAAAATTATATGTAATTCGTAAGCGATCGCGCCTCGGCTAAGACTGATGAAGACTGCCTTCACACCAAGATTATGGTTGACGTCTGAGGGATAATTCACTGGCTCCCCTCATCCATTCATTGGCCCACCTAGCCAATGAGAATCTTCAATGCAGATGAGAAAGATATTACAAGGGGAGAGCGTTTCGCTTTTCTTTAACGATGCCGTTTAATTTTATATATCGCTGGAGGCGCATACGTCATATCCGCCGTCGCCTGGAGACGCCTTATTGTTGCCACCATTTCTTGTGAAATATTGACTGCTAACGACATTCAAACCGGCCCCATTAACCACTGTACCGCCGGGGAGGCATTTAAGACGTTGGAAGAATGGCTTCGCCGCTTTATGGCACCGACTAATAACACTCCCCCAGTCTGCCACCAATTTATGCCACCCTCCCTGCGCTATCTCTCGGCTCCGAATTCCTCGCGCGGGGATATTGCAATTAAAAATGTAATTTGAAAACTGCTTTCGAGGGCGGGAGCATAAAATAAACTGCGGCCGGATTATCAGGCCGTTTTCGGTAAATCTCTGGCTCCTCTCTCTCCCCTTCTCCTCCTTATGCTATTTTGGAAGATTTAGTGCGTTTTTTCTTGTTGGATGCCGTAGTTGTTTTAATGAATAGAGTTTGACATTTTTAATGAAATTTAATTACTCAAAATGAAATTAAAAATTGTAAGGAAAAAGTTTTGTTTCTCTTGTAGAGGGCTTTCTTGGTAGTGGGTAATGAAGTTTCGTAAGGCGTAGAATAATATATTATAAACTGGACTCGACAAAATAATTTCTCTGATGGTTTAGCTTTTATTGTCTGATATGTTGAAAGGGATAGTTCAAATCTTTTCAACGTCACATCCTTGTGTTTTGTCGAGATTTAGCTCCCCCTTTTCTTGTTCTTATATTCCAGTCATTGAAATAGTTTCAGATGAACTGGTATTTTTAACATAAAAAAATATAATTGTTCAAAAATAAATATATTTTTCTCATAAGTTCGTTTATCATAAGTGAATACTTTGATAGTCTTGAGTGTATGTAGAGCAGAATTATAAACTATATATTTTGAAATAAGTTCAGTGTCGTTTTGGTATAAAAAGTATTGTTAAAAAGATGCAAGGTGTCATTTCTCTCGATTGGTTTGATGAATATGTCACTATGTTTGTGTGGTCCACCGTAAAAGAATCATTTAAATTTTCAAATTTTTAATCTGATTAATATTTGGTTATATAAGAACATTTATTTCAATGTTCATACACATTTTAACTACTCCGTGAAATATAAATCTTTGTAAAGCCTAATTTGAGTGAATTTTATACAATTCTGAGTTGATTCTAGGCACTTTTTTTAATGGGTAGTTTTTTAATTGTATTCACTGGAAAACTGTAATTTTTTAAAACGAAAAGTTTGGTATTAAAAAATTACTTAGTTACGCTCTCACGCACAAACAACTTTAAGACAATTTATCCACTTTTTATTCTCCTCAAACTGTTTTAGAGATTTATAGCATCTTTATTACAAAATTAGATTATCTGTAATCAAATTAAACATGTTAGCAAAAATGTCTAATAATATTTAAACATGCAAGATTGAAAAATGACCCTCCGCCCTTCTCCGATGACCCAAAAGGAAAGTTGTATGCAACAATACCACAAAATCTAATATATGCAACAATACCACATAAGATAAATATATATAGAGAGAGAAATACAAACACAGTATACCAATTTTGGCACATTATACTACTTATAGATTAAAATACGATACGAAACACATATATATGAAGCCAGGTATATGTTCTTATCCATAACTACCCTCCATTCAAAATTAATAAAATATTTCAAACTGCATTCTCTCTATTAATTTTCAAACCAATTAAACTCTTCGATTCCGAAAACAAGTCTTCGTTCATTTAAAGACAACATTCTTTATTCATCCCCTCCGAATACTTATTAAGACATAATTCCAAGTTATCTATAAAGTGTGCATTAAAGGAGCCTTCTCCTCCGCTTCGGTGACTGAGAAATATCGAAGTCAAATCGAAAATCAGTACGCATCACCTCCCAGTTTGAATATCACACAATTAAAAGCTTGAACTGGGGGGGGGGGGGGGGATAGAATCGTACTCCTCCCCCAACACGTATCATGTTTGTCATGATTATTTGTTCGGCAACCCCTGGAGGGCCCCTGAGCACTTTCGTCAAGCCATTCTTTCCAATTTTCGCAACATAAACATTTTCTATTATGGGGATTTTTCCCGCTTATTTCATTAGGACCAGTCTGAATTCAATAGCTTTGCATGTTGTTGACTTAAGTGATGGTGGAGATTTCATGGATATAGTTCCGTTTGATGAATCCGAATGGAGATGGGGGGGGGGGGGAAGGGATCATACTTTTGGCTGTCTTGTTGACTTTGACTACTTCAGTTGTCGGATCGGGGGAATTGTTTACTTGGCTTCACGTTTATGAAACCAAATATTACTTAATCTGGGAATTAGGGACGGTTAGAAGTAGTCGGGAATTAAAAGGGGGTGTTTCTATTGCGAAGATTCTGTTTTAGCTATTTCCCAAATCTAGTTGTGTGATCGCAAGAATAAATCCTGTTACTCGAAATTGAATTACTCAACTACATTTTTTTTAAATTTTAAGGTAGAATACATGAAGGCTGGTATTTTGATACGTTGTATGGGGGTGAGAGTGTCTCAGAGTACCTCTTTATTCTTTAAGTGGGTCATCCCTTCCTTCATTTAACGTAATGAAATACTAGACTTTCAACAATCTCTATTCGAATCTGTAAAAATTCGGCACTAGTACCTTAACAAATGAATCGCTGATGCTGAAAAAGGACTTCTGCATTTCCCCTGAAAATATTTTTTTTTCTATTTTATTTAATTACTAAGACAGATGCATCGATAGAATTTGAAAAGATTTATGTGTTATTTATTAAGGGTGTGGTAGCCTTGTTAAGTTTCCATTTGATGTTTGTCTCTATTAAAAGAAGGACAGTTTTTTTTTTCTCCACCTGTAAAATCTTAATCTGTCAGAAGTGCCCTTTTATCATCATAATTTTCAAATTTTAAAGTATCTAAAATAAAACTTGAAGTCCTCTAAATGGGCTGTTTATCATATTCTTGAGAGCATTAGAATATTTTTTCAAATGATTAGGTGATTATTTGAACATTGGGAAAGGGTACTTAACACAATTTTGATAGGAAAGGAGAAACGAATGTAGCGAAAAAGTACAACATATGCTAGAGCGTCTGCAGTGACAGATGGTTATGAAAATTCCTGCATGCTTCGAACCACATTTCGTCTCTCGTCAAGAATTGAATCTCGGTTTCTGACTGAGGGGTGGAATTGAATTGAATAAATAAATGGCGGAAAATAAAATGCAGTGAGTGTCCAAAAAATAAAAAAATAAAATCTCATCGAAAGTTGGAACCAAAAAGCAATGGTGGTTTATGGTGGGAGCATCGGTAGCAATTGTTATTATGCCTGAGACCTACGGAGTTAAGCAACAAAGAGGAGGATTAACTTTTGAGTTGCAAGGCTGAATGCTCTGTTCAAAAAGTTGGATACATATTGGGGTTCTTAACTGCCACCCGGTGGCTTTTGTTAATATCAATGGTGGGTTTATTTTCTCTCGCTTTTCTGTGCGAGGGTTTGCTTTGTGGTCTATTTCGTGGTTTGTTGTGTATGCTGATTCGCATTAGAAAAAAGAAAGAATCCACTCGACTGAAATGGCTTGGTTTTGCTTTTGACACAGATGGGTGTGAAAAATATGAGTTGGGGAGTTCATAGTATATAAAAGTATGTATGTATCCACTTATACAAGTAGTCAAACTTGATACTTTTACTAGATTTCTTGGCCCGGTATTTCTGCGCACTCAATAATCTACTGGGCTATTCTCATGTCGATGAAAGTTACGTAAATATTTTGTCTGCTATAATGTTGATAGTTTACTTTGTATTTTATTTCGCTAACTCAGTACTGTTTTAGAGGTACTATTTATTTTAATATAATTTATATAGATATTTAAAGTTTTCTGGAGTTGTGAAACATCAAGAATATTTAGTTAACACACAATTTATGTGCAGTAAAAGACAAGATTCGAGATTAATTGGCTGCAAGTTCTTGTAAATGTAAATGAAATAAAATTTTTAAAAGAAAATTATAATTCGCTGTCAATCAGTTGCAACTGATTAACACATATTGTTTATATTTTATTTTTTGCCTAGGATTTTGAGTCAGCGGTACTTTATAAATGTTCTGAATTATTATTATTATTATTATTTTTAATTTTGCAGTGTGCTATTTTATTTCCATATTTTTTTATTCTGTTTTTATTAGATACAAAGGCACAAACCATTTCAAGTATACATAAATTATAAAATCTACCCCTCGTTCTTAATTATAATAAATATACACCCCTATTTATAGAAAGGAACTTTATATATTAGCTTGTATTGAAGTTGGTACAAACTTTTGTAGAGCTTATATTATTTATAATAATTTAAATTTAATTTGTTATTTAACTCCAATATTAGTATAATTAATACAAAAGAAACAAAGACGTATAGTAAAAATTATCTTTGATTGATGAATATTTCACGTGAAGGGAGGGTAGTTCCACAACCCATGAAGCATTTAAAAAATAGAAAATCAAGAAATTGTAATGCAAGATTAGTTTGCAGTCAAATTCGTGAGTTTTTTCTTTTTTTGAAATCTCACTAAAATATTAAAAAACTTCACTCGTAGATAGAGATACATTTATAAATATAAAAACAAGAGCAGAAAACTTCATACAGACTAACTTAAAATAAAGTTATTACCACTTATTCGTGAAATTTTAAACTATTTAAAAAACTTCACGTCAAGCCTTTTACTACCTACCACTCCTATCCTCCCATACAAATACATTGGTCTTATATAAATTTTTGAAATCGGTCATGGACTTTTGGCTGATCCTTCCTATATAAGAAAAGCTTGCATTCAAAACGTGCCAAATAAAGGTTTGAAGCAGTTACTACAAAATATACAGTATTGTGTTACGCACACTTAACCTGGTAATATTTGTCTGAAAATATTATTTTATGTATTGTTAATATCAATCATACTTGCAAATATTACAAGGTTAAGTATGTGTAACGAATAATCACTAATTTTGAACAGTTCTTCTAAAAGGGATCTGGCCTATTTTAAACTTAAGGTCCTCATATAATTGAAGATTTCTATTTGTACTTCTTGTAGCAAAGAAATATTTTATAAAACCATTATTTTTTTACTCTAAGTAATTAAACATTGATATAATAGACTACTAACGTGTTCCAGTTTTACAAATCCGAAATGTTCTCATAACGATATCATACCTCATTTATAGTACCACCATATCAGTAAAATGAGTCACCAGAAAGTTATAAACGTTTCTGTAGCAGCATCTGAATCGATCACTGTAAGTAGTTTTCCGTTTTTCCTGAATCTATCATTATTCTAATCAAAAGAAATGTCGAAGATGTTTTTAAAATCAAAATGACTAAAAGCGAGACAAACCAAATTCAAATTGTCACTTTCAGTCCATCCAAGATACGCAGAATGACAAAATATCTATACAATTACTGCAATAAATCCATTTGTCGAGAACACACTTTTAAAATCTGCCAAGATTGCAAAAGCTAATTTTTACCACTTTCTACTTGTTAACTAAAATATTACATTTCTCTTAAGTTATGCTAATTCATTTGGAAATAAAGGTATACATTTTTTAATGCGTAGTTTGAATCGAATGATCAGAGTAACAAAGATTTAAATTTCGTTATCTAAGGTCAAAGAAATATGTATTTACAAAATACCCTCTGAAGAAGTTACAACTCAATCTAACTAATCAAGTTCATCTCAAAAGATTCGTCAATGGTAGGAGAAGTGAGGGCTCTGACCTCCCCCCCCCCCTCCCCCCTCTCCCGTCAATAGAGCGGTTCCATCAATGGGATTCGGATGACCCAAGCCCCGAGATTAGCTGGTGTAATATCGGAATGATGGCGAAGGAAGGGGCAACTAACCCTGTATTACTTGTATACACATGGACATGAACCCAGTCCCTAGGGATGAATATACGTCAGGAGGGAGGGGGATCACCCTAACATATGACCCCCCGGGCCCCTCTAAGATGACAAGTAGAGGCACGTATTAATATGGCTTAGCCAGGGTGTCTGAGGGTACACAAGGCCGCGAAAGTAATTGCCCCTCGCCGGGGTTTTATTGTATGGAAATGAAGTTGTATCCAGAGATGACTAAGGCTCGTCTCAGGTGCGGAGAGGAACCCAGGACGACGCTCCAGCTACAATGGACTCGTAAAAGGTGCGGGTCACTTTCGGGAATGGAATAATTTAATAAGTACATAATCTATACAGTGCGGGTTAAGATACAAGTTGTGAAATTGCTTAAATGATTGAGTAATTTAAAACATGGTTATCGTATCCAACCTCTGAAAATATCTAGCTTTGATCCTACAAAATGACTTTCTGTCTTATCATAGACTTCAAGCAGGATTTTCTCAATAAAAAGTAGTCCAGATCTTGCTGCAATGAACCCCCAATAGCCCCGATGTACATGTACCTGTTAGATAAGACCCATTCTAATTGAACGTATAAGGTTAACTGAAATATTGAGCTGTAATATGGAAAATGTTTGTCACGAATTGAGGCAAAAATGCAGGGTAGTAAATCAATGACAATTCAGTTTTAAATTCGACAACAAAAGCTAACTATTAAAAGATTTTGAAATTTCTTTTGAAAACGAATAAAGAATGAAAGTTTTAGTAACTATGGAAAAAAAGATTTAACATTAATTTAGCTTTAAATTTCATTGATTGCGTTATTTTAGTGTTATATGTACAACCTAAATTGGCTAACGTTTATATGCGATATTTCAGCGATCTTGTGGTCAGTAAAATATTGCGTTGGACGGTGAAAGACCTGTGAGAGCAATACAATATTTTCTATAGTTAATCGTCTGATGATTTAAAATGATATGTCCAAACTTTGAAATGTGTTAGATGGTTTGAAAAAAAACTTTTCCCTCACAGAATGCTTATTTGTAACGCTTTTTTTTTTTAAAGTTCAACTTTATTTAATGAACACTAATAAAACGGTGGCGTTTCAAATATAAACAACAAAAATACACGATACTGTTAAAAAAAATTATATATATGCAAACATTTTGCAAATATAACCAAATTTGCAAAAATATGTTTTAACTGGAGGTATTTTTTTTTACCTTGAATCATTTAAACATTGTAATTTTAAATTATATCAAAATTGTACTCTAATCTCAATGAAATAACTTCTGGTTATTTTTCACAAAATTATTTTGCATACGAAGTTATCAAATTAATTCTCTACATAATTGGAAAGCTTTGTTTTTCATATAATTTAAATGTTCGTAAAATGGGGCAACAATTTAAAAACTAAAAATTAGACACTTATATTTCTTCTTTTCATACTGTTAAAAACATTTTCTCTTGCAACTGTTATATTGTCAATCCCAAACCCATCACTAATAAAAGCAGATTTTTTGCATAACGAAGAAATTTCTTGATAATTGTTATTATTTTGTTGCATTAAATAATAGCTCTTCAAATGGTAGAACATTTTCCATCATCCAAACGGTGTCAAAGACAAACAATGTTTTTAAGTTAAACAGAAGCACCTTGTCATTTGAAATAAAAGCATGTCAGGCTCACAACTTGTGCACATATGCATAATAGCACTTCAAACATGGCAGCATATTCGCCACCATTCAAAAACGGAGTCGCAGCCATAAAAGATTCACTCAAAAATGAAGTTCAAAATGACTTCCCCAAAGGAATATCAAAATAGAGGAATTACCCTACGGGGTTCAAACGACCATAAAACATTGACTCGGGGTGCTGGGGCACTCTTGGATAAAGGGACCGCCCCTGTTTATGGCGGGAAAGCGACAGATGATTTTTTTCGACAGGGATTTTCATCCCCTAGATGGGGGGAGGGGGTATATTCCCCCCGACAGCGCTAATATCGCGCTTCAGTGACGATGGAATGACCTTCGGCCGTGTCAAGATGGCCTGATGCGCACCTGCCATATGTCACTGAGGGGGTGGATATTACACCATGGATGAATATAGAGGCTGAACGAAAGATTCCTTTTCGGTTTTGTTTTTTGGAAAAGAAAAATGGGTTCCCGCTTGTTGAGTAGCTCTGTTTCACGACACGGGATAGTATTTGTTTCGGTTTCAACTGCTACTGGTAGAAACCCGTCGGTTATAATAATTTTTTTTTAAGTATTTGAACTTATTTCAAGTTGCATTTAAAAATTATTTATACGATTATAATATTTTCTGCAAAAGAACGTTTATCAACGCAATTTTTAAACATATTTAACGTTAAAAATATAAATAAAAAATATTGGATAAGTTAGATTTGGCAAATCAATCAAAATGAAAATAAAGTTGATTTTTAAAGATATCTTGTATTTGCTGTTACGCCACCACGATATCACGTTTTTGTTACATCAACCATACTATTAGAGTGCAATAGAATAATCATTGACGAAATTCACAACATCAGTACTCTATTGTTCAAAATATGCATATAGTATTTAGTAATACTTTCGCAAGACTTATTGCATTATGTTTATCTTTGCAAATGAGAGCAATAAATTCAATAGCTATGGAGCACCAAAAAGTTCTAAGTGTGTAGTTATCGAATGTTTATGAATTTATAATCTATAAAAAAAAATTTAAAGTGATTTAAGTTTATGTGTTAAAACCGAAATTGGTTATTACCGAAATTTTATTATTATAGCAGTAGACTCATGGCACACTAACTTACATTTTAAAGATGTCTTTTACTTATATTTTCTAATCATTTCCATAATTACCATTTCCTTTTCAACTTATTGAAAGCGATATTGATACAGTACACTCGTGAACCTCTTTCACGATGTTTATGAATTTATAATCTAGAATCTATAAATTTTTAAAACTGGTCTTACATTTTTGAAATTAAGTTATCTCTCCCGAAATCACTTATTTTCGCGTAGTAATAAACTTTCATGTTGGACAGACATAGAAACTCACATTTGAAAGATATGTTTTATGAAATTTTTTACTGACTGTAAATATTTTAATTATCTTCTCAATTTAAAGATATTTCGGTGCAGTATAACTAGTTCTTGCACAATGAGAAATTCTAATACACGCAACCAATATTTGTAACACATCTTTCAAAGTCAAAATATATTTTAGTAACTAACTTTTGTATTTGTTTATCTATGCGAAGGCTTTTTCTTCGTTTACCTAAATTTTTAAATCTGTCCCTGTTTTTCGTAATAATTTGTCAGAATGAAAGTAACTTCTAACATGTTCTCGTTTGAAGCAAGACTGCATGACACAATAAGTGATGGCGTCAGAGGTAAGCTGTGTATTTTTAGATACATATTTTTTCTCCTTATCCCAGCTGACTGATGTACATTCCTACTTATTTTTAGAAATAGAACTCCTCTTTTTGTTTTACATTTGGTTTGTAGAGTTCTTTCTTCGTACTGCTACAATGGACGAGCCAACGAAGGTTGATGACACGGTTCTTATTTTAATAGACAACTGGACACATTGGGGGTCAAATGTCTATTTTGCAAAACAAATGCATTTTATTGTTTGAGATAGTTATTAGAAATTTTAATAAGGGATTAATTTTATTTTGTTACGGAATGTAATTAGAATATATAATTGTCGAAAATTAAGTATCTTATTTATGATATTGAAATCAGAAATACATTTTCTGTGATAACTTTCTTTTATGAAAATAAGACATTCGTTTCTTTTATTAGGGGAAAAACTGTGGAAATACATCTTATTAAAAATTATTCAAGTTTACATTGAAAAATTAAGTAAATTTTTTTCTATAGAAAATGTTTACACTTTTTTCTTTTGGAAGTTTATGAGGACAAAATTTTCTTTTTGGAGAATTTTTTTATTTCAATTTTTTTTTCTATGAAAAAAATTATAATAATATTTAATGGAAAAATTATAATAATTTTTTTAATGGAAAAATTATAATAATTTTTTTAATGGAAAAATTATAATATTTTTTTTAATGAAAAAATTAATATAATTTTTAATGGAAAAAATAAACTTTTCCTTAAGGAAAATATTCTAATCATTTTTAAATGGAAAAATTATAATCATTTTTAAATGGAAAAATTATAGTCATTTTTAAATGGAAAAATTATAGTCATTTTTAAATGGAAAAATTATAGTCATTTTTAAATGGAAAAATTATCATTTTTAAATGGAAAAATTATAATCATTTTTAAATAGAAAAATCATAATAATTTTTAAATGGAAAAATTATATATTTTTTTTTCTACTTGGAAATAACTTTTTTCTTTTTAAATGTTATGTACATTTTCTTCCGAATAACAATTTTATCGATAATTTTAGGAGGCTTTGCTTTATGGAGAATGTATTTACATTTTCTCTTGTGGAAAATTTATATATATACGGTGGAAACTTATAACGTAATTTATTATTCTACGAAAAATCAGATTACATTGCTAGTTTTTGATTTCTTTTAATGATCCTTTATTATTTACAGGCAAACTTTACATATTATCCGACTGAAAATTAATAATAATCACCAACTATCTATTGCTAATTTACCCAATTTTATTTAAAACAAAAAAAAACATAAATTCGATTGCTATTTTTAGAGTATTACTAAATGCGTATGCTTTTAATTTTCCAAAAAAGAAAAATAATTGAATTGCTCACAAAGCATCTCTTAGAGCAATCAAAATCATGGCAACAATACGTAACCTTTCCGCATTTAAAGAATCTTTTTCTTTGAACTGATTCTTTCTTCCAATTGTATACCAAAAACAACATCTTTTGAATCAAAACAAAGTCTTCTGAAAATAAATATTAAACCGATACAAAATCAATCATGCAAACCAATGTTCCGCTTTCTTGGAAATCGACACAAAACTTGAAGTTTCGATAGGAGGCACACACATCTACTCTAGTCCGAAGATGAATCATTGTTTATCTTCCATTAAATCTGAGATGACTAAATAGATAAGCATCCATTCCGATTTGTGCTTATAGAACTCTAACACGGTTGTAAATAAAACGCGATTCCCTTCTGCGTCCTATATAAATCTCTGGCGACTGTAAACGTCTATTGGAATGGTATTTGTCGAGCCTTGATGATCTGCTATCAACATAGTAACAGGACCTGCAACGTTGCGGATGTAACAAGATGAAGAATGGCTTTTTTACTACCTCAAAGACTGCTATTGCGCCTGACATTACAGCTGCACCCAGGCACTGACTTTATGAGGGACCAAGCGATGTGATGTCAAGCCATAACCTCATCACTGAACTTTATAAAGAGGGTTTTTATTCGTTGGGATTGCTAAGTAGCCTGTCTTGGTCGTGAGATGCTTGCTTACATACAATAGGCTGGACATTCATTGCGAAGTAAATTGCTTATTTCGGTTTTTGACCGAAGCAATTATTTTTTATGGGCCAATTTGCGATTGAGGGAGGCTGGATTCGAAATGGCTGTTGGCGAAAACAGCTCATTTGACTGAACTCGTAGTTAAATAGAGGTTTGTTTGGAATGGGATTTTCTGCTAGAAAGTCTGCGTCGATGGTAAAATTGTGTAAAAGAACTCGACACGTGTTGAGCATTCTTACATCGTGAAACTCGTTGTTTCTATTTCATTGTCACTAAAAAAATGGTATTTCGTATCTATCAGTTAACACATTCAGCAAGTTTCTAAATCATTATAATAAGCAACTTATATATTTATAAAGCAAAACAAATATTTTATTTCTATCAAATCGTTTACGATAGTAGAAGATTCTTCACTAAACATTTAAAGCAACAAACATTTAAAAACTATTATTCATCGCATTCGTAGTAAGTTGAATTACTGCTTTCTTAGGACGACAAGGAATAACAATAGATATTACAATTAGCACATTCAATTAATCGGCAGATTAAATCTGAATTAAATTGAAGTGTTAACAGAATCTTATCAGTTTTTTTACATTTATCAGAATAATAAACTTGTATAGATTTTACAGTAAACCAAAGCAAAAGAGTTAATTTTTCTCATGCTGTTAAACGAACTATTATCTTTTAATCTTTATAGTAAATTACTCAGAATAATCACAAAAATATGAGTGTCCGAAAATATACGTGTATGCAGAAGCTATATACTGTAACACTTCACATGCAATACCTATACAACTTCTTATATTTCAATCTAAAATATTCGACGCAACTTTAATTATCAACAAATACATAGGTTAATATAGTTAAAAAAAAAATCCTGAATAAAAGTAGAGAATTATTTTTTCTGTTCAAGTTCTAGCGTCCACATTCGCGTATTCCTCCGTCAAAAAGCAATGATAACAGAAGTGGTAATGATGCTTTAAAAACGCCATTATTTCGGAACAAATAATAGAGAAACAATTTTCGTTCAGGGCAAACTGTGAAACGATTTTTTTCCTCTTTTATAAACGGAAGTATAAAAGCTTTATACAATGGAATTTCAAAGGTTTCGTTGTACAATGTATTTACTTTGAATAGCCTACAATAGTCTGGACTCTTGTTCAAACGTTACATTCATACAAGGTGTCAAAATTTGCGCAAACTTAGGATCTTCTGTCAATGCAATCTATTATAATATGTTGCTTCTTTTGATTTGTGTCCTTTGTTCAGTGTTTTTGAAAGCGGTATAATTTTTCATCTGGATTATTATAACCTTGTGGCAGGAAGTTCGTCTACAGATACACACAGTATAGGTAAAATGTCAGTGCGAACTATTTTTGAGCATATTGCTATGAAACTTAAATCAATTGAGATTGATATAAGTCAAATACAAAGTGCTGCAATTAAAAATTGATGTTGCACCGAATAGATGATTCAAATAAAAAAAAATCGAGTAGATATTTCAAAACATATGTCAAAAACAAGATGTGTTCGAATTAATCAAAATAGATATATTACTTAATATTTTTTTTTCTTTTTTCAACTGACGGCAAAAAATATTTGTCTATAAATTGGCCCCCTGCGATTTGTATATTGCTTTTTCATAAACAAACTTAAAAAGTTAATGTTTACGCAACGCAAAAACACGGATTGCATATTAATAGGTTTAGTAAATGGATGAACTATTTTGGATATTTAAAATTTTAAATTACAGCAAAGTTTTGCATAAACATAAAAATATACATAAAAGTGATATACAAGAAATGCTTGTTCAAATATTACAAAAAGATTAAAAAAAAATAGATTTAATAAATTGTTGTTCCATTAAATTTTTATATTTAATAAAATTATACATAAGTAAATTATATCAAACATTGAGTTTCATTGGGTATAAGTTGAAAGAGCATAGAATAAAAATATTAAACCATTCTTGCTCATACACTCCATCGATAAAGAATCACATTCCAGTCATCCAAATTAATCAAAAAGTTTTAGCTTCTTGTAGAAAAAAACATAATCAATCTTTCTCACTTTATTAAATTAAGAGTTGAATGAAAACGTGTTTTTACATAGATAAAAAATTTATCTCTTAATCCAGAGTCTACTTTACAAACAATTAATATGAAAAAGATTCCAAAGAGTACATCAACCATCAACAGAGATTCCTTATCAGACTTGCTTTTGAAACATGATAGAAGATAATTTAATTTAAGAGAAAAAAATTATGTCTCAGCCTGTAACGGACTGCAAACATTTGAAAGCAATTCTGATTGAATTAGAGCGTCAAAGAAAGTCTTGTTTACGGATATTATTTTGTCACTTTCTTTTGTTAGTGTTTGATAAGATTGTGAGCTCTTTTATGAATTAATTCGAGTGAAAAATAAATAAGTACATGGCAACAATTGAACGAAAAATACTGATAATTTTCTATAATTATTTAGATTTAAGCATTTTGGTTTTTAATTTAAATTGAGATAGCGCTACCGAGAATTTTTCTTAATAGGCTATATATTAACTGAGAAGGTTTTTAATGATTTATTTCTTTGAAAAATGTGTTGTTTATCAGGATAAGCTAGGAAATATCCATTTAAATAATTCTTCGTTATTTTTCGCACAAAAAAGTTTACTTTTTCAAGTTTACAAATTGTTGAAAAACATATTTGGTAAGTTTATTATTCTTCAATAGGACATTTTAACTCTTTAATATAGGTGATGTTAATTTAAGGTATATAATTTGAGTTTGAAAAGTCTTTTTGAAAATAATGTCGTACTATGTGAACATTGAATGTAAGCCCAAAAATCATTTTTATTTAAAATATTATTTCAACAATTGAACTGGGAGTTCTCAATGAACAAAAACGTGGCCAAAAAATTTAGTCAGAGCTAATTATATTTTATGGAACTAATTCTTACTGCGCCTCATGTAACTAATTTTAGTACTAAGTATATGTGGTGCTTGCACAGAAGAAAATAAACTTAAGTTATTTTGCATCCATTTTCAAATGGTTTCAAGGTCTAAAAGTATTTCATTTGGGATGAAAAGTATTCCAAATATAGTTGATTTGAGTAAAAAAATGCACGCTTGAAAGGTATATCAATTGTATAAAAAGTTTCGTTGAAAGTAGGTGTTTGAAATTCGTCACTAACATCCTACAATGGCCTTGTCACGAAAACGGCTGAAGCGAGAAACAAAATAAAAGGGCTGGTTTCAATTCTGTTTATTCTGGATGAGAATCGGTGCCGAAAATGTCAGAACACAACGTGCCGCTACTTTAAAATTGGAAATGGGAAAAAGTGGGAAGGGCATTAGCGTCAAATATCTGCGTCATCGTTCGCCAACAAAAGAGAGAAAATAAACTTTCCAACAGCAAGATCTGCGCCTGAAAAGTAACTCTCGGCAATAATACGTTAAAGAGAAAACTTTTTAATCTGCTGAAAGCCGAGAGAGAACTGACCTAAAAGCGATTGACACAAAAGCAAACAAACTTACAAAAACATTAAAGGGGGGAGAGAGCGCGCCAAAGCAACTCAAAAAAATCTATCAAAAGCCAATACCAAAGTACCGTGAATGCGGGGAAAACGTATTTTCTTTCTTTAGTTGTGTCTCACTAGTTTTTCTTCCCTCTCAGCCACTATTTTGCACGTGAAAAATGTATGTTCTCCCTGATTGCGTATTGGCAAGCTACTTAAAAATTGAGGCGGCCACCTATAAAAAGATGAGTGCAAACCGCTGTTTCGTGCATTAGGCGAGTGACATGGCACGTGCAATGATAACCCATTGTTGCATGCCCGAATGCAACAATGCGTGCCATCAATGGCCACATTACCCACCCACGCCCTGTGCTCTTCCCTTGGGGCAAGACCTTGAGCCACCAATATCTGTGCTTCCAAATGGGGCTACATTTATTTTTCACTCCAAAACTTCTCGAGAAGAACGTTTTTCTAATTTGTCAAGATGGAATGACCTGCTGGAAGTGTTACTTTAAAACTCGAAATGAAGTTGATGCTTTTAAAGAGATTGTTTCCCAGTTTCTAATCTTAACAATGTAGAGAAATATCGTAACAACACTCTGATCATTTATAATATTGCGCCACACTTTTTTTACTAATGGGATATATTGGGTCAATTAAGGTTTCCAGGTAGATGCTTTTGTAACTATATAGTTATCTTAACTAGTCTTATGCAATAAAAACATCTAGTGATTTTCTAATTTGTTAAACTATATTTCACACATAACTTTTCAAAATTGTAGTTCCTTTTATCATGGCCATGCTAACTATGGCAACATTTTGGCTTGTTTTTTTTAATAATTTTATGTAAAAGGCTATATATAATCGGATCCTCACTGGATCACACAATCGGATCCAATGATCATAAGCTCTGACTGACTAAGTCAAACTCCAAAGCGATGTGCTGAATTTCTTTATATATGAGAGAAAAGAAAACAATGTAAATTTCTAAAATTTCTCAGCAGAAGACAAAAATTCATGATTTGACAACAAGACAATTTCACATGGCTCTTCAAACCCAAAAAATTAAATTCGAAAATTCGCTTAACTTTATTCATGCAACGAACATTCGTTCATGAAATTTTGTATAAATACTATTCAGACTAAGCGGAAGCGGCAACAATCTCAAAAAAAAAAAAAAAAAAAAAACATTCAAATGATCTAAACAGATGGATCTGCAGTTTTAATACTTTTATTTTTAAAGAGATCATTTTTCCTTACTCTCAGTAGCATATGTAAACAAAATTATGAAGATTTGTTTAAATCTCTATTAAGCTATATATGCTCTCGCATATTAACTTTATATTGTATTTGTAAATGTGCATATGTTTACCCTGTCCATTAAAGTGAAAACTTTAGCATTAAAGCAGTTTTTACTACCTTTGCATTTAAGTATTAATTAACATTATTTTTTCAAACTGTATTTTAAAAAGAAAATTTATTTTTCATACTAGTAAACAGTAAACAAAAAACTACTAAGGTACGTTCTCAGCCAAGGTTTCAGGACAAAAAAAAAGTGCTGAACACATAAATGGACCCCGCCAAATTACATCCAATTCATATTCAACATGTCTTTTTCTTTCTATTTTTCTTGCTCCTGTAAAATTTATCATTTTGATTATGCAGTTATACTGAAATTGTATTATTACTTACGCCTATTTTGTAAACTAGCAGCATACACAGAAATTTATTTGGGGAGTTTCATATTTTCACTCCAATGTCTTGATGAAGTGGAATGCTGCCGTATTCCTACATATAAGAAAAAACACTATATATTCATAAACTAATACTTTTAAATAGAATTATAGCTGATTTTGAATATTTTATTTTAGCCCAACCATGTAATTAACAGAATTCCTTTTTATATCTGAAACTAATTCTTAATTTTGAGGTTAAAATTTTGCTTAACATTAAATCGTGCTTTTAATTCATTATTTCTTGAGAAATTTTTATTTACTAAAAATGTTCGTATTTTAAAACTAAAAAAGTTAATTTTATTTTTCCTACCAGTAATATAAAAATCAAAAATATGCTCACAAACTAAACATTTTAAACAGAAGTCTAGATAATTTTGGACAACATTATTTTCTTCCCCAAGTGTATGTTTCTCCAAAGGAAGCTGACAAAAGCAGTTTCTTTTATAGAATATACACGAAACAAAAGAAAAAGAGCCCAACCTTTTACGAGAAGCCTTAAAAGTTGATACAAAAAACTAAAGATAAAAAATATTTCCGTCGCTTAAAAATAAGTTTTTTTTTTAATTTTATCTTTTTATGCTTATGCCAGAATTTTTTTATGTGTGGTACGTGAAAGATTCTAGCAAACTGGACATATAATCGATTGTTATTGCTTATCCATGTTTCTATTAAATCGTTCTTTCCTCTTCCATCAACAAAATGACGCTAGCATACACTCAAGCTCAGCCGCTAATGCATTTTATTCCATTTTTTTATTTTTTTTTTATTTTCCTTTCTCGAAAACGACCTCGCGGGATTTTTGTGAAGGGTTGTCACTTTGGATAATATTACCCGATTTTAGACCTGCATTTTGCATCATTGACTGTTTGGGTAGAACGTGCTTGGCGACACAGGATGCCAAAAGGAATGACAAAAATAGTTATTGGCACTTTGTCTTTCTTTTGCCCTCAAAACTACTGCATGCTTTTATTATTTTCCAACGCATTTTGTTTATCATTTTTTCCACGCGTGTCTTTATTCTTTGCCGTGCCCTCTCTTTCATTTCTTCTTTTTTTTTTTTTTTTTTTTTTTTTTTTTTGAAAATCTTTTTCTCGCCAAAATTGCATTTTGTTGCAGCAGGCAAAGGAATAAAATGTGTCTCGTCACGTGCAAATGGAGCTGTAAATAACCACGAGGTATTATCAAATTTCACATACCCAACATGCGTAAATAAAAAAATATTTCTAGCTCTTCTGGTGAAAAGAGAACACTAAAAATTAAAGTTGTAATTATTTTTATTCCCAAAATGATGCTTACTAATGGTCATAATTATTTTAGCCCCAAAACACGCGGAAAAAAATTTATCATTAACCGCTACTGCTCTTCATCTCTATGTGAATTAGGATTACAATTTTAGAATGCGCGATAATTTACGCAATAATTACAATCGTTATTACTTTTCTAGCATGTTCAAAGTGCTACAGTACCATGTTACCGAATTGCATTTTTTTACTTCTGTTATTTTATCTCATTTTTAGAATTTCAACCCTCTTTGAAGAATTAATGATTATTACTATCGTAGAGTGAATAAAAAAACTGGTGGGGATTGTGTTTCTTTTCCACCTTTTGAAATGGAGCATTTTCTCCAGATGTATATTTATTTTTGTGTTGTTCATGTATGATGATGAATTCTGGTAAAAAGTTTTTTAATGTTCGTTTTTCGTCCGGTATTCATAAATAAAAAGTTAATTGCTAAAAATAATGGATGTCATCGGTATTTTTTCCTCTGCTCTTTTGAAAATGAATAAATAAAGAGATGAACGTTCTTTTGAGTTCGGGTTATTAGATTTTCTTGCGTGAAAGATTTAAATATGAATGCTCTCCAAATTTAATTTATTTTTAAAAGTGTAAATATTTTTACTATCATCTCTCTGTTCAATCTTTTATTTTATAAAATATCAAATCAGCGAGAGAAACATTTTGATTACAAAATTAGAAAAACTAATTATTTTAATACAATTTTCTGAATCTGAAATTTTTTAATTGAAGAAACGATGAAAAGTT
Source organism: Linyphia triangularis (assembly GCA_963978545.1). Lineage (NCBI taxonomy): Eukaryota > Metazoa > Arthropoda > Arachnida > Araneae > Linyphiidae > Linyphia > Linyphia triangularis. The sequence continues at coordinate 100,386,110 of OZ021721.1, forward strand.
TTGGAAAAGAAAACTGAAATGCTTATAAATAAAACTATAAAATTGTTTTCGTGTACTTGTATGCAAGTCTTCAATAGATATTGCTGTTATTTTATAATCATTTGTGTTTTAATTACTGCACCATTATTACAAATGAATTATTACTTTGTAACTAATATGCGTAAAATATTGTTTATAGTACAAATATTTATAGTTAATAGATGTTTAAGTATAAGTTTAGGAAGAAAAGCTAATAAGACATAACATTTAATTCCTTTAAAAAATATCTAAGGTTTGAGGCGGAATGTATTTAAGATGCACGGCAATACATTTAGCAATTTGATGAAGAGGCGTTAATATTCAAAATTATAAGTTTAAAATAAGAGACTAATATTTTCTCAAAACAATCTCCTTGAATAATTTTTTTCTCAAAAAATCAACTTTAATATTTTTTCTTTAACCATCTCCTTCAATATTTATTCGCAATCTTCTTGGATATATTTTTCTCAAAAAATATCGTTAAATATCTCGTATCTTTCTTCTCAAGAATCTTGAATATTTTTTCCTCAAAAAATGTTCTTGAATATTTTTTCTCAAACAATCTCCTTGGATATTAAAATTTTCTTTACAGTATTTTTCTTTAACAATATCCTTCAATACTTTTTCACAATCTTCTTAAATATTTTTTCTCAAAATATCTTGAATATTTTTCTCAAAAGATCGCATTGAATATTTTTTTTAAATCTCCAATATTTTTCTCGGTTTGAAAGTATAGGATAGATTTTGCAAAGGGCGAGTTAATTTTTTATATTTTAATTACGTCAAGCTCTTAAAGAACTAAGAAATAGAGATTATACTGATTTGAACCAAAGAGCTTTTTCAGCTCTTAACAATAATTTTAATTCTAATTTTTTTCATGCTGAGTGAAGACAGGTTGCTTCAGGTTTAATCACACCTTATTTTATTTTAAAAGTTGTTTTAACTTCGGTAAGCTACATCCTTCTCAAGTAGCTCAAATTCTAAGGTTCTATGTGTGTATTTTGTATTTAATTTTAAATTCACATACCAATGACTAAAATTACTTTTCATTGATAACATTTGATAACCGCATTTTGATTAAAATATAAGTATTTAAATTTACATTTTTAGTCCATAGACCGACCATAAAACCTCGATTAAATTTTTTTTAATACGTAGCTGATTTCATAGCAGCATCATAATGGAGCTAATAGTCTAGCTCACTGAATTAAAGTTATGAAATTGAGGTGTCAAGTTGAAAAATGTGTTATTCCATTTAAAAGCAAATCTGACATAGGACCTTTTCGCACCGGTAAACATTTTTCTCACATAACATTCGCTGAACTTGGCAAAATATTGTCATATGAAGCTTATCAAATTGCATTAATGAAGCAGTTCAAAGAAGTTATAAATTTGATCTCCCATAGAAATGATTTGAAAAGTATTTTATTATACGTGACATAAATATTTGGGGTTCCAATTCATTACATTCCATAGGACAATGCAGGATTAAATTTGGAAAGGCTTATTTCAAATGTTATTGGAATTTATTTTTTAAAATGCTTTAAAATGTTACTTTATGTAAAAGAGATTTTGAACAGTAATGTAGTGTACAAATATAGTGGATTTCTTCCGACTGATTATAAAAATGTTATCGTAAATATAGACAGGAAGTTATTGAATTTTGAACACTCATTACTTCCTTTTTGGAACTGAGTGGTAATAGTGAAAATATTACCTACAGTAAAAATTGCACTTTTGTAGAAAATCGGATTATGTATCTTTTTAAATAACTTTTTGATAGTTGAAAAAGGGAAAATAAATACTATCTTCTACCACATCTTTTGAATTAAAATAATAATGACAAATCTTGATATTGTGAATCCAAAAGTAATTTGACCTTTTAAAAATCGAGAATTCATGAATAGTTGGCTTTTTTTGCAATTTTCGGGCGCAAAACTTATGCGAAGGTCAAAACATCATGAATATTTAGGAGTCGAAAAATGAATTTCTAACAAAATAATTCAATGGTGAAAAATTGAATTTTTTTTACACAGAATAAAAATAACACGTTTTTTTATCAACTGGTGATATTTTGCATTATATCTTTATGATTAGCAACTTTCACCTCACTGAAAAAGCATCGGGCAGTGGCTTACAAATGTATACAGCGCCATCTATTGTTGCAAAAATAACTTTGTTTCTTTTTTAGAAAAAATTCTGCATCATAAAAACCTTTTCGAATCTCAAATATTTGTGCTTTACTAATTTTTTAAAAAGTTTTGTTACTTTTGAATCTTCCTATAACAGAAATTAACTAGTTTTCAATGTCCACTCAACTGACAATTACCTTACTCGTTGACAAACGTTATTCATCATTTATTAGTTATTGCATTACAGTACTTGTTGTTACGCTCGAAGAATATTATGTTTACTCCATTAATTTTTTCACCCTGAGGTATTTCGTAAACCAAACACTCTACTAAAATTCTTTCAAAAGGTTGTTTTTCTTTCAGTTGTTGCTTTTTAATTACCCTATAGTTTGACAGAGAAAGTAACTGGCAAATAATGCGGTACAACAAACAATGACCAAAAAATTCCCCCAGCATTCTTGGTCGGTTTTTCCACATTTGATGCGCGCCAGGAGAACCAATTCATAGAAAAAGTCATCATAAAGTGGCTGCCGAGACATGTGATTGGCGGCTGAAGAGAACAAAGAGAACCTCTAATTAAATGCTTTTCGAAGGAATACGCCAGTGTAAGAAATCCAGCAAAAAGATGTAAAATGAGTTTTGCTTACTAAGCTCGCCTCATCTCAATGAGTTTTTGCAAGGCGGAGTCTGTGATTAGTTTCATTTGATAGAAAAATAATTGATCGCGTCACTGGATTAGAAAGCCTCGCAGCTACCAGGCTTAGACAAACAAACCAGGAACAAGAACACAATGTAAATATTTCGTGATTAAATCAGTTGAACGGTGTGTAGTTTTTTGTCTTTCGTTTTACATTTTATTAGGGACTTTCTTTTATTCGGCACAATCGCTTTTAATCGCGCGCCCTTATTTCTTGACACATTTGTTTGTTTTCTGGTTATTTTAGCCGCCAACGTTTCTTTTGCATGGATATCAGAAGAAGGCGGCCATTTTTATTCGGCGATTCGCCGCCTCGCAAAAAAAAAGTTCGAATCATTAGATTTCTTCGAGGACACAAAGACCTGACATTATCTGGTCTTCCTTTATATCTACCTCCGCTGATATTGTGTCAAAGTAAACTTCTTTTCCAATTTAAAAAGGTCGCGCAAACTAACGGCTAAATATTGAATTTACATCGGCTTCACTTACAAACACTAGCGGATAAAAAAAACTTGCAAAAAAGTTCTTTTCATTCATTTTAGTGGTTACACGCTCGTCTTATCTACACATTGCTGGCTGACAATGCCCAGTTTAATGAATATTTTAAATATGCAATTATGCTGGGCGACTTTTTTTAGGCCTTTGATTTTTAGCTCCGAATCAACCATAAGGAATCCAGAAGCACTAATTAGACAGTAGAAATGCTGGATAAATTCAGGGATATAAATTGCATTTCTGGTTTCTTTTAAATGATGATGAATTGAACAAAAAGATTGATTTCTTTTGTGAAAGGGGAAGATTCTTTTGCTTCTTGAATAACTCGCATTAGAGTTTCTTTTTACCCTTTTCAAACTGCTTAACTGTCTTTGTTTAAAGAAAACTACTTATGAGTCCGCAGACAAAAGAGTGAAAAATAATTCAAAGAATGAATTTTTCATTTATTATCTTTCGTCTTTTGATTGATCTGTCGTAATGGAATTTTATAATTATTGAATAGAGAATTTTTGAAACCTGGTATTGTGTCATTTAGTCTCATTTTATCGTACCCTTTTAGGACTGGATAATTTTTAAGTTTACAAAAATACCTTACAATCTATTATAACTCGCATCTACCAATTGTTATGAAACTGAAATCTCATTAAATAACCGACATTATAAGTAATAATAATTTTTCCATTAATTGCAATCTTTTCTAATAATTTTTTAAGGAATTTTTTTAGGTAGTTCATTATTACTATAAATTGTCTTTCATTATGTATAGCTCCTTTAAATCTATTAATTTCAATTTTCTTACCTGAATCATAAAGATGAACCTTGGAAGTCAATACTTTACTTATGTATTCATTTGCAAGTCCCTTTAACCAACAATTCATTGTAACTTCTTTAAATTTGCTTACCCTTAAAAGTTGACGTCCGTTGAAAAATGATAAATATAACAAACACTTTAATTTAATATATGCAAATGAAAATTATTTCTTATATGAAATTTATTTCTGATACAGGGGAGAAATGTGTACCAAGGGCCGCCACTTTTTAATGAAAAAAAAAAAATGAGCCACTGAGCCATTTAAAAATGTGAAACTGATATGCATACATCGCTATAATAATTACTTCTCATTGGGATTAATATAAATACTTAAAACAATAGATTCTGTCAAATAGAAGTTTTTTAAAGAAATTTCACAAATGGCCCTAGGTACAAGACCTCGTTGTACCTAGGGCCAGTAGCTGATGTTACTAGGGCCATTCTTTTTAAGTGAGGTTTCAGTCCATAATGAATAGAAAACAATCATACACAGATGAATTTTATAAAAGAAACAATATCAAGTAATTATCAGTCATTGGTTTAATAACTATAATAAATTGCAATGTTTCAAATTATTAGTGAATTACAAGTATTTCCATAACTTGAAAAACTGATTCCAAAAAAATGTGCTACATGCATTATCGCTTTGAAGCGCCTACAGATCTTGGGTTTGGCAATTTGAACACAATAAACAACTATGTGGCCCCAGGTACACGACTTGGTAATTTCATATAAAATGTCATCTACTAAAAATGCACATGAAGAAAGGACTTATTTAAACATCTCATTTAATACTTAACGTTACAATCAAAATTATTTACTAGAATTCAAAGAAAAGTATTTGACTTAACTTTGTAAAACAATAAAAGACTTGAGCTGCAAAATGTTACTGCACACCATATAAAAACATTTTCTACTTATAACTTGTCCCAGCTTACTCCTCTTAAGATTTCAAAATGGCTGCCAAAAGAGCAATTGGGTGTTGCCACTTACCCAAGTGAGTAAAAAAACTAAGAACTAAACATTATTCAATAAAAGTGGGGTGGCCCTAGGAACACAAGTCTCCCCTACGTATGAAATGATAAAAAAAAATTATTTTGAAATTTAAATTGTCCTTACGTAATTTTATGCATGTATAATTTATGCGATGGTAGCGCCATCTTGCTGCATAACAGAGTCAGTCAGTCAGTCAGTCAGTGATGACATTAACTCTTATAATAATATTTGCTTAAATCAGTTTTCAATATTTTTCAGTTACAAATTTTATAAGCTTCTATCTTCGTAAACATTTTCATTGTCAGCTATAAAAAAATTACATGACACAGTACTTTCAGTAGTAATTGGTTCTCTAAGATCGATTCTACTTAGTTATTAACGGTACTGACCTTGTGGCTCTATAGATTTCAAAGTAAAAACATTTATGCTTTACATCTTTCAAGGTTTTCCGTCTCCAGCGTTGCAAGTGTAAAAAACACTCATTTAGAAATCTCATTTATAACCCATAACTGAGAAATGTAAACTTGAATTTTTTAATAATAAATTAGATCATTTAATGCTCTTATCAATCAATTCCTAGACTAATCCCAAAATGTAATCAAAGTTAATTTTTTTTTTCCGTTTGTAATTTTAAACTTTCGCAACAGAATGATTTTCAGTTTAGGTCTACGGTTTTCTATTACGTATTATTTGATTTTCTATTTCATTTATTGGGCATTTCTAATAGAAAAAATGACGATTCTTGAAATATAAGTGTATATTATTTAAAAATTATCAATGTTTCTTTTTAAATTTAAATCATCTAATATTTCTTCTAATAACAAACATTACCCAATATTCTATTTGTCGAATTATAAATTGATTTTAAAACTTTCAAGTGTTCGTTTTTAATCACAGAAAGAGCATGGCCAAATCAGACATTAAATATCGATTAAATTAGTTAAAGCAAAATAAAATAACAATTATCAGGATCGCAAAACGACAACAAAATGTCTTATACACTTCAATGCCAAAATATATACTTTCATTAACGAAGAGGTTTAGTTAAATTAATCCTATTTCTTATAATTAATAATTGTGCAATCATTAATTATACATTATGAATTAATTATAATGATTATATTCTAAATCATGCAATCATGATTTTACTAATAAGAATGCTTTAACATGTTTGAGGATGTTTAACATGCTCAAACATGTTTGGGTAACTCTTACTCGTTATTTGTAAACCCAACAAAAGAAAATTTGCTAAATTACAAACTTTATTTGTTGAACAGTCAAGGCTTGCTTATTTTTTTTTATATATACATAGAGAGATAGTTCGCTTTTACGTCTCAATCCAATATTTACTATTTTCAATAACACATTCATAGTTGTACTTAGATGAATAGTTCAAACATACTTTATCCGATAATCAAGCCTTTTATTTTAGAGTGATTAAATTTTTGAAACATGAAGAGAGATCAAACTGTTCAATTATTACAGGAATGGAGAGACAAAATGTTTCCGATATACAAGAGGATTATCATTTAAGTTCAACTTTTAAAAAGCTGTAAAAAGAATACTCGTTAGAATGGCCTGAATGTATGTTAAGAAGGAGGGGAATAGTATGCGAAAGAAATTCGAAGTAGTTTTTTTTATGCCATACCATTTTCCCTCTTCGCGTATATTCAGGTGAAATTTCAAGTCATTCTGACCAGGTTTTTTTTTTTTTTACTTTTTAAAAGTTGAACGTAAATTATAATCACTCTGTCAAATCGATTGATAATACGTATGTAATAGCTAATAATGCTTTTCATTCGATTTAAAAAACGACGGCAAAAAGTTTAAAATTTACTTATCTACTAGTTTACCACACACAAAAGATATTCTGGGTTGTAGTTAATCAAAATCTAATTATTATTTTTGTATCACCTTTCTATATTAGTTCGTTTCGAACATTCTTTCAGAACTTCCTTAACTTTTCAATGGCTACTCACCAAAACTAGATTGCCGATCAGTACTTTTGAAAAATAATGCAATTGAACTCATAAACAAAATAAATTATAAATATTCTAAAAACATATTTTATATTATTTATAAAATTAAATAAAAATCTTCAAATCCACCATAAGCCGAAGCATATACACTTGTTATTTACAATGCAACAGCATCTCACTTCCAACAGTAGATTTCATTTTGTTTCACTCTGAATTGTGACACGAGCATCGAAGCACAACCTTTTACCCCGTTTCAGAAGTTTTCCAAGCGACAATTTTGCTGCTTTTTATTAAATTCAGCTTTTCTAGCTTTGATACTTCCTTTTTACAAAACGATAATGGATAGAAAATGCTCGTAAGATATCCCGTCCTAATGCGCCAAGTGACACAGTGTGAAACGAAGCTGTACCTCACTTATCAAATGGGATTCACTGAGCACTTTAGCGCACGGGAACGTAATATTTATTTTTCAACAGGTGATAAGAATCATTTAACATTGAACTTTTTTTTTTCTTTTTATAATCGATCCTTTCTGTAGTCTTGCGATGTATGCCTTTTTTTGTCTGCCAATTGAAGAAAAGTTAGACTTCAAAAATGGCACTTCAAGGTTGTTTAAGGTATCCGAACAAGTTCGGAGAACTTTAAAAAAAAATGTTTTTAAGAAACAATTTAATTGTATTTTTAAAAGTAATACTACTAACCATTAGTAATTTATGAATAACATTTTAATTAAATTCCGATAATTTTATAAAAATGGTAATTTTATATGAAATTTTGAAGAAATTTCTCAAAATCTTTAAAAATGCTAGTTGAAAAATTATTTAACTTATTCAAAAAATAATACTACCAAATTTTAAACAACATACTGATATCTAGAGGATATATTAATAAAATAAAGAAAACTGTAATAAATAATTTTTTTAACTGTCATCAAAACATGATTTCTTCATTTTCAACATTTTTAAAGTGTTATTTTTTAAATAATGCTTCATAATTATATGTTAACAACTATTTTATTAAATTTTTTAATATAACATCTAGATAACAGTTCACAAAATAAATAAATAAAAACAGTGAATTCTTCGTTTTTTTATTAAGTTTTTTAGCTATCATTTTTTAAATATAGGAATTTATGCATAAAATTGAACTACGAAAAAAAGCTTTTTAGGTTTAAAATATC